>HG992196.1:10947500-12147500 GCA_905220545.2 Melitaea athalia
TTGTGTTCTTTCGTATAATAACTCTTCATATCTTGTTCCAACTGAAATAATATGCATTCATTACTAATTGGTTGCTGGTTGTCATAGTAATTGTAGGTTATGTTACTCTCTTACTTACGTCATACACTTTTGTTATTGCACATATTACGTCACCAAAATGGCTGTAGCGTTTTCGCGGTAGTCAAAAAGGTTTAAAATTTAATTTAATTTTATGGCATGAAAGCGTGTTTATTTTGCCGAAATACATTTTTTTTGTGGCTTTTTATTAGAAAATCAACATTTTGAAGTACTTTTTCAAACATAGTGGAATACCCTATTGAAATATATTTCGCGTACCGCTATCTAATAAGGACCTTTTGCGGTGACCACTGTATTGTCTAGTCTTTACTGGAAAGATTTGATTTAGGTAGTATTAATTTTTTAAACGATTGTTGGCGATCGTAAGTGAAAGTCTGAATTTCAGTGAAAAATCACTTCATTTTTAGTTGAAAAAGAATGCATCAAAAAAAAAACCTTCGATTAAGAACTGCTTTCCATAAACAAAAAAGTGCAAAATTTCAAATAAATCCGTCGCAATTAAAGTAATGGTTAGTTTAAAAAGTCAAATGTAAGTTATTATTTAGTACACCTATTATAAGAATTTAGGACTACTTAAGTAAGTAATGAATATTACTACTTATACATATATGACGTGATAGTCCCAATCTTTTACAATAATCAACAAGTTAAAAATGTAACAAATAATAATATATATACATATATATATAACAATCTGGTGCATAGATGTATCAGTTTATTTGGTAATTTAGGGCCCGATTTACCGGTTGTTGACAAACGCTATTTGACGGATAACTGTATTTAACACATAAAAGTTTGAGGTATATTCTTTTTTATCATCGATGATCGAATTCTACTTTATTTAATATAATACGAGTATAAAAGTTGTAGTTTATTAATTTAGGAGAAACAGTTCCTAATTACCTATTTTACCTCCAGCTGTTATAGTATATATATAGCTGTTATAGTATAACTTAGGAACAGTTTTTAGACTTTCTTGTATATCTTTATCTAATCTAACTTTTTTATCACAAAGTATCCATAAAAAACCATAAATAGGCGAAATGGTACCATAAAGTGCTATAAAAATATGCATTAAATATATAAAACCTTTATTATCACAGACATATCACAATATACATGTCATTCATAAAAATGTTTTTTTTTTTATAAAATCAGAATGCATAGTAGGTACATTTTTCAAAAACTTTCCCCGGAACACATCTGTGGTTCAAGTTATAACTATCGACAATATTAATTTCTTCTTTACTCAATTCAAAGTCGAAAATATTGAAATTCTCTTCGATGCGTGACTTTGAAAACGATTTCGGTATGACTGGTATGCCGCGTTGAGTCTACAACAAAATAGTAACATCATTACAATTAAGTATATTGATTAGCCCGTTGGCGCAGTTTGTAGTGGCCCTGCTTCCCGCTCCGGGGGTTGTGGGTTCGATTCCCACCCCAAGTCTGGGTGTAATATACATGTTTATTTATATATTTATATATGTATTATTTATAAGTATGTCTATCGAAAAAAAATATATATAGCTAGACCAGTTGGCTGTTACCTATAACACAAGCATTAAGTTGCTTACTTTAGGAACAGACGACCGTGTGTATATTGTGTAGATATTTATTTATTTATTTATAAAAAAAAATATATCTTTATATAAACAACTGCTCTGGTATAGTGGACCGTGTACCGTGTAGGTTCGATTCCCGCTCGGGATAGATATTTGTATTTGTACAAATATTTGTTTCGGATTTAAATGTCTGTTCTTGTGGGTCTCCCCACCGTGCCTCAGAGATCACGTTAAGCTGTCAGTCCCGGTTGTTATCATAAACATCTGATAGCGTTCGTTACTCATAGTAGGGAATATATCCGCCAACCCGCATTGGAGCAGCGTGGTGGATTAAGCTATAATCTTTCTCCTCGAACCCGCAACCGCCAGCGCAACAGCCACAAACCAGTGCTGTGACTGTTGCGCCAACGCGTCGTCCTAATCATAATAACGCATACCTAAAAATCGCATAGACTATCTAAGTGACCATAACCATTTTTTATGAGATATAATAATTTTTAGTACTTTGATCTAGAACCATAAACAAATTGATAGCCAATGACTACTAATTTTTTAAGTCTTGTCATCATTTTAGGTCATTAATAAATATTTTTACTAAAATTCTTTAGGAGACTCTCACCAAATATCTCAAAGCAATCTGAGCTCGAGTCTTGCCATACTTTTCAGCAATAGCTCCCAATTTCGCATCTGTTTTGATTACATCTTTTCCTATAAATTCCGGTCTAGCTTCGGAAATAAGACCTAGAGGTGTGTATGCGACAGGAACAATATCCTTACCCTTGCAAAAATTAACTAATTTGTGTTGGGTAAATGTTGGATTTATCTGTAAATAAATTATTGTTAAGTTAGATTTTGTGGACTATAGTTCACAATTTAATTAAGTACATTAAATGTTTAGGCTACAGTGAAATAAATAGCTTTGGAATCCTAATATAAATTAAATATCCCATTTTAGTCAACTTATCGTTACAAGTCCCTACAAACGTATAATTATATTGTTTGATAAAAAAGAATCATTAAATGTACCTACAAAGTTATTACATTAATATGTATAATATAGTATTTTTAAACCAACCCAGAACCCATTGAAATGTACACATAAAATTTCAACGAAATTGGTCTAGCCGTTTAGGAGAATTTAGGTAACAAATACACATACAGAAGAATTATATAAATATGTTACTGTATTACCTCAATTTGGTTAACAACAGGATTAATGCGAGCATTTTTTAAAAGCCCTTCCAGCTGCTCCTCATTAAAATTAGAAACTCCAATTGATTTCACGAGACCAAGGTTCACGGCCTCTTCCATACCTCTCCATGTTTCAATATAATCAATTGCAGCATCCTCACCGATTGCCTACGAAAGAAGTAGGTAAATGAAATATTACATATTATTTTTACTCATAATATACATAATAATAGCGCTGCTGCGGATCGGATAGTCCCATCCGTATCCGCATACGGACTGGGGTCTGGGGAATATCCGAATTTAGACATCTTCATTTGAATCAGTGTCTGCAAAAATTAATGCCGATTTTTCGCGGGTGCATAAGCAAGTAATGACATAAAATGAGTCACAAAATCAAATACAACTTTATTCAAAAAGACCCCAAGAGCACTCGAATAGTCATTTTACAAATTAAAACTATAAAGTATTATTATGTTTAGTAAAAGTAAAGCTACCACTGATTCGGAATGTAGATTCTGCAGAGAAGAATCGGTAAGAAACTTTGCAGTTTCTTTTTTGAAAATAATATAATATAAACTGTGTTTTAGTACAAAATTAGTAATATCTTGCATGAAATACAGCGTCACTAAGTGCACACATCTTTATCAACTACGTAATCCTGCACCGAATAATACGCTTATTTACGATTGGTGCGAGATCTTACAGATTTTCTTAGTTATGTTTTAATTACCGACATGAATCATGATACCTTTTAAAAATAATCCATTATAGTGTTCCACAGTAAGGGTGAGGCCAAACGAGCGTAACTTTGTGAGTTGTGAGTCGCGTAATTTCGGTCGCAGAAATGTTGCCTAGCAGAAATAGGGTATTCCACTATGTTTGAAAAAGTACTTCAAAATGTTGATTTTCTAATAAAAAGCCACAAAAAAATATATATATATTTCGGCAAAATAAACACGTTTTCATGCCATAAAATTAAATTTTAAACCTTTTTTATTACCGCGAAAACGCTACAGCCATTTTGGTGACGTAATATGGGCAATAACAAAAGTGTATGACGTATGAAAGAGAGTAACATAACCTACAATTACTATGACAGCCATCAACAAATTAGTAATGAATGCATATTATTTCAGTTGGAACAAGATATGAAGAGTTATTATACGAAAGAACACAACTATTACTCCTTGAAGTTAAAATTGATAGATATTAGTATCGTACACTAGCTGTTGACAGCACTGACAGAACTTTGTTATTGCCCGTATGACGTCACACCATGGCGGCTCGTGTTTTAGGTCACGTGATATACAGATTAAAATATACGACTTTTAATTTCAATATAATAAATCAATAATGTGCTTTTATGATTCTAAATCAGAATATTTAGGTGTATTTCTATATAAATTTTAATTTTTATCAAAAGGAGAATGGCAGATCCCCTAACAAATTTTTGTTGGCATAAATTTCTAGCGTCTACTAATGAAAAATATGTAATAAAATAGTACTTAAATTGCTGATCACTTTTGCCTAAAGAAGCACCACCGAAAGAAGTAATGAATTGAAGATATTCCAGGTTGAACATTTAGAGATTTTAGAGGTTATGTTTCGACAACTTGTAGGTGTCAAAAACTTAGTCAAATACGTCATGTTAATATAGTCCGAATCTACATTTTAAATAACTAGATAGATTGATTACAAAACCTAGACGCACTCACAGAAAAATAAAGGAAATTATTTTTCTAAGACGATTGTTTTAAACCTCAGGCCTAAAATATTTCATATTCGGGGATTTTTTTTGTTACCTGTCTTTAGGTATTTCCTACGTCTATGTTAGCTGTAGGTGATATAAAATCGACGATCGACAAAGCCGTTCATCTTCTTAAATCATGAGCGCTGTAGGTCAACAGATCTAATAAACCCTGCTCTTAGAATTTCTAGACCACCTTTAAGCTTCTGATAAGATTTTTCTTTAATGATAATCACCATAGATAGTTACCAGGACCATCCACTTATCGTGCCCTATGCAGCATGGAATCATCTTTTTATCAGATAAGCAGTTTACAAGGTCTTAACCAAGTAAGAAACAGTTTACAATGGCACACAAAATGGTTAAAAAGCAGACTCTAGAAACCACTTAACTACAAATGCGTGGCATAAAGACAGTAAAATAATAAATAAATAAATATCTACACAATAAACACACAGTCGTCTGTTTCTAAAGTAAGCAACTTAATGCTTGTGATAGGTAACAGCCGACTAGCTACATATTTTTTTTTTTCGATAAACATACATATAAATAATATATATATATAAATATATATATATATAAATATATATATAAATATATATATATATAAATATATAAATGAATATGTATATTACACCCAGACTCGAGGTGGGAATTGAACCCACAACCTCCGGAGCAGAAAGCAGGATCACTTTAAACTGCTCCAACGGGCTAGTCATAGTCACAGTGGTCCTCTACAGTCAGTTAGAGTATGTGCTCATAGTTTCTAATAGAAGAAAGGCATGTTTATAAAATAAAACAACATTATTTTCTTATTACGTATATTCTTCATCGTCCCTAATAACAATGTCACCCAGAAACCCTGCCGGTGCTGTGATATTTTGTTGATGTCTCGCCCAACCAAGGTACCATAACCAAAGTCATTGTATGCGCGCAACATCCAATAGTCCTTCGTCCAACTAAACAACTACAACAGTACTCTACTATTCCTGCTCGACCGGGTACATTATTTTCAACTAATAAATATATATAATATTGTCTTCTAGACACATGGCGTGACTTTATTTTTCCTCTTATTAAAACTGTGTCCTCACTACCTCTAAGATTATTATATTCAGAAGCATTTATATTTATTTTTTCATTACAAACTTCAATTCTACAGCTGCCATGGAAACGCACATGCTCGCCATTATAGGAACGGGCTTGTCATATTTGGTATGTTCCCAAGGCGAATAGAATCAAGTCTCTGTAGTCAAGGACAGGAAAGTAAATATTTTTCTGATTAACTGTTATGCTTTGAAAATTACTGGATCGTCTATTCATGTTGACCGCTTCAACCATCTCAGCCAGATTATTTGGTAATGTAATATTTTGTCTAATTATTGCCCGATCTGAAGGAGTTATCTAAAAATAAAATAGTGCATAATTAATCATACAAGTATGTTCTAACTATTTGTTAATGCTTAATGTGATCTATCAAGTATTTCACTTTGTGTTTATTTCACTTGATACGTATATACAAACCTCTCGTGCTAATTGGCTTTCTATAATAGTAATTATAGTTTGTTGCATTTCATTAGGGCTTTCTTTCAATATTTTGTCGCTCTGTCTTCACAAAATTGAGCTGCCACATAGAAGACATACATTTGTATGACCTCTACTAGTACTTGGGCTGGCTTCCTCATTACCAGGAACTTCATTTTGTAAATTATTGTTTACTGCAGCTATTGCAAGATCTCTGCAAGGCTCACACACATAGTCATCTTCCAGAATCTAAAAAAATAGATTGATCACATTTAATAGCCTACCAATTTATTGTTTATTTATTTATTTAGAAAACAGAATACAAATACAATTACATAATATTGGTATAAAGATGTCACATAAACACGTTTTACCAGGGGTCAGTGTCATGATTATAATATGAAACTTTAATTTAAATAAGTACAGGATTAAGAAGATGCAACAAACTAATATCAGAGGTTCCTTATAAGTTAATCGGTTTTATTATTCAAATCACAAAAATCTTGTCTAAATAGTAATCTAAGATGGTAAATACACAAGATTATTGTATAATTTTTAATTTATATTTGTTAAATATAAGTATTAATTTAAGATTAGATAAACATAAAAAAAACGCTTTTCAATGAAACAGTTTTTATTATAACCTTATCATGGTCTATCTAGAGGCGATGAATATAAAAATTAATTTCAATATTTTTATGTTACCACAGTATTTAAGCAAGTAGACAGGTTGGATAAAATTTAGACTATGGACCGTCGATTTAGAGGTTCATATTTTTTCTGTATATAGTACTCATAATTAGAAAGCTTTTTGTGAATTCACAGGTTTCACAAATTTACAGTTTAAGAGATATAATTTTTTAAATTTCGCTAAGGAATATTAATATAGGACGCCATTTTACTTCGACTTAGATGTTCATATTTTTTTTTGTATATAGTACTCATAAGTAGAAAGCTTTTTGTGAATTCACAGGTTTCAGAAATTTACGGTTTAAGAGATATAATTTTTTAAATTTCGCTATGCAATATTAATATAAAACGCCATTTTACTTCGACTTAGATATACTAGACTAGAATATGCCGGTAAACAGTCTAATATTGAAATTAGATAGGTTAGGGTTATTTTTTTTGTTTCTGTGACAAAAATATGCCAGTAAACAGTGTAATATTGAAATTAGATAGGTTAGGGTTATTTTTTTTTTGTTTCTGTGACAAAAATATGCCGGTAAACAGTCTAATATTTAAATTAGATAGGTTAGGGTTATTTTTTTTTGTTTCTGTGACAAAAATATGACGGTAAACAGTCTAATATTTAAATTAGATAGGTTAGGGTTATTTTTTTTTTGTTTCTTGACAAAAATATGCCGGTAAACAGTCTAATATTGAAATTAGATAGGTTAGGGTTATTTTTTTTGTTTTTGTGACAAAAATATGCCGATAAATAGTCTAATATTGAAATTAGATAGGTTAGGGTTATTATTCTTAAAATTATATTAAAAAAATTATATCTCTTAAACTGTACATTTCTGCAACCTGAAAATTTACAAAAAGCTATCTATTTATGAGTACTATACACAGAAAAAAATGTGGGAAGGTCAAAAGTGTTATAATAGCTCTAAATTCTTCTTTTAATCTCAAAACTTTAACCATGGATATCTCCATAACTATGGGTTTCTGGTACGTGGGAGTGGTACTGGGAGGTAGCCCTCCCCTCCCCCTCCCCCCCGCACCCCTCAAAACCCCAAAAATCGACGGTCCATAGTCTAAATTTTAACTATATCTCTTAAACCGTAAATTTCTGAAACCTGTGAATTCACAAAAAGCTTTCTACTTATGAGTACTATATACAAAAAAAAATATGAACATCTAAGTCGAAGTAAAATGGCGTCCTATATTAATATTCCTTAGCGAAATTTAAAAAATTATATCTCTTATACTGTAAATTTGTGAAACCTGTGAATTCACAAAAAGCTTTCTAATTATGAGTACTATAAACAGAAAAAATATGAACCTCTAAATCGACGGTCCATAGTCTAAATTTTATCCCCGACAGGTTTCCTCAAAAAACATTTTTTTTGTAGCAAGGTTAGTATAATTCACAAAATAGATACTTACAATTTGAGGATAAACTCAGCTGCATATAATAGTAATAGCAGTGAACCTCGTGTCAAGTGCCAATACAGTGTATCGCTATCGAACTATCGACGCAATTTATTGACACAAATGACGCATAAGGCGGCAAATAACGCATATGATGCGCGTCGTAGGCTTCACACGACTACCCATAGTAAACAACAACGAATCGATGCACAACAAAATCCAACGCAGAAAGAATCGTAGTCCATAAAACACAGCAAGTAGTCTTCGTTATGGCAAGTTATGGCAGATGATCAGAGTCTTATGGCAAGCATGGAAAATCAAAAACACAAGGAAATAATAACACACACGAACTCGTAAGCAAAAGCAACGGACATGTTATTATGACAATTGACAATCAGTGTTTCCAACAACTCAGGACCTAATGTCGCCGTTTTTTAGGGCTTGAGTAGCCTAAAATAGCCGAAATGGAGCTGAGGTAGCCTAAAAAAGTAGCCCAAACGCCAAAACTAAAATAAAACACACTTTTAGTAACAATTTTATTTATATGCGAGCACTTTGATTCTGCGTCATCTGTTGCCAGCAATATCAAAGAATCCACAATACTTTTGCCCTCAACATTTCTGAGAAAACTTCAATTATCCACCACCAACACATTGAATGGTAGTCTGTCAAGTTTCAACTAATTCCTTCACTGCTTAGTGCGCTTTCACGTAAAAATTTGTGCATCGCTGTTTGACTTCTTGGGCTTTATTGGCAGAAATAAACTTTTTTGCAAGTAAATCATTGAACTTTCTCCAAAATCGATCGTGTCCAGTGGAAGCAATAAATTATCAAATGATACTTCGATATTTTATATACTTATTTATTTGATTTGGATGTGTGAGTGCAAATATTAATGATAAACACTTCTATGTGTGGCAGGCGGCAGCGTCGCGTCGATCGTTCCGTGAACTATTAATTTGTATGCGGACATTACAGTCAACTAGTCTCGTGATAAATCCGACAATGCTCAATGTATGGAGCTACGCTAGCGCATTTGTATGAAACAAGACGTCGGCTCTCTCGCATGTTCAGACAGTAAAATTTATGACCAATTGGACAAAAAATTCGAACGATGCATGCTATTACCTACGTTTGTGTCTAACTGGCAACTGAATGATCATAAGCAATCGCATTTTTGTTTGAATTGCATTCATATTTTTGATTGTTGCATAAATGCGGTAGTAGGGCGAGTCATTTCAGCTTAGACAAGCTATACTTCTTTTAGTATGAGACATAAAACAATAAATATAAATAAATACGGGGTATTCTCCGAGGCATGAAGCTAGCGAAAGGTGTGTCCATCGTTTTCTCTTGATTTTCTCACACTTTTTAGACTATGCGTGGGGTCTAATTTTTTTTTTTTGGTTATGTTTATGCTCATTAGTGTTGTGATTTGTTCATTCAACTAAGTAGCCTAAATGGCGACCAGTCGCCTTTTGGATATTTTTGTCGCCGATTTCCATATCGAGTAGCCTAAATGGCGAAAAATCGCCTACGTTGGCAACACTGTTGACAATTATTTTTTCAAGTGTTGTCATTTCTGTCATATTTTACCATTGCCATACTCCTATTATTATTGTATTCATGTAATAATTGGGCTTAGTAAATAAATAAATAACGCGTTATTCTTTGTAATAAAACAAGGTTTCGGATTGATACAATATAAATCGTGTAACGTGATGCAATATTATACGTGAAACGTGTATTATTTATTTAAAGGCAAAAAGTTCATGTATGTTACTGAGAGAAGATTTATTACCATGTATCATGGCAACATTCAACGGAACTATCGTTAATACTTCATATTCATGACATGTCAAATCATTTTTACAATAATCAAATGCTTTTTTCATTAAAAATGATATTTTTCCTAGACTTAGACAGAGCTTAAAAACATATTGAAAAAATGTAAGAAATTATTTTATTTACATTTGTCATTAAGACATTTATAGACGCTTGGGAATTCTATCAACAACTTTTTCGCCATTGTTCTTTATAATTTATTTTTCACTACGAAAAGTACCCTATTCTGTTGGGCTGCCAGACGAGCGTAATTTTGTGAGTTGTGAGTTTCGCTAGCAAAATACGTGTCCCCCGTGCCCCTCACGCAACTCGGTTCGATTTATGCAATTCGGTCTGATTATGCGTGTGAGTCGGTGGTCGGCGCACAACTCATTTTGCGTCGCCGTGTGGCCTTTGTATGAAACCGAATGCAACCGAAATTACGCGACTCACAACTCACAAAATTTCGCTCGTCTGGCCTCACCCTAAGAGCTTATTTATGTGATTGATGAATATTTTATGTAAAAGAAAGTGACATTCTACTGGTAAAGTAATTTTAAAAACGGTCTAGTAGTTTTTAAGTTTATCCCGAGTGTTCTGAGTTACAAATAAACAAAAATCTCAAGAAAGATTTGGTTTCCCGATTTTTGTTTATAGGTAATAATTTAGGTGATATTTAGTATAGGTATATAACAATCGTTGTTGACTTTTTAGCATTGCAATATTTAATTAATTAAACTTAAACAGCAAGTATTAAAAAAATATATGAATATAATGACATTATACAATTAATTAAATTTGCCAAAAAACAATTACATGAAAGAAAAAATGATACTTACATTAATCGAAACCGGCCAGTGGATCAAATACAAATCAAAGTAATCTAATCTAGTTTGTTCCAATGACTCCTTTAATGCAGGTATGACGTCATTTTCAGCATGACAATCATTCCATAGCTGTGAATTAAAAACGGAAATATCAAATATCACAAATTTTAGACAGTTTTTTTTTATGTTTTCTTTTATTTAATTTGAAAAATTAAATAAGGTGCGTTCGGCTAAGATCTTAACTTTAAGCTAGCATAAAACAAAACTGCGTGTAAAGAAGTAAGTAAAATAACAATGATAAGAAAATAAACTTATAAACAAGTCAATTTTTACGTTTTTATCACGGAGTATATGGAGACGGCATCGAACGTTATTTGCTTCAGAACCAGCGTAGCCAACTTTTACACCCAGACAATTATATTAAAGTTCGCACACAATTTACAACATTAAAATCTTAATCCTAATTGGCTACGAAGTAGTGTGCGTGTACGCATTGCTACACGTTACTACAATCATAGATGAGACACGCCTCCAGTCTAGGGCCGTGGGCATTTCGATAAACATTGCAGATTTATCGATAAATGATAACACGGACGAGTATTATTTCAATAAAATTCAATAATTATTATTATCTATGTTCACTGATTACACATTAAATACCTCACATTAATAGTCAACTGGTAGTTTCCTATTACTGTAGACTGTAGTTCTATAAAACTGTTGGGATACTAATCAAATGTCAGAAATTTATTAAAACCAATATGAAACTGAGGGTTCAAAAAAATATATACGAAAAACTATCGGGATGAAACAGTAGGAGCCAAGCATGAAATAAACTGAAAGACACGGTGAAGTGAATTTTAAGTTTTGGATATAAAAAATGAAATTCGAATTGTACATATAGTATACTTATGTCTTAAACGTGATAATAAACATCGAACGAAAAACCTTTTATAATAAAAAAAGATTCAATTTATCGATAAACTACGGATTAGGCATTCGTTGCTCAACTAGTAAAAGTCGATAATATGGCGGGCCACTGACGCCTGGTACTCGAAGAATTAGTGCGTAGCGAGCGTAACTATAGCCGCGCGATAGATTGCGCGTTACGCGCGTTGTTCCCAGACTATCGGTAATGGTTAGCCAACAGTGTATATCGTTACTGTCACAATTGTGAATTGTAAGTTAAAATCATTGTAGATGACTGGCTTTTTTCCAAATATTAATAATTACAGTAAATTACTACTTATATGTGAAAGGAAATCATTCCTGGGGTAACTTTTAGACCTTAGCTCCCTTGTCGACACGACAATACTGCACAACACGGCATTTTAATATTTTTTAAGTCACTAAATACGTCACCCGCGTCTGTACTACGACTGAGATGCGTTTGTTAACAGTATGATCGCCTGATCATAAGCTCGGTAACACGCGTCACGCCCTTTACCATGTCTATGGTATTTCTGTGGTCTGTGGTTTTTATCATAACCTTAGAAATTGTCACTGAAAAAAAATCTAATATACGGTAAAGTGCTCGTTACAGTCGAGTTGCAGCGTTTGTAGAAGTGTCGGTAAGACAGCATTGCTTTTAACTTCAAATAAATATCCTTGGAAGGCGGTAGTAGCTATAAAAATGGGTAAAACAGTCTTCAAAGTTCAGTTGCTTTTTTAAAGTGAAATGTGAGTGTCCCACGCTGCTGTATTTTCGAAGGTAAGTTTAAAATTATGCTACTTACAGTGTCGAATGAATTCTATATAATATATAGTGTAGGGTCCTTGTAAAGGTTTCGTGTATTCTTTTGCAAGATAACGCTGCAAATGATTAGATTATTCAACGTAACAAATTTATACCCTCGAAATCGTTAAGTGCATAATTCCGTCTATTTTGAATGGGGCTAGATCGTCATAATATGTCGAATTTGCCCCATTTCAGAGATCGTAAACCTTTTTTGTCCCAACTTTTTAAAAGAGAACCATTCAATATTCAGGATATGTACTTACTAGCAGTTCAAAGAAAGTTCCTTTGAAAGAGACTATATATTATATAATTTTTGTAACCGTTACAGAATAATCGCCACCACAATCAATTTTGAGGACATTTCTTCTGAATTTGTTTTTTTTTTTAATGATCACAAATAGTCGTTGTATGTATATATAGTGAATTTAGATAATTCAGTTGGTACTAAATTGAATTAATTAAATTGTTTCAGTTTAACTAGACGTCGCCGTCATTCATTATGGTACGTAGGTACATATACAAGACGTACAAATAGAGGTGCTTATGATAAAAATCAACTACGTGAAGCCGTATTAGCACTGCGTAATGGTACCTTAAGTGGTTACAAAGTTGCACAAGTATACAAAATTCTAAAATTGACAATAATGGACCACGTACATAAAAAAGACGCTCCAATATGATTGGGAGGAAAACCACTCTATCTTCCGAAGTTGAAATGAATCTTGCATCCTGTCTTCCTATTATAGTAACATATGGCTTTGGATTGTAGAAGTGTTAAATATGGTTGGAGAATATAATTATGACTGATTGTTAACTTTATCAAGACTAAAATACCATTTGATTTTGACAGGTTTTAAGTTTGTTACTGAATTAAAACTATTTACGATACCAAATATGTATTTTTATTATATTATGAAGGTACCTTAACTTTATCCAGATAATTACATATTTTTCTGTGTGCTTTTATCTTAAGTTTGCTAAATTAAAGTGTTTATTTCATCCGCGACTTCGTCAGCATAAATTTGTTTATCTCACAAGAATATTACGGGAATGAACATCATATATGTTAATTTTAGATGTTTTTAAACATGTAAGTAACATAAATAACATGATTGCACTCTATCACCCTACTCACTCAAATCGAATATAATAAAAATAGTTAATAACGCTCCACTAAAATATGTTGACCACCCCTGCTTGTTTAGATATGCCGAAATAGCCCCGAAAAATGATTTTTACTTATTTATCCTGACAGAGACTTTATTTTTAAAGTCTTTAAGCACAGAATTGACTGTCTCTTACGAACGCATGTTATTATTACGTGTTTCTTTAAAACAACTAAAGATTTCAATAAATTCTTCCACTATGACGGATTTTCCCGATATAGAAGAAAAAATCCGTCTACTGGTCAAGTTTTAAAAAAAGTTGTATATTCTGGTACTGGTGATAGTTTAATTAAATAAGATCACTGTATTTGGTAGCTTACAACATTGTTATTTTCATGAGACCATCACATTGATCATAAATCAAAAAGTTCATCGGATACGGACACTCAAATGAAAGTCGAAAAAAAACTATGCCGGAATTAGCCACCCTGACCTTAAATCGATCAATAGCTTAATACCGAATTGTTATTTTTTAAAAATTTTGAAAAAAAACTAAATACCATAAAGAAATTTCGCATATAATAAATGAATGAGCCTTCTAACTGCCGTTTAAAAAAAAACTTTATATTTACCTTATTTGTTACAAATACATCTTCTCTCTTAATTAAGCCTGATTTGATTTTGTTTGCTATACCTTCCCCTACCTCTAGTTCATTTTTATATATACTTGCGGTATCAATGTGTCTGTAACCAGCTTCTAAGCCCCACTCTACGGCTTGACGATACTGCCCTGGTTCTGCTTTACGCTGAAAAATGCAGTACAATAATCAATTTCATTTTTTTCTTGATTAAAAGTTTAAAGTGCTTCTCTAACATTAGCTTAAAAATTTAAAAAACAAATCAATAAAAAACAAAAAGTAAATAAAATATAGCTTTCATTTCTTTTTTTACTAAAAATTTCTTACCGCATATGTGCCTAAACCAATCATAGGCATTTCAATTCCATTATTAAATGTAACTTTTGGAACTTTGGAAGACATTTGTTTATTAATCTGAGAATACAGATATTACACAGTTAGATTATTTTAGATATAAATTAATATCGGATAAATATAATCGTAATTATGCAAAGTGCAAACGTTTGCAATCGCAGATTACGTTATATCAAGTGTTGGATGCCAGATTTATATTCACTTTTATATTGTTTTCCGAAACTATGAGATATGTAAGTGGTAGAGTGATAATGGATAACCTTTCCTCGTCGTGAGGATTGAATGATTGATTGATTGATTAGTTCAATATCTTTTAGTCGACTAGTCGCATAGGTAGTAATGTAGTATAATTAAATTAAATTTTTATCATGTAATCATTCAACATGTAGACTTGTACGGCTTTATCTTTTATTTATATGAAATTATAAATTTTAAAAATTAAATTATAGAGGTTATATAAAAGTCAGTAAAGTCAGTTTGACTAGGTACTTAACTAGGGCTGCGTTCCGAAATGCGATGAAATCGATTACAGCGATTTCGTCGAAATCGCCCGTTCCGAATTGAAATAATTAGGGCGGAGTTCACCGACTTTTAAAACGGCCGTTTATCATTTAAGCAACTGATTAAATCATTTTTAATGTTCACCACACGTTAACCAGTGTTTACAGCCCTTAAACAGCCGATTACTATAACCGAGCTCTACAGCATCGTTTAACGGTCCGTTAGTGCCATATTTTAACATCTGCGCAACAGATTGCTGTGACTTTAGAACAGTCGCAAGCGCAACATTACGTTATTAGTTCAAAGAGTTTTTGATAATAGATAAACATGCAGTCTCAAAAAAGATTTAAATCTTTGGTCTCAATACAGCAGGTATTACACAACATCCTACAAATGAGAGGAGATCTAATGCCTTTAGACGTCCTGAGTCTAGACTTGCCAGTACCATGGGAAGAAACATTACACCAGGGAAAAATACAGCGCTCTGTATGTAATAATGTTAGAAATTTAAATCCCAGCAGGAGATCATTAATATCAAATTATTACCAAAGTCTTGTTTAAAAAGTATGTAATGTATGTAACAATAAACAAATAAAATATAATACCAACAATAAAATAATTTTTTTCTTGTCCCTGAACATTTTTATTACCAATACAATATACATGCAGGTATAACACCTAAAAAAATTACTAACTATCCATAAGTTTTTGGGTCTTTATTTCTTCTTGCTTTAATTGTTCTTTCAAAATGGCTAATCTAATTTGGGATGAAACCGTAATTTAAAAAGTAAACACTCACAACACAACAAAATAATAATCAACACGGAGAATATAAACACGTGCAAAGAAACAATAACATTTTTTTTTTTACAATCACAGCGCCGTGCCATGACGTTATTACCCATTCAAATTGGACACTATAGTCCATCCAAAAATAAAAGAATTAAAAGGTAAACAAATATGGCGGAATGTGTAACCATAGACTACTATAGTGCTGTGATTTATGTTGTTAAATGTCGATATCGGTAAATTTAATATGACGCATTTCTGATGGCGCTACGCAAGGCTATAGAATTAGTGTACTTCCACAGATTAAGTAATAGGTACTACCTCTAATTGAAAATAATATGGATGTAATGAGGAATTAAACTAAATGAAACATTAACATATACAAGGTGTGGATGACAATAGAACGATAATTGAAAACACCGTTAGTACTAGTACAAAGAAGTATTTCAAAACCATCAGATAAGTCCTAACATCAAAATCAAAAAAAAAAGATTTTTTCATACAAACTAATTCAATATAATTTAATAAAATTTTATAACATCATTTTTGTAACTACAGGATCACTGACCTGTTACACGCGTCATCGCGCGTGTAACAGGCGCGTGACCTTGTTTCTACGCGACAAAGTCACTTAGAAGTGGTATGTGCTTGTACCTACAAAACTTCATTATTTTGATTGAATAAAAAATAGTAAGTTAGAAAAGTAAATTAAAATAAATTGTTACGCATTTAAAATTAAATTGTATAAAAAACTATTTGATTTAAATTTTCTCAAACCATCAATTTTTTTTTTTAAATATGCAGAACTGATCAGTAGCCGATACTGAATAAGTTATTTTTTTTTAAACATTAGTTATTATAATATTATTTGGTCTGCGAACTGTCACTAAATGGAAATGATTAAAAATTTTGCCTTTTTTTTGTGGCAGTCGATCCCATATCCATTATTTTTATGCTCCTTCTTTTTAAAAATAATAATAGCTGTCCTTGAGTCGTTAACCGCCGGTTTTAGGGTAGGTCAGGTCTTTAGTATGATACATACGTAGAAATTTTAAAAAATTAAAAATCATAATTTGTGACTAAACTACTGGATGTATTTTATTGATTTTTTGTATGTGGGCTTGGAATGTCATTACATATACGCTGTCCAAGTTATCGTTGTATTATAATCCCCACCCTTTATTTATTACATTTAGCACACCATACTATAAGGGGGCGTTCAAGTATTACGTAACGCAAATTTTGAACATTTTCGTTGTCGAACGTAGGAAATATGTAACTTCTTACAGTGCGTAGAGTTCTGTCTTACTAGGTACATGGCAATACTAGCTGTTACAGTGACTGTTATTTTAAAATATCAGTGACAAAATACTAGGTACTCGACTACTCGATATTAGTATTCTAAAAATACTACGTTTATCTCGCCTCCTCTTAGCGTAAACGCTTAAGCACAAGCGAAATGGAGATGATACCGATTTTACAGACAAACAATTATTTTTTTGCTACTCTGACAAAGTGAAATCTGTATCTACCGCATTATATTATTGGATAGTGTGACTTGACTTACCTCGTAGAAATGAAGTTCGAATAGGAATCCAGTCAAAAGCGAAATTGGGCTCCTTAAAACTTTGCAAATAGTCGTCAATACGGAGATAAACACGCTCCAAATCACAAAGAAATCGGAAGTCAACAAACGAAAGCCAAGTTGTTGAGACGTAGAAACACAAACGCAAAGACAAGAATTTAAATTTAGAGGTTTGGTATCGTTCATCAGGTTTTTATTCGTTCTTAATGGAATTTTTTCATTTCTGGCCAAAGCCATGTGCATGGTATACTAGGAAATCCATATAACATTATCTGAATTTTTTTTTTAAATATTTTCCTGTTATTTTTGTATACAAATAGTTTGTTGATAAATGGAACGATATAACACTAGCAACATTAGCAGGGTGCAACCTGTATGTGCGTTTCAAATTAGATTTCCGAAAGTACTTTTCGGTATTTGTGTGTGAGTAAAATTTATCAAAACACAGAGTAACCTCTAACACCTTTTGACACTCACAACGTATTAGATATTACTTACAATACGAACGAAATGGCGATGCATGAAAAGGCGAAAATTTAAATTAATTAATTCAATTAATATCTAATTTAAATATTTTCTACTTAGAAACTAATGAAAGTACAGAGAAATGTTAATTAAAATAAAAAAAAGTCTATTTGTATTAGGGGCACATTGCCTTAGTCCTAAGCTGGGGCTCCCCACTATCGTGTAACAACTCCTTTAAAAAAAGTATTAGCAATTTGATGACAAAGATACACTAAAAGTATTTTCAATAAGATTTAAAGCAAAAGTTACCACAGAGAAAGACATACGGTCTTATTGTCAAAAAACGATATAATGCCTCTCTCAAAGTCGCATTAAGTATGACACTATTTAACTTTAGTGGCCGTTTTAACTTTTTTTTTTAATTATTTATAAAAAGTAAAATTAAATTATGATTTATAAAAAGTTCGAGTTACTTTTTATGATTTATAAAAAGTTCGAGCTAAAACGCCTTTTTTTAATATCATTGACCTCGACTTTTTATCGATATGAAAGAACAGAAAGCCCTTAACCATAAACACAAGACACAGTAATGACAAATGTCACTTGTAAGTTTGAGGTTACAGCGAATTCGGTTTTCTGCTAAAAAATATTAGTTTGACGATGTAATAGACGTATTATTACAAATATAATGGCAGTGCATGTGATTACCCAGATGCTACAATAATTATCTAGTAGCTATTGTGTGTGATTACACAGGGATTGCGTATTTTTCATCCGGTAAGGTGTTTGTTTACATTTTAATCCTTTTATTTTTGGACAGAGTTTACATGCTAAATTAACAGTTTCCAATGCGTTCTCGACCTTCTCAAGTTGAAGGCGTTTTATTTTATGCTACTAAATATAGATGTCATCCAAACTCGTGTCGACTAAATAGAACTATGTTACTTCCCTAATGAGTAGACTTATAGCATTCGTTCATTCACTCTGAGCGTATGGTGATTGCCTGATTTAGTAACCACGGTTAAAATATTCGTGGTGAACAGTGAACAGTTAATACTTGACTGGGTCTATAACCGATGTTTAGAAATTCATCGGCTGATTACTCAAACATTGATTAAATGCAGTACCTCAGAGGTAATGTGTGTCAAGTCACAATTGGCGAACTTTACAGGAGAAGCAGATTATGAAAAATTTATATGAATTTTACATTTTATTTTTAAATGTTTTTAGGAAACATTGATTATTATCATGATTTTTATGCTTAAAGGAGTACTTTTTAATATCATAGTGTTAAAAATATTTTAGCATGTACCTAACGTTCACAGGAGGACTTAACGCATTGTTCTCCGAAAATATATTACTTACATATATTAATAAAATTACTGTGTCAAGTCCATTATTTCTTAAGAATTATACTTTCAGCCGTGGTTTCGTCTGCATTATTACATTTTATGACGAAATTCAAAATTATATATTTGTACTGCAAACTATTTCCATACAACTATATAATTTTATATGAAAATATTAGCATCTATGCATGTAAAGGGAACAGACAGACATATAACTTATGCATGTATATTATTATTTACTACAGCAAGTAGACTTAAAAATATGCTAAACTGGTGTTAATATTATGCCAAAATTTAGTTAAATGCTTTAAAATAATGCATAAAAAAATATATAAGTATGCTAATATTTTTTAAATCTCAAAATTAAATAATTTTGAATATTTATTCATCCATTATTTTACGTTCTAATCTACGATGTTTTCAAATAAAATGATAATATCTTGGTCTTCATCAGCAGCCGATGTACTTGTAGAAGTGGAAGCCTCATTTTCAAGACTCTCCTTGGTTTGGAACTGTGTAGGAGTACCAGCATTTCCCCGCTCTCTTTAGGCCAAATCTGATGTATATACATTTATTTCTTAAAGTTTTTATTATTTAAAACGCGTCCAATTTCTGCGTTAGAATGTGGTAGTGATAATAAATATAATGCCAATTGAGATAAATCTGCAAAGGGATTATTGCCAGCTGTATCTTTGTAATTAATAACTTCATTCCAGAATTCTACGGTGGAAGAAGTTTATTCCCATTTAATGTGTACTATATTCCTCCATTGAGACATGAGCCTATCTGTTGTGGCTGCATCCACTTTGAATTCTTGGGCAATACCAATTAAAGAAGGTTTGACTACTTTTAGTCTTTTCTATGGAAAAAATTGCGTGCGTACAAAGTACACACTACACATGTCAGAAGTGAAATTTCTTTGGCAACTAATTTAAAAAAAAACTAATTTAAAATATAAAAAAAAACTACATAATTGAAAAAAAAACAAAAAACCAACGTCACGCGGTGTTCCAGGCGGTCACCCATCCAAGTACTGACCGCGTGACGCGTTGCCGCGTTAGCGGTCGCTCAAATTTTACCCATCATGCACCTAAAGTAGTTTCACTTTAATAAATATATTTTCTCAAGTAGGTACTTCAAAATTAATTGGTAATCTAGATCGCAGTTCCGTCATAAGTTTTAGAGTGAAATCCAGGCAACGTTTACGTAAATTATTTTCCACTACAGGTTGAGCGTGGTATTCCTGTAATTTTATTTCAAAGGCATATTCCATGTATGGTTTTGGATCCTAATAACTTACTATATTTTATTTAAAAATATCGACTCTCGCTGTTGGATTCAAAATACGCCGACTTGTAGATTGAACCAAGACACACAAATCTTTGTAAAGTTTTCAACCGACTTCCAAAAAAGGAGGAGGTTCTCAATTCGACACGTATGTTATGTATGTTAGCTCAGAACTTTTGACTGGGTGGACCAATTTCGATCAATTTTGTTTTAATTGAAAGGTGTTGCGTGTCATGTGGTCCCATTTTACGTTGGATCAACATTGTTACTACCAAACAGCTTGTTCAAAATAGCTTTCAAATAGAAAAATTATAAATGATTAACAGGATCATTATACATGTTGTATAGTGTTTCTGCCATATAGCAAATGTGTGTAAAAAGCGTTAGTTGTAAAGTTTACAACATTGTCGTAAAGTTGGCTCCATGTCTAACCGTCTGACCAATGTACATGGACGTAATATACTAACATTACGTCCATGCCAATATGTATTGCAGTCTTTCCAACCCCATCTAACTAAAAAGCATTTAATTAACACAATGAAACAATTAATACTTTGAGTATATTTCAAATATATTTTTGACGTATACGGACTGAATAAAGAGAAGTAAATTTTCATAATTTGTAAATAATGATTAATTTATGCTGTGTGGTTACGGCACTAAAGAATGTAGCCACCCCCTCCCTTCCCGTGGGTGTCGTAAGAGGCGACTAAGGGATAACACAGTTCTACTACCACCTTGGAACTTGAAAAGCCGACGGATGGTGGGATAACCATCCATGCTGGTTATGAAATACACAGACCGAAGACGGGCAGCAGCGTCTTCGGTGCGACGGCGCCAGCCCTGCGGTCACCAACCCGCCTGCCCAGCGTGGGGACTATGGGCAAAACACATGAGTTCGCGTAATACCTAATGTCGGGCGCGAGCTTGTGGAGGCCTATGTCCAACAGTGGACTGTGATAGGCTGAAGTGGTGGTGGTGATGGTTGGATTAATTTATATTATGCTAAGAAAATATGCTATATGCTAAACACCAAATAATTATGCTAAGTAACATTAAAATATGCCAAATCTAGCATAAAACAACAGTATTTCGTTCATTTTAGAGGCTCATTCTATTATCTTCACGTCCCATGGAACTACTAGGTACACGACCCAGTATCTTAAAAATTTATTTTATTATAAAAGGATGTAATTTTGAAGGTATTTTTCCTTGTTGTTGTTTTTATTTAATTAGGACTAATGCATTAAAAATTCAAGTGTCATAAATTACTTGGAGGTAAAATGTGTTATGTGGGACTTAACTTAAAATTGTACCATAGAGTAAAAATTTCACAATTCCAAAGTGTTATGTGGGACATAAACTAGTTTACCCTGTGTTAGTTTGTGACTTAACATAATTTATTTCTGAGTATTTTTTTATCTATGGAAGTTAGGGCTTGACGCAATTTACCACTAAATCCGTCTGAACAAATTGGACATAAATCATTGAAAAAGCAAAATTCATAAAAAATGGACTTGACACACATTACCTCTGAGGTACTGAATGATAGTCGGTGAACTCGGCCCTTAGTGTTATGAGACTAATAATCACTGATCAAATCGGAATGCACTTTGAGCGCTTTGAGCAAAATTTGTTTGTCAGTGTCAAATATCCCGATATCAGTTAATTTTTATCTCTTTGCGCTTGTTCAACATCTTGTTCATTTAAACGTTATTGAATTATTCTCCCTGTACCCTCATCGTGAACTGAAATAATATGTGTTGTTTCCATTTTTTTGTTGTTATAGGTAGCTACTAATCTGTGAGTTTGACCATTTTGACACTCGGGTTTGACACATAATGGGTTAGTTCCACTATACCCCGTCCGGCGACTAAACTCTGTCCAAAAATAAAAGGATTAAAATGTAAACAAACACCTTACCGGATGAAAAATACGCAATCCCTGTGTAATCACACACAATAGCTACTAGATAATTATTGTAGCATCTGGGTAATCACATGCACTGCCATTATATTTGTAATAATACGTCTATTACATCGTCAAACTAATATTTTTTAGCAGAAAACCGAATTCGCTGTAACCTCAAACTTACAAGTGACATTTGTCATTACTGTGTCTTGTGTTTATGGTTAAGGGCTTTCTGTTCTTTCATATCGATAAAAAGTCGAGGTCAATGATATTAAAAAAAGGCGTTTTAGCTCGAACTTTTTATAAATCATAAAAAGTAACTCGAACTTTTTATAAATCATAATTTAATTTTACTTTTTATAAATAATTAAAAAAAAAAGTTAAAACGGCCACTAAAGTTAAATAGTGTCATACTTAATGCGACTTTGAGAGAGGCATTATATCGTTTTTTGACAATAAGACCGTATGTCTTTCTCTGTGGTAACTTTTGCTTTAAATCTTATTGAAAATACTTTTAGTGTATCTTTGTCATCAAATTGCTAATACTTTTTTTAAAGGAGTTGTTACACGATAGTGGGGAGCCCCAGCTTAGGACTAAGGCAATGTGCCCCTAATACAAATAGACTTTTTTTTATTTTAATTAACATTTCTCTGTACTTTCATTAGTTTCTAAGTAGAAAATATTTAAATTAGATATTAATTGAATTAATTAATTTAAATTTTCGCCTTTTCATGCATCGCCATTTCGTTCGTATTGTAAGTAATATCTAATACGTTGTGAGTGTCAAAAGGTGTTAGAGGTTACTCTGTGTTTTGATAAATTTTACTCACACACAAATACCGAAAAGTACTTTCGGAAATCTAATTTGAAACGCACATACAGGTTGCACCCTGCTAATGTTGCTAGTGTTATATCGTTCCATTTATCAACAAACTATTTGTATACAAAAATAACAGGAAAATATTTAAAAAAAAAATTCAGATAATGTTATATGGATTTCCTAGTATACCATGCACATGGCTTTGGCCAGAAATGAAAAAATTCCATTAAGAACGAATAAAAACCTGATGAACGATACCAAACCTCTAAATTTAAATTCTTGTCTTTGCGTTTGTGTTTCTACGTCTCAACAACTTGGCTTTCGTTTGTTGACTTCCGATTTCTTTGTGATTTGGAGCGTGTTTATCTCCGTATTGACGACTATTTGCAAAGTTTTAAGGAGCCCAATTTCGCTTTTGACTGGATTCCTATTCGAACTTCATTTCTACGAGGTAAGTCAAGTCACACTATCCAATAATATAATGCGGTAGATACAGATTTCACTTTGTCAGAGTAGCAAAAAAATAATTGTTTGTCTGTAAAATCGGTATCATCTCCATTTCGCTTGTGCTTAAGCGTTTACGCTAAGAGGAGGCGAGATAAACGTAGTATTTTTAGAATACTAATATCGAGTAGTCGAGTACCTAGTATTTTGTCACTGATATTTTAAAATAACAGTCACTGTAACAGCTAGTATTGCCATGTACCTAGTAAGACAGAACTCTACGCACTGTAAGAAGTTACATATTTCCTACGTTCGACAACGAAAATGTTCAAAATTTGCGTTACGTAATACTTGAACGCCCCCTTATAGTATGGTGTGCTAAATGTAATAAATAAAGGGTGGGGATTATAATACAACGATAACTTGGACAGCGTATATGTAATGACATTCCAAGCCCACATACAAAAAATCAATAAAATACATCCAGTAGTTTAGTCACAAATTATGATTTTTAATTTTTTAAAATTTCTACGTATGTATCATACTAAAGACCTGACCTACCCTAAAACCGGCGGTTAACGACTCAAGGACAGCTATTATTATTTTTAAAAAGAAGGAGCATAAAAATAATGGATATGGGATCGACTGCCACAAAAAAAAGGCAAAATTTTTAATCATTTCCATTTAGTGACAGTTCGCAGACCAAATAATATTATAATAACTAATGTTTAAAAAAAAATAACTTATTCAGTATCGGCTACTGATCAGTTCTGCATATTTAAAAAAAAAAATTGATGGTTTGAGAAAATTTAAATCAAATAGTTTTTTATACAATTTAATTTTAAATGCGTAACAATTTATTTTAATTTACTTTTCTAACTTACTATTTTTTATTCAATCAAAATAATGAAGTTTTGTAGGTACAAGCACATACCACTTCTAAGTGACTTTGTCGCGTAGAAACAAGGTCACGCGCCTGTTACACGCGCGATGACGCGTGTAACAGGTCAGTGATCCTGTAGTTACAAAAATGATGTTATAAAATTTTATTAAATTATATTGAATTAGTTTGTATGAAAAAATCTTTTTTTTTTGATTTTGATGTTAGGACTTATCTGATGGTTTTGAAATACTTCTTTGTACTAGTACTAACGGTGTTTTCAATTATCGTTCTATTGTCATCCACACCTTGTATATGTTAATGTTTCATTTAGTTTAATTCCTCATTACATCCATATTATTTTCAATTAGAGGTAGTACCTATTACTTAATCTGTGGAAGTACACTAATTCTATAGCCTTGCGTAGCGCCATCAGAAATGCGTCATATTAAATTTACCGATATCGACATTTAACAACATAAATCACAGCACTATAGTAGTCTATGGTTACACATTCCGCCATATTTGTTTACCTTTTAATTCTTTTATTTTTGGATGGACTATAATGATATTTTTGACACTTCAAGAAATTTTGACATTAGTGACTGCCTCACACGTTATTTATTCGATTCGAAATAATAATCGATTTTATTTAAGAAGAACTTTCATAGATTTAATTAAATACATTTAGTTTAAAAATATTATTTATTTATGCGTTTATTAGTTTTTTTAATTCTAATGATAGTGCAGTTAGTTTCGAGTAGCCAGTAGGATGCAGTCACAGAGCATAGTAATACTTACAGGAAGTTTTTCCACTGTGCAAATAGTACGGAATTCGAAGTATTTCAAGTGATATCGAAGGTGTAGCATGTAGTATCTTTATTTATATTCTACTCGTAAACTAGGAGGGTGCTGTTTTAAAAATAAATAATTTTGGAAAGTGCTATTTATAATACGTTGATTTGTATTTTTTTTATATTTTTATAACTCAAATTTACAGTCTAGGGTAGGAAGGTCAAAATATAGGTTGGTCAGAGTTGCTTTCATCACAATGTGGCGGGAATATGAAAAAACAACTGTCAATGTCAAATTGTGCATGTCATCAGAACTTGATGAACTTTCCGAGTCATTATCTCTCATTAGTTTCGTCAAAACACAACGATAAATTCTGGGGAAACCAGGTTGAATTAAGTTTTACTCCAATCCATGCGAAATACTTACTCACAACCCCCACAGCTGCATGTTTTTATCATCAGACCTACGAATTACGATAGATACCCGATAGGCCGATACAGTAGATATACACTCGATCTTTGTCTTTGGCAAAGAGTGTAAAATTGTAGCGAAAAGTTATGACATTATCGTATTAATCTCTTACCATTGAAATTGGGTTTAGTGTCCTGACCTTTATAATTATAAGACCGTGTTCCCGCCACGTTGGGTCAACTCTGTTTATGCCACCCAACCTATATTTTGTGGATGAAGTGGGCGCGATTTGATCGCGAACAGTTACGTCATCTATGAAGTCGAGCGATTGCTCGCGACGACCACGGGTCTTAGGTGGAACGATAAATAGAGCGTTACATTCGTTACAGTCGTTTAGTGGAACGAACCCAATATGTTATCTGTGACTTGCAGTCTGAATTTTTGTCTACGGAATTTTTACATAGACAAAATATGAATTCACAACATAGAATATTATATGATCTATGTTCACAATCAATGGGCGTGTTTGGCCGAAGTAAGTACTTACTAAATTTAGTAAGTCACTCACTATACTTACAAAATTTTCGGCCAGAACACAAAATAAGTGCTAACGCAGTAAGCATGGCTTAATGTAAGACGCCATTTTGCTTATTGTTGATGTAAATAAAACCATGACAGGAACAGATCAACAGTTCAGAACTTCATATACCTACACAAGCACTATTATAATAATTTTAGACGTAAAAATGAGCGATAATTCTTTAGTCGGATGTTCATATGAACCGGTGTTTTGTGTTATGTTAAGTCAGTAAGTGTAAGTCTGTCCTGGGCCCTGGCCGAAAAGCGCTATATTCAGCCTGTAAGATTTTAATTTTTTTATGCTTACTGGCTTAGTAAGTTTAGTAAGTACTTACTTCGGCCAAACACGCCCATTTCGTGACATTTTCGTGATCATTTCACAATTGTCAAAACAACATGTCAATTGTCAACTGTCAACATGACGCATGACGGCACGACCCACATGTAGCGTTAGATTTTTGTGAATAAACATTCTAAGTAGGAAATGTATATTAATATTATATATTGACGAAAAAAATAGGAATTAACAAGTTAAAGTGACAATGTCAACGTTAGAAATAAAGGACGAGGCTTCACAATCAATAGTAAACTTTTTAAAATCTCATGCACCGAAGTCTGATGGATACAATATAGAAACTGAATTAAAAAAAGACTTTTTACTCGCCAAAAAGAAGAGTAAAGATAAAAAAAAGAAGCAAAAGAGAAAAAAGTCCAAAGTTTTGACACGGAAGGAGAAAAAAGCTCTCGGATTTTATTCAATCCCACGGAAAAGTGTGCAGTATAAGGACATGTTGGCGCTTAACGAAATTTGGACAGAATATATTAGTGAAATGCTCGAATTAGAGAAACAGGTGCCAGACATGTTGAGTAAAACCTGGGATCAGTTTACCCAGACGTTTTATAAAGCTGACTTCCATGGTGCCATGATGGAAGTCGCTCGCTCCAAGTGCCCTAGTTATGTGGGAAAAAAGGGTATATGTATAATGGACACTAAAAACACTTTCAAAATTGTGTCAGAAGATAATGTAGTGACCACCATACCTAAAAAGGGCAGTGTCTTCAAAGTATTTGTGAAAAATTTAGTTTTGTGTATTTTTGGCAAACATTTGTGTGCAAGACCGGCGGAACGATCGAACAAAAAAATTAAAAGTTATTTACATCCAGATTTATGATAGTTGAAATAAATTAAAACATTCTTAGCATAAGCTTTTTCATTGGAACTACAAATGTATTTGGATTTACCAGTTGTACTCTTTTAATTATATTGGCTTAACCACGACTGTCATTTTGAAACTCCCGATATCTCAGCAACCTTCTACCAAACTAAAACTTACTACTTAGTTACCAGCTGTATCAGAAAATAATGTCTACATTTTAGCTTGATTATTGAGGTTCTCGAAGTTGTTTCGGCCCAGTTGAATGGTGTGGCCAAGGTAGACATAATCCTGAACAACCTCGAGAAGGATACCGTCAACCGATACCGGTCTCCGTATGACTTGGTTGTTAAACATAACTTTCGTCTTGTCCAAGTTCATACCGAGACCGACTCGTCGGGAGGACTCGTTTAGGCCGGTCAGCATTTGGCCTAGCTCATCCAACGTCTCCGCAAAGATGACGATATTGTCGGCAAAACGAAGGTGAGAGATGTATTCGCCGTTGACGTTGATGCCTCGTTCCTTATGGATGCCTTAAAGGACCGATGGCCGTTGGAGCAGACGTGTCCTGGAGTGGAGACCGCGTCTTGGCAAACGCAGTGTGGGACGTCCTCCGGCCCGTTGGACCGACGATCTTCGTAAGATTGCCGGTGTAGGCTGGATGAGGATTGCGGAAAACCGGGATGTCTGGCGCGAACTTGGGGAGGCCTATGTCCAGCAGTGGACTGCAATAGGCTGAACTGATGATGATGATGAACTGATTGAGGTTCTATGAATACTGTCACTATAATATATATGAAAAATTTATCATAAATAATTTTTTGACCCTTATATATCACGTCAACTAAATTTTATGTAGTTTCTCTTATTAAGGGAAAACCACATAAAAATGAATTAATTTTGTGTTCCTATTACAACTATGAGCTACTTAAACTTGTAAATTTTATAAAGCTGTAGCAAACCGTATGTATTCGTTACTGAGTAACGGGTACGCCATCTAGTACCGAGTACCGAATCGGTACTCACGAATTCATTTCGGTACTCGCATCTTTCGTATGTTTCGTACGTTTCGTATGTTTTACTCAGGGACCGGACAACACCGCTTAAGAGTTAAGCCTTTTCGCAGGGTAACCCCTACATGGTGTAGCCCTTATCGCTGAGTATCCTTTTATTCGAGTTACACCTCAAAACCCAGCGAAACGGGTAACTCCTTTAATATAGTAACCACGTGAAGGGGTTAACCCCTTCAGTGGCTTAAGCCTATGAGGAGGTTACCTACACGAAAAGGTTTTATTCGGGTTACCCTGAATTAACTAATAAACTTGAGCTGCATTGAGAGGAGGGGGGATACTTACACCCGAGCATGGCTTTATCGCCTTAATGGTTTTGTTTAGTTAAAAATAGCTGATTACTTAATCTTCTATATTTACATATATAAAAGAGTTACCCACCCATTGACTCATCACGATATCTCTGGAACCATAAGGCGTAGAGACTTGAATTTTGGTAGGAATATTCCTTTTGCCGAGTAGAGGTCAGCTAAGAACGGGTTTTACGATATTCCACCCCTAAGGGGGTTAAACGGGGGTTGGAAGTTTGTATGAAAGTCCTATGTTTTTGAAGTAAGAGACTTGAAATTCAAAATGTATGCTCTATAGATGGTGTTGAGGTGTACTAATGATGTATTTTGAGAAATCAACCCCCTTTTGGGGTTAAAACAGGGGATGATAGTTTGTATGAAAGTCCAATGAAAAATACACGTACAAACTTGAAATTAGGCAAGTAGGTTCCTTATAGAGAGTAGACATCCGCTAAGTACGGGTTTTATGAATCTCCATCCCTAAGGGAGTAAAACGGGGGTTGGAAGTTTTGTATAAAATTCCTATGTTTTTGAAGTAAGTAAGAGACTTGAAATTCAAAATGTATGCTCTATAGATGGTGTTGAGGTGTACTAATAATGTATTTTTAGAAATCAATCCCCTTTTGGGGTTAAAACAGGGGTTGGTAGTTTATATGAAAGTCCAATAAAAAATACACCTACAAACTTGAAATTAGGCAGGTAGGTTACTTATAGAGAGTAGACATCCGCTATGAACGGGTTTTACGAAACTCCACCCCTAAGGGGGTAAAACGAAGGTTGGAAGTTTGTATGAAAGTCCTATGTTTTTGAAGTAAGAGACTTGAAATTTAAAATGTATGCTCTATAGATGATGTTGAGGTGTACTACTAATGTATTTTGAGAAATCAACCCCCTTTTGGGGTTAAAGCATAGGATGGTAGTTTGTGTGAAAGTCCAATAAAAAATACACCTACAAACTTGAAATTTGGCCGATAGGTTCCTTAAAGGGAGTAAACATCCGCTAAGAACGGGTTTTACGAAACTCCACCCACAAGAAGGGGTTGCGGGGGCGTCAACAATGGAAAATAGTAGTATAGTAAAAGTCTTATAAAATGTATAAATATTTTTATTTATCTGTATGTAGGTATTTTATATATGTGTACAAATTTTTAATATTTTTTATTATTAAAGTTTTATTACTACCTATATTTTACAATAGAACTGCTTACCGCCGATCTCCTTATGGGTGACGCTGAAAATCGGCGTTGAAGAATCCCGATTCTCCAACAAATGCCGAGCGTCATCCATTTCAGTACTCCCATAGGTGCATTGATATGCAGATTGTCGCATTCTTTTAATTTTTTTTTCTTCATTTTGTTTTTTTTATGTTTCTTTTTTTTGTTTTTTAAATATTGTTATTTTTTTATTTATTTTTTTTTGTGGAAATTTATTGTTTTCTTTGTTTTTTTTATTATTTTTAATTGCATGTTATTTTCATTGTTTCTAAATTTCTAATTTAATTTGTTATACACAGTTTTATTTTAATTTGTTGTTATCTTGTTATTTTGATTTTTTTTTTGTCTATTCTTTATGTTGTTCTGTATATCGATGTACCTATGTATGAGAGTGTGAATAAATGATTATTATTATTACTAGCCGACCCGTGCCCACTTCGTTGGGCGTTATAATCCATTTCACATAAGAAGGGTACAGTGAAATTTGATATGTTCCAATACACTCTCACTATTTTCAGCAAATCAGATAAATATAAATGTTTTAAAATCACCAATTAATTTCTAAGGCAAATAATAATGCTTGATTAGATTGAATTGTTGACACGGCACGTCAGAGGGCGCAGGTTCAAATCCTGCTGATTTAAAATCTTTATATATTTTTATCTTTTTCCTTTTATCTTGTCACTCCTCTTTCTGTTAGCGAAAGAATTTTCATGATCGGATCAGTATTTGCGAAGATTACCCCGTATATACAAAGTTATAAACTTTACCTCTTTATAATATTATTAGTATAGAATAGATTATTATTATTATTAAAATTGAACCGTAAGGCGTAGAGACTTGAAAATTGGTAGAAATATTCCTTTTGCCGAGTAAAGGTCAGCTAAGAACGGATTCTACGAAATGTTACCTACAAGAGGGGGTTGCGGGGGCGTCAACAATGGAAAATTGAACCATAAGGCGTAGAGACTTGAAATTTGGTAGAAATATTCTTTTCGCCGAGTAGAGGTCAGCTAAAAATGAATTACGAAATTCCACCCACAAGAGAGGGCTTCGGAGGGTTAACAATAGAAAATTGAACCATAAGGCGTAGAGACTTGAAATGTGGTAGAAATATTCCTTTCGCCGAGTAAAGGCCAGCTAAGTACGGATTCTACAAAATGTTACCTACAAGAGGGGGTTGCGGGGGCGTCAACAATGGAAAATTGAACCATAAGGCGTAGAGACTTGAAATTTGGTAGAAATATTCTTTTCGCCGAGTAAAAGTCAGCTAAGGACGGATTCTACGAAATTTTACCTACAAGAGGGGGTTGCGGGGGCGTCAACAATGGGAAATTGAACCATAAGGCGTAGAGACTTGAAATTTGGTAGAAATATTCTTTTCGCCGAGTAGAGGTCAGTTAAGAAAGGAATTACGAAAAACCACCCACAAGAGGGGGTTTCGGAGGGTTACCAATAGAATATTGAACCATAAGGCGTAGAGCCTTGAAATTTGGTAAAAATATTCCTTTTGCCGAGTAGAGGTCAGCTAAGAACGGATTCTACGAAACTTTACCCACAAGGGGAGGTTGCGGGGGCGTCAACAATGGAAAATTGAACCATAAGCCGTAGAGACTTGAAATTTGGTAGGAATATTCCTTTCGGCGAGTACAGGTCAGCTAAGAACGGAATCACGAAATTCAGGCCCGGATCTGGGGGGGGGGGGCAAGCCGGGGCCCATGCCCCGGGCGGCAAGTTCAGGGAGCGGCCAAACTCACACTACAGACGAATGGACAATTCATCATTTACTTAACTTTAACCACGGAATAAATAATAGTACAAGTACAGAAATTTCATGGCCATATCAACTCGACGGATACCCAGAGCGCGGAGTGAGACGTCCTGCACGAACATTTATTATTCGCGAGGCAAGGCATAGTTCAAAATACGCGCCCTCTCGCCCACAGAAATGGCAGATCGCGGCAGCACGCGTTTGATTACCGTGCGTGCGAAAGAGATCAAGCTATATTCGAAAACTCCCTTCGTGGATCTTTCTCAACGACAGTGTTTTGTTTTAAAAATGTGTGTTGTTTATGTTTACTATTTAGTACTTGTCAATCTACCGAAGGACTGATTGTATTAGTGTCACATCAATAAATAAATCACAGGTCATATAAAACTGAAGAGTTTGTTTGTTTGTTTGAATGCGCTAATCACAGGATATACTGGTCCGATTTGAAAAATTGTTTCAGTGTTAGATAGCCCATTTATCGAGGAAGGCTATAGGCTATAACGGGTGTATTTGAAATGCTTGGAAAAACGAAGAGGTATGATAGTGGTGGCATGACCTGACATAATACAAGTGAAAAAAACCCAAAAAGAATTTTTTTCTTGCCTATTTTCACAACTTTTTTTGGTATAATCCGGTTTGGGAAAAATAATGAAACAGAAATTTGAAGAAAATGTTTTAAAATAATCGTGTTTTGAAAAAATCGGCAATATCATTGAATACTACTAGTTCATGTGCGCCATCAGCTGACCGGCACGAGGTCAACGTAGTAAGTAAAACAGCATTTTTATTCCAGCAATTAATTCAATACAATGCAATCCAGCAGTTTAAAACGAATACAGCCGTCCATACTTGGACCAGATCAAGTATTTCTTATATCTCAAGATGATAAAGCTCGCGTATTGGTGTAACTGCGGCAAATAAGCAAACACCTCTTCTAATGCACATGGAATATAGAATCAAATTGCCTGATCATGACTGTACCCAGTCGCTGAGCGGTATAAATAAATACCATTCTCATGACCATTTTGGGTCTTATTTGGATGAATATGGCGTTACAATTATTGGAATGCTGCTGAAAATTTGCATTTGGAAATGTCCAATTTCGAGTTTGCAGGAAATGTGTTAGCTGAGATGGGGAGTTCAATGGAAATTGATGGCTATCATGTTACTACAAAATATTTTGGGCCGGGCGAACAAGATCTTGCTGATTTTCCAGACATTAAATAGTATCAGAACATTTGCGTGAAAGCCAATACTTGCTTCAAATTGTAAAATGTAGAAACAATGAATGCTGTCGTCCAAGACGTGGCCTATTTAGATTTCTAGACAACAGGTTTCTTCCACCACCAGTAAAAGTAAAACAAACGGGTGATGACTTGGCTTTGGATGATGGAGGGCAATTTCTCAATCTTCCAGTCAATTTAGCTCTACGCTTAAATTCTTCACTCAAAGATTTCCTGCAAATGCCCTACGATTATTTTTGTCCTACGGTAAAATTAAAGCTGTCAAGTCGAACATGCAAAACGTGTGGTCTTTATCATGCTTCCGTCAATTTGCTCAATCGTCACATCGAGAAGATCCATAAAAAAGTAAATACGCATACCGATATGAAGTTAGGCCTATAACAGTGGCTGCTCGTCGTGCTAATGAAAACTGATGTGCATTATTCAAAATTTAGAGCACCAAGATGTTGAATGGCTTGATGAGAATGATGTAAACATTCCAAAATCGGAAGAAAGTGAGCAGATACACAACATTAAGCAGCAAACATCCAATGTAATCGAAAACTTAGAATCATGGATTCGGGTGTCATGGACAGAAGACTAGAATTGGAATTAATACGTATACCAATAATTCGAAACAAGTTTGTTTTGTTTCTAATGGTAGGTACTTGATAAGATTTTATTAATATTAATATTGTCATTAAAGTTTGATTAAATGGATATTATGTGCGTTAAAGTCCTTTATCCTAAGCCTATTTTATAAGTACAGTTTAAGAGCTTTGCTTACTTTTGCTGACAAAGGGGAGGAGGGGGTAAATAATTGTAATAAATCTGCTTACATAATACTTGAACGGCCCCTAAGTGGGAAGGGCGGCATTTTTCAGTTTTTGCCCCGCCTAAAAAAAATTGAAGATCCGGGGCTGACGAAATTCGACCTACAAGAGGGGGTTGCGGGGGCGTTAACAATGGGAAATTGAACCGTAAGGCTTAGAGGCTTGAAATTTGGTAGAAATATTCTTTTCGCCAAGTAGAGATCAGCTAAGAACGGATTCTACGAAATTTTACTCACAAGAGGGGGTTGCGGTCAACAATGGAAAATTGAACCATAAGGCGTAGAGACTTGAAATTTGGTAGGAAAAATCCTTTAGCCGAGTAGAGGTCAGCTAAGAACGGAATTACGAAACTCCACCCACAAGAAGGGGTTGCCGGGGCGTCAACAATGGAAAATTGAACCGTAAGGCGTTGTGACTTGAAATTTGGTAGAAATATTCCTTTCACCGAGTAGAGGTCAGCTAAAAACGGATTTTACGAAATTTTACCCACAAGAGGGGGTTGCGGCGGCGTTTAAAATGGAAAATTGAACCATTAAGCGTAGAGACTTGAAATTTGGTAGGAAAAATCCTTTTGCCAAGTAGAGGTCAGCTAAGAACGGAAATTTTACGAAATTTCACCTACAAGAGGGGGTTGCGGGAACGTTAATAATGGAAAATTCCCGTTTTTAAACTATAGCTCCTATCGGCTCTAAATTTGGTAGGAATCTCCTTTATGTCATGTAGAAATGACCAATGAGCGGATTTTATGGTAACTCATCCCCAATAAGGATTGGCGTGGGTGGGCGTTAATAATGAAAATTTTAAATTTCCGTGGCTAATAGAAGATAACGCTTAGTAAAATAACAAGGTTTGCAGATGTGTGTTTAGATATTTAAATCTACGCAATAGATTTTGATGTGGGTTTTTTTTAAATAGATAGAGTGATTCAAGAGGAATGTCTATATGTATTACCTATACATGCATAACATAGTAGATAAATACTGATAATTTTTGAGGTTTCTAACGTGATGTCATAAATAAACACATTTTTTGCGCTTTCATTGCAAACGCTGGCTGAACCCGGAGATAGATCAAAATAATGTACTACAGTATTGTACAACTTAAAAAGGTCTATAAAAAGTCCGCGATGGTATAAGCCTATCTCTTAGGGATAACCCACAATAACCATTTTTTATCTTTTACTTTTTACGAGAAATAATGGCTTATTTACGAAGCGATTTTAAGCAATACCAATACAGCATTAATCCTTATGCAATTAAGTAAATTAAATACATTGTGCATTTAATATACATAGATCAATATGGATCTATACAGCATGTAATTTTAATAAATGTTTTCGAAGATATCACAGATTAAAAATGCAAGGACATGACGGTTGCAGTTGTACCGACCGGGAGCCGCGGCCGGCGCGACAATTTTTTCGAAATTGTATGTTCGTACTTTATAATTTTTTAACTTCATTTATAGTACGTACATTAGGTTGGATAGGATTAGACTAAAACCATAATTTATCAAGTCGAGAGTAGCCTCTCTAAAGAAAACATGTTTTATTGTCTAATGACAAAAAAGTTGTGAACGTTATACATATATTATAAAGACATTCTATAGTATATTTAGTATCGGCATGTCACCCGTGCGAAGCCGAGGCGGGTCACTAGTACAATATAAAAATGAAGTAGGCACTACAAAACACACTTAAACAAAATCACTGCTAAATAGTTTTTAATTCCTTCCGTAGTTTCGTCCGAGTTACGACTTCCAATTTTCGAATTGAAATGATAATATTATAATAATAACTCTGAGAATGAACAAGTTCAGACACGAAAAAACCGGCGCGAGCGTCGGCGCGGCGGGAAAATGCCACGTGTGGTAGTGGTTAAGCAATTCTCAATCTAATGTCGACTACGAAGAGTACATATTTAATGTACTTTGTTGGATTGGCTTACCATGTTACAGTGTTACAGGGTTTGAAAGGACGTATCCCTTATCGGAAAAGGGTTGGTTTAAGCCGTTCGCAGGTGTTACATGCATCAAAGGCTTTATTTTTTAAGCGCTTCAAAATACCCCTTCAAAAACCCTTTCAACGAGTACCCGGCCGGTCCCTGGTTTTACTCATGCGGGTTCGAAACGCTACGCGAATCTATTTCGTTACTCGCATCTTTCGTATGATCCGTATGTTTCGCATGCGGGTTCGATCGAAACGTTAAACAGTAAACTAATACGAATGTATTTCGTTACTCGCATCGCATTCGCTGATGTATGTTAATAATTATGTTTTACGCATGCGCGCGCTTATTCAGTAATCAGTAAATTTGAAAACGTACGTTTGTTTACAAAGAGCGAAATAATTTGGAATTTCATTCTAAGAACAAAAGATTTTTGTTGTTTAAATTTTGTTTTATATATATTTTTATGTTTAATTTCATTCTAAGCAAATCTATTTTTATTTTGATTTATCGTTAAAATGTTATTTAAATATTATTGTCAATAAATAATTTTTGACACCTAGGTATTTGGTGTTTTTATTATAAACTAGCGACCCACCCCGGCTTCGCACGGGTGAAATGCTGATACTAAATATACTACAGAATGTTTTTATACATACGCATACGCGCCGTACATACGGCATACGCAATACAACTTGATTCGTTACTCAAACATACACGATAATATGACATACGAGTAATAATTATAGCATGATCAGAAGTAGGTATCAGAAGTAACGAGTCCAGTAACGATACGAAAGTAACGAGTACTCATTGTCAAAGTAACGAATACATACGGGTACGCTTTATATCGTTACTTTTACACCTCTAAAATTTTATTTACCTTAGAACTCTACAACTATTTGGCATAGCTGATTTTACTACACAGGATAGGTACTGGAGAACCCAATACTAAAATGAGTAATAAAAGTAGATGAAGAGTTAAGTAACCAAATGTTTTTATGTAATATATAAAACTCTTGTGTCGTGAAGTTTGTTGCCAAACTCCTCCGAAACGGCTGGATCCATTTTTATGATATTTTGTGTGCATATTGGGTAGGTCTGAAAATCGACCAACATATATTTTTCATACAACTAAGTTATAAGGGGGTTAATAATATACAGGCAAAACAATGTTTGCCGGTCAGCTAATCCATACTAATATTATAAATGCGAAAGTAACTCTGTCTGTCTGTCTGTCTCGCAATCACGGCAAAACTACTGAACAGATTTAAATAAAATTTGGTATACAGATAGTCTAGAGTCTGATAAAGGACATAGGCTACTTTTTAATGCGAATAAAAGGGTGTAAGGGGTTGAAAGGTAGGAATGAAAATTTGTATGGAACTATGTTCGTGTTTCGTAACTGTCAAACATTTAATGTTCATCCCGTCGATATGGTAAACTCTCCGATAAAATTAAAGAACGTATTTAAATAAAGGTTTCGAATCGATAACATATATCCACAATATACGGATAGTGGCGTATTTTACATTTTAATAATGTTTAATAATGTCAGTAATGAAAACGGATTGACATAATATATATTGGTTGTCAAATATAAAACGTAGTGGTTATATACTCTTTGGTCAATTATGCGTGCGTTCAGAAATTTATTTAGTGTAAACTAAGGAAATATATCAAGCGAATTAAATCTTATACTATTAAAAAAAAGGAAAGCATTTTTTTCCCTCAAATCAACGCAGGTGAAACCGCGGGGCACAGCTAGTTAAATATAATTTGTAATAGGAACTAGTCATTGCAAACCAGTCAAAACCTAACCTAAATAATTAATTTTCTTTTCATAAATTTTTGACTTGATGGCCTGAACAAATTGGAATTTTACACTTATGGTATCTTGTCTTGCTCTTGTGATACTTCTGTTTTCAACAGAAGCCACAGATCCTGGATCCAATGATCACACTATCACCTATACCCATAGATATAATAAAAAGTTTAATTATAAATTTTTTTATTATATCTATGCCTATACCCCGTCCGGCGAGTAATTACCTTTTTGACAGCTCACGCCTATAAATTACAGTTTTTTTCAAAAATTTTACAGTAATGTCATACTTTATTGACGATTTGATTGATTGAGTGAAGTACCCTGTGTGAAAAAACGGCGGGAAATTTCAAGGCGCGCGGTTGTCTTTTTTTGAGTTCTTCATTAATTAATAGTTTTTTATAATTTATTCATTCAGATCAGTTTTCTATAGTATTTTTTTATTAATTTAGTTTGTATAATATATTATAATTAGTTAGCAGTCTTAGTTGGTAAGTTTTCTTTCTATTCTAATATGAATGAGCCACCCGATCCCGGGGGAACATGCAAAGTTCCCGAACCTGGTAGTTATATCACTATAGAAAATTATGAAGACTCTAGCATGGATACTGATCAATCATCAAAAAAAAAAATTTTTAAAACGTCGTTTAAATAAAATATGTAAAAATTGTAACAGAAAGAAAAGAAAAAATGTTGGAAACCAAAAGGACATTGGATGTTGTTGTGTAGAGTCAGATAAATCTGATGAGGGTAAAGACATAACAAATCCTTCAATTACAAAGCAGCCTTTACTACAATCTGATAATCCAGAAGTTGTTGAATTGCGCAGTAAACCAAATTCTACTATTAGTCGTAACCTTTATAATGAATTAGACGCGCCTCCTTACATTATTCATGTACAGAAGATTCAATCCTCCGATAATGACGGAACTATATTGCATCCAATTACCTTTGGAAATTTTCTTCTGAAAAATAAGATTTATAACGTAGTCAATGGTAGTGTGAAAAGAATTGGTCGTAACCGTATGTCTGTCTCTTTTACTAATTACCTAGATGCCAACTCCTTTTTAAACAATAGTATTATAACAGAAAATAATTATAAAGCATACGTCCCTTCATTTAACATTTTAAGAATAGGTGTCATTAAAGGAGTTCCAACAGATTGGTCTCCTGAGGAAATAATGTCGAATATCTCAACCCCTGTTGGCTGTGGTAAAATTGTTAAAATTAGACGTTTAAATTATAAAACTATTGTTGATGGATCTCCAACTTGGAAACCCACCCAGTCGGTAGTGGTGTATTTTGATGGTAAGGTACTTCCAAAAAGAATATTTATCTGTTACAACTCCTTGCCCGTAGACCTATATGTTTTTCCCACCATTCAATGTTATCACTGCTGTCGTTATGGACATACAAAGTTGCAATGTCGTTCCAAACCTAGATGTTTAAAGTGTGGTCAAGATCATGTTAGCGACACATGTAATATCGTAGATGACTATTACTGTTGTCAATGTTCTGGCCAACATATGGCAAACAGTAAATCTTGTCCAGAACTTAACCGATTCAGTGCGGCAGAAGCCGCAGGGGATCCATGGGAATCTTTTGTGTATGGCGTGTGAATCCCGAGAGGATCCTAAATGTTTTCGTGAAAAACTCTGATAAAACATCATTTTTCAGTGGTCATCCGTAAACGAAAGTGTCTTTATTTGTCACGTAGATTACGAATACACTGTTAGCATTGGGATGTTCCATGAAAAAATATACATCAGAAGTTGTAAACCTTTTCAAAAGAAAAATTATGTAAAAAAAAAACTTTATTCCAGTGCGGCAGAAGTCGCAGGGGATTCATGGGAATCTTTTGTGTATGGCGTGTGAAGCCCGAGAGGATCCTAAATGTTTTCGTGAAAAACTCTGATAAAACATCATTTTTCAGTGGTCATCCGTAAACAAAAGTGTCTTTATCTGTCACGCAGATTACGAATACACTGCTAGCATCGGGATATTGCATGAAAACGCATACATCAAAAGTTGTAAACCTTTACAAAAAAAAAGATGTAAATTTTTTTTTACAGCTATGAAATGTTTCTGTAACTGCCAGTCGCTTTTAAAAAAATGAAATGAGGATAGTGACTGATGAATTTGATTCAGATTACGAGTGAAACTACATTGGAAATTTTTATTTATTCCATTATGAAATATTATTTTACTAAGAATTTAATGTACAAGTAAGTGTAGTGAATGTATGAAATATTCTTTTATTGGAGTTTACTCCTTAAGAATCGCTTTTCATATAAGGCCCCCGGTATTAATCATAATTAATTATATAAATTCTTTCTCTCTCCGATATAAATCTCCGATATAAATTCTTCCAGTGTTAGATAGCCCATTTATCGAGGAAGGCTATAGGCTATGTATCATCACGCTAAGACCAATAGGAGCGGAGTCCACGCCGACGAAGTCGCGCGCAGAAGCTAGAGCTGAAGAGTTTGTTTGTTTGGTTGTTTGTTTGTTTGTTTGAACGACGAAGTCGCGCGCAGAAGCTAGTATATAATAAAAATGAATGTTGCTAAGAGCATAACTGGAGAATGGCTCGACCAATTCGACTAATTTTTTTTTGTTTTTATACAAAAAAAAAAACTCATAACAGACAGAATGAAGTCTGTCCGGGCAACTAGTTCATAATAAATGTAAATAGAACAAATAGACCCTAGTGAATGTTTTTATTCGAATAAATAAATTCGTATTTAATTATATACCTGTAGTTTTCTTTTCGATTGAATTGATTTGTTAGAAATAGATATTCTATTCAAAAGCTATAATACAATTTTTTTTTTTATGAAATACTACTACAAAATAGGTGTATGAGCATTTTAGGACCTACAAACGGTAATATCCCATTCTTCAATAAAATAATATTAATTGATCAGTCAATCGAGCCAAACATGTAACAAAAGGTTTACGACACCTGATAAAATAAGTCTCTTACTTTCTATCTCGGTTTATACAAGTATATAGTCACTTTTAAACACTTGAAACGAACTATTAAACCGCTCCCGTTCGGTGTTGGGTTGCGACTATGGGAAAAACAAGGGGAAACCGATGAAAAAGCGTAAAGTTACACTTCATGGCGGATGACGCCCGAGAGGATTCATCAAAGTCCCTGGCGCTAGAAGCCTCAGAGGCGACACGAAAAATTTGATCGCCGCCAGGCACTAAAGTTTGATAAATCTACCATCGCACTGAATCGGTTAAGAGACAAAAAGAAATAAAACTTTATATGTCACAAAATTGTGTTTCATACCAAGAAGCTAGTAAAATTTTCCCTACACTACATAAATCATTTGCTGAAGTCTTGTCCAGTCCTCAAAGAAAATTATCTTTCCAAAATGTTAATAGTAATTCTACAACTTCGTATTATCCACAAAAATCTTACAAGAAAACAGTAATATCTAAATCCTCCCGTCCTATAAAAGTTGGAAATGGCTATGACAAAACTGCACATGACAATATCATAAAAGAATTTTGCTTTAATGAAATAGATAGAAATTATAGTCCAATTACAAATGATTCTCCCTCCACACAAGAATCAATAAAAATATCAGATATTATATCTTTATTACAAACCTTTGCCCAGACCAATAATAATATACCGTCCATCGCTGCCCCTTTAATGGAATTACTTGTAAATTTACTTAAAATAAATAATGGCCAACAAAATTATACAATGGAATGCTAGAAGTATAGTTAATAAGAAAAGTGATCTTATTTATTTATTAAATAAATATAAACCATTTTTATTTTCATTATGTGAAACTTGGCTTAGACCAGGTTTTACATTAAATATTAAAAATTATAATACTGTCAGAGAAGACAGATTAGATGGATATGGTGGGGTAGCTCTTCTCATTAAGAAAGACTATCCTTTTAATATAGTATCCATTCCTGTACATAGTCCTAAAATTTCTATTTTAGCTGTTATTGTAAATAAAATTTGTTTTGTTTCTGTATATATTTCACATACTTCTATCAATACATTAAATGAAGTTGGGGATATCCTCTTATCTCTTCCTAAACCATTAATTATAACTGGTGACTTTAATTGTCATCACCAGTCTTGGGGCTGCTCCGTGTCAACCTGTTATGGTAATAAACTTTTAGACATATTAGACAGAAACAACTTATGTGTTATTAACAATGGAAATCCCACTAGACGTACAAACCTATCCGAAGGAAGTAGTGTAGTTGATCTAACTATTTGTTCACCGCAATTTACATCTCAGCTGTCAAGTTCTGTTTTATCATCCACATTCGGTAGTGATCACTATCCCATTATAACCTCATTTCCTCTCGGTAAATTAATTAAAAATTGTACCAAACTTCCTCCTAGATACAACATATCTAAAGCCAATTCTGATACCTGGTATCAATTTAGTAATAAGGTTGACATTAAACTTAATCAGAAAATATCTGAAAAAAATAAGGATTCTTGTGACGCACAAATTTTTTTGGATGCATTAACTGAGAGTGCCAATGAGGTATTTAATATAAATCATGGGGGCTCCTACATTCCAAGTCCTCCATGGTGGGATGTCGAATGTAAAGAATATTTAAATAAAAGAAAAAAGGCTGAAAAAATATTTAAAAATAATATGACTATAGAGAACCTCTTATCATTAAAGGAGATTACAAACAAAACAAAATTACTTTTTAAAAGAAAAAAAAGAGACAGTTGGCAAAAATTCTGTGCATCTCTATCTCCCAATACTCCCTCATCCGCTGTTTGGAAAAACATTAGAAGATTTAGATCGGCTTATAATACCTCCCCATCTCCAACTTTTCCATCCTTTCTAATAGACGATTTTCTTGATAGAATTTCTCCCCCAACTGTTAATTTCTGTAAAGATAACTTAAATGATTATGATGCCTTTTACAATGAATCATCTGAATTAAACTCTCCCTTTTCAATGTCGGAATTAAAGAACGTTTTAAAACATGTATCAGATTCTGCACCTGCAGGGCTATTGCGTATCTTTATGACAGTTCATAGTGTCGAACACTAGGCATAATGATCAACGTATGCTAAAACATTGAACTATCATTATGCGGCTAAGTCAAATAGGACCTTAAAAGCATGGAATATGGCTTATTTTTCTATTTTTTGCGACTTATACACTATTTATACCTATTTTATGCGACTTGTTGCGATTGTTTAAGCGTATTCGACACCATTTGGTAGTGACTATGTATATATTAATTATATTATACTGTACTCTTTGCGCACATATTACGGGAAAGTACTCTGTGATAGATTTGCACTGCGTTGAACTGTGGCGTTGAATTGCTTTTGAGATTTATACTTTTCTTTATTAAATTATTAGTTTAGAATAATTAGTTTATTCTTTGTTATTAGTTTCTTTGTCTTAAATCTTTAAATTCTTCTTTATTATTAGTTCTTTAGTATTAGTTTAGTATTATTAAATTACGCTTTGATAATAGTTTCTTCGTGTTAAATCTATTTATTATAATTATGGCGCACAATTTCCTATTGGCATATTATGCAGAAGAAGAACGTAGACGTAATTAGTGGTGGTTAATATAGCGTATAGCATAAAAGTATAGCATGCTAAATGTTTATAGCATATAGCATTTGCTATACCGACTATGACTTCGCGCTAAATTTTTAGCGTTTTCGAACTTTTACGTATGTCCACTCACGAAAAAAAACTGTTATTACCAATTTTTATTTTTATTATAAATCAATGTACGGATAAAATTTCCCTAATACAGTGACCAATAAAATAAACATAATAACACTTTAAGATGCTACAAAAATAACTTTTATATTCAAAATTCAATTTCAATACCTCACCTTTCGATAGTGGCAGATTTTTATCACAAACAGCACAATAATATTTACACTTAATACTTTTTATACACATTACCACTTATTATTATTTAACACATATTTACACTCACCTATTATTAATTATTATTTAATCACTGTCGTTGTCGCTGCAAAATCAAATCACACTTAATACTAACACTAAATAAAACAAAATTAATACTAACACTAGATAAAACAATTAAAACTAAATAAAACAAACTGAATACTATAACACTAATAAACTAATTACTAATACTAATAATAAAAATTAACAACAATAAAAACGAAAACTTTTGTAGCCGATAGTGTTAAAGACAGAGATAGTGGCACGAATACTAACGTGTGACTGAGACAGATTACCGTATACCGAGCATTTCCGAATAAGCACGAAGCTGTATGAAGTAAGCAAGAAGGGATGTGCAATACGCGCGCCTGAGGGTGTTGTTTAATCGATTTTTATTGAAATCGATTAAAATTAAGTCATAAAAATACATTTATTTTTAATTTTAAAAGGTTTTAAATTTTCTCAAATAGTTGTTACTTAAGTAGTCGTTAATAGATAACTGATATTCAAGTAAATCGTGTCTTTCAACTGAGAAAATTTAATTTTTGTAGTTTTTTTTTATTAATGTCGAAATCTCGTTTATTAATGACAAAATTAACTATATTTGTAAATCTAATAATATCTTATATCGTTTAATATCTTATATAAACAAAAATCAATAAATCCTAAATAAAACTAATCGATTGCGCAATTCGGTTGATTAAAGGATCGATTGTGTTTACATATGGTTAACAATGTGCTATAAAGATAGCATATAAAATAGCATGCTAAAAAAATTTAGCATTTAGTCTATAGCATGTTTTTAGTTTATAGCAGATTTGAACATCACAGGACGTAATATTCTACGTATAGAAAGACGCCGCCGTCTGCGCGACGCCAATAATCCGTTGCAGCTGCCAGAGAAAGAGTTCATTGGACATTTTCGTTTAACAAAACTTGGATTCCAACAGGTTTTGGTGGAACTTAGTCCTTATCTACCAATACTTAAACGAAATACAGGTGTTCGCAATGAACTCAAAGTAAGTAACACTGTTCCTTTACTTTGACCTGTCTTTTGCTTTTCATTATGTATTTGCAATTTACTTGTAAATTTATATTTTAATTTAAACTGTTACTATAAAACTGACTGATGATCACTTTGTCTGTCTCTCTATTGCAGATTTTGGCAGCATTAAATTTTTATGCGAATGGATCCTATCAACGGAATGTGGGTGCATCATTTCTACTGAATATGTCGCAACCGACATTCAGTAAATGTTTAAAGGAGGTCACCGGTGCACTCAATACCTGCGAAATCCTAAGGAAGTACATAAAGTTTCCTATGACACAGCACGAAAGGGAAATAATTATGAAAGAGTAGGTTTAAAGTTAAATAGATTGTTACAATTATTATGTACTTAGTAGGTACATCAACCTACCCAATTAATCTAAAACTTTTGAATTGCTTCTTTCAGTTTTATGGAGACATTTGGATTTCCGGGTGTTATAGGTTGCATAATTGATGGTACACACGTGGCCTTAATCCGCCCTAAGGAGCATGAGGAGATTTATTTTAACAGAAAGAATTACCATTCCTTGAATGTTTTACTAGTAAGTGTATTATAATTAATTAATTATGATGGTAATGTATTGAGCAATACATAGCATTAAAATAAAATGTTGTTCCAGTAGTGAGTTTCTACCTGCACAATTTGATAGATCAAACTTTGTTTTGATTTCAGATTTGTGATTCTAAACTGACCATCCTCCATTCCGATGCATCATTTGGTGGTTCATCTCACGATTCCTTTGTTTGGAAGGTGTGTGCAGTTAAACCATTCCTAGAAGGCCTGCAAAGAAATGGAGAGCACTGTTGGCTGTTAGGTATGCGCATTGCATATATGCTACTTGTATAATAGGATACTAATTAAATACAGACAACCATTTTTATAGAAAAAAATATATTATGCACAGACAGTAATTTATCTGACAGTATGTACTATTTTAAAATTAATTTCTATTTCTAGGTGATTCTGGATATGCTCAACGTCCCTGGATGATGACACCAATCATAGGTGCAGCTCCGGGATCACCAGAAGAGTATTATACAGAACTTCATTGTCGGGCCAGAAATACTGTAGAGCGGTGTATTGGAGTACTTAAGTCACGTTGGCGGTGTTTGCTAGCACACAGGGTACTTCATTACGACCGGGATTCATTACCTCCGGGATCACCAGAAGAGTATTATATAGAGTGCCATTTGGGAGTTGCACAAGATTATTCGATTAACTTTATCACGCATCGATAATTGAAAGCAAGTGTTAGTTAGCAATTCACTAACAATAACTCGCGTCATCTAAAAATAACGCTGAAAGAAACTGGAGGGAGTAAGTTTGCGCATCGCGCACGAAAGTACTAGGCCTATTGTTTTATTTTTGAATTAGCCTTTCGCTTACGGCTTCGTATAATGGTTATTGGTAGGTAAAATAAAAAATATAGATAGAATATCTGTTCGCGCCATAACGCATAGATATTTTTATCTATTTAATTTTTATTATTGAAACACTGAAACTTCCGTATCCTCTCCTCTCCTTTCCTCTTTTTTCCGATACCTCTTGCCTGAAGAGGGAAAGAGTCAGTCAACGCATCGCATCGATTCGACGGCGATCGATTCGCCGTTGAAGATTCCTTGTCTACTCTTGCTTCGCAACGCGCACGCATCAACGCCACGCATCTTAATTAAAACGCATGTAATTGCTGCTAGCACGCATGGTGAACAATCAATCGTTTTTAACAAAGGACAATAAAATTAATCACGCGCCGCGAGTGAAAACTGTGAATCCTCCTATCACGAGTGAGAAGCCCTGCAGAGCTCCGCTGAGTTATCGCGCCACAGCGTCAGCAAAGGTATTTCCCATTATCCCACCTTTTAACCCCTGATCACACGCATCGCCCCGCATACCCAACATAATTTTTTGGTCCTTCGAGCCGGATTGGTTTCCAGTGTTTCAATAGCTATTAGTATTTAAATAATCTAAAACGCTTTTATCAAGGTGTACGACACGCCTGCGCCGCCATTTTGTTTACGCGTCGACACTGTTTTAATTTAATACGAATAGTTTATTTGTTGATCGGAGGTTAGTCATTTGCTATTTAATAATTATATTTCGCGTTAAATTTGCTTTTCACATAACGTATCGGCCATCGCAATATATACTGTAGGTACCTATTCATACAAGTAGGTACTGAACGCATATAAATTTAATCTTAAACGCTTATATTTCGCTTATTTAATTAAACGCATATAATTGCATTAATATAATCGCTGCCATTCGCGTTAAATACACGCATTCCTTTGTTATACGAGTTGCTTACCTGCCCGAATAATCTACCCGCTTTTATATTTATTTTTTCGTAAGACGCTTTCTTTCTTTAAAATATTAATACACGCATCTACTTTTGTCGCATTCGTTAATAAGTGTATATATTCAAAATGCCGCCTAAAAAAGATGTACAAATATCTGACGCAAATCAACTTACTATTTTAACCGCTAAACGCGACGCATTATATAGCCGCGTAGAAAATATATATCGCAAAGCAGAGGATGCTTTAAACAACAGCGAGAATAAAGAATTATTTATTACGAGTATTCAAACTTTCGATGAGATGCGTACTATAGATCAATTTAGTACAATATTAGATAACTATAACGCTTTACTTATATCATTAGATCCCGACGCTAAAATAGACTATATCATTCTTTCAAAATTGGAGGATATGTGTTCTTATATTGTACGCATACGCTCATTGTGTAATGAATCTCATGTAAAAATTAATAAAGAAATATCAATACACTCGCAACCGCGGTTACCGCCAATGGATATTCCTTCCTTTGACGGTGACATTCGAAATTGGTCTTTATTTTATATAAGTTTTAAGTCTAATATTCATAACAATCAATCGCTTTCTAATGACGATAAATTGTATTATTTGTTAGGTAAATTAACAAATAAAGCGCGAAATGTTTTTTCGGGAATAACTCCTTGCCCTGAAAATTATTTATTAATATGGAACGAATTAGTTGACCGTTACGAGGATCCGCGCATGTTAGCATCGACTTATATCGATCAATTAATTAATTTTAAATTGGAAGGTCCCGCGTCAGCTAAGAACTTTCAACATTTTTTAGATAACTATGTCTCCGCAGTTAACGCTTTAAAAAACATTAAAATTGATGATCTCGCTGATTATATATTTTTACATATATCTTTAAAAAAGTTTAATTCAAATTTAGTACATACATTTGAAATGGAATCGCGCAATAATAAAATACCTACATTTGATTGCTTCGCAAATTTTATTCGTACGCAATGTAAAATCTATACAAATACGCAAGTAACGCATAATTTGTCTCGCTGTGGTAATTCTCCTTACGCTAATAATAAAGATAAGTCATCTCGAACATTATCTCGCACGCAAAATACAGTCCACCACGCTTTTCTAACTCGTGATATTAACTCTAATTGTAATAAAAATAATAATTGTATTATGTGTAACAAGGATGATCACGCTCATTTATACGCCTGTAGTCAGTTTATATCTTTACCCGCGCAACGTAGATTTGAATTTATTAAAGATGAAAAAGGTTGTATTAATTGCTTAAGTTTATTGCATACAACATTTAAATGTAGTTCAACAAATAAATGTAAAATTTGTAATAAACATCATCATACGCTTCTACATTTTGATAATAAAAATAATTCATCCGCTAAGAATAATATTTCTATCGATACGCAAAATACTAATAATGAACAAAATATCACGTCTATGATTTCTTCGTCAGCTGTTCATATGAGCGCGACGCAAGACGCTTCTTTTTCTCGCACCACGGTTCTTTTGTCAACGGCACAGGTTTGTGTGCGTACAAATAATAATCGCACCTGTGTAGTTGTCCGCTCGCTCATCGATAACGCGTCGCAAAATAATATAATAACAACCGCATGTTGTAAACAGTTAAATCTTAATATTATACCGCTTTCTAATTCCTTTGTAAAAGGTATTGGTTTAACGTCGCGGCCTATTTTGGGTTATGTTAATTTACAAATCGCTTCAAAAAATAATAAATTCATTTATAACATATCCGCTTTAGTTGTTGATTGCATTACAGACAGGTTACCGATAGATTACGTTGATGTGTCTGTAGTGCAGCATTTAGTTGACGTCCCGCTCGCAGACCCGCACTGGCACGAGCCAAGCGAGGTTAACCTTTTATTAGGCGCGCAACTATTTCCGTATTTAATTTTAACCGGTAAAATAATTAAACCACCCGCTCCACCCGCGATTGAAACTGTTTTTGGATATGTATTTATGGGTTCTATTCCCACCGCTATGAATAATCCACGCTCGCAAATAAGTCAATCCGCTTCATTTTTAATTTATGATGATAACGCATTATTGAATAAAACGCTTCATAAGTTTTGGGAGCTCGAAGAGACCCCCACGCAAGTAATTTTAAGTAAGCAGGACGAAGAATGTGAAAATTTGTTTTCCGCTACTATATCACGTGATTCGTCCGGTCGTTATTGCACCGCTTTACCCTTTTATAAGGACCCGCTTTTGTTAGGTAATTCGCGTGCCACGGCACAACGCAGATTTTTATTACTAGAACGCAAACTTCAGTCTAACAATGAACTTCGCATTAGTTACAATAATATTTTTAAAGAATATATCGATAAGGGATATATTTCAGAAACGCGATCCGACCGCTTAGAGGAAGGATATTTCATACCGCACCACGCTGTCATTAGACATGATAAAGATACTACAAAGATTCGCCCAGTGCTAGACGCAAGCGCTAAATGCCATAACGGTGTTTCTTTAAATGATATTCTACACGCAGGCCCTAATTTGCAGGCTGATATATTTTTAATATTGCTAAATTTTCGCTTGTTTCCGATCGCTATAACCGCAGACATTAAACAAATGTACTTACAGATACTTTTGAAAAATGAACATAGAAAATATCAAAAAATATTATTTCGATTCGATGCCTCAGAACCTATTCGCGAATATCAATTCAACCGCATCACATTCGGTTTAAAATCAAGTCCATATCTTGCTATGCGAACTATACGCCAACTTTGTAATGATGAACGTCATAATTATCCGCAAGCTGCCGCTATAGCTGAGAAAGAATTATACATGGACGATTTAGTCAGTTCTATTATGGATGAGAATGAAGCCGTTAATGTCTCGACTCAATTAATTAATTTATTTAAATCTGGAGGCTTTGAATTGGTTAAATGGTCAAGTAATTGTAACGCTGTTTTAGAAAATATTCCTTCTGAAATAAAACATTCGCATGTTGAATTTAACAAATCGGAAACATTAAAAATTTTAGGGTTAGAGTGGAATCCCTCTGATGACATTTTTATTTTCAAAAATAACGCAGATGATCGTAACTGTACAAAACGCAACATTCTTTCGTTCATTGCCCGCTTATGGGATGTTTTAGGCTTAGTCGCTCCAGTCATACTTTACGCTAAATTACTAATAAAAGAATTATGGTTAGAGAAAGTCGATTGGGATAGCCTACCGCCTGCTCATATATGTTCATCATTCGATAAGTTAAAAACTCAATTACCGCTTCTTAGCTCGCTTAAAATTCCGCGCCATTTAAATGTTTTTAAACGCTCTATTGTTAATATAATCGCTTTCGCTGACGCAAGCCTTAAAGCTTACGGTTGCGTCGTATATTTACATGTCACTGATTCGAATGGAGATATCAGTGTCCGCTTAATTTGCGCGAAGTCTAAAGTATCGCCTGTTAAAATTGTTTCGCTGGCACGTCTTGAACTGTGCGCCGCTGTATTAATGTCAAAATTAATTAAAACAGTTCATGACACGTATCATTGTCGCCATGATATAAGTAATATTTACGCATTTTCCGATTCACAGATAGTTTTATCGTGGATTCATTCATCTCCGCATCGCTGGAATATATTTGTTAGTAATCGCATCGCAAAGATCCAAGAAAATTTGGATCCTGAGCATTTCTTTCATGTCGCTGGTCAGGAAAATCCTAGTGATTGTTTATCACGTGGACTTTTACCTGAACAGTTGCTGTCGCATGATATGTGGTGGCAAGGCCCTTCGTGGCTTCAGTCTCCAATATCCGCATGGCCTATAAACGCTTTACCTTCAGTTAAATACGAAGATTTGCCTGAACATAAATCGTTTACCGCTACCGCAATTATTGAAGAAACGCCAATTCTTTGTCAGTTAGCACTTAGAATCTCCGCTTATAATAAATTACTACGCATTATTGTTTACATATTAAGAGCTTTACGCATTTTATCTCTTACAAAGATCGTTCAAATTAACGCTTCTGACTTAAATACCGCTGAAATTTATTTGCTCCGCGCCGTACAAAAATATAATTTTTCAATAATTTTTAATCGCTTGAATAATAACAAGTTACCTGAGGGAAGTTTAAGAAAACTTGATCTCTTTATTGATGAAAACCGCCTTATTAGGGTTGGAGGACGCTTATCGAACTCCAACTTACCTTTTGACGCAAAATATCCAATTTTGTTACCTAGAAAAGATCATGTAACTTGCCTTCTAATAGATCACTATCATCGCATTCATTGTCATACTGGTGCTCATTTGCTAAGTTCAATTATTCGCCAAAAATATTGGATTATATCCGCTAGAAGTATTATAAGACAACGCATACATAAATGTAATTTTTGCTTTAAATATTCGCCGAATCATCCGAGTCCTAAGATGGCTGACTTACCTTCGTATCGCGTAAGAGAATCGAAGGCTTTTACGCATACAGGAGTCGATTACTGTGGCCCTATAAATATAACTTTATGTAGACGCAGAGGTCAGAAAAGTCAAAAGGCTTATATATGCCTGTTTATCTGTCTCGTAACAAAAGCAGTTCACATAGAACTAGTTCCGGATTTGACATCTGATTCTTTTCTAAACGCATTTAAACGCTTTATTTCACGCAGGGGCCCAGTCGCAAATATATACTCCGACAATGGCACTAATTTTGTAGGAGCCAAGGCTCAAATTGATGAATTGTTCAAATTTCTATCATCGCAATCTTATAATAACGTTATTTGTACGGAACTAGCAAATCGTCGCATTCAGTGGCATATGATACCAGCACGCGCTCCACACTTCGGCGGAATGTGGGAGTCAAATATTAAAAGTTTAAAAACGCATTTATATCGTGTAATTGGTACGCAGTTATTAACTTACGAAGAACTTCTAACAGTTCTTACGCAAATAGAAACAATATTAAATTCGCGCCCGCTATGTACTTTAACAGAAGACCCGCATCCTGAACCGCTTACTCCCGCGCATTTTATTATGTCAACTCCGCTTACATTTTTACCAGCCTATGATGTATCTATGGAAAAGGGACTTAGTCTCAGAAGTAGAAAACTATTACTCGACCAAATGGTACAATCATACTGGAAGAGATGGCACTTAGAATATTTACACAGTTTACAAATGCGTCAAAAATGGTGTGAGAATAAAGAAAACGCTATTCGAGTAGGTACAGTAGTGCTTATTCACCAAGATGATATTCCACCATTGCGATGGCCGATGGGAGTTATAGTGAAGGTTTATCCTGGTTCAGACAACATTGTTAGAGTCGCATTAGTAAAAACCGTTAATGGTCTTCTTAAACGCCCTATAGTAAAATTAAGTCCGCTACCTTCGCAATAATTGCAAAATCCGCTTTATAATCATTATAGCTTATTCTTAGGTTTAATTTTATATTAATAACGCATAACGTAAACTTAATTTCGCTTACATATTTCTATATTTAGTTTCACGCTTTTTTCTGTTTTGAGAAAATTAATTTTCTCAACGCGGGGGAGGATGTTCGCGCCATAACGCATAGATATTTTTATCTATTTAATTTTTATTATTGAAACACTGAAACTTCCGTATCCTCTCCTCTCCTTTCCTCTTTTTTCCGATACCTCTTGCCTGAAGAGGGAAAGAGTCAGTCAACGCATCGCATCGATTCGACGGCGATCGATTCGCCGTTGAAGATTCCTTGTCTACTCTTGCTTCGCAACGCGCACGCATCAACGCCACGCATCTTAATTAAAACGCATGTAATTGCTGCTAGCACGCATGGTGAACAATCAATCGTTTTTAACAAAGGACAATAAAATTAATCACGCGCCGCGAGTGAAAACTGTGAATCCTCCTATCACGAGTGAGAAGCCCTGCAGAGCTCCGCTGAGTTATCGCGCCACAGCGTCAGCAAAGGTATTTCCCATTATCCCACCTTTTAACCCCTGATCACACGCATCGCCCCGCATACCCAACAATATCATTAAATAGAATTATAAACAACACATGTTTGATTCAATGTAGAATGTTTAATCTAATGACAAAAAATTCAAGTAATGTTATGAAACTCCTTCCATTAAGTCATCTTGGGTGTCGTTCATACATTATTTTAAATTCTTAACTGCATTATTATCAGCCTCTCTCTTCATAAAACACTATACGTTATACATAATTTTCTCACTTCCCTATGTAACACTATTTCGTAATTTAAGACTTTTGTGCGCGAGCGATTTTGAGTCGACGTCGAACTGTCCAACCAATAGCACATCGTCGGCAAGCATGCGGCGAGTGATACACATGCCTCCCCTACCTCATATCATCGGTTAGACCGATAAATCGTTTCTGCGCAACTTGAAGGCCAGCGTTCTTTTTACATGACGCGAACTATACTTGATTTATGTTAACTCATTACTAAATGAGGACTTATAGTTCTACCCAAATCGAGATGATGGTGACGTTCATGGAGCAGTAAGTGGAATAAAGTTATATGGTGTTTGTGAATTGAAGTTCCCGTGAACTTGTAAGTATGTACTAAGTTTATTGTTTTTACTTTTCAGACATGGAGATCTAAGCAAACCATGCTCCAATGCAAGGGGCCGAATAAATAATTTAACCCTTTCCTATTGTCCTATTAAAAATAGGAAATTCTATGATTACTGCATAAAATCTTTGCTTTGCATGATTTAACCGATTCAGTGCGGTGGTAGATTTATCAAACTTTAGTGCCTGGCGGCGATCAAATTTTTCGTGTCTCCTCTGAGGCTTCTAGCGCCAGGGACTTTGATGGATCCTCTCGTGCGTCATCCGCCATGAAGTGTAACTTTACGCTTTTTCATCGGTTTCCCCTTGTTTTTCCCATAGTCGCAACCCAACACCGAACGGGAGCGGTTTAATAGTTCGTTTCAAGTGTTTATAAGTGACTATATACTTGAATAAACCGAGATAGAAAGTAAGAGACTTATTTTATCAGGTGTCGTAAACCTTTTGTTACATGTTTGGCTCGATTGACTTATGATTGAATTAATGTTCTTTTATTAACCGACTTCCAAAAAAGGAAGAGGTTCTCAATTCGACTGTATTTTTTTTTTAATGTATGTTAGCTCAGAACTTTTGACTGGGTGGACCGATTTCGATGAGTTTTGTTTTAACTGAAAGGTTTTGCGTGTCATGTGCTCCCATTCAAATTTAATTGAGATCTGACAAGTACTTTTAGAGATATATCTAATAATGCATATTTAATTGACAACTTTCTCGTCGACCTACGTTGTATTAAACCGCATAACTTTTTACTGGGTTTATCGATTTTGATAATTCTTACTTTATTCGAAACCTTATGCTTGTAATGTAATCTTATTTAAATTTGATCGAGATCTAATGTCTTCTTTTATAAGTAATCTTTGATAACGCGTATTTACTTGACTGTTTTTTGTATTATATCTCATAACTTTTTACTGAGTGCACCGAGTTTGATTTTTCTTTTATAAATCAAAAGCTAATACTTATCATGTGGTCTTATTTAAATGTGATCGAGATATAATTAGTACTTTTTGAGTAATTGAGTAGTCATTGATGACGCCTATTTATGAGACGGTCCCCCGCCTCACTACGCCAACGCCATCTATGGGGCTATGCTAAAACTACTTCAGTGTAGAATCAATACAAGGATGCAACGTAGTGCGCTGTATTATCCGCTAGGCGCTAGGGTAGCTTTCTTTATAAATAATTTTGATGATTCTTGTTTTAATCACTGATCACTACTTTTTGAATAATAGCGCGTATTTACTTGACTATTTTTTCGTCTACTTACGTTGTATTACTTGTCGATGTAATTGAAGTTGGTTTCTTTTCGTTTGCGAGCAAACACAATTATTGAAGAATGGGATATTACCGTTTGTAGGTCCTAAAATGCTCATACACCTCTTTTATAGTAGTACTAGCTGACCTGGCGAACTTCGTACCACCTTTTTTTCTTAAATATAATAATTACATATACCAAAATAAAATATAGCCTATCTTTCAAGTTGGATCAAACTGCACACGGTGTGCAAATTTGATTAAAATCGGTTAAGTGGTTTAAGAGTCAATTGAGGTCAAACATTGTGACACGAGATTTATATATATTAAGATTTCATATAAAAAAATTGTATAAGTTATAGCTTTTGAATAGAATATCTATTTCTAAGAAATCAATTCAATCGAAAAGAAAACTACAGGTATATAATTGAATACGAAATTATTTATTTGAATAAAAACATTCACTTGGTATATTTATTCTATTTACCTACATTTATTATGAACTAGTTGCCCGGACAGACTTCGTTCTGTCTGTTATGTTTTTTTTTTTTGTATAAAAACAAAAAAATTAGCCGAATTGGTCGAGCCATTCTCCAGTTATGCGCTTAGCAACATTCATTTTTATTATATACTAGCTGACCCGGCGAACTTCGTACCGCCTAACAGTCGATTCTTTAATTTTTTTTAATACTTATCCTTCCCGGAACCCCTCTACTAACATTTAAACCTTGTGGTGTGGTATTAAAGTTCAAATTGACTTTTAAGTATTATTACGAATCTTTTGTATGGGAATATAGAAAAGTTTTGTTTTTAGACTTTTCCAATCAATTTTTTAAATTTTTCTCTCCGTAAGAACCATCCTCTTACTTCAAGGAATATTATAAAAAAAGAATTAGTGAAATCGGTTTAGCTGATCTCGAGATTTGCGCTTAGCAACATATTCAGCTATTCATTTTTAAATATAGAGAGATATATAATGCCACCTAAGGGGCTGTCTCCACGAGCGAGCGTATCGCCGGCGATAGTATCGTCGTGCCACCTATTTCTATACACTCTCTATGGAGCCGTCTCCACGAGCGAGGGTACCGCCGGCGATACGCTCGCTCGTGGAGACAGCCCCTATGGCGTTACGACAAGACGCGTACGCACCGAAAATTGAAAGGTGCGCAGAATAGGTTGTACGTCCTTCGTTCAATACATTTACACCATAAGGAGTAAACTCCAATAAAAGATTATTTCATACATTCACTCAGTGGCGGCGCAAGTCTTAAATTTAATGTGGGCAAGGTACATTTGCGAGGCCCTCTGATGGTGCAAAAAGAAGGGAATGTAAAATAAAAAATCACTTAAAGTTAAACAGTTTTTTTATTAATAAAGAAAAAAACCTAAATATTTACTTAACTTCTTTGGGACATTAAATAAATAAAAATTGGGTGTGCTGGAAGAAATCTCTTATAGGGATAAGCACACCCATTATACGTGAGTCTTCATGACAAATTTATTATGTAAGTTTTGTACGTATGATAAATTGTTAAATAAAAAAAAAAAAAAATAGAAAAAAAATAATAAAGGTAGGTAAATAAATTTTATATTACAAATATTATCTTTATCACGCCAGGACTAATTAATTAGATGGACCTATTGGTCTAAGATCTGGGATATAGCAAAATATTCCCTCATCTGTTAATTAGATGAAACAATTTTTTATCGGCTAATTTTAATATTGTGAATTTATAAAAACAACCTCCGCCACCATAAGCCTGCTTGGCACAGGTTGTTTTGGGCGGCCTATGTCGTAACGACCTCGCAGAGCACTATTTTCAGCGTTAAATAAAATTACAAATAATAGAGATAGTGTTCTGAGAGTGGATTTTTTTATTGGAAATTTCGTCCTATTTCAGGATCTTTTTTTTGGAGTTTACTCTTTAGGAATCGATTTTCATATAAGGCCCCCGGTATGAAAAAATATGAGGTCCGTGTAAAATAGTTGAACGAATGACCTCGTTAAGTTTTTTGTTGCCTTTTACTCACTTACCGTGTACTTTAGGATTTTCCATACTTTTTAAAATTTATTTTCGGGTGTCGGGCGCGAGGCCCTTTGCACCGCGAGGCCTTGGGCGGTCGCCCACACCGCCCACGCCCTCCGCCGCCTATGCATTCACTACACTTGTACATTAAATTCTTAGTAAAATAATATTTCATAATGGAATAAATAAAAATATCCAATGTAGTTTCACTCGTAATCTGAATCAAATTCATCACTCACTATGGCAGTCACAGAAACATTTCATAGCTGTAAATATTTTTTTACATCATTTTTCGTTTGTAAAGGTTTACAACTTTTGATGTATGCGTTTTCATGCAATATACCGATGCTAGCAGTGTATTCGTAATCTGCGTGACAAATAAAGACACTTTTGTTTACGGATGACCACTGAAAAATGATGTTTTATCAGAGTCTTACAGGTAATGGCTCCTCTCGGGCGTCACCCGCCATACACAAAAAATACCCATGTCGCCCCTACGACTCCATCCGCACTGAAATAAAGATAATTTTTCTTTCGAAAAGGTTTACCACTCCTGATGTATCTTTTTTCATGGAACATCCTGATGCTAACAGTGTATTCGTAATCTGCGTGACAAATAAAGACACTTTCGTTTACGGATGACCACTGAAAAATGATGTTTTATCAGAGTCTTACAGGTAATGGCTCCTCTCGGGCGTCACCCGCCATACACAAAAAATACCCATGTCGCCCCTACGACTCCATTCGCACTGAAATAAAGTTTTTTTTACATAATTTTTCTTTCGAAAAGGTTTACCACTCCTGATGTATCTTTTTTCATGGAACATCCTGATGCTAACAGTGTATTCGTAATCTGCGTGACAAATAAAGACACTTTTGTTTACGGATGACCACTGAAAAATGATGTTTTATCAGAGTTTTTCACGAAAACATTTTGGATCCTCTCGGGCGTCACCCGCCATACACAAAAAATTCCCATGTCGCCCCTACGGCTTCATCTGCACTAGAATGAGCATTTTCAAAAAAATATCCCACCCTTGGTTTTTGGCTGTCCCTTGACTTGTTTCTAGGCTAACTTAAAATTAGGCTTCAATGTAATTATATTAATGTATAGATATGCTGAAACATATATTTTATTTTACTTTAAGCCTTACTAAACATCTTATTCTGATTCATACAATGAAATAAAGGCATTTTAAACTTAAAATGTATAAGTTTTTAACGTGTCCGACCCTTATGTTTGTACAAGTAAGTTGATTTTCTGAAATATATTCATATGGTTAGCTACTAATTTTTTTACGATAACATTGGGCTTGACTATTTTTCTTTCATATTATAAAAAAAAAAATACACCGATATTAATATTTTATCTATTTAAATATAATTTAAATAAAACATAAAAATTTGAAGTCTGCTGACATGTCAATTTTGTGTCGGCCAAAACCCTATTTCATAACACCTTAAATATTATTTTGCAACCGCAAGATTGTTAAAAAAGAAACCAGCAGCCTTAGTAACTAGAAAGTTTACTGCAGTGTAACGCGTCGGGCTTGTCGATTCATGTTTTGTGTTTTCATCGACGACGGTTAGATTTTTTCAGTCAGGTAAGTGACATGATATTTCTTACACTAGTGATAGTTCTAAATATATATTATTAGAAAATAATAGACAATATTAAGGTGACCAATCGGTAGTTAAAATATTTGATTCGATTGTTTTATTTCTAATCAAAATTATTGTTTTACTGGATTAACGATGAAAATGTGACGTCAGCTTGTGACGAACAAGTCTCGTCACATATACTTTGACTACCAATAGTCACAAAATTGACTCCAAAAGCTGAGGCTACATATTGTTTTCTAATGTTTAAACGCGAATTTTACTTATTGAAATGAAACAACTTTTTCGGATTTTATCGCGGTTTATTAAGTTTTTTTAATTCCCGACGTTTTTTGAATATTTTGTCTGTCAGCTGTGTGACTGTCCCACTTAAAGTGCATTAAAAATGCGTGTTTTTTATTGTAAATGTTAGAAAATAGTCAATTATTTGCATTTTAATCTCATAGAAACAAATTTCTGCACTGCGTGATAAATAAAAGGAACGGGAATATTTGCCACTTTACGAAATATCTGAAAAGATAGGGTTGCGAATGCATCAAACGTCACAAAATTGCTCAGCAGAGACATTTTTTGTAAAATATTGCCTCAATGTTCAGTGTGCAAATTGTATTTTATGTAAGATTTCAAATTATCTTTAATTTAAATGAAAAATAATACTACGTAGTTGAACAATTATTTCAGAAAAATAGATTTTAAAGTAGTCACACAGCGGACAATATTTTGTCATAAGTCACCTTTGTTTGTAATTTATTCAATAGTATTTAATTATTTTCGTGAAACAAATTAAAATTTAGGTAGTATTTTCATTCAATTACACAATGAAACAATAATTTGGCTAATAAACTATGTTTTTCCAAAAACCATGTTTTTTCACAAGGAGGGACTTTTTTTTGAAAATGCTCGAATAAAGTTACACTAGTAAGATACAATATTCTATTACCGTGTGTGAAGTGGCCGACACACGATTGTTTAAAAAATTTGTAAACATTACATTCAGACAGACAGACAGAAAGGCCCGGGGACTTCTTTTAATAATAAGTATAGATATTTTAAATTATGTTTTTATCTTAAAATCTTAGCATTCTAGATCCTATTACTTGAAGATTAACATGTTGGGAGTTTTTTAAATTCTTAATTTACACTAATTATTATTACTATTAAGACTGATTGTTTGTATATTCAATAAAAGAAGGTTTTAAACTGTTTCAAATTGTTTTATTTATGGATCTATATTGATATTTATAAATTCAAAGTTATTTATTTAATGTAGGCCAAATTGTAGCTCTTATGACAAGTTGAGAGTCTACCACTGGTTCGAAAAGTTGATTCTGCTGAGAAGAGCCGGCAAGCATCTCGGCAGTTGCTCTTTTCAAAACAAAATTTTGTCCAACATGTAGCTTATCTATATAATTATTATTTTTTATTGCACACCATTAAAAGATACAAACAAAAGTAGTAAAATTAGAGGAAGATGTACAAAGGCTGTCTTATCGCTAAAAGAGACTCCAGACAACCTTTGGGTATAGGATAGGGCATAAAAACATCTGTCACCGCAGTGTCAACCTGTTATTTAAAGTATGACACAAAAAAGTTATATAAACGTAAACAAACAGTAAACCTCTAATCTATCTTAACCCTATTTATATTTAAATAAAATTTAAAAGAAATAAAGTGAAATGATATAATGAAGCTACATAATTAACTATTAATTCTCCTAATTAATTGGTCCCTCAATATTCTACCTCTATTTAAATCGAAGGAAGCTTCTCTCTCGGTATAGCTGCTGTTACCACGAGTTGTCCTTTCAAATTCATTACCTAGAAATAATTAAAAACAAATTTAAGTGCTCTATAATGGAAAACTCTATCTTTGCGAAGACAACGGCACCGATTTTTCAGCCCCGACAATGTGTTTTCTATGACTACCCTGGCTCTCATATGCTTATCATGATAATTTGCTTCTGGTGTTCCAAGAGTTGCATCTAAAATTGGTGTCATTATCCATGGGCGTTGTCGATATCCAGAGTCCCCTAGAGAGGATAAAAATATGTATTAAGTATATGTACTAAATAATATATCTGCACATTTTTAGAAAGATAGGTTGAGCAGTTGAGACATAAAAAGATATTAAAAAAACAGTCCTTAAGATGTTTTCCTTCACTAATTAATAATTAATATTAAACCCACCAATTTACTTGTGGATACTTTACCTAAAAGCCAGAGCACTTCTCCATTTTGATTACTGTTTTCCCAAATGAAGGAATCATGGTTTGCACCTCCAAACTTGGGATTAACACTTAAAATTCTATAATCATCACATACCTGAAAAAAAGACAATTAGTTTTATTGTCTATCTTTTGAAAAAAAAAAAAACGGGTTACGAACGACAATGATAAATCTCCACATAATTACGTACCATCTGTACATTAAGAGAGTAGTAGTGTTTCCTGCTTTAATAAATGTGTTTCTCTTCTTTAGGTGGAACAACTATTTTAAAATGGCTTCCATCTATGCACCCAACTACTCCAGGCATTCCAAATTTTATATGAAACCTACAACATCACAGTAACATTATTTATTGAATTAAATATTATAAAATCTGTTAAAAATATTATAATATTAAATTACGGAGGAAGTAAAAAACTTGAACTCACAAATTTTGTTTCCCTTCATCGTCACTAGATGGCGCTGTTTCAATTCCATACAAATCGAAGTTAACGCTATCACGACCGACTAAGTAAAAAATCTCCCCCTAGGCACACAGATGTCGGGCCAGAAATACTGTAGCACCGCTCTACAGTATTGGTGGTATTGGTGGTATTACAGTATTGGAGTACTTAAATCACGTTGGCGGTGTTTGCTAGCACACAGGGTACTTCATTACGACCCAGTTACCACTGGCAAGATAGTGAATGCATGTGTCGTCCTGCACAATATAGCCAATGCACAAAATATTCCAATACTACCCACAGGAGGGTGATCTTGACAAATGACCAACAGCACCAAGTTTGCATACAGGCAACGCTGCACTGGGGCCGGCCGGTACAGTCTGCGAGGTAACTGCAGGCCGAGTCCCTTCTGCTGTAGGTATCTGTAAGATATTTTAAAATTTTATTTAATACATGCTTAATATTATAATTTAATATTAAAGCAATGCTTAGCACTTAATATTAGATTATTTATTTATTTATTTTATTTACACACTATTGCACACCAAAAAAATAAAAAAATAAACAAGCAACATTAACAATAATTAGTAGAAAAATGTACAAAAGGCGGCCTTATTGCTAAAAAGCAATCTCTTCCAGGCAACCTTAGGGCAAAGGAGATGATAATTATATTGAAGGTGTAGGTGTACAGTTTCATGTTATAGAAAATCATGTGGAACTACTCAACAAATAGACAAATACATATATAGATAGATTGTTTACATATACATAAATACACACACATATACAAACACATACATAAGTTCATACTAGATAAATAAGTTTTTAAACAAGATTAATAGTGACAAAAGGAGATTAAGCCTGGAAACCTAAAGATTAGTTAATACTTAAATTATTAATATTCATTATAATACTTTAATAACTAACATTAAGAGGCAGACGCACACCAGGCAAACCCTCCACCGCTACCGTACGTAACGCTGCACTGGGGCGGGCTGGTACAGTCTCTGAGCTAAGTGGAGGCTGATACCCTTCTGCTGTAGGCACCTGTAAGATATTTCAAATTTTATTTAATACATTACGATTCAGCCTGTAATATCCCACTGTTGGGCATAGGCCTCTTATCCATGTAGGAGAAGGATCGGAGCTTAATCCACCACGCTGCTCCAATGCGGGTTGGCGGATATATTCCCTACTATGAGTAACAATCGCTATCACGTGTACATGATAACAACCCAAGCCAACGCGGCGTCAGGTATTTAATACATAGGTACTAATATTATTATAATTTAACATTAAAGCAATGCTTAGCACTTAATATAAGATTATTCATTTATTTCTTAACTATATATCTTCTTCAAATTAAAACGAAATAAAATAAACAAGCAATCTCTTCCAGGCAACCTTAGGGCAAAAATAATTTTATAGATGACAGCAGGAGTTTTAAGGACTTTTTTGATGGAAGTACAAATTGCATTGAAAGCAAGGAGTAGCATTTTGCACTTCTTTTAAAAAATGATAGCGACAAAAATTGCTTCTCTAGAAGTAAAATTTTAATCTACTTGATTTTTTATTATTATTTTTCTTCTAATTTCGAGAAAGATCTGGGTACTAGCCCTCAGAAAAAATATTGATAGTAATATCTGTATATTATTTAACAGCTATTTTAAAAGTTGATAAAAATACTCACTCGGTTTAATAGATCCCAATAGATTATTTTGTACAATAATTATTGTGTTCGCCTAAAATAGTTACAGCCAAGAGTACAGCTGATTGACTAGTAGTTTTAACTGAAAATTAAAATAATATAAAGTTAAAATTTCATTTCTAAATTATATCATTAGTAGCTGTTGTCCCCAAGTAAAAAATGAATTAAACTCTTATGATAATGTAACAATGGAGGTATTGAGGTATGTTACAATAAAAGAAATATCAATTCTGATTCAAATTATTATTATTTTTGTAACATATTTTATGATTTAAGTTAAATAAATACCTTTTTCTATCTGGCTTCTTGTTGTTTGAACCGTTAATTGAGATGCCAATGAATTTTCATCAAATTCATTACACCACACTGCAAGTAAGAAAATCCATAAATTAATTAATTTATTGAGATTGTGTACTTTACGGAGTATACAACGTAAAGATTATAATGCTGGAAAATAAAGCACAATCTCATAGTTGTTTGACTGTAACTGAAACTTTACTTACTACTACTAAACTGACATTACTGTGGTTAGCGGAGTTAATGTCAAATTTACAAAATATTGTTACAATTTTGAAGGCGAAAATATATAGAAAATTATTTAATGTCATAATTTTGACTGAACATTTACTTATGATGATGGCAAAGTTCACATTGTTTTCACTTAGATTAAAGTTAGTAACTGTTTTATCTTAAGTTTTAATTTCTGTACATTATACAAATCTATACTAATATATAAAGCTGAAGAGTTTGTTTGTTTGTTTGGTTGTTTGTTTGTTTGTTTGTTTGTTTGAACGCGGTAATCTCTGGAACTACTGGGCCGATTTGAAAAATTCTTTCACTGTTAGATAGCCCATTTATCGAGGAAGGCTATAGGCTATGTATCATCACGCTAAGACCAATAGGAGCGGAGTCCACGCCGACGAAGTCGCGCGCAGAAGCTAGTATTATTATATGATTAAACGTGAACAATTACATCATGATCTGATGAACTCTGCACTTCATAATGTCACATTGAAAACATTAATTCTATAATATATTAGGAACTTATTTTTCTATCTACACAATGTATTTATTTGAGTCTAAATCTTATTCTATGTTACATTAGGCCTGCACAGTACATATGACACTGTATATATGACAGTGTTATACCTATTTTATTTGCAAGTATCCTTTTATCTTTTCTTGTGTAGTATTACTATATTTAGGTTAAGACACTCTTAAGCCTGTTTACATTCCGACCTGTGTCCTTACAAGTACTTCTGTACAAAAAAAAAGTACTCACTTGGTAGATGCAGCGAAGGCACGGCTACAGCTGATAAGCGATTGTTTCTGTTTCGGTCTTTGCTAGTAAAATGGATGTCGCATATTCTTTTGTTCTTGTACTATAAATGATCTTTCTTTCTAATTTCCCTCTCAAAATAAACACCCAAGCTTTAAATTGCTCAGGAAGTTTTATAAAGTTAGGGAAACAGTGAAGTGAAGATCCTGCTGTAATACATACTGTCAGATAAATTACTGTCTGTGCATAATATATTTTTTTCTATAAAAATGGTTGTCTGTATTTAATTAGTATCCTATTATACAAGTAGCATATGCAATGCGCATACCTAACAGCCAACAGTGCTCTCCATTTCTTTGCAGGCCTTCTAGGAATGGTTTAACTGCACACACCTTCCAAACAAAGGAATCGTGAGATGAACCACCAAATGATGCATCGGAATGGAGGATGGTCAGTTTAGAATCACAAATCTGAAATCAAAACAAAGTTTGATCTATCAAATTGTGCAGGTACAAACTCACTACTGGAACAACATTTTATTTTAATGCTATGTATTGCTCAATACATTACCATCATAATTAATTAATTATAATACACTTACTAGTAAAACATTCAAGGAATGGTAATTCTTTCTGTTAAAATAAATCTCCTCATGCTCCTTAGGGCGGATTAAGGCCACGTGTGTACCATCAATTATGCAACCTATAACACCCGGAAATCCAAATGTCTCCATAAAACTGAAAGAAGCAATTCAAAAGTTTTAGATTAATTGGGTAGGTTGATGTACCTACTAAGTACATAATAATTGTAACAATCTATTTAACTTTAAACCTACTCTTTCATAATTATTTCCCTTTCGTGCTGTGTCATAGGAAACTTTATGTACTTCCTTAGGATTTCGCAGGTATTGAGTGCACCGGTGACCTCCTTTAAACATTTACTGAATGTCGGTTGCGACATATTCAGTAGAAATGATGCACCCACATTCCGTTGATAAGATCCATTTGCATAAAAATTTAATGCTGCCGAAATCTGCAATAGAGAGACAAACAAAGTCATCATCAGTCAGTTTTTATAGTAACAGTTTTAATTAAAATATAAATTTACAAGTAAATATCAAATACAAAATGTTAAAAAGCAAAAGACAGGTCAAAGTAAAGGAACAGTGTTACTTACTTTGAGTTCATTGCGAACACCTGTATTTTGTTTAAGTATTGGTAGATAAGGACTAAGTTCCACCAAAACCTGTTGGAATCCAAGTTTTGTTAGACGAAAATGTCCAATGAACTCTCTCTCTGGCAGCTGCAACGGATTATTGGCGTCGCGCAGACGGCGTCTTTCTATTCGAAGAATATTACGTCTACGTTTTTCGTCCGCATATCCCAGTAGGAAAGTGTGCGCCATAATTAAAACAATTAGATTTAACACGAAGAAACTAATAACAAAGAGTAAACTAATAATACTAAACTGATACTAAAGAACTAATAATAAAGACAAATTTAAAGATTTAACACGAAGAAACGAATAACAAAGAATAAACTAATAATACTAAACTAATAATAAAGAAAAATATAAAATCACCTAATAAAATCACAAAAACATTAAACAATTCAACGTAGTGCAAATCTATCACAGACACTGAGTACTTTCCCGTATTAAGTGTATAATCTATGGAGTACTTTATTCTTTAAATATCTATTTGTCCACCCTAGTGTCTATCCTAAAACACTGCTATTGAGAAGTGCCTTTCAAAAAATTATAGTCACTACCAAATGGTGTCAAATACGCTTAAACAATCGCAACTTAAAACTTCATCGAGACAGATGGCAAGTGTAATAAGTCGCATAAAATAAAATAGTGTATAAGTCGCAAAAAAATAGAATATCGTAAAATAAGCCATATTCCATGCGTATAAGGTCCTATTTGACTTAGCCGCATAATGATAGTTCAATGTTTTAGCATACGTTGATCATTACGTCTAGTGTACGACACAAGAGCTGTCAGTTGAGATACGCAATAGCCCTGCTGGACTAGATGGTATTTATTATTCTTTCATTGCTCATTTAAATGACAGAAGCATGTCATTTTATTTAAATTTAATAAACTCTATTTTTCATTCTGGTCACATTCCTTCAAATTGGAAATCTCAAATAATAATTCCAATATTAAAACCTAATAAAGATCCCTCTTCTGCTTCGTCTTATCGTCCTATTGCTCTTTCATCTGTTCTTCTAAAAATCTGTGAACAATTAATTAAGAATCGTCTCGAATGGTACGTCGAAAGCAACGGTTTGCTCTCAGCATCTCAATTTGGTTTTCGACGAAACAGAAGTTCTATAGATAATATTAGTTTACTTACAACTGATATCAGGTTAGCCTTTTCTGTTAATAATTCTGTTCTTGCAGCATTTTTGGATTTATCTAACGCATATGACAATGTTGTGATCCCAATTCTCAAACAAAAACTTCTATACCTACAGATTCCCAAAAAAATTATACGTTTTATTATAAATATGCTTAGTGATAGATCGATTTCTCTTATTGACGGTGATCAAAAATATTCTAGAGTACTTTCTAAAGGACTTCCACAAGGATCCGTTTTGAGCCCCATATTGTATAATATATACACATATGATCTAGATTTAAGTATCGATAGAAAGATTGAGGTTTTACAATATGCGGATGATTTATTATTATATGTAAAAAGTAATAACATTGAATTAGCATGTACAGAGTTAACTACATCTCTTCAATATTTAAAAAAATGGCTTGATGATCATGGTCTAAATTTGTCCCCATCTAAAAGCTCAATTGTTTTATTCTCCCGTAAACGATCAACCACTCCAATTCACGTTTATTACGATGAGACCATTATACCACAAAAAGATGAGTATAAATTCTTAGGCGTTATTTTAGACAATAAACTTACAGGCATTCCTCATTGCAATTTTATCTCAAGTAAGTGTGAAAAAATAATTAACATCATAAGGTGTTTAGCAGGAATTTGGTGGGGTGCCCATCCCTTTTATTTGAAACTTGTGTATAATGCTCTCATACGGAGTGTCATGGAATATGGAACCTTCTTATTAGAACCGGGTCTTCTTTCTGGATTTAAAATGTTGAACAAAATTCAAAATAAATGCTTAAGAATAATTTGTGGAGCAATGAAGTCTAGCCCTATTAACGCTTTACAAATCGAGTGCTGCGATCCCCCGTTACAATTACGACGTCAGTATTTGTCTGATAAATTTCTTTTTCGCCGTCTACAGCTTTCTAATCATCCTCTTATTGAAAAACTTCATCTTTTATCTTACTTTGTGTCGAATTCATCGTACTGGATACATAAATCTAATCCATGTTTAGTCAACAGCTAATATTTTAAGTTCAAATCTCTTTCTACACCTTTACATCAATCTAACATGTTACCTTTGTTTTCTTGTCCATACGAATCTCTCATTCTATCGCCACAAATATTGAATATTAGTATATCCAAGTCGGATTTCTTAATAGCCAACGAAAAATTTAATGCAATTATTAACAAAAAATTTAAAAACTCCCATCTGATTTTTACTGATGCTTCGAAACATGATGTTAACGGTACAGTAGGCGTAGGAATCATTCACAGTCAGTATAATATTGTACAGAAGGTAAAACTCCCACCAGAATCTTCAGTTTTTTCTGGTGAGTGCTTGGGTATCTTTAAAGCCTTAGAATATATAATATTAGCTAAGCTCAATAACTCAATAATATTTACTGATTCTCTTAGCTCTTTACAAGCTTTAGAAAAGAACCCGTTTAAAATTAAGCAGCACAATCCCATAATATTTGATATAAGAAAATTACTATCTATATGCTTATCAAAAAACTATAATATTAAATTTTCTTGGATTCCTGGTCATTCTGGAATACAAGGTAATGTTATTGCAGACTCTCTTGCTAATGAAGCGATTTCATGTGGTGACCTTGTTCCGTATAAGATTTACTGCTCAGATTTGTTATCAATACCTAAACTCGATCTTGACACATTTTGGAAAACATTATGGGAAAAAAGTAGTAAAGAAAAGGGTAATTATTATTACTCCCTTCAGCCTGATATTTTATCAAAACCATGGTTCTTCTCAATGAATTTTAATAGGAGGTGCTCTAGTATCATTTCAAGGTTGAGACTTGGTCATACTTGTACTCCTGCTCACCTTTCTAAACTTAAAATTACTAACAACTCTTCTTGTTTGTGTGGTTGTGAAACAGGCGATGCAAATCATTTTTTCTTTTCTTGTCCTCTATATGATCGTACCGATTTCCTTAAATCCTTACTAGAATATCAAATCCCTTTTCCAACCTCAATTACTTGTCTATTATATATAAAAAAATATTACATATATAAGATAATTTCAGATTATATAATTACTAATAATATAGAAATTTAAATATTTAGCCCATTAAATATATATTTGATTTAGTTTTTTTATATTAAGTGTGTCATACATGCATAAAATAGGTAATATATTATTTGAATGTAATTTTATTTCTTTATTATATATTTGAATTATACATTTTATTATTTTATATATTTATTATTTAAATGTCATAAATATCCTATATATATTCCTGCCCTGAATGATTCCTAAATTTAGCTTCTCCCGTTCCTTTAATATTACATGAAAAATTTCTCCCGTTTGCTAATGGCAAATGTACTATGTACGAGAATTGCCAGATCAAAAAAAAAAAAAAAAAAAAAAGTACCCTGTGCACATGGACTTAATACCTACTAACAGGACAGAGCACTCGCAGCTGAAAAACGAGCCGACAGAGATAGTTAGTACGGAGGCCTTGTGTCCCTTTCTAATAGGGTGACATTAAGATTTGGAAACTTGAAAAATCTGACACCAGTATTGACGACTATTATTATAATAATAGATTTATTTATAATGAATAAATAATAAATATTATATTATTACTTTTATTATTTGTTTTTCATGTCAATATACAAACATTTGCACAAGGGATGGATTACAAAATCAATACATATAATAAAAAAGTAACAGATCGCTTTCTGTACATGGAAGATATATAGAAAAAATATTATTGGGACCCTTATCAACGCAAATAGCACACAAAACAATGATTGTTAGAATTTTTGTCTGTTTCAGAAATGTGTTTGTCTGTCATCTCATAAACGGCTTATCCAATTTAGGTGTAGTTTTCACTAATATATTGTGCTAGGCTGCACTTAACATTTAGTGTTTGTTTTATGTCAATCGGTTCATAAATGAAAAGTTATGCCAATTTAAAGAATCACGTTGAACATGTAAATAACCAAACGACGGTGCTTATAATCCAAAATAAACCAAAACATGTATTGAAAAAATGCTGTCCAAAGTCACTATTCCACGCGGACGAAGTCGCGGGCACAGCTAGTAAACAATACAAATAGTACGCGTTATTTATTTATTAATTTACCTTAATGCTATATTTGTTACAGTTGGCAAGTAAATACACTCCAAATAATGTCATTACAATTATTTTAAATTTAATATTTTATTTTTATTTGAACAACAAATAGTATTTATAACACAAACATTTCTTTAATATCAATAAAAGTGAATAAAGTGACGCATGGTCACCATAGTTGTCGATGGAAATTTGTTTATACGAAAATGAACACTAACACAAGGTGTTAAGCATTATATTCAGTTTTATTACAGTCTTAAACAATGTCCACAATGATGTTTACGAGAGTTACCGTAAGAAAAAAAAGAAATAGGCAAAATAATAATTAATGTTTTCTTTTTATCTAAGAATATATTTAAATAAATTAATTTTAATAATGATTTGCTGACTTACAATTGTTAAAATAACATTAAAATACAATTGTTTCAATGGAGTTTTAGGTCAGCTATAATTTTTGATTAGAAACATTTTTATGCTGGCAATATGAAAGAACGAGACACAAGGCCTCCGTTGTGACTATCTCTCTCGGCTCGTTTTTGCATTTGTATAATGCGCAACCGAATATAATACTTAACTCGTTGACTTAGTGTTCATTTTCGTAAATACAAATTTTCAGAGTACTCTGTCCTGTTAGTAGGGTATTAAGTCCATGCCTGTGCATAACAAACAACCACAGACTATGAAACAGTTCTTGAAATAATAAATCGATAATAAATCAATCATATGATAAAAATAATTTTACGTCATGTGATTATTGTTTCTATAAATTTAATACAAAAAAGGAAATAAAAATAGTATCTATGACCCCAAGATTTATTACTTGCAACGAAATCTCGAAATTTAATTGCAAACCAAGAATAAAGAGCAATAACTCTGTTAATTCATTTATTTATTATTTATATATTTCAATTATAATTAAAAAAACTAATAAACGCATAAATAAATAATATTTTTAAACTAAATGTATTTTATTAAATCGATTGAAAGTTCTTCTTAAATTAAATCGATTATTATTTCGAATCGAATAAATAACGTGTGAGGCAGTCACTAATGTCAAAATTTCTTGAAGTGTCAAAAAGATCATTAGTCGCCGGACGTAGCCGTGCGAAGTTTATATCACTGAAAAGATAAGAGAGATATATATCATTTTGATCTTAGGATATATATCACTCAATTGTCTCTTCATCTCATTTGGCTCAGTGAATGACAACTGACAAGTGTTTCATCGTATGATACAATATGAATCGAAAAGATACAGAGCTATAGCTATCTCTCTCTTTCGTATGATAAGCGCCATCGTCCGATCTCGTTTACTCTGGCTCAGTAACAGAGTTACAGCTGTCTCTCTCATTCGCATGATAAGCGCCATCGTCCGGTCTCGTTTACTCTGGCTCAGTAAGGCTTTCCACCGACAGGCGCCGATTCGTAACGCAGATGCGATCTAAAGGGCGCCATACACGTTTTACACACACGTTTATTGTATGTTAAGATAACATAATTATTACCTATAGTATCTTCGCCGTGTATGGCGCCCTTTAGATCGCATCTGCGTTACGAATCGGCGCCTGTCGGTGAAAGGCTTAACAGAGTTACAGCTGTCTCTCTCATTCGCATGATAAGCGCCATCGTCCGGTCTCGTTTACTCTGGCTCAGTAACAGAGTTACAGCTGTCTCTCTCATTCGCATGATAAGCGCCATCGTCCGGTCTCGTTTACTCTCTCTCAGTCCGTCAGTATCTCGAAAATGAATCATAACCCTAGTGAGCTGGAGATACATTTGAAATGCAAGTGAGCGGGTGAAAGATTAGCTCAATTGAAAAGAAATGTTTCATTTATACAGGGTTACTTGTAATTCGATACATTCCTTTAACCCCGGCTCCACACGTTGGCCCCAACATAGGTCCCAACGTTACTCGTCCAACGTGTGGAGCTAGAAAATGGCATCCGTCCCAACGTTGGGGCGAGCGTTGGTAGTTCGCCGGCTCGTGTCGGTTTTATCAAAGGAATCTGCGCCAACGTTCGCGATCCGTCCACACGTTGGCGCGTTGCTCAGTTCTGTTGCAACACGCAGCGAGTGCGTACGTCGAGCGAGAATGGCTTCCTCATCCACAAAATCGCCACCGGCATGGACAAATGAAAAAATCATAGAATTTATTGAACTTTTGATAAAGTTCAATAAATTCCATGACTTTTTCACATCTAATAATATGGGACGCTACTCGAAAGGATCATAAAAATAAAAATTTATTAGCTGATGCATGGCGCACCATTCAACAGAATATGGGAATGAATTTCTCAATTGAAGATTTAAAAAAAAAGCGAGAATCATTAATGAGCACATATCGCCTTTACAGAAAAAAATTTAGTGACTCTACTCGATCTTTGACGTGGATTTTTATTTTTTCTTAACAAATATAAATGTGCAATCAGTACTATAAAAGCGCTCAGAGCAATTTCGATTTCTATATCGGACGTCTTCACATTGGCCCTGACGGGACAGAACTAGTTTGATAGCCAACGTGTGTACGGCTCTCCGAATATGCAGTCCAACGTTGGTACGAGCGTTGGGGCCAACGTGTGGAGCCGGCCTTAGGGCATGATAGTACATACCATAAGCTATGAATTTAACCCTATATTGCCTTATACAAATGTTGACGGTTACTGAGAAATTTTGAAATTTTGTAATTTTCAAAAAAATCCAGAATTTCGACTTTAAAGTCAGTTTTGAAAAAAATTCGTGAAATTTTATTCTTTTTTTTGCTTTTGGTACTGAGGCCACATGCCAATTCATTTTTAAAACAAATAAAACGGTGAAATTTTGCAATGGTTTCGCCACAATATCTTAAAACTCGCGACACTTTGAATTATTTCTTAATTTTCTTGTTTTTTAGAAAGCCAATTAAAAAAAAAGTAATACATTAATAAGTGTACAAAATCTAACAAAAATTCCTCATCTATCTAGCTATCTAATGAGGTAAAAACGTCACAAAAAAATCTCAACACATGTGGAGAATAAGTCTTAGAAACGGGACAAGTCGCAATTTGTTAAAATAACATTTAAAATTATTTTTACACAAAACGTGCCTATGCACCGATAATGCGTATAATGAGAGGTCGGCAAGTTGCGGTAGGGCTCGGGAATGATCGTGACCGACTTCGCTGCTAAATTTCGGGTTCGCTGGCGCCTCACATCAGTTCGTTTACTGACTGCGCGTGCGTTAAAGTATTGTTATCCGAGCTACGCAAATTTTCGCGAGTATAAATTTACAAAATGGTGGCGGTTCCTCCAAGGGGACGCGGTAGTTCCCAGCAATCATTTACGAACGCTGAGTATACCGACATCTTGTTTGTGTATGGATTTTGTGACGGAGATTCTTCAAAAGCCCGTGCGAATACAAACATCGATTCCCGAATCGGCGACCACCAAACTTGAGAGTATTTAGTAATACGTACAGACGAATGCATGAGTGGGGTACCGTTCAGCGACGCCAACATGATGCTGGTCGACCTCGGCGTTACGCTCCAGAAGACGAGGAAGAAATTATTTCACATTTTTTTGAAGATCCTACGATATCCACAAACACTGTAGCTAATCGGTTAGGTATCATTCAATGGAAAGTGTGGTTTACGGTGCACTCTAATGGAGGGTACCCCTACCATTTTACGCCTGTCCAAGTTTTGCACGAAGGATGGAAGGAATCTGTGGGACAGTGGCAAGACGAGTCTTTTCCAAACAGATGGATTGGTAGAGGTGATCCGATCCCGTTACCGGCAAGAAGCCCAGATATTACACCCGTGGACTTTTACGTCTTGGGGCACATACATAAAGGCCTTGGTATACGATAATCTGACAGGCCCTGTATCCTCGCAAGAAGATTTAAGGCAGCGAATAATCGATGCAACAAGCGTTATGAGGAATAATCTTACACCAAGAGTCACATAAACTGAAATCCGGCGTAGATGTAGAAAATGCATAAGAAATAGAGGGGCACAATTTGAACAACATGTGTATAAATAATAAATGTGTTTTTAAAAACAATTCCAATTTTTATTTTTAAGCTTATACGTGTTTTTGTAAAAAATAATTTTAAATGTTATTTTAACAAATTGCGACTTGTCCCGTTTCTAAGACTTATTCTCCACATGTGTTGAGATTTTTTGTGACGTTTTTACCTCATTAGATAGCTAGATAGATGAGGAATTTTTGTTAGATTTTGTACACTTATTAATGTATTACTTTTTTTTAATTGGCTTTTCAAAAAAACAAGAAAATTAAGAAATAATTCAAAGTGTCGCGAGTTTTAAGATATTGTGGCGAAACCATTGCAAAATTTCACCGTTTTATTTGTTTTAAAAATGAATTAGCATGTGGCCTCAGTACCAAAAGCAAAAAAAGAATAAAATTTCACGAAATTTTTTCAAAACTGACTTTAAAGTCGAAATTCTGGATTTTTTTGAAAATTACAAAATTTCAAAATTTCTCAGTAACCGTCAACATTTGTATAAGGCAATATAGGGTTAAATTCATAGCTTATGCTTATGGTATGTACTATCATGCCCTTAAAGGAATGTATCGAATTACAAGTAACCCTGTATCTTTCTCTCATGAGTTACCCATGTCTAGCCGGACGGGGTACAGCAAAGGTTCTTTGTGAATAGCTGCATTAGCTTCTCTTACATTCTACCTAAAAATTTTCCTTCCATCTCCAGTCTCCAGTTTTAGTCAAAAAATCACCAATGGGGGTAGGGGTCAAAAAGTTGCTAAAAGCATCACGTGATTAATAGACGACCCCTATAATATGACAAACACACTTTTAATGACGCTGTTGTTCGATTGAAGACGCGTTGGCGCAGCGGTTACAGCACTGGCTGTTGCGTTGACGGTCGCGGGTTCGATCCCCGCTCACGACGGACATCTGTATTGGCCATATAGATGTTTGTCGTGGTCTGGGCGTTTGTGCTTGTGTAGATATTATGTTTTTCTGGACTCCCGATACAGAAGTAAATCCTACTAGGGGCTGTCGAGTGTGAAGCGTTTTATTTATTTAATAGCTGCTGTGTCCGCGACTTCGCGTGGAATTTAACAAAAAGCTATTGTTCAGTTCGCAGTTCACGATTCAGCCTGTAATATCCCACTGTTGGGCATAGGCCTCTTCCCCATGTAGGAGAAGGATCGGAGCTTAATCCACCACGCTGCTCCAATGCGGGTTGGTGGATATATTCCTTACTATGAGTAACGATCGCTATCAGGTGTACATGATAACAACCGGGACCGACGGCTTAACGTGCTCTCCGAGGCACGGTGGGGAGACCAACAAGGACTGCACAAACACCCAGACCACGGCAAACATCTGTATGGCCAATACAAATGTTGTCGTGTGCGGGGATCGAACCCGCAACCACCCGCGCAACAGCCAATCGCAATCCAGTGCTGTGATCGCTGCGCCAACGCGGCTTCAGTTCGCAGTTACATAAAAAAAAGAAACTAAAATAAAACAGCCTAAGTTACACCTTATTACATCAGCTATCTGCCAGTGAAAGTCCCGTCAAAATCGGTCCAGCCGTTTCAGACATTAGCCGGAACAAACAGACAGACAGACAAAAATTGTAAAAAATGTTGTTTTGGTATATGTACCATGTATTTATCCATATTAGAGATGAAACGGATATCCGGTAAGTAATTCTGTATCCGGTCGGATACCGGATAGTAATTCAGTTTTTTTATGCCTGTAATATCCCACTGTCGGGCATAGGACTCTTCCCCTATGTATGAGAAGGATCAGAGCTTAATCCACCACACTGCTCTAATGCGGGTTGGCGGATATATTCCCTACTATGAGTAACGATCGCTATCAGGTGTACATGATAACAACCGGGACCGACGGCTTAACGTGCTCTCCGAGGCACGGTGGGGAGACCAACAAGGACTGCACAAACACCCAGTCCACGGCAAGCATCTGCATGGCCAATACAAATGTTTGTCATGTTTGGGAATCGAACCTGCAACCGCCAGCGCAACAAGCATAATCCAGTGCTGTGACCGTTGCGCCAAGGCGGCGTCGCGTCGTTCAGTTTACGTCACATATATTTTAAGTAAAGATGAAACAGATATCCGATACCTGTAACCTGGATAAAAAATATATTTTTTAAAGTAATTTTATGCTTTATTTAGTTAGTCTTGAAATATAATTAGTTTTAGTTATACATTTTTAATCACACAATAGTAAATGAATGTAATGGAAAAAAAATGAAGTCGCACTCTTAGTATCACTTAAGAAATACATATAATTAGTTTTAGTTGTAAATTTTTAGTTACACAATAGTTAATGAATGTAATAGAAAGATAATTGTGTTTGCTCGCAAACGAAAAAAAACCGACTTCAATTACATCGACAAGTAATACAAGTAATAAGACGAAAAAATAGTCAAGTAAATACGCGCTATTAAAGATTACTCAAAAAGTTGTAATCAGTTTTCGATCGAATTTAAACAAGACTACAAGACAAGTATTAGCTTTCGATTAAAGTAAGAATCATCGAAATCGGTACACCGAGTAAAAAGTTATGCGGTATAATATAACGTAGGTCGACGAAAAAGTAGTCACGTAAATACGCATTATTAGATATAACTCTAAAAGTACTTGTCAGATCTCAATTAAATTAAAATGGGACCACATGACACGCAACACCTTTCAATTAAAACAAAATTGATCGAAATCGGTCCACCCAGTCAAAAGTTCTGAGCTAACATACATAAAAAAAAACATACGTGTCGAATTGAGAACCTCCTCCTTTTTTGGAAGTCGGTTAAAAATGAATTAATTAGTACTCATACTGCACTAAGGTCAAATTATGGTGATTGGTGAATATGAATAAATACTAATTTCTCTGCATTGAGAGGTAGCAAGCGGTTTCGCTTCTCTTCATAAATAAGGCCAGCTTCAGAAAAAAGTCTTTCGCTGTACACACTGCTGCAAGGTGCTGAAAGATAGATTTTGGCAAACTTTGTTAAAATTCACCAAACGGCTAAGTTCCGCCGAATATCCGGCGGCCGGATATCCGGCTATCCGGCACATGGTTGGCCGGATATCCGGCTATCCGGTATCCGGCCAAACTGCTATCCGTTTCATCACTGATCCATATGCATTTAGTAAAAAGCGCTTATTTTAATATTACAATTTACAAACACACACTCCAATTTTATTTATTTGACTGTGTAGATTGGTTCACTGCAAATAATCAAATGCAGATGAATATGATTTGTATTATATAATGTACCTATAATGAAAAAAAGTTGTAATAGGTATATAAATAGTATTTATCACAATTTTCTAAATAAATCATAATTTAAAATTTTAATGTACCTAATCTAAATTCTTTTTTACTAGGGAGCAGTAGCAAAGAAAACTGTTCATTTTAATTATGAACTAGCGACCCGCCCCGGCTTCGCACGGTTGCAAAAATGATCAGTGTTTCTCTACTATATTATGCATGTATTATACTTATAAACCTTCCCCTTGAATCACTCTATCTATTAAAAAAAACTGCATCAAAATCCGTTGCGTAGTTTTTAAGATCTAAGCATACATACAGACAGACAGACAGACAGCGGGAAGCGACTTTGTTTTATAATATGTGTTGAGTATTGAAGATTGTGTCATTGAAGTCTATGTAGTGGTTTATTTTAATAACAACTACAATGTATTTGTTTTTTTGATGGTAATATACCGGAAACAACCGCTCTAGTGTGGTTACCGTTACACTACCCTAGTGTTGTGTGTTCCGTGTCGGTCTAAACACCGGCCGTTTGCGAGTTTGATTCCCGCTCGGGTTGGATATTTATATTTACAAATTAATATTTCTTTCCGGTTTGGATGTCTGTCCTTGTATCCTCCACGGTGCCTCGGAGATAGGGTTTCCGATTTCTCGAGGTTTTTTAGTTCTCGGGTGTCGAGACTTCTCGAGCCTGATTTCTCGGGTCTTCTCGGGTTGTCGAGAACAAATAAAATACGTCTAAATTTTTGTTTAATTAATAAAAAGAGTCTTTAATTTAACTGTGTTTATTTTACATGAAAAAAATCAACATAATTTTTAACAAAAAAAACAAGTTCTCAATAAAAAATCAGCTCAAAACAAAATTGCTAACTTAAAACAATCATACTTCTCCTTATCATAACTAATCTCATCTCACTAATCTGTAATAAAAAACAAAATCTCTGTTAACAATCAGCTTAAAACAAACATCTTAACTAAAAACAATCATACTTCTTCTTATTATAACTAATCTCACTAATCTTTAATAAAAAACAAAATCTCTGTTAACAATCAGCTTAAAACAAACATCTTAACTAAAAACAATCATAATTTTTCTCATCATAACTAAAGATCACTCACTAATCTCACTATGTGGGTGGTATGGTATCACAATTTTTGGCAGTTTTAATGTAATTAAATAAGAGATATCTATCTACTATTAATACGAAAAATATAACTGTCTTTAAGCCTGCTTATTAATTCTTATGAAATATGCCTTAAGATAAACCAAAGCATTAATAGATTTATCAGACAGCCGGCTCCTAATCTTACTGACCACATTTCCCGATATGGAAAATACCCTTTCATTTTCTGTTGAAGTCGGCTTGACTGAAATTAATGCTTTGTATTGTGTTTCCAGATTAGGGGTCCTCTTGCCTGTTTTTTCAAATAGCAAAAACTCTTTTTTTATAATTGATTTGGAAAGCACCACAGCATTAGTTGATTCACCATTTCTCGAAACACCTTTTATTGCTCTCTCTAATTGAGCTGCAAAGCTGTCTTGTTCAGTTTCTGATTCGCTTACGCGTAAAATGTTTATTTAAACTTCTCGATGTCTCGACTTTTCTCGAGCTGAATTTCCCGGGTACGAGACCGACCGATTTCCCGGGAATTCCCGGGACGAGAATTCCCGGGAACAAACCCTACTCGGAGAGCACGTTATGTTGTCGTTCCTGATTGTTGTCATAAATACCTAATAGCGATCGTTACTAATGGTAGGTAGGAATATATTTCGCCAACCCGTAGTGGAGCAGAGCGTGGTGAATTAAGCTCCGATTCTTGAGAATGAGGCCTATGCCCAGAAAAATAAGATAACATTAGACGATTTTAATAATTCTTTTTTGTTTGAAAGGGGATACCTACTTACTTCAGAGGTGATCTCCCCCATGTTAGGTGTTGATGAAGGAATGGAATGAAACTGAGGTAGGGCACAGCAGGAAATTTCCTGCTCAAAATATGGAGCAGCCCGACTGGGGTAGTACCTCGACCTTACAGAAGACCACAGTTAAATAATACTGTTTCCAAGCAGTATTGTGTTCCTGTTGGTGAGTAAGGTGACCAGAGCTCCTGGGGGGGGGGGGGGGGATTGGGGATAGGTTCGGCAACGCGCTTGCGATGCTTCTGGTGTTGCAGGCGTCTATAGGCTACGGTCTTACCATCAGGTGAGCCCTACGCTTGTTTGCCGATCTAGTTACATTAAAAAAAAAACTACATTATCTAAATATTTATTTCGTTACGTTGCGGTGATTACATACAGGTAATGTAAAAAAAAAAAATCGGTTAAAATCCCGGTTGAAAAAACCCTAGTATTATGGTATTAAAAACGAGTAGATATTTTTTGTTTCTTGAAGCCAGAAGTCAATGTTTGTCTTTTTTTGTACTGGAATAAATTGAATAGCGCAACAAGCGCTACGTCTTCTTGTTAAGGTATCTTTGTTGATAAATCGTATTACTTTTTAGGGTTCCGTACCTCAAAAGGTAAAAACGGAACCCTTATAGGATCACTTTGTTGTCCGTCTGTCTGTCAAGACCCTTTTTCTCAGAAACGCGTGGAGGCATCAACCTGAAATTTATATTAAATACTCAGATCTGCTGCCTCTTAAAGCTGTGAAAAAATGAAACTTCTAAACCAAGGCAATCAAAAGATACAGCCGTTTATGCTGCAAATATTTGACACTCTCAAGGGAATCAAAACCTACAGGGTACTTCCCGTGAACTAAGAATCTTGAAATTTGGTACGAAGCAACGTCTTATAGCACAGATACAGGAAAAATTGCGAAAAGTGTAAATTTTTTGTTACTACATATAAAAAAATATATTTTAATAATCTTACACTTAATACCACTTTTCTCATAAACGCGTAAAAGTATTAAATTGAAATTTATATCAAATACTCAAGTCTATAATACCTTTAAGCTGTAACAAAATCAAACTTCTATGTCAACGGTATCAAAAGAAAAACCAAGTTAAGCCGCAAATGTTCATCGAAAATAGTCCCAAAGGAATCAAAACCTACAGGGTACTTCCCGTGAAGTCAGAATCTTGAAATTTGGTACGAAGCAACGTCTTATAGCACAGATACAGGAAAAATTGCGAAAAGTGTAAATTTTTAGTTACTACATATAAAAAAATTTTTTTTAATAATTTTACACTTAATACAACTTTTCTCATGAACGCGTAAAAGTATTAAATTAAAATTCATATCAAATACTCAGGTCTATAATACCTTTAAGTTGTAACAAAATCAAACTTCTATGTCAACGATATCAAAAGAAAAACCAATTTAAGCCGCATATTTTCATCGAAAATAGTCGCAAAGGAGTCAAAACCTACAGGGTACTTCCCGTGAAGTCAGAATCTTGAAATTTGGTACAAAGCAACGTTTTATAGCACAGATACAGGAAAAATTGCGAAAAGTGTAAATTTTTAGTTACTACATATAAAAAAAAATATTTTAATAATTTTACACTTAATACCACTTTTCTCTTGAACGCGTATAAGTATTAAATTGAAATTCATATCAAATACTCACGTCTATAATAACTTTAAGCTGTAACAAAATCAAACTTCTATGTCCACGATATCAAAAGAAACAGCAATTTAAACCGCATATATTGAAACTAGCAAACAACTTACAAGGGAATAAAAATCTAAAGAATACTTCCCGTCGACCTAAAATCTTCAGGTATTAAGCAACGTCTTATAGCACAGATACAGGAAAAATTACGAAAACCTTAAATGTATAGTTACATCGCAACCACAGAAATAGTATGTGTAATGTTGTTTATTTCTGCTTTGTTTTTCAATTATAAAACTTTGCAAAGTAATATTTATTTACTAACTCTTTTTGCACACCAATACACAAAAGAAAAATACATAGAATTTATAACAATAAACTTGCATCAATTGTAACAGGCGGCCTTATCGCTAACATAGCGGTCTCTTCCAGGCAACCTTTGGGCAGAGGACTTGCATATAAACTAGGGGAAGGGCGCAAAATTTTGTAAAAAAAAAGGAACAATATAAAATAAAAATCAGATATAAATAAATAACTATATAACAATAGATGCTATATTTAATGACACATATGTACCTATAAGTTTACTCATATGTATACAAAAATATATAAATACATACATACATAAGTATATACACTATAAGCAAATTGATAGATTAAGACGAATGACATAACAACATAACGTAAGTTCATGAAAAATAATAAATAATAAAATAAAGTTGCTTAACATAATTTAATATGATAAGTACATTTTCTTAACAAGTTTTTCAAATGTCATTAAAGATTGAGCGCGTTAGACAGTGGCAATAAGTTCCAAAGATGATAAGCTTCAATAGTGAAAGATTTAGAATAAAAGGAAGACGAATGTGAAGGTATCTTCAAAGTTAGGCTATCATTTAAGCGAAGAGGTACATATTATATATTTATCTTTAACGCCAGCGTTGATTCTAGACCAGAATGAAGAAAGTTCTTCAATATGTATTCGTTGCCGGCGACCATGCAAGTAACTATGAAACCAGTCAGACACCTTAGGAGATCTGTTAAGAGAACCAAGTATAGCTAGTAGTAAGTCAAAATCAACAGTATTGAAATGATTAATGAAATCAAGTAATATTAACATTGTAATGAGAATTCTAGACATTAAAATATATATATGTTTAAACAATAGCAGACAATAATAAAAATAAATTTAGGAAAACATGTTTTATACAAACTTTTTGTACTTACAAAGGTCAAAAAGGCTAGAATTAAATTACAAAATAAATGTTACATCATATGTAGGACTATTTAAATAAATAAATAAATAATAAATAAATATCTACTATATATAATATGGTTCAAATTTAATACTTAATAGTAATAAAGTATTTTTGAACCAGATTTCTAAATAGTGACTAAAAAATTTGTAAATAAATAACTTCGATAAAAGAACTTTCCTACCAAGAGACAGGTCAAGGAAAAAAGGGAGACCAATTAAAAGGTGGAGAGATATCTTCAACCAGATAATTATGTGGACCGCTGTGTATACAGAAAGCACGGGAAAGGGATACATGGAAATGTTTAGGAGAGGCCTACGCCGCAGAGGCGACTATTACTATTACCAATATTAATTAAGTGATGTTATAAACATGTAGACGAGTTAATTATACGAGTATAGAATAAATATATACATAGGTTAATATACATACATATGTTTAAACTAAGAATACTTACGCTAGTATTAATTGAAATTTTAATAGTAATAGAAATAAAGGATTTTTAATATAAATATAATATTTTTAATAATAAGATTTTTATTTTATTTATTTATTTTATTTTATATAAATTAAAGGATTAATGAAAAGATAAAGATAACTTTGTCTTAAATTTATGCTCCTCCAACTTTCCATATTGTAATGTTACGGATTTCATTTAGCAGCAAAATACCATAACTTTTACTTATATATCTGCAGGTTTGTACGGAACCCTCGGTGCGCGAGTCCGACTCGCACTTGACCGGTTTTTTTTCTCATGTTTACAGTTTTGTTTTTATCGTCAGCTCAGCAGCACTCTCTGGTAAGTCTCGAATAGAAATAATAAACATAATGATGTGTAATATACCTACTAATTTATAACATTTATTTAATCAACTTGAGAAATCGCTAGATAAAAAGCTAACATATAGGTACCTACAGTTTTAATAATTGTTTAACTATACCGATGAAGGCTGAAGCAATCCAATAGACTCCGTGTTAGCGTGTGATTAAAGAATTAATTATGTGTACAATATTATCAGTAAATAATTAAATTTAGATAATATACGAGTATGTACAAAAAAATGAGGTGAATAGTGTCACAGATGCTTATCCACTTATGCTTTATTTTTAGTATAATCGTGCAATATTCGTCTTCTCTCTTTTCTCATCTCGCATTTACTCCATAATATTTCTACGATAAACACAACAAAACTTATTACATACATTGCAATAAGTCCCTGATATAATGATTTCAAAGTCCCAATATCCATCGCCTTAAATGAGTCTTCATGTTTATTTGACTCCTCAAAATTATACTTCAGAAACGATTTGAATTCATAATCGTTTATTATTTTTGAAAACAATCCTGAATCCAATATTTGAGATGTAAGACTAGATATTTCCAGTGCTGCTGGAAAACGAGGACGTACATGGAAACTTGCTGGTAGAGTAATAACACCTTGCTCAAGAGCTGCTAAAACTGGACCATAAACCCTTATTTGAAATTTGTTACCCATCAATAAATATCTTTTCCCATGTGCTATATCTTTAACATATTTCGCTATATTCTTCAATTTTACGATTTCATATTTAGATTCAATTGACGTATTTTGGTAGTATTGCTTTAACACTGCCGGACCTCCTAATTCATTTACAGATTTTACGGCTTCATCAAGTGTTCTCAATTCAGGTTCTAAAATAGTTTTACGTAAACCTTCAATTAGTTGCCCTTCGTATAATATTTGAAAACACATACAAAACCAAATCCAAAATATGTACAAGCTATTAATAAGCCAACTACGAGAGTTTTTACGCATGCTTTGACAGAGAAATATTCCAAGCATTTTGAAAATTATTGCATTTCGTGATTCATCCTCATTTTTTTCAAATTTAATGACGATTTTTATCATAAAGAACATAATAAGGAAAGCAGCTATTATGAATAGTGTTGATATGTTGTAAAAAGGTAGCAGCATCTTCGCCCACTGGTATACTTCTCGGCGAATCGGCAAAAACCAAGCTATATTAATTCGTATGTGCACGCGAGACCCTAGTGCAACAGAGTTTCGTTTCGTTGTCCATACGAGACTCGGTATCATTATATCGGCATTGCTATCTTCAAATTCCGTAAACTTGTCCACAGACGAATCTATAAAGTGATTTGGACGCCCAAAGTCTATAAGTCGTACTATATCCATTGAACAATTTAATTTTTCAAAAATGAGTCGAAGTAGATAACTATCAATACCGGCAAGTTCAATGAGAGTGCCATTAGTTTTTTCGAAAATAGTGTAGGGCATATATTCATGAGCAGTTACTCGGATAGGACAGTTATAAAAATTGTTGTATTTCCTTATAAATAATGTAGTATTAAGCATCTTATCAAAGCTCATATCTATAGCTGTATGATTTGAACAATATCCGTTTCCATATGGTTTGTAAGTTGAAAGCCTTATATTGCCTTCAGCATCGTTCCTTACTATTATTATGTCACCAACATCGTTTTCCAAAGCTATTTTAGTAAAGTCATCAACTGAATATGTGTTATCGTTAGTCAATAGCATAATCACACGTATAGAAACTAAGATTATTTTGTTTATTTTTTTAAGAAAATATTCGAACTCATCCGGAGCATCAGCAAAGAAAACCGTCTGTCGGTATAAAATTACATCATGGAAGTTAGCGTCCTCGAAACTGGCAGGACTATTAATATTAACTGTAACTACCGTACCTTTGTACTTTTCCAGAAATTGTGTTACAGTGTATTCACTACTGCGCCACCATATAACGGCAGTTAAACGATCAAATTGGTATTCTCGATTCGCTACAAGAACTGCGTAGTCGATTAGTTCACAACCATTTGAAATAGATACAAATCCAATAAACGAAAGTAGTGCTAACATTTTTCAGTTGTAGAAAATATGTCAATTGGAAGTAAAAACAAACGCGGAATGATCCTACATAACGAACGCCTCCATTGTTTCTAGCATGGGTTTCTACTTTCTAGTGAACAGGTTGACACTTGACAGAATGATTAATACCATCTATGTGTTTGTTCATTGATTAGCTTTGTTTATTGATTATATAAATATTATTACGAAATTATTATTTTCCGATCACGTACCTACGTGTGTACGATTATTCAATTAATAAGAAATTTTGGAATAAGTCAGTATAAATAAACACTTTAGGTGGGTAAATATTTGAAAATGTGCAAATCGCGCGGCGGTTGATAAAGAACGGATACAGCGTTTTTATTTTTACTTTTTTTTGAATTATTTCTTATGTAAAAAAGTATCCCAAATATGGTGCGATAACTAAAAATCTTATTTATAAATTAAGTTAAGAGATATTACAAATCAAAGTGCCAAAATCTAATTACCATCCGTGTCCCATTTTCCATTTTCAATCAATAATTATCCTAAAAGTGTTAAATCCTTCTTGAAGATTACACTTTTGGTTAAATATTCATAAACTTAAGTTGTTAATGAACACATAAAATCATGCTATAACACGCAAAGAACATAACTTATTAAAAATAAGATCAGTTAAAAAATGTCCATCGATAACCTACTAATTACCATTTCAAAATATTTTGTAATGATTTTTCATATAAAAACTGGAATATTCCAATCCAAAAGTACACAGCCGTGCGGGCGCCAGTCAGGGCTTGGACACCGTGTGCAGTGGTAGTGTCAAAGACCAGTCTTTTTGGCACTAATTTTGATTATCTCGTCCTCGTAGTGTTTTTGTCAAAATATTTTCTAATCACAATTTATTGTTTTTTAGGTAAGTGATCAATTACATATTTTTGATGACGTGTTTTATGTAGTCCTTTTAGTGACCCCTTTTGGATTTTGAGAATAGAATTAAAATTTTCTAACAAAAGAATGATTTATTTAAGAAAATAGTAGAAATACTACTTACCATCTGTCTCATTACCGGTATTTGCCGTTCGCATAAGCGAATGGTAATTAGTTTTTTTAGAAATGGTAATTATGTTAAAAATCTATTATTATCTGGTATTAAGTTAATTCTCGCCCTCAGATCCGAGAAGAGGTCGAGAAATTTTATGGACAGTTGTACTCGTCCAGCGCACGCAAGCCCGAGCCATGGGACACCGAAGATCCACGTGCACCATTGTTATGTCACAATTCGGAGGACATCCCGGACATCGAAGTAGATATGAGATTAGTGCGGCGCTCAGGCAGCTTAAAAATGGGAGCTTTAAAGCCGTTATCCACCGAGGTACCACACCGGAGGCGTGGTCCAGGAGTGTGGTGGTACTGTTCTTTAAGAGAGGCGATAAGTCTCTGCTAAAGAATTACAGGCCGATCTCACTTCTGAGCCACGTCTATAAGCTTTTTTCGAGGGTCGTTACGAATCGTCTCGCCAGAAAACTCGACGAATTTCAACCACCGGAGCAGGTTGGGTTTCGAAATGGCTACAGCACCGTAGACCACATCCATACTGTTTGGCAGATTATTGAAAGGACAGAAGAATATAATCAGATGCTGTGTATGGCATTTGTGGACTACGAGAAAGCCTTCGACTCTGACCAATTTGGACCGTTTAGCAGGCTTCGTCAAGTCTTCACTTCGACGATTCCGCAATGCTTGAAAACAAAAGTCTTCGAACAGTGCGTCCTGCCTGTTTTAACATACGGAGCCGAGACGTGGACACTGACGAAGGGGCTGATCCTCAAGTTTAAAGTCGCTCAACGTGCAATGGAGCGGGCTATACTTGGGGTTTCTCTCAAAGATAGAATTAAAAATGAGGCCATCCGCGAGAGAATGAAAGTAACCGCATAGCCCACAGAATTAACAAGTTGAATTGGCAGTGGGGTGGTCACTTGTGTCGCAGGACCGATGGCCGTTGGAGCAGACGTGTCCTGGAGTGGAGACCGCGTCTTGGCAAACGCAGTGTGGGACGTCCTCCGGCCCGTTGGACCGACGATCTACGATGAGGATTGCGGAAAACCGGGATGTCTGGCGCGAACTTGGGGAGGCCTTTGTCCAGTAGTGTACTGCAATAGGCTGATGTGATGATGTTGTGATGACTGAGGTATCATATAATATGGTACAACGTTTCTAGTGCTTTAATAATTACTATAGTAATAATATTGATCTCAAACTTTAACTTTAAGACCGTTCAAAAATTGTTTTTATTTTCAATGAGAAGAGTTTTATTTGTTTTCCACTTTATTGTGTTAGACACTGATTTTATTATTTCTTATAAAAGTATTTACAATTCTATTGGAAAATGTTTATTTTTTTATGTTTTTAAGGCATATTGCCTACGTTTTTCTAATGATTGTTTAGTAACTGATTTTCATAATTGTCATTATAGAAAAGAAACTTTAATTTTTGTTTTAGTAACTGTTTTTCATTTCAATAAAGCTTTTATATCTTAATATCAACTATGTTTTATTTTTTTCATAATTACCATTCGAAAACAACTCATTACACTTAAGTGACCTAATTACCAATTATCCATATTTATCACTACCGTTCGTATGAATTTTGAATTGTCTATTATACAAAAAGTATATATTTTAGGACATGCCCTTCGATACTATCTTAAAAAGAAAGTCCCTGAGATTACAAAAATCATATAAAGAATCATTTTCATCACATTTTTTTCTTAATCTCCATAACTATGCCAATATGTACATTTTCAAATATTTACCCAGGTACTAGGTACTTTAGGCACTTTAGCACTACTTTAGTTTTAATACCTATATAGTCGATACATTGACATATTATAATTACGTAATTATTAACGTATTATTACGTTGGTAAAAGTAGATACCTAAAGTTCGCATATCTTTGTAGTAAAACTCTTTGATACCTACCTATCGTTTTTAACGGTAGGTAATCATAATCAACCATAATTTGCGTTCATTTTTCACAAGCAGCGGTAGGTATATCATGATAAAAAATTAAGCGTAATTTGATATTTTATAGAACACATGAATATACGTAATGAACATCTATCTATCTATATTCTATACCTACTAATAAATGGAGAGCTGGTTTTTCTGTTCGTTAATCCACCACGCTGCTCCAATGCAGGTTGGCGGATATATTCCCTACTATGAGTAACGATCGTTATCAGGTGAACATGATAATAACCGGGACCGATAGCTTAACATGCTCTCCGAGGCACGGTGCGGAGCCCCACAAGGACTGCACAAACACCCAGAACACGGCAAACATCTGAATTAATGGCCAAGCCAAAACCACAAACCAGTGCTGTGACCGTTTTGCGCCGTCATTACTTGTAAACTCGTAATTATACCTATGTACCTACTTATAAAAAAATTTACGCGATAATTTTGTTCGTATCAAAGGTTATAACCATTATACAATCAAATGGCATTGTGTTTGGTCATATTTAAATACAAGCGAGGACAATACGTCCGGTTGTGGCCAGCGATAAGATCCACAACAAAAATACAAAAATGAAGGTTTGCTCGGTTATCTTTACGTAAATGAACCTACACTTCATAAACACTTTAAGCACAGATTAGTAAATAGTACCTACTGCTATAAGTTGTTTAAATAAACCTTATACCCGTTCAGTAGGTATACCTACGGCTGGTTTGATCGGTTGTGGATAAAAGTTATCTTGCACATAAATTATGAGTAGGTACTTAGACTTTAACAGCTAGAGGTAGAATAGGCCACTGGGACTTAATTATCCTTTATTACAAATTACATTTTTTATATTCATATTCGCGATAAATAGATTATAATCCCTACTAATATCATAAATGTCAATGTAAGTTTGCTCGTTACGCTTTCACGAGAAAACTACTTAACCGATCATCATGAAACTTTGTAGGTATTAGAAGTAACATAGGATACTTTTTATAAAAGAAATTCAATGCGAGCGAAGCCGCGGCTAAAAGCTAGTATTACATTATAAACTTTGATTTGTTGGATACCGTTATCCGTCAAATATTAATCAAAATACATGCAAAGTACGAACTTCACTTACGTTCCATGTTTAAGATTGATTTTTTTTTTTAAATAAACATCCACGGGCTCAAAATACCCATGCCTACAATTAGTTAAAAAAAATGTAACGTATTAATACTATTAATAATACATACATACATATATATAATCACGCCTCTTTCCCGTAGGGGTAGGCAGAGACCACTTCTTTCCACTTGCTACGATCCTTACATACTTGTTTCGCTTCGTCCACTTTCATTATTCCTTTCATACATGCTCTTCGGTTTAGGGTACTCTTGACCTGGCCTTTTTTCAAGACGTCACCGATTTGGTCTTGAAATGTCCGCCTAGGTCTACCCCTTCCAACACTCCCATTCACACTCGCCTTATACACTTTTTTCGTCAATCGCTCTTCATTCATTCTCTCAACATGGCCAAACCATCTCAGCATACCCTTCTCAATTTTTGTCACTACATCTTCTTTCAGACCGCAACGTTTCCGTATCTCACTATTTCTAATCCTGTCACTCAGTTTAACTCCTATCATATATACTTCTTAACGCTCTCATCTCAACTGCATTTATTCTGCTTTCATGTTTATAATACATACATTACCTGTTTTATTTTAAATTCGTTGTAAATGTAAATATGTACTTACAATTCGATATTTTTATATATTTTTTTACGCACTATAATAACAAAATATGATAATAATTATAATCCGTTGTATCGGGAAAATATTTCAATCCTTTTGATTTGAATACAACAAAAATAATGGTACGATAGTAGGTACATGAATACCCTTAATTATTATTGAAGAATTTGTAAATCAGTGCATCAAAATAGTAATTAAAAAAAAGTTAACCTTATCTTAATAACCTTTTAATTAATTTACGGTATAAAATAATAACTTACAAGATTATTAAAGCGGTCTCATGCATAAGTGGCGCACGTCTTGTGAATAAAATATTCAGTGTCAATTCCACGTAATAAAGCTAAGTAAAAATAAACAGACAACAGTAAATAATTTTTTCCGGAAAATTAGTGTCATTAGTGTCGGTAAAATGGAAAGCTTTTTCGGTAAAAAATATAAACTAAAATCTTCAGATAATTTTGAAGAATATCTTAAATTTATCGGTAAGTTTATTTTTAAATTACACGTTATTTTTAGGAATATTGTTATTCCGTGTATCTATATTATTCCGTTACTTTAATATTATTTTTTCATATCTTGATTTCTATTTATATTCATGATATTTTGATTTTCAATAATAATAATATCAATAATTAAATATTTAAATCTAAAAATGAAAACAATGATGACAAATAAAAGTAAACACATTTTTGTACTTATTAAAAAATATCGTGTGTGATAATTAAATACAAATAGTCAGTTTTTAAGTACAGGTTACAAATAGGCATACTGTATTGTCATGCTAAGCCCCATATTCTATTCAATATACATAATATACTTAATTTCGTGATTATTTATCAAAAGACGAACGTACTTTTATATTTTACTCTCTGACCTGGCGAACTTCGTACCGCCATACTTTTTTTATTGTTTTTTTTTTTAAAATTTCTTAAATACCTATGTTCTAAATATAACGAAAAAATAAAAAATTTAAGCAAAGATAATAATGTATGTAGATGTTAACTATCTTCTTGATTCTCTATTACCATCTATTTGTTAATCAATTTACACTTTACGGATAACCTTTTATTACTAAACTTGTCCTTGAATATTGTTTTTCTTTGTCTAAACATTTCGTATTTCGTAACATTTAATAAACGAGTGACGAAAACGAGTAAACGAGTGAAAGTAATAGTTTTAATGTTTTAAACTATCTACTAGGGACACCGATTTTGATGATTCTATTTTTTTTTTTTTTCGAAAGCCCGTGCTTGTCATGTGGTCCCATATAAAGACCGAGATCTTCCCTACTATTACAATGTACTCTGTGCCGAGATCTGACGAGTAGTTTTTAAGTTGTAGATAATAATGCGTATTTTTTTTTTATGTAACTAGGTCGGCAAACAAGCGTACGGCTCACGGCTCACCTGATGGTAGGTAAGACCGTAGCCTATAGACGCCTGCAACACCAGAAGCATCGCAAGCGCGTTGCCGACCATATCCCCAGGAACTCTGGTCACCTTACTCACCAACAGGAACACAATACTGCTTGAAAACAGTATTAAACAGTATTATTTAGCTGTGGTCTTCTGTAAGGTCGAGGTACTACCCCAGTCGGGCTGCTCCATATTTTGAGCAGGTCCTGCTGTGCCCTACCTCAGTTAGTATATTTTGACTATTCATATTTTATTACTTTGACTAGCCCGTTGGCGCAGTTTGAAGTGAGTAGTGACCCTGCTTTCTGCTCCGGGGGTTGTGGGTTCGATTCCCACCCCGAGTCTGGGTGTAATGCATATATTTATTTATATAATTATGTATATAATTATGTATTACTTGTATGTACGTTTATCGAAAAAAAAAAATGTAGTTATACCAGTCGGCTGTTACCTATAACACAAGCAGGAACAGACAACTGTGTGTGTATGTTGTACATATTTATTTATTATTATTTATTACTTGTTTGCGTTGCAAACTTATAAATTAAAAAAAAAAACAAGCTTTTTTGCTCGTTTACTACAGTTCATCTAAATTATCTTAAAGATATCCTGTATGAGTAAGATTCTTTGTAATTACATAAGTAATTAGTATGTAATTCTACTTTGAGCTCAATACGTATACATGTTTATAAAATCTGAGAGTTTGAAATATAACTGCAAACCGCTTGATTATCATATTAGCCGACTATACTCCGTGTAGCCGACGTTAATATTAAACTAGTAGTAAATTATTAAGTAACAGATAGGATTCAATGATTTCGTAATTATGATAATTTATTGATTAGTAAAATTAATTTAAAAATTTTTTAGTAGTAAATCTGATTATACTTACTAACAACCGCTCTGGTGTAGTGGTTCGAGTAGTCGCCTAAAAGCCTAAAACACCGACGGTTTGCGGGTTCGATTCCCGCTCGAGATGGATATTTGTATTTGTACAAATATTTCTTTCCAGTTTGGATGTCTTTCCTTGTGGGTCTCCCCATCGTGCCTCGGAGAGTAAGTTAAGCCGTCGGTCCCGGTTGTTATCACAAAAACCTGATAGCGATCGTTACTCATATTAGGGAACATATCCGCCAACCCACAGTGAAGCAGCGTGGTGTATTAAGCTCCAATCATCCTACATGGAGAAAGAGGCCTATGACCAACAGTGGGATGTTACAGGCTGAATGCATATGCACATACTTACTATGCTTTAGTTTACTAAGTACTAGTGACTAGTAATCAACAGAATTTAGTTTACCTGTCTCGGTGTCTGGTCGGCAACGCTATTCTACTAGTCGATTAGTGAAGTTCAAAAAGGTTTTTTTGCTATATTTTTATTTCAGTAGTTGGGGGTGCGAGGAACAGGGTGTAGAGTTCTTCGTCCGCCATCCCAAAGGGAGGATCCTCCAACCAGACGGGAGTTGTGTCTGGCGGTGGCGGGCTACTGCCCCGACGGTTGTTGTCGGGTTCTGTATATTGTTCAATCTCTGATAACTTCGATAGCGCGATGTAGAATCGTCAGTTTTTAAGTTCGTAGATAGATGTCGATGTCGGTACAAGTGCTACCTACGTCATTGAATATGATTACCTATGGAAGTAATTGCATTCAATTTTGTATAACATTATAAAATTGTTTGTAAAGTACTTAATTTTAAGTTTTTGTAAATTATTATCGAGGATAAATCAGTTGAAATGCATTTCATTGTTTAAGGCCCTTACAAAAATAAAGAAATAAAAAAATATGCGCCTAAAACAACCAGTCAACCAATGTCTACTAATTTACTTATTGAACTTTGATGAGGTATTAAAATAATTATAAATATCTACGTCACACGGGGGACAACGAAGTGTGACAGAGTGACAAGGGGTGGAGGTTTAAAATTTTGTGATATCACGTTTCAAAATTTGATATACTAGCGACCCGCCCCGGCTTTGCACGGTTGCAAAAGCAAACAGTGTTCCTCTACTACATTATGCATGTATTATACATATAAACCTTCCTCTGGAATCACTCTATTTACTAAAGAAACCCGCATCAAAATCCGATGCGTACCTATACCTATAGTTTTAAAGAGCTAAGCATACAGACAGCGGGAAGCGACTTTGTTTTACGCTATATACCTAATGATGTAATTGTTAGTTAATTTGAAATAACAATATTGTCGAAACTGATGTTTTAATTTAATAAATAAGAATTTATGGGTGTAAAATTGCAAAATGTGTGACGTCACATTAGGTACAGGGGTGTCTCATAAATAAGACAATCTATGACAAGGACGGGGAAATGACTTAATTTATGGATGATCCCTAATAGGTAGATGTCTAGAAACAAAACTTAACAAGTAGAATCCGTAATCCTTAATGCAATAAGTGATCATTCAAAGAAGTTTTAATACTAATAATAAAGAAAGCTACTTTATTGTAGGGTTCTTGTGTGACTCTGATTTTTGCTTTAAGGCCTGCGGATTCTATTACCGCGGATACCTCGATTCTGAGTGTAGTATATTTGTTTATTTATATGTTTGTTAATTACAAAAATTATGTATTATATATAAATCAGTCAGCTGTTACCTAAACACATACAGGCATTAAGTTGTTAACCTTAGAAACAGGCGACTAGTATTTCTGTGGTTTGTGTAGGTAGGCGACCGTGAGTGTTTAAAAATGTGTATCTTCTTATTTACCATTACTGCGTTAATCATTTGTGGTTCTGTAGTTATTACGTGGTCGTATTATGATATCTTAAAACTTTATTCGTAAAATTTAAATTTAGAATTATTGGAATGTGACTCTATGTACCAAAATTCTACCTTTAAAGTCGACCGTCGACTTGTAGGTACATAAATATTAGTCTTAGCTGTGTCTTGTAGTTTTACTTGGTTTTAATGTATTCGACTGATTCTTTAATAGTAAAATTACTGCAGTTTTTAGTTTTTCTAACACCTCGTTGTAGATCTTACCAAGAACATTTATTTTAAAATTAATAGGTATTTCAAATATAGATTTTCTTAGTTTTAATAAATTCACATTAATTTGAAACTTCTGATGGGCCCGTCTGAAAGAGTACCTACTATAGTGGGTACCATGCACATTAGGTGGTTCCTTAAATACTTATGCTATGTACGAAAAGTAAAGAATAAAACGACTACATTTCATTTCATTTTAACAATATAATTTACAACAGTGCTGTTACCAACAACGTTTTGGATATATATGTATTTAAAATTTAGATTAAGTGCTATATTCTTTGACCCTTTCAATTAAACTATTGTTTATAAGTATAACCTATGTGGCTACGGCAGTAGAGTATATAGCCACCCCCTCTTTTCCCGTGGGTGTCGTAAGAGGCGACTAAGGGAACCGGAATACCGAATTTCGAAAATACCGGAATACCGGGCCAAAAGGTCTAATTAATACCGGTATTCATTTCACAAAAACCGGGATATTCGATATTTTCGGTTTTAGTAAAATAAATAAAAAACAAATATAAATAGAAAAAGTTACGCGCCATTTCATTCAAATTACGCGCGCGCTTTTAATGGAGATTTAATAATATTTTTATTACCTCTTTATAACTCAATTTCATTTGGACTGAATTTAATTTAAGCATTTTTATTATTTTGTTCATTAGAATATTATTTGGTGATTAGTAAACCATACGAAGAGTTAATTTTATGTTTTATGAGAATTTATTAATTTTATGTTTTATGAGAATTAATTAGAAGTGCATTTTTTGGTTCGTTTTGTTTATGTTGCGACTGTAATTGTGAGATGTTTAAGTTTGATAAACATTTTATTTTTAGAACTGATTCCTAGTAGGAATCCTACTTCCTAGTCAAACGACAAACACTACATTCGATTAAAGTGTTTAAACTAATTAACCTAAGTTATTTTAATAAAGGAATAAACGGGCATTTAGTACTTATTAGTAAATTATTGCTAAGAACTAACTGATTGATTACCAACATATTATCAAATAAAAAACCTTGTGTCAATGAATATTTTGTTTTATTTAAAAGATAAATTCATTTAGGTTAGGTACCTACTTACTATTCCTCCGCAAACTAACTTTATTATACTAAATTTGCTAACTTTAGCCGGGATTAGGTAATCCCGGAAATATCGAAAATACCGGATTATCGGTATTGGTCTGGAGCCAATACCGAAAATACCCGTTTTGCCTAAATGATTCGGTATTGCGATCTACTATTATCTTGGAACTTATAAAGCCGATCGATGGCGGGATAACCATCCAACTGCTGGCTTTGAAATACACAGGCCGAAGACGGGCAGTAGCGTCTTTCTTCCGTGCGACAAAGCCAGCCCTGTGGTCACCAACCCACCTGCCTAGCGGCAGCGTGGTGACTATGGGCAACACACATGAGTTCACACCATTTTTGGCGCGAATTTGTGGAGACCTATGTCCAGCAGTGGACTGCGATAGGCTGAAGTGATGATGATGAGTGATTTCAATCGATATGACTATAAAATCACAGTAGTCTATATAATAAAATAAAATTGTGTTTGTTCTCAAACAAAATAACTTTAAGTTACATCGACAACTATAGTTCAATACACAATATTGAAAATCACGGTTTTCGGTATATTTACAACTAGCCGACCCGCGCCCACTTCGTTGGGCGTTAATTATCTTTGTGATGCAATTATGTTGTGTAGCTCTTAGTACTGTTTTATTAGGTTCATTGTTTAGAATTTGACGTATAAAATCGTAATAATATCCTGTATTTATTATTTTAAATTACAGAACCAAATAACATACTTTATAAATAAAATGTTGCTCCAACGCCATCTATCAAAAAGCGAAAAAACTTCGTCGTCGATTGAATGAAATAAGAGTAAATAAAATAAGTAGACTAATAAATAGCGATAGATGGCGATCGTTTCTTTGTCATTTTGATAATATATTTTAATATTTTTCTTTTTTACTGAATTTTTTGTACAATTACAATAAAATATAGCCTATGTCACTCCTGAATAGTGTAGCTTTTTGTTAGTGAAAGAATTTTCATGATCGGATCAGTATTTGCGAAGATTACCCCCGATATACAAACAAAGTTATAAACTTTTCCTCTTTATAATATTAGTAGATTAGTAGAAGTAGATATAGATAACATTGCTATCACAAAAACTAAATAACACATTTATACGATAGTTACAGTTTGGTTACAGGCTTACAGTATACGATAATTACAGAACAATCGTCCGCTAATTCTCACGACCTTACGTGACTCGACAGCAAAGACAAAAACATTTATGCATTTTAAACCTTTTAACACTTAACATAATAATTAAACTTGAAATATAAATAATATAATACAAAATAAATAAATATATATATAGTATATCCTACACATGGTCGTCTGTTCCTAAAACTAAGCAACTTAATGCTTGTGTTAAACAGTAGACTCCGCCTGAGTCTGGGTGTATTATTTACATGATGAGGAAACAAACTCGCATCCCTCGAAACGAAAGAACGGGCTCATTACAAACTGCGCCAACAGGCAGTCGAAATGTCAAAAAAGATGAAATAGTCATTTAGGCCTCGTTTACGGAGACGCGCCACGCGGAGCGTAGTGCGTAGCGGTAAGCTGCGCGGCCCGCACTAAATTCAAATGTAGGGCGTTGTATGAGTGCGTTTACGGAGAAGCGATTTTACACGCGTTTGAGCGTTTTTTACGGCCGAGTCCGCGGATGGCGTCGTCGCATCTCACGCGACGTTAAGCGCGGCGGCACACGCAGCAGCGATTCTCGATGATGCGATGCCTGTGGCGGAAGTGGAACCCAGTGTTGCCAACGTAGGCGATTTTTCGCCATTTAGGCTACACGATATGGAAATCACATTTACATTAACAACATTAACATTCTGTTTATAAGCTCGTAAAAAAATACAATTTATTACAACTTTTGTACCTATAATTAAAACGAAATATGCCCCGAATATTTTTCTTTATCATGCATGGAACTCTCATGACAATGTGTTTGGTGACATTGACATGTTTAATGTAAACTTAAATAGATTTTTACCTAAAAACTTTTTCACTATTATTTTTTTAATAGTTTATTACAGAGTTTATTAATAAACATTCTACATTTTTACAATTAACAACTTAAGAACTAAATATTTATTGATAGTTATGGTACAAATCATGTTCGCGTGGAATTGTGCCAAGAATGCTGACAGCATTTCCGCGTTGAATCGCTATGCCGATTCTCTGGTCAAAAAATGTAATTCTGTATAAAAAAATATATATCTAGATCCTTAGAGAAATAATAATAAATAGATGATTGTACTACACAATATGTATAATGATTACTTTTTTTAGGAAAAAAAATTAATTAAAGGTATCACATCTTAGACTTAGAGTACTAGAATCGTATATAAGAATCAAAATTATAGTTGGTAGATCTACCTACTTTTCGAATTGAAAATGGTTGGAAACTACCAACTTTTGAAATTGTATCTACCTACTCGATAAAATTCGATTTGGCAACACTGCGGCTAATCTAAAACGTCAGTTTAACTGAGAACCCCGCGTGCGCCGCAGCGATACCCGCCGCGTGCTTCGCTACGCGCTTGAGAATACGACGCGGGAGCAGCGGCGGACACCGCCACGCTTTCCGCCCCGCGTCTCTATAAACAACATCCTATATTGCTATAAGGGCGCTTTTAGTGTCACGCGGATTTGCTCACGCACGCGGGATTGGACCGCATGCGTAAAATTTCACGCTGCGGATCATACGCAGCATGAGTTTCAGTTTTCTACGGGCTGCGTAACGGTATAGACGTGTTCAAAAATGATCAATGTCAGAAGAATATGTGTCGCTTACATACTTTACAAACGACGAAACAAGAAGACAAGAGTACATGTTGATCCCTTTCTTGAAAATAGGCTTCTTGCTGGGGCGTTTGTTACACGCTTTGGAAAACTACAAAATAATGAACGTAAATTTAAAAATTACTTTCGAATGTCCATTCGTTCTTTTGATGAACTGTTGTGTAAAATTGAGAATAAGCTACAAAAAAGCAGTTTACGAAGGATTACAATACAACCGATTGAGAGGCTCGCTATTACATTAAGGTAAGTTTTAAATTTTAAATATTTAATTTCCTGCTATGATTTAGTGGAAAGGGATTTGAACAGGTAGGGTAAACGTTTTTTGACTTCAAATTACTGTCATGTGTAAATTTACATGTGCAAAAAAAAAATTTTGTCATGTACTCTGAAATTTCATTGTTCATAATTTCATTCAATTTCATGTTGAAATTTCATTAAATAAGATTATTTCACTCATAAAATGTCGCCATTAAAGTGGAATCATTCCTACCTTTCATCACACGCTACTTATTATAATATAGATAAAAGTTATAGGTTTGCACATGACAGTAATTTAAAGTCAAAAAAAGTCCTTAATTGGTTTGGGATTGGTACGTTCAACCTACATACACAATCCTTTTTTTTATCTGATAAAGTACACATGGCCACAGATCAAGTTACCCAAAACCAGCATAAATGGAACTCGCGCCTTGCGTATTATCATACTTAGGTAACCCGTCGGAGTCCCGCTTATACTGGATTTGAGTAACTTGATCTGTGCCGTGTGTACAACCGCACTCATATGACTAAACAAACAATTAGAGAGAAACTGGAGAAAAAAAGTTAATCGTACTCATTTTAATAAAAAGAGTTTTATTCATAAATTAAAAAATCAAATTTTACATCATTCATTTCTTTGTAAATTTGTATCCTGAGCGTTGACATTACTTTCGCCTGTAGATGATGTTGTTGCTGGGGTATAAATTACGTCATAAGACGTGATATTAAACAGGCCGCTTTCAGTCGAAATAAGAGTTTCATTGTCATTCACTGCAGCAGAACTAATAGCATTGTCGTTAAGACTCGAAGTATCCTGGATTATACTATTGGTTTGGTAATCTTGATTTATCGGTGACAAACTGTCAAGCTCAGTAAAAGCACTAGAACTTGTTGTAGGTATGGGACTGTAGTATGCAGGTTGTGTTTGACTTTCCATTTCCATAACTATATTTAACACTTTTGTTCTGAACATTAGTTTTTGATATCTAGTGAATCTTTTTAATGAAGGCTGCAGAGACTGAAAGAAAGCCAAATCCTCACTTTCTAGCTCCAGTTGATTAGACTTTAAGCATTCTAATAACTGTGCCTCAAATTCAGATGGTGCTTGCTTTTTAGATTTTACTTGTTTTTGTTTTGATGTTGGGTGAGAACTTTCTTGACGTGAAGTATCTGGTTGCGTGGACTCATTAGGTGTTTCTAAATTACTTTGTTCAGACATTTCTTCACAGAGTGACTCTTCTCCAGCAGTTTCCGTTGTACTGTCTAAGAAAGTCAAAATGTCATAGTAAGAATATTTCTTCTTCTTCTTCTTACTCCCAGAGCCGGATGGCTGATTTTTTTCAGATATCTTGTCTTTCTGGTAAGTGTCCCTTGCTGTTCGCCAGCGTTGTTGTATTTTCTTGTCTGAAATGACAAAATATAATAAGTAAGTGGCAAAAGTACACACAGTTTCAGATCAAGTTACCCAAAACCAGTACCAATAAACGGAACTTGCTAGGGCCTCGCCGGGCGCCGAGTCGTCTACGATAATAAACAACGCATGAGTCCTGTTTATACTGGTTTTGGGAAGCTTGATCTGTGGCCGTGTGTACAAATCTGATATTAGTTGGAAATTTAACTGCATTCGATTAAAGGCCCTCCTTAATTCACACATGTTGTCAACTTTACACTGTCTCATGAAGCATTAGATAAATCAAGCAATATATATATACCTATACAGAGTGGAAAAATAAGGCCGCAGTTGAAGGAAAAGTACCCTTAGGCGCAACGCAAACGGCGGGCCGGCGCAGGCCGGTCAATTTCGCCGCGAACGATAGCGCAAAGTGAATCTTATACTAGACGCAGACGGCGCGGCCGGGGCGGCGCGGCGCAGACATCGACGAAATAATTCATTTTTTACAAAAATAATTAGAACTTCATTTAAGGATTTTTGGAAAAACACCGGATTGAATCGGGCAATTTGTTTATTTGTTACAGTAAAATTTGCCATCATCAAAATTAAGGTGAAAACTTCCGGAAGTCACTAGCGCTGTAAGTTTTTAATTTGTTTTAACAAAAATTTGCTTTATTTGCATCTGTCAACCTTCATGAAGGAGGACATCTTGTAATGTAAATATTGCCTGAAATAAACGATATTTCATTATATTATATTATATATATTTATTAGATTCCTTTCGTTTGCCGGAAATTTTACCATAGGGGTTAATTTATACAGAGAAGATTTCTTATAAAATATTTACAGCATAGTTATGTGTCTCAAATCTGCTAAAAGTGGCCACTTTTAGCAGATATGAGATACATAACTATACTTCGAACTTTTCATATGAAATCATAACTGCATAAATACCCCCCTATGATAAAATTTTCGGCAAATCATAGAAATCTAACGTAGCTATAGTACTGTAGTTAAAACGAATTAAAAACTTCTAGCGCTAGCTACTTCCGTGCCCTTTCACCTTAAGGGTATTTATTTTTCTTCTGAAGTAAAATTCGAGCGGTGCATGCTGTCTTATGTCTGATGTCAGCATTATTAATATATTATGTTATCATATTATTAATATATTGTTTTTGTTTTCAGATATTTGGCAACTGGTAATACATTCACTGATCTACACTATTCCTATGTGATTGGAATTGCAACAATTAGCGAAATAGTAAGACAAGTTTGTTACATAATATGGATTGAACTAAAGTCTGAATGTATTCCACAGCTTAATGGGATCAAATGGAAAGAAATCGCAGAGGGATTTCTCACATATACAAATTTTCCTAATTGCTTGGGTGCAATTGATGGAAAACATATAAGAGTGATTCGGCCGCCGCACAGTGGATCACTATATTTTAATTATAAGAAATATTATTCTGTTGTGCTCCTCGCAATGTGTGATGCTGATTATAATTTTACATATATTAATGTCGGTACCAGTGGAAGCAACGCCGATTCAACCATCTTTAGAAGGAGTCAATTGTATACGAAACTGGAAAGTAACACGTTGGGTATCCCTGACCCGCAAGAGTTGCCTATTATTTGCCCCGAAGTAGCTTATCCATCTAGTGTAAGAGCAAAGTTGCCGTTCGTGATAGTGGGAGACGAGGCATTTGGTTTATCATCACATGTGATGCGGCCTTATGCTCGTGATAATTTACCTTACAAAAAGAAAATATTTAATTACCGTCTGTCCAGAGCTAGAAGGTACATAGAATGCACTTTTGGAATTATGTCAAATAAATTTAGAATATTTCACAGATCCATGAATGTCAAGTTAGATCTAGCACAATTAATAGTCAAGACGGCATGTGTACTTCACAATTTCATAAGGAAACGGGATGGCTACAAGGTCAGCCATACATTTGTCACAAATGGTTTTACGGGACCACTACCCAGGCAGCAGACTGAAAGTAGTAATACGTCGGCAAGTAATATCAGAGATATATTTGCAGATTACTTTATCAATGAAGGAAAAGTCTCCTGGCAACACCGATATATAATTAACTAGATTCTGCGCGCGACTTCGTCGGCGTGGACTCCGCTCCTATTGGTCTTAGCGTTATGCTATATAGCCTATAGCCTTCCTCGATAAATGGGCTATCTAAAACTGAAAGAATTTTTCAAATCGGACCAGTAGATCCTGAGATTAGCGCGTTCAAACAAACAAACAAACAAACAAACAAACAAACAAACAAACAAACAATCAAACAAACTCTTCAGCTTTATTATATTAGTATAGATTAACTAAACTCAAAAGGTTTTAGAAGGTTTTTGATGTTATTTGTGAATTAAATAATTATGCTTATAAAGTAATGATGCTTGTATAAATAAAATAATGAACCAAACACATACCCGCCTCTTTTCTTTCCTCTTCGCTCAAATTTTCGTAGTTAGGTGCCAATTCCTTCAAAATATCTCTCCATGCAGCCTCCCTCGCGTCCCTGTTTTTGTATAATTCATTGCGTTTATCCCACAAAACGGGCCGCAGATGAACTTCAATGATTACTCGTTCTGTATCGATTTTCATTTCGGTAGTACAATACGGCGCGTGCGCCCCGCTCGACTCTAAAATGGGCACCACAGAGTACAATAACTATACGGGAAAAGAGAGCCAACTCCGCTATTTTTTTTGCATGTATGGAAAGTAGCGCCTCTGGTGGATGTTTGGTGCAAACTACGATGCCATAACCTATATATAGGTATATATAAGTACCTACCTATTATACGTACCTTAGTTATTTTATTTAATTAGTTTTCCTGTATCGAATCAGGTTTGATAAAGTAATAAAATCTATTACAAATAAGTCCCGCAAAAGGAGTGATTTATGTAATGGATTTTATGTTTAGCAAACCTGATGATAGATATGATATTTACATAATAAAGAAAAAGTAAGAACAGTTTAAAATAAAACAATTGATTAAAACTTAATATCATTTATTTTTATAGTTCATATAAAACACAAACGTACCAAAAACACAAAAACAACCTAAAACTCAACAATATCAAACAAAAACTTATATGAATTTAAATTCAAAACGAGAGCTCATCGGATTACACACTTGAAAATCGTTTTCACTTTTGAAAATTTGCAGTCATCAAATTACTTAAAAGTACAATACTTTATTAATAAACATTCTACACAGTTATTTACAATAAAATATAATTACAAATAGTTTTGGTACAAAAGTACCTATCTTATTCTTTTTTCACATATTAAATGTCAAAATTCAAAAACTTCGTGTTTGTTTTAGTTTTATAATGTTGCTAGATTATTATTTTCATTTCCCACATATTTTGTATTTATTTAGTTGAAAGAACCGCCAATTACATTTATATAGGGTATATAATTGATTTTTTGAACTTCAATTCATTTCAAATGTATTTAAAAGTGATTAAATTTTTAATTTGTATCTGTAGGCCCAGTAAAGGTAGTTTTATAAACACCCTTAAGCGCAATATACTATAACAAGTGGCAACATCCATATTTATCAACAATTTGATACGAGTAGAAGCGACATCTATAAAAATAATGCTTAATTACAGAACTGTTTTACCACAAATTGACACCAAACAATCACCAGATGCCGCTTTGATCGATTACATAGAGTGTACCCCCCTGATGGGCACTGAAGTTGTAGGCAGCGCTTACGCATGCGGATACCCCGCACCGGGGTGACGCCCCGCACAGCGCCCCGCGTCCCGCGTGCGTTTATCACGCTTTACAATAGATACCTATATGAAATTGTTCTTTGCGGATGCTACGCATGCGGTCCAATCCCGCGTGCGTGAGCAAATCCGCGTGACACTAAAAGCGCCCTAAGTCGGTGTTTACGCGTGCGATGATACGTGCCGCTTCACGCGCCGCCGCACAGTGTGATATTTTCGCGATCTAGTTGGACAAAATTATTTAACTCAATCTATGTATGTGAAATACCCTAATAGTTAATCAAATATGTATTTCATGAGATTTAAACACACTTACAAGGTTTTACATATTATTTATTTCAACATAATTACAAAAAAATAAAAATCACATATATAACCTAATACAAATACAATTATAACCTAATATAAATACTCCCGCCCTTTCTTTTTTATATTTGTACCTCGTTGAGGTAAACTGAGACAGTTCTTTTTAACCGACTTCCAAAAAAGGAGGAGGTTCTCAATTCGACTGTATTTTTTTATGTACGTTAACTCAGAACTTTTGATTGGGTGGACCGATTTCGATGAATTTTGTTTTAATTGAAAGGTGTTGCGTGTCATGTGGTCCCATTTAAATTAATTTCAGATCTAACTAGTACTTTTAGAGTTATATCTAAAAAAGCGTATTTAGTTGACTACTTTTTCGTCGACCTACGTTGTCTTATACCGCATAACTTTTCACTGGGTTTATCGATTTTGATAATTCTTACTATAATCAAAAGCTAATACTTGTCATGTAGTCTTGTTTAAATTAGATCGAGATCTGATTACAACTTTTTGAGTAATCCTTAATAGCGCGTTTTCACTCGACTATTTTTTCGTCTCTATCACGTTGTATTACTTGTCGATGTAATTGAAGACAGTTTTTTTTTTCGTTTGCGAGCAAACGCAATTTTTACAATAGCTGCTGAATCCCGTTTTACAGCCTGGCGAAGATGTACTTCGGTTGCCATTGATAACTCTTCCTGGCTTGATGTTCTAAGGAGTTGTTGGATTCGTCACTTTTTTTTTGTTTTCATGCTAGAATCTCTGAAGTCTTTTTGTGGTCTCCCAGGTCGGTTACTCGTTTCAGATAGTGAAACATCCAAGATTGGTTCTCTGACAATATCTGGAAGCAAAATATTTTCCTCTAGCCACGAAGAATTTGCTTTTAAATAGCGGTCCGATGTCTTCCCGAATTCAAACATTTTGCATCTATTTTTGCGCAGTTATTTTTAATTATTGCCTTAATACTCCTTATATGGTCATCATAAAGGGGCAGGCCACCAAGTTCTTGCTGAATGTGATGTAACAAGGCATCCATTCCCACCTCTTTTGCGTTAGCAAACCAAACGTCGAAAAAAGAACGTCGTGAAATTTGCGTAGTCATTCTAAAGATGAGAAAAAGTTGTATGAGTGTCGCAAAAATGCGCAAACAAATAAAATAGTTTCGTGTAGCTTACAAATAGTTCTTTCATTAAAATATAAAAGATGGTCTGAATAATGCTGAATAATTAACTAAACCTCAAGTACAAACTGTCGTTGTCATTTTTCTTACTAAAAAATAACACCGATCTATTCTCATAAAGCCCACGAAAAATTTAAAACACAGATGAAAGAAAAAATGTATGCAATCTTACCTTAGGGTTCAGTTGAAAACAATTACAAGACACTTTCACTACTAGCGTACGAAAACACAGCGTATTCATCGAACAAACTCGGATGAATTATACGACCGTTTAGTGAACGCATCGACGAAATGCGGGTAGGCGGCTATTCCTACCCTCTTATCATTAGATAATGAGCGACTTCTTAGAAAACAAACCTTAGTTCATTGTAATATAGCTTGTTAACAATCAGTTCATACAATTATTGAACCGGTTTAGACGAGTACCAAAAATTAATTTTGTCCCTCTAGATTGCGAAAATATCACACTGTGCGCCGCTACGTAAACAATAAAAACGTCCGACGCGCCGCGAGAAGCTACGCCACACGCTACGCACTACGGTCTACGCTCCGCGTCTCCGTAAACGGTGCCTTACGTAATTTTGTTAAATGGAATTTAAATTGTAAACAAATAGGTAATAGTGTTTGGTAGTAAACGAAAAATAACTTCAATTACATACATCGACAAACTTACCTAATACAACGAAAAAATAATCTAGTAAATATGCGTTATCAAAAAGAAGTCAACAGATCTCGGTCAAATTTAAATGGGACCACAAGACAAACATCAGCTTTCAATTAAAAAAAAGGTGTGTGTGCGATTCACACACGATAGAAGTGAAACTTCTTTGGCAAACTAATTAAAAAAAAACTAATTTAAAATTAGCGGCGTGCAGCGCGGACCTTTCCTGTCTATGCCTTCCGGTTGGAAATCACAACGATTCTAAAGAAGTTTCACTTAAAAAAAAATCATCAAAATCGGCACACCCAATGAAAAGATAAAAAAAGGTCGACGAAGATATAGTCAAATAAATACGCATTATTAGATATAACTCGAAGAAGTAGGTAATTTTCAGATTACAAAAAAAAAAAGATATTTAAATGGGACCACATGACATGCACCACCTTTCGATTAAAAAATCATCGAAATCGGTCCACCCAGTCAAAAGTTCTGAGTTAACAACATAGGTACCTACATTAAAAAAATACATTTGAATTGAGAACCTCCTCCTTTTTTGGAAGTCGGTTAAAATAGCGCAATTCTATAGGCGTTTTCAAATAATTATGTTTGAGTTTTGTGATAATTTATGCGTTAAAATGTGTCTTTTGTAGCCTACGCTCTCCTTATTTAAACTTTATATACAAACCATAGTTTAACGTGACAACGTCATAACAAAAAATCTCCTCGGACGCATAGGCCAATCGAGTGTAAGAGAGATAGATGCAGCGCAAGCGTACTATGAGCGTAACGGGACAATGAGCGTAACGGGACAAGAGTCATCCTTTTTCCTGCATGCAGCCGACGTTCATCGATTAGACATTGTCATGTCAAAAAAAATCAATTACATATATGTATAAATATAAAATTAAGCTATCTACATATATACCTAATACAATTGTAAATAAAAATAAACATAATTAACTAAACCACTTAGCAGGTCTTGTAGTTGAATAACAAACGAGTTACGTTACACTCGATCTAGAAAACTAGCGCAATTGTTTACATAATTATGTTCATTTGTTAGCAATGCGGATTATTTTATACACAAGCATACAATCTAAAGAATTACAAAACTCAATTTGCTTTAGGGGTCGTTCAAGTATTACGTAACGCAAATTTTGAAGATTTTAGACCCCCCCTCCCCCCCTCGTAACGCGCCGTAACGTTTTCCTGTACCCCCCCCCCCCCAGCCCATAAACGTTACGTAACACCCCAACTGACCATTTTGACCCAAATGTCACAACTTTGTTGCGAAAACTACCGTAAAGTCGCTTAAAAAAATCGCGTTTGCGGTAAGTATAAATATATATATACAAAAAGGGATATAAACGAAAAGGGTTGCCAATTTGGGAGATTTTAGTACACTAGTTTTTTTATTTAAATAAAAAACAACGTTACGTAACGCGTTGTTCGAGACCCCCCCCTCCCCCCATGTAACGCATCGTAACGTTTTACACGACCCCCCCTCCCCCCCTAATTGCGTTACGTAATACTTGAACGGTCCCTTATTCTACCTACATTTGTTTTTTTTAACTTCTCCAAACCTGAATTTATAATACGTTCTAGAAAAAATTGTTATTGTTGATTTTTTTTTATATTTAGTCACTAATGAATGAGTACTACTTAGTAGGTACAAAAAATGTAAGTAGGATATTCAATTTGTAAGTTATTTTTTAATTTTCCACTACCAGTACCTACTTTAGGGCAGTTTGACGTCTCATAGTAAAACTTACTATTCTTTTGTAGAAGGTGAAAAAACTTAAAAAAAGTTATGGCGTCATAAGATCATAAATTATCAAGAAAAATTGCAAATGTTCAATTATGAAACACTAGTACATGTCTTAAACATGGCCATCTTTCGATAAGTAAACCTACTTTTATATGGAAATACATCTCATCAAACATCCCCAAGGCTTATTTATCAATAACCCTATATATATACATATATATTTCTTATATATTATATAATAAATAATCTGTACCTAAGTGTAATAAATCTGTTCTAAATTGTATCTATTATTCAGTGTACATAAATTGTACGTGAATTTCACTTACTATAATTTTATGAGAAAGAAAGAAAAAATCATTTCTGTTGCTAAAAGTATCAAAAGTTAAAAATTTAATTAACGCCTAGATAACTATGTTTAAGTTTATAACGCATTAATTAATTCTTATCGCTAGTCTCACTCTCAGTTCTCAGCTATATTTATTATCCAATAATTGTGTTTGCTCGCAATCGAAAAAAAACCGACTTCAATTACATCGACAAGTAATACATTATACAACGTAATAAGACGAAAAAATAGTCAAGTAAATACGCGCTATTAAAGATTACTCAAAAAGTTGTAATCAGTTTTCGATCTAATTTTAACAAGACTACAAGACAAGTATTAGCTTTCGATTAAAGTAAGAATCATCGAAATCGGTACACCGAGTAAAAAGTTATGCGGTATAATATAACGTAGGTCGACGAAAAAGTAGTCACGAAAATACGCATTATTAGATATAACTCTAAAAGTACTTGTCACATCTCAATTAGATAAATTAAAATGGGACCACATGACACGCAACACCTTTCAATTAAAACAAAATTGATCGAAATCGGTCCACCCAGTCAAAAGTTCTGAGCTAACATACATAAAATAAAAAAAAAACATACGTGTCGAATTGAGAACCTCCTCCTTTTTTGGAAGTCGGTTAAAAAGACTCACTCGCAGTCGGCATTACTAGACGTAAGAAAACCTTGTCAAAAAACGTGCAAATATACAAATCGTTCTATTAAACGTCAAGATTAGTGCAAACAAACGTGATGTAATGCGAGTACAAAATAATATGTGATTGTTTCATTCAGCCTGTAATATACTTACCATAGTGTCTATGATAACAAATGGAACCAACAGTTCACCGAGATGCAATGGGGAGACCCACAGTAACTATTATAAAAATATATTATTTATTTCAATTTTTAAAGTTATAAAACTTTTAAAAAATCTCTTAATTTACGACAATGATAATATTATTACATGTACTACTGTACTTAGATACTGTTTTATAACATGTAAACTATTAAGTATTAAAAAAAATTATTAACGTAGACCATTAAAAAAAAAACAAAAAAATGTCTATATCATATTTGGATGAAATTAATTTGCTTCATATATCCTATTGTTAAGCATTGAAGTGTCATTATTTTGCATTTTTTAAATCAAAAATCAATACGGTACATAGTCCTTCAAAATTTTATGCAACATCGTACATAATATGCAGTCGGAGACATGAAATTGAAGGATAAGTCATCATTCTCTCTTTGTGCATGTCTCCGACTGCATATTATGTACGATGTTGCATAAAATTTTGAAGGACTATGTACCGTATTGATATTTTTAAGTGTATAGTAGGTACATAATGTTTGATATTGTTTCGATTTGTTTCGCTAGCTTTGTGTAATTTTGAATTTTTATCTTGTTCCAGTCTTTTCAGTTCATTTTCTATTAGTTGTTTTTTATGCAGGCGGGTTTTTTGTTTTCTTTTAATTATTATTTTATTTATGTCTTTTTAGTTAGACAAATTATGTAATCGGTTTAATTCATTAAAATAGTTTACATCATGTGGTTGATTAAGTAATTTATTAACGACGAAAAAAATGAGGCCGTTCTAAAGTTGCCACGTATATATCATTTTTATGTTTTACCGAGCATAACTTTTTACAGAGTAGTCCGAAATTGATAATTCTTTTTTGTGGGAAAGGCTACACCCTGAAATTGACCGTCGGACAACGTTCTTGTCAGACCGTCAGAAATTGAAGAAGCTCGGCTCGCATCTTGCTTGCCATGGGAAAGAGCAAAGTCAACATTTTTTAAACTTTCTTATTGTATTTCTTTATTATTTTTACAGTAATAATAATCATAATATACATTTTTAAAATCCTTGTATTGAGCTCTTTAATTTGATACCCATATTATAGTATTCAAAAAAAAAATTATTTCTTCATTAACTATTATGGCTTCGCACAGCCGCCATGTTTTTTTTTTTTTTAAATGTCACCTATCTAAGAACACTTGGGCTGCTAAGACGAATCTAACGATATCTCAATTATACAAATCCGTTCAGCGGTTCTAGAGAAATCAGGTAATTAAGAATATTACATACATACATACATACATACAAGATACGCGCGAAAAACATAACCCTTCCTTGGCAGTCGGGTAATAAAGCTGAAGAGTTTGTTTGTTTGTTTGTTTGAACGCGCTAATCTCAGGATCTACTGGTCCGATTTGAAAAATTCTTTCAGTGTTAGATAGCCCATTTATCGAGGAAGGCTATAGGCTATATATCATCACGCTAAGACCAATAGGAGCGGAGTCCACGCCGACGAAGTCGCGCGCAGAAGCTAGTTTTATTATAATTTTGTTAAGCTTGTTAAGAATGATAAGTTTGCCGCGATGATTGTGTAGTTATGTAATATAAAATTAATTATTTTTAATAAGAATCGATATAATTGAAATTATTCAGTAAATTACAAATATTTCTAGGTTTTTCCTTCAGAAATCGAGTTCAAAAAAGTCAAAAGCCTCATCTATTAGAGTTTCATTAAAACACTCAGACCAGTCGATTACGATAGATAGTTATTCCTCAAATTTATTTTATTACTTATTACAAACAAGTACATAGTTCGACGGAGTAGTTTGAGAAGGAAAATATTGATTAGACGCATTCATAGGTCGGTTACATAGGTGATTAGAATCGAACTCACCGCGCCTGGAGAAAAAGGCTAGTCACAGAAAACTACGCCAACGGGCTAATTTAAGAGGAAAGGATACCGGCTCTTTCTCCATACAAACGTATTCGACTGTTTTCTCCCTGGATAATGACACTAGATCAAATATTTTTGTAAAATAAAACTTTTACCTGCCATGACCATGCCCCTACGTTTTGTTTTTTTTTCATATTCTTATTATATTAGGTAGTAGGAGTCTTCAAAAACTATTGCCTAATTTTTTGTACATTTTCAGACACTCATAAAAAAAACAATTCATATTTACAAAAAAAAGAAAACGGAGCGGCATAGCTGAAGGCTTTGTTTATTTACGTTAAAAAAATAAAAAATAAATTGGCATGTTTCGGGGAGAAAACAGTCGACTACGAAATGATGTTTTGGTCAATAATTATCTACCTAAAACGGTCTGAGCTGCAGTTGTCCCTTTCTTGCTGTTTGTGGGATAGGTCTGAGGGAGGGAAGGGTCAAAGCAGTACGTATACACGCCTCATATTCGATGCCTCATAGTCGATAATTATATAGATACACGAGTGATGTATTATTTTGTCGATATTTTCAAATATTATATTATGTATAGTACCTGGGTGACCGAGCCTAGCTCGGTATTTTCATTTTTTTTTTTGTTTTTTTTTCTCGGTTTTTTTATATTTTAATTTTATTTAAATAATAAATCCCGAGTGAAATTAAAAAAAAAGAAAAAATTTATCTGGAGACTGAGATTCGAACCCGGGTCAACGCGATTTGTCACCCGCCGATTTCCTAATTACGCTATTACGGTTATGATGTCAGTCGTGAAATTAAGCTTCGTATTCTAATGATATTTTTTCATTGCCTAAAAATAGGGATAAAACGACATTTTTTTTAAATGAATCCTAGCTAGATCAATTTTTCGCCCCCGAAATCCCCTGCATACTAAATTTCACGAAAATCGTTGGAGCCGATTCCGAGATTCAGATTATATATATATCTAATGTATAGTACGGGCCGAGACATTTCGTTCGTGGAAAATTGTAGCCCAATGTTCATGTAACACCAAACGTCTTAGGAAATTACTTTTCACACAAAATTAATCTTGGGAAAAGGGTTCTTCGATGGAGCGAATAGTGTTAGGTCATTTTTATATATGGGACACGGACCGTATTATTCCTTATATTTAAAAAGGGATATATAGGGATTTTGAGGAATTTTTTTGTAAATATTGTAGAGTTAAGGGACATTAATTTCGTATATAATGGGCTAAATAGTTCGTACCGTTTCTCCGAGATGGCGCCACTGGCTCAGCGACGCCATCTCGGGGAAAGGATACGAACTTTTTAGCCAACATATACGAAATTAATGTCCCTTCCAAACGTCAAAAGAAACATGTCATCGGTTAAATAAAAAAGTGACATTAATAAAATTAATTTTTCCATATAATTTTTATACTCTTGGTGGGAAGGTAACTTGGAACCAGGAGACGGACATGGGAAACTTTTTTATCTTAATTGGACCCAGTAGGTGGCGCTGTTATCGTTATGTAGTTCCGAAACTACTTAACTAATTTGTACTAAATTTTCTAAGCTTCTGTAATTAGGTTCAACTTGGGATATAGGGTAGTTTTTATCTCAATTAGACCCGGTAGGTGGCGCTGCTATCGGTATGTAACTCTGAAACTACTGAACTTATTTGTATCAAATTTTGTAAGCTTCTTTAATTAGGTCCAACTTGGTAAATAGGGTAGTTTTTAACTCAATTGGACCCAGTAGGTGGCGCTGCTATCGGTATGTAACTCCCGAAACTACTTAACTAATTTGTACTAAATTTTGTAAGCTTCTGTAATTAGGTTCAACTTGGGATATAGGGTAGTTTTTATCTCAATTGGACCCGGTAGGTGGCGCTGCTATCGGTATGTAACTCTGAAACTACTGAACTTATTTGTATCAAATTTTGTAAGCTTCTGTAATTAGGTCCAACTTGGTAAATAGGGTAGTTTTTAACTCAATTGGTCCCAGTAGGTGGCGCTGCTATCGGTATGTAACTCCCGAAACTACTTAACTAATTTGTACTAAATTTTGTAAGCTTCTGTAATTAGGTTCAACTTGGGATATAGGGTAGTTTTTATCTCAATTGGACCTGGTAGGTGGCGCTGATATCGGTATGTAACTCTGAAACTACTGAACTTATTTGTATCAAATTTTGTAAGCTTCTGTAATTAGGTCCAACTAGGTAAATAGGGTAGTTTTTATCTCAATTGGACCCGGTAGGTGGCGCTGCTATCGTTATGTAACTCTGAAACTACTGAACTTATTTGTATCAAATTTTGTAAGCCTCTGTAATTTGGTCCAACTTGGGAGATAGCGTAGTTTTTATCTCAGTTAGACCCGGTAGGTGGCGCTGCTATCCGTACGTGACGCTGAAACTACTGAACCAATTTTTAGCTAACTTTCATAAGCATCTGTAATTTAGTCCAACTTTTCAATCGAAAGGTATTGAGTGTCATTTGGAATCAATTAAATTTAATTGAGATCTGACAAGTACTTTTCGAGTTATAACCAATAATGCGTCATTTACCTGAATTTTTTCGTCGACCTACGTGATAATAAGCGTCATAACTTTTTACTGTGTTTACCGATTTTGATGATTCTTTTATAAATCAAAAGCTTATACTTGTCATGTGGGTTGTATTTTAATATAATGGAGATATAATGAGTACATTTTGAGTCATCTTTGATGACTCGTATTTATGATTATGTAGGTACTTTGTCACAACGCCAGATCCAAGGATTTTAAGTGGCCACAATGACATCTACTATAACGTAACTAAAAAATAAGGTATTTGAAAGAAAAAACAGTACCTTTCAAAATTTTTTTATTTAATAAACAAAACACATTAAATATATTTAAAAAAAATATTTTTTTTTATTTTAAATAATTTTTAGCTAACTTTTATAAGCATCTGTAATTTATTCCAACTTTTCAATCGAAAGGTATTGAGTGTCATTTGGAATCAATTAAATTTAATTGAGATCTGACAAGTACTTTTCGAGTTATAACCAATAATGCGTCATTTACCTGAATTTTTTCGTCGACCTACGTGATAATAAGCGTCATAACTTTTTACTGTGTTTACCGATTTTGATGATTCTTTTATAAATCAAAAGTTTATACTTGTCATGTGGGTTGTATTTTAATATAATGGAGATATAATGAGTACATTTTGAGTCATCTTTGATGACTCGTATTTATGATTATGTAGGTACTTTGTCACAACGCCAAATCCAAGGATTTTAAGTGGCCACAATGACATCTACTATAACGTAACTAAAAAATAAGGTATTTGAAAGAAAAAACAGTACTTTTCAAAAATTTTTTATTTAATAAACAAAACACATTACAAGATTTTAGATTAATATGGGTACTTCTATTACTAAAACTATTCGAAAACGGAATATTTACCATGTTTATTATTTTCGTTTTGCGGAGTTTAAATCATTGATGAGAATTATTATATTCATGTTTATTTTTCATCTTCATTTATTACTTTTAGTTTAAAAAATAATGATGTTATCGTTTTGTCTAAATTATCTCTTAAAATATACGTAATTTGTTCATTACATGATAAAGAATCACATTTAAAATTGAATAAATGACAAGTGAACGATGTTGGATCTCATCAAATCTTAATTAATTCAAATATTAATAAACATATTATAAAATGAATTATTATTTAAGTGTTGATATTTTACAGTGCAAAGCTTTATTAAATCTATGTTTTTCAAAATTATTTGTAGACCAATGTAGTAAAGGAACTAACAAATACAGGATGGCCAATCAATTGACGTCATAAAAAAAATTTAGGTCCGGTATGTTGTGGGGTTGGCGCGTTGGCGCAGCGGTCGCAGCACTGGATTGCGATTGGCTGTTGTGCGGGCGGTTGCGGGTTCGATTCCCGCACATGACAACATTTGTATTGGCCATACAGATGTTTGCCGTGGTCTGGGTGTTTGTGCAGTCCTTGTGGGTCTCTCCACCGTGCCTCAGAGAGCACGTTAAGCCGTTTAAGAATTCTCTACCTTGCTGTCTTTGAAGACCGATTTTAGCCAAATTTTCCATATTAAGTGCAACTTTTCTTTTATTATTATGTATTATATATTATAAAATGAATTATTATTTAAGTGTTGATATTTTACAGTGCAAAGCTTTATTGATCTATGTTTTTCAAATTTACTTGTAGATCAATCCAGATGATGTTGAGTCACTTCCTGTATTATTTTTTGATGATCATTTTGTTGCTCGGATAAGTTAACACATTCGTTCGCTGAAAAAAAAACCTTTAGTAAATCAATTGTACATTATAATGTAAATAATATTAATAATACTTAAATTAAAATAAAAAATAATAAAAATTAAAAATTAAAAGCCTAAGTCACTCCTTATTACATCAGCTACCTGCCAGTAAATGTCCCGTTGAAAATTATTGGCAGGGGCGTAGCTACCGCCGTATCAGCCGTATCAATGATACGGGGCCCCCGGGCAACAGGGGCCCCTAAGGCGTGTAAGCAAAAATTAGTAAAATATTATCCACGGTGTCACTATTAATCTCGTGCTTCCCGGGAAAAACATTAAAAAAAACTGCCATACGTGCCTATAGAGTTTTCACTTCAGAAATGACAAAATTAAAAAAAAGCAATCCCCCTTTTCCCTGGTTAAGCGTGCGCCCAAAAGTTGGAAACATCCTACATCGGTTATTGCAGGATTCAGTTAATCTTTATGAACAATTAATAAATAATAAATAAATTAACAAACGCACTAGTCGTCACTACGATTTCACTAGAATCTCATCAGATCCTGGTTTCCTTATCATGGTACCTAAGTTGGGATATCCCCTTTCCAACAAAGAAAGAATTATCAAAATCGGTTCATAAACGACGAAGTTATCCCCGATCATACATAAAAAAAACATATACGGTCGAATTGAGTAACCTCCTCCTTTTTTAAAGTCGGTTAAAATCGCAACAGTTGAAAGAAGTTTCTAAAACTAAAACTGGTAAAAAACACGTAAGAACTTCGTTGGGACATGAACGGCTATCAGACTTTTTTAAACTTTTATTTTATTTATGACGCCGCGTTGGCGCAGCGGTCACAGCACTGGATTGCGATTGGTTATTAACTTTAAAACTTTTACTATCTACTTATAGTCATTCCTCATTACACATAATCTATATGATAGAAAAGCTTGTCGCGAGATATGAGTACTCGTATTTCCTTAGTTTTTTTTTTATGTTACGAGTCCGGCAAACAAGCATACGGCTCACATGATGGTAAGACCGTAGCCTATAGACGCCTGCAACACCAGAAGCATCGCAAGCGCGTTGCCGACCCTATCCCCAATCCCCCCAGGAGCTCTGGTCACCTTACTCACCAACAGGAACACAATACTGCTTGAAAACAGTATTACTTAGCTGTGGTCTTCTGTAAGGTCGAGGTACTACCCCAGTCGGGCTGCTCCATATTTTGAGCAGGAAATTTCCTGCTGTGCCCTACCTCAGATAAACTAAAATAGTTTAAAAAATTTAATAGTTAAAATCAATCACATCAATTTAATTAATTTACTTGTTTACAAGCAAACTCGCGACAAGCTTTTATATCATATAGATTATGTGTAATGACTTTATAAGTAGATAGTAAAAGTTTTAAAGTAAAAATTTATTTTTTTTCGTTTTAGCACATTCTAATAAAAGCTTGTTTTTTAAAAAGGTTTTTTACTTTTAATTTATTTTTGACTTTTTAGTCGGTTATCACGTCACTTTATTCGAATTATTTCTAGCAAGCCCTTTCATTTGATACCCATATTGTAGAAGTGCACTAAAAATAACTAGTCCGCACTCTTGGATATGCCGCCATATTGGATTTAGAATGACGTCATAAAGTTAACCATGCATTGGCATCCAAATTGAACCTATATACAAAATTTCAGCTCAATTGGTTGAAGATAGCTGCTTCAAAATTGAGTTGCAAGATTTCACCCGAACAAACATACATACATACATGCATACATACAAACCATGCATTGTCATCCAAATTGAACCTGTATACAAAATTTCAGCTCAATTGGTTGAAGATATCTGCTTCAAAATTGAGTTTCAAGATTTCACCCGAACAAACATTCATTAAAGTTACATACATACATACATACATACATACATACATACATACATACATTGCAAGTTAAATAAAAGCTTGTAATAATACAATCGAATTGAGAACCTCCACCTTATTTGGAAGTCGGTTAAAAGCCCAAGGAAATCTAGATTCATTAAAATGATTATTATATCCTAATCCTCTGTAGGTTTAAAAATTTATTTCAGTATAATCATTAATAAAAATTTATTGTCTCTATCCTGTCACTTCAGCTGGCTCCTACCTATACATTAAAGTTTAACAATGTGGAGTTATAGGTATATACTAAGGATGAGAACATGAGTTGTGTAATTAGTTTCCGTTGTAACACGCTCAATACTATGAAGAGTGGATTTAAGTTGTGAAAACGAGTCATAATAATAAATATTTACACAATACACACACGGTCATCTGTTCCTGAAGTAAGCAACTTAATGCTTGTGTTATAATATGTAACAGCTGACTGGTATAGCTACATTTTTTTCGATATACATACTTATAAATAGTACACAAATAAATATATATATTACACCCAGACTCGGGGTGGGAATCGAACCCACAACCCTCGGAGCAGAAATCAGGGTCACTACAAACTGCGCCAACGGGCTAGTCGATAATAAGAAGGACAGCCGCATACTCTAAAAGTACTTGTGTTGTACTTGTAGTAAAAAAAAATACAGTCGAATTGAGAACCTCCTCTTTTTTTGGAAGTCGGTTAAACAGCGGCGTATGATTAACAACATATGTATATAGAAAAATAAATCAAGTTAAATAACGTAATAGTATATATTTTCCTAAAATTAGTAAGAAATTAAAAATTATCAATCGAAATAAATTGTAAGTAGCAACATATAATATTTTAAGAAGTACTTGTATGGTAACATTTTCATTTTAATATATTTAAATACAATATTTTATACAATTTATTCACAGACAAAGCAGAAAATTAAAATCATTTCAAAGAATTAAATAAATACACAAATATATATATATATTACACCCAGACTCGGGCGGGAATCGAACCCACAACCCCCGGAGCAGAAATCAGGGTCACTACAAACTGCGCCAACGGGCTAGTCGATAATAAGGACAGCCGCATACTCTAAAAGTACTTGTGTTGTACTTGTAGTAAAAAAAATACAGTCGAATTGAGAACCTCCTCTTTTTTTGGAAGTCGGTTAAACAGCTGCGTATGATTAACAATATAATATGTATATAGAAAAATAAAAATAAAGTTAAATAACGTAATAGTATATATTTTCCTAAAATTAGTAAGAAATTAAAAATTATCAATCGAAATAAATTGAAAGTAGCAACATATAATATTTTAAGAAGTACTTGTATGGTAACATTTTCATTTTAATATATTTTAATACAATATTTTATACAATTTATTCACAGACAAAGCAGATAATTAAAATCATTTCAAAGAATTAAATAAATACACAAATATATATATTACACCCAGACTCGGGCGGGAATCGAACCCACAACCCCCGGAGCAGAAATCAGGGTCACTACAAACTGCGACAACGGGCTAGTCTATAATAAGAAGGACAGCCGCATACCCTAAAAGTACTTGTGTTGTACTTGTAGTTGAAAAAAATACATTCGAATTGAGAACCTCCTCTTTTTTGGAAGTCGGTTAAAAAGCTGCGTATGATTAACAATATAATTATGTATATAGAAAAATAAATCAAAAGTTAAATAACGTCATAGTATATATTTTCCTAAAATTAGTAAGAAATTAAAAATTATTAATCTAAATAAATTGTAAGTAGCAACATATAATATTTTAAGAAGTAGGTACTTGTATGGTAACATTTTCATTTTAATATATTTAAATCTATACTAATCTATACTATAATAAAGCTGAAGAGTTTGTTTGTTTGATTGTTTGTTTATTTGTTTGTTTGTTTGTTTGAACGCGGTAATCTCTGGAACTACTGGGCCGATTTGAAAAATTCTTTCAGTGTTAGATAGCCCATTTATCGAGGAAGGCTATAGGCTATATATCATCACGCTAAGACCAATAGGAGCGGAGGCCACGCCGACGAAGTCGCGCGCAGAAGCTAGTATAATTATAAAGCTGAAGAGTTTGTTTGTTTGGTTGTCTGTTTGTTTGTTTGTTTGAACGCGGTAAACTCTGGAACTACTCGGCCGATTTGAAAAATCCTTTCAGTGTTAGATAGCCCATTTATCGAGGAAGGCTATAGGCTATGTGTCATCACGCTAAGACCAATAGGAGCGGAGTCCACGCCGACGAAGTCGCGCGCAGAGGCTAGTAATAAATATAAACAAATAAATATAATTATCTACAACACACACACACACACACGATCGTCTGTTTCTAAAGTAAGCAACTTAATGCTTGTGTTATAGGTAACAGCCGACTGGTATAGTTACATTTTTTTTTCAACAAACATACATATAAATACTACATCTATACAATAAAAATCGGCCAAGTGCGAGTCGGACTCGCGCACGAAGGTTTCCGTACCATTGACTAGGTACATTGATTTTAATATCGGGCAAAAAGCGGCTAAACAAACCACTTTTGTTATATGAGAGCAAAAATAGGCAAAAATGACGTTTTTTGTATGGGAGCCCGCCTTAAATATTAATTTTATTATTTATTATTAAAGTAAAAATACAACTGAGTATTTTGTGAATATTTCAAGTGACCCTGCAGAAAGCAGGGTCACTACAAACTACGCCAACGGGCTAGCCAATATATAAATACAATACAATACAATACAATACAAATGTACTTTATTTGACATTAATGACTTGACAGTTTTGCATTGATTTGGAATGGAGCACATGTACTGTTAATTGTTGAGAAAATTTAAAATGGCTTTGATGATGTGATTTATCATATCTAAAAGATAATAGGTGTGACATACTGGTTGCACTGCATGTGGAGGTAATACTTTGGTTGTTAACATTTTGTGGTGTTGTACCTATAGCATAGCATGATAATATATAATTATCATACATGTAATTAATGTTTTAGATGCTGGAATAGAGTTAAATTTTAAGAATCAAATGTCCTAAAGATGTATAGGTAACAAAATAAAATGATATAAAAATGTACTTATTGTTGCCTTGATAAATTTAAATAGTATTGGAATTGTCAATATTTCAAAATTCTTTAAAATAAAAAACAAAAAAAAATGTATAAAGCATTATATTATGATTATGCATATTAACATTGCACCCTAAGTATGAAGATGTCATACACTACATGTAAAGGTAAATGGAAAAAAATCTTTTGTTAGTTTTCTATATTCAATATTGTTTAATCATAAGCAGCTTTTTCATATGTTGAAATGTTGATCAAATTTATAGATGCCTGAAGAAGATCTAATATAAGATTGAAACGTCGCATTAATTTAGAATTGGTATTTTGATTGGCACCGTATGTCCAATTCCCTGATAACTCCAATAATATAATATAATTAATTTAATCAGAGGGCGCAGGTTCAAATACCGCTGGGTCGAAAAATTTTTGATATGATTTAAAATCTTTATAATTTCCTCATGTGTGGGTAACACAAAAATAAAAATAAAAACGAATTAAAAATAGCATGGTATCGTCTCTTGTCGAAGAATTCATTGTAATATTAAATCTTTGAGTAGTCGGGATCTGTAAAGAACTCGCTATAGACGACGCCAAGGTTTGCTTAAAAACCTAACATCATCATATCAAGAATTTCGACACGGCTAGATGAGGACCCATAGCTCAGTTGTCTTAGAGATAATATTGTTAACATAATTGAAAATTTAAATCTGCGAAAACTTAATGTAAATATCGATGATCTTTATGGAGAAATTACTTTAATATTATATATGTACTTCTAAGGGTTTTGCAGAACTATCAACTGCACAAAAATGGCAGCAAGTATTTAATAAGGGTGATGACAATTTAATAAACTTGTATAAAGTAATTTCATTCTTATTACCTATTCCCAATACGTCAGCATTCAAAGATTTTTTGCTGTGATAAACGAAACAAAGCGTCTCTGAATTTGATAAAAAATGAGTTACTTTTTTAATTTAAATATAGACTGTAAAGATGTGGTGTGGGCTGCTGTGTGGTTGCGGCAGTAAAGAATATAGCCACCCCCTCACTTCCCGTGGGTGTCTTAAGAGGCGGCTAAGGGATAACACAGTTCCACTACCACCTTGGAACTTAAAAAGCCGACCGATGGCGGGATAACCATCCAACTGCTGGCTTTGAAATACATATGCCGAAGACGGGCAGCACCGTCTTCAGTACGACAAAGCCAGCCCTGCGGTCACCAACCTGCCTGCCCAGCATGGTGACTATGGGCGAAACACATGAGTTCGCGCCATTCTTGGCGCGAACTTGTGGAGACCTATGTCCAGCAGTGGACTGCGATAAGCTGAAGTGTGTGTAAAGATGTTGTGCAATGGTTTAGTTGAGATACTAATTTGATACAAGCTGCAAAAAGCAATAAAAAATGTGTTTTCAAATTTAATAAAAAATAAAAATAAATTGTACTTTATGTTGATACCATGTACTTTTTTTTCTTACCTATAATACCCAATGTACTTTAATTGACAAAAAAAAGGTGGCAACCCTATTTGTACCGTGTATTATCTATACTAATATAATAAAGCTGAAGAGTTTGTTTGTTTGATTGTTTGTTTGTTTGTTTGTTTGTTTGAACGCGCTAATCTCAGGATCTACTGGTCCGATTTGAAAAATTCTTTCAGTGTTAGATAGCCCATTTATCGAGGAAGGCTATAGGCTATATATCATCACGCTAAGACCAATAGGAGTGGAATCCACGCCGACGAAGTCGCGCGCAGAAGCTAGTACATCCATAAACATGTAGTAAAAACGGTTATTTTAATATTACAAACATACACTTCAATTTTATTTATTGTATAGATGTATAAATAATTTAGACAAACGATTACATCGTTATTTTTTAAACAAAGTAATAAATGAAGACGAAAAAAAATCGGCCAAGTGCGAGTCGGACTCGCGCACGAAGGGTTCCGTACCATTGGCTAGGTAAACACCAGTAGGTACATTGATTTTAATAGCGGGCAAAAATCGGCAAAAAAGTCATTTTCGTTGTATGAGCCCCCAAATTTTTTTAATTTTGATTTTATTATTTATAATTAAAGTAACACACAATTAAGTATTTTGTGAATATTTCAAGGGCCTACCTCTTACCATTTATTTATATCGAGTAAAAATAGGCAATAAATCGCGTTTGTTGTATGGGAGCCCCCCCCCCCCCTTAAATATTTATTTTATTTTGTTTTTAGTATTTGTTGTTATAGCGGCAACAGAAATACATAATTTGTGAAAATTTCAACTCTCTAGCTATCGCCGTTCTTGAGATACAGCCTGGTGACAGACGGACGGACGGACGGACGTTCCGTTTTTACCCTTTGGATACGGAACCCTAAAAACTACAGGAATATTATAATTGTCATAAATGATTTAAACTAATTGGATAAGGTTTATATAATTAGTCTAGTCTTAGTAATAGGGTTCCGTTTTTACCCTTTGGGCACGGAACCCTAAAAACTACAGGAATATTATAATTGTCATAAATGATTTAAACTAATTGGATAAGGTTTATATAATTAGTCTAGTCTTAGTAATAGGGTTCCGTTTTTACCCTTTGGGTACGGAACCCTAAAAACTACAGGAATATTATAATTGTCATAAATGATTTAAACTAATTGGATAAGGTTTATATAATTAGTCTAGTCTTAGTAATAGGGTTCCGTTTTTACCCTTTGGGTACGGAACCCTAAAAACTACAGGAATATTATAATTGTCATAAATGATTTAAACTAATTGGATAAGGTTTATATAATTACTGGAAAATTGTAAACGAGAGAACGATAAACATAAATAATTCTTACTTGAAGAAGATATTTGAGATCAAACGTCGTCGTTCACTTGTCGTTTCTTCAATAAAATTTTAAAAGCGATTTTTTTTATCATCTGTAATAAAAAAAATACGTATATTTTAAGACCAGCTGTGCCCGTGACTTCGTCCGCGTGGAATTTAACAAAAAAGTTATTGTTCAGTTCGCAGAGTATAAAATAAATAAATTTCTAAAATAAAAGTAGGTAGCCTTAGTTACTCCTAATTACATCACCTATGTAATAAGGAGTAACTAAGGCTACTTTTGTTTATTATATATATAATTTATTTATGATAGTATAGATAATTTAGACAAAACGATTACATCATTATTTTTAATTACATAAGCTATGTAATAAGGAGTAACTAAGGCTACTTTTGTTTATTAAATAGATAATTTATTTATGTTATTATAGATAATTTAAACAAAACGATTACATCATTATTTTTTAAACTAAAAGTAATATATATGAAGACGAAAAAAATACAGGTATAGTATAATTCTTATCAATGATTTACACTGGTTGGATAAGGTTTGTTTAATTACTGGACAATTTTAAAAGAGAGACAACTATAAATATTAAATAATAATTCTTACTTGAAAAAGATATTTGAACAACATCAACATCAGTCACTTCACACTTGTCGTTTCTTTTTCCGAAGTTTATCAGATATAACAACTGTTGTGGCAAAAAAAAGATTCCGGGTCGTATGCTTCACAACAATCACTTCACTGGCTAGCGCCCAATTGAATTGAATTTGATCAAATGTATTATGTACAGTAGAACTTTTCAATTAAAAATAACGGTTTTAACGAACTATTTCGCTAAGTATAATACACACAATTAGAATAGTTATGAAAAGCGAAGCAAACACTGTATCTTGATTGCATCTTAAATTTGGTCAGGTTATAGCTACAGGTATTCCCCGAAACTAACGATGGGTGTGGCCATCTTTTTCTCTAAATTTTCTCACACTACGTTTAAATGCTCATTTGTGTTGTGATTAGTTCATTTCTTCAAAATTTTTTCAGTAGCCTAAAAGGCGACCAGAGTTCATTTTTTACCTTAAAAGTATGTGTTATTCTAAGAATTAGTTATAGGTGAAGCTAATTTCTTGCATGTTGTTTAAAAGCGATAATTTTCGTAAATGTTAGTAGAAGTTAAATAAAAGAAAAAAGGATCTTGATTATTCTTCATATTATTAGAAATTACATTAGTAATATATGGTATGGTATTTCTCCATAAGGTGATACATACATTTAACGAAAGTAAACAAAATGTCATTTAAAAAAAAAACCAAACTATAATAAAAAAGAAAAAAAACAAAAATTAGAAATATGCATTAAAACTAATAACAAATATTGTTAAAAAAATATAACATGATGAAGGAAATTAATACAAATTAATATTGTTTACTTTAATGTTAAAAAAAAGGAATACATGAAAATTGTAATAATTTATATGTAAAAAATAGGAAATAATAAAAGGCTTATTTATTTATTTTATTTAAAAGGCGACCAGTCGCTATTTAGATATTTTTGTCACCGATTTCCACTTAGAGTAGCCTAAATGGTGAAAAATCGCCTATGTTGTCAACACTGGCTAGCGGCGGAGGAGGCCGCGCAGGAGCGCTGCCATTGGTTGCGGAGAGCCGAGAGCGGGGCACAGTGGGCTGAAATTCGCGTTTCATAGACATTCAAATTTATTTTTTCAAGTGACGCTTTTTTTGCTTGAATGCGATTGAGAAGAACTGCTATATGCCTTATATAATGATCTTTCAGATTTATAATCGTAAACAGCGCACTTAGAATTTTTTTTCAAGAAAATTTGTATGGAGTCGACATCATAAATGATGATATCTCCATAATCGCACAATTGCACTTAATATCCTCTTAGGTTATTAAAATACAAATTATTTTTGATTTTTTGACATACTTCATGCTAAGGTCAAACGTGCTTTTTTTTTAAACCTTTAAAAACATTACCAATTTTTTTTCTTTATTTTTTTGTTTTTAACTAATATCAAGCTTTACATAAGTGTATATATACTTTACATTTACTCAAATTAATTGTGTACTATATTAGAAAGTGAAATTCATTAAAAACCTTTAAAAGGCTTATAGACCAAGTGCTTTTAGCCTTTAAAAATGGCAAAAATCAAAGAAAATTATAGTAGGATGAAACACATTGGAAAAAAAGTGAGTACAACGAAAATGATAGGAAAAATAAATTACGGTCGATCTGAGGTCGGGCAGTGGTAGGGAGGGGGGGTGTAAGAGTAAAAGAACAGTTTATCTCAATTTCTGGCTAAACTACAAGTCCTATGAAAAAAAGTTCAAGGGCAAAGCTGTAGGTAATATAAAGATCTACAACTTTAGTATTTACACTTTTTTCATATAACCTCAAAATTTATGTGAAAAATTCAAAAAACCAAGTTTTTGTTTTTTTTTTCTTTTTTCTTTTACAACTGTTTAGTGTGTTTGGGACATAAAATGGTAAGTTTTCACCAAATTTCGTAATAAAATTATAACCTGACCGATTATAAACATGAAAGATCATTATATAAGGCATATAGCAGTTATTCTCAATCGTATTCTAATATAATCTTAAAAAAAGCGTCAGTTGAAAAAATAAATTTGAATGTCTATGAAACGCGAATTTCAGCCCACTGTGCGGGGTGGCTGTCGCTATATCGATATTTATTAAAATAGTTATAAATATCGACGTCGATATATCAATAAAATTTTCAAAAGATTTTGTATTTATAAAATAATAGTGTATTTAGCTCAATATTATCAATAGTAATTTTCATATAAAATGTAAATTATTTTAATTTACAAAAATCTCAATAAAAATATTAATGTATTTTTATAAGTATTCCTTTTTGGGTAATATTTACAAAATATCAAAAATTAAATAGGTATTAATATCTTCTAATTAATATTTTAAACCTATTTGTTGTCACTACTTAATATAAAACAAAGTCTCTTCGCGCTGTCTGTCTGTATATATGCTTAAATCTTTAAAACTACGCAACGGGTTTTGATGCGGTTTTCTTTTGTAAATAGAGTGATTCCAGAGAAAGGTTTATACGTATAATACATGAATAATATAGTAGAGGAACACTGATAGTTTTAAAGTTTTCTAATTTGATGTCGTATATAAACACATTTTTTGCGCTTAGATTGCAAATATTTATTTTATATTTTATATTAATTTAGTATCAGCATTGCACCCGTGCGAAGCCGGGGCGGGTCGCTAGTATTACATAAACTAGTATTTGTCCGGTTGCGAAAGTTGAAAAACTGCTCTTTACAAAGCTCCGCTGTCAGTGTTTAGTTAGTTACATTTAAATAAAAATAACACTTGGCAAAACTAATTGACAAAAAAAAATAACAAATTAAAAAAAAGCCAACGTCACGTGGAGTTCCCCAGTCGGTCACACGTTCTCTAAAATTTTACCCTCATGCGCCTAACAAAGTTTCACTTCAAAAAAATATCGTCTGTAATACAATTTTCGATATTGGATATTTTGTATCGATAATAATTATATCGGATCAAACAAAATATTATATCGGCTAATAATAATTATTGTATTGTATTTTGGTATGGATGTGTTTTTGATTTTGACTTTGATTTTAATTGTAATTTTGGTTGAGTTTTGATATTGATTGGATTTTTATTTTTATTTTGATTGAATTTTAGTATGATTCGATTTTTTATGTCAATAGGTATCCATAATTGTAATAAAGGAACATGAAATCAGTTTACCTACTACCAGACTATCGTCACTCCATGTACTTGCGCGCTAATCGCTATAATTACCTACTGCCCGGCCGAGCGGTCTCGGGCCAGATAAGGTTGTCGCAAACGAATCGCACGCACGTAGTTCAATTTTTAACTGACTTCCAAAAAGGAGGACGTTCTAAATTAATTATTTTTTATTCTATTGTATTTTTTATGTATGTTAAATCAGAACTTTTCTCTGGGTAGACCGATTTCGATAAATTTTGTTTTAATTAAAGGGTATGCGTGAATGCGTATCATGTGGTCCCAAGCACTTTTAGAGTTATATCTAAAATGCGTATTTACTTGATATTTTTTCGTCGACCTTCGTTATATTAAACCGGATAACTTTTTACTGGGTTTATCGATTTTGATAATTATTGTTTCAATCGAAAATTATTAAATTACGAGTATTAAATTTATAAAAAAATTATATAATCATAAAACACATGTAACTTTTGAATATTTTTTATTTATTTTATCTACACACTGTCCTCTATAAGAATGTTTTATCTAGGTGTATTAATGAATTTAGCAGTTAGTTTATTTAACAGTCAGCACCTATTTATAAAGAAAAATATATTTTATAAACTATACAATTTAAAACTACCACATATAGTCGGAATATATTCACAGTTCTCAATAACATAGATCTATACAAAGAGTTATGTTAATTTAATTTTATCGAAGAGTCAGCCCTGCCGTTGCTGTGGGATCGCGTGGTGCGAAGCAATCACAACTGTACACTGGAGCATTTAGGCACATTTTAGCATGCAGCGGTTGCTGACGCGAAGGAGTAGGCTATTATAGCAGTATTAAGTATCTGTACGTAGTACTATTTACTAATCTGTGCTTATACGCACAATTATATTAAATCAAAGTGTACTACTAACATTAGTTTTTAAGTTATAAAATGTTACTAACACTTGTATGGATGTGAATCTGAATTAAATAAATTATTTTTATCTATACTAATATAATAAAGCTGAAGAGTTTGTTTGATTGTTTGTTTGTTTGTTTGTTTGTTTGTTTGTTTGTTTGTTTGTTTGAACGCGCTAATCTCAGGATCTACTGGTCCGATTTGAAAAATTCTTTCAGTGTTGGATAGCCCATTTATCGAGGAAGGCTATAGGCTATATATCATCATGCTAAGACCAATAGGAGGGGAGTCCACGCCGACGAAGTCGCGCGCAGAAGCTAGTAGGTAAATAAAGTTTATAGAACGAGTAGCCTACCCAAAGCAATTTTAAAATTTCATTTTTTAACTAATTTATTAACTTTTCGTAGAGTGTTGAATATCAAACTATTCGTCTCATTACCCTCTAACTAGTGAAGTACATTTTGTGAAAATCTACTGAAAAACCAGTGCGTTATACCTACCTGTTTTCGTTCGCGGAGACGGGCAAAATTGCGACTTAAAACCTTGAGTGCGTGCGGCGATAGATCTGTCGTGCGTGACAATCCCTAACTTTTTTACATACCTAATATTATAGTGCTCAGTACCCTCTAAAAACCTGTGGACTTAATTTTGTGACTTTTTCTCAACTTTTTGTGTTGTGACCATGTTGTGACATTTCTCGCTACTTTCTACAATTCGTGTGCTACACCCAAGTGTATACATAGTAATAGTAGTATGATAGTAGCTAATATTTTTAAAAGTTAACACGGACTGTTTTTGTAGACCTTTGAAAGAGGAATAATTCTACCATACATTTTTATGTTACCTACATCTCCGTTTATGCAGCGTTTTCGATAAAACTTTTTTTTCATATACCTAAGTACAACTATCTCAGCGAACAAGCGTGCGGCTCGCCTGATACTAACCCTGGTGGATATATGTTTGAAAAAAGTATTAAAATATCTTAAAAAATGTTAAAAAATCGTCATATGTCTTAATAAGACTTTTAACATCAAACATTATTAAGTATATTTTCATGAAGATTATTTTTTTCCTTTACACAAAGCAAATTAAATGAATACCATAGGTCTAGGAGATATATAGCAAAATCAAAATAATGCGCAATTAAATTAATTTCTTGTCGCCGTGATTCGACCGGGCTGAGTGGGCGCCCCGTGACCCCGCGCCTCGCGTCCGAAAGTTTAGGTACCTAGTGTATGGTGTAACTAGCTGGTGCCCGCAACTTCGCCTGCGCAGGATTACATTTTGTACAATTCACACAATCTTCTATATCTATATAATAAAAATGAATGTTGCTAAGCGCATAACTCAAATGGCTCGATCAATTCAGCTAATTTTTTTTTATGTTCCTTAAAAATCCCATGGAAGGTTTTTAATGTTTTTATACTACAAAAAAAAAAAACAACAGAGAACGAAATCTGTCCGGGCAGCTAGTCTATATAATAAAAATGGATGTTGCTAAGCGCATAACTCGAGAAAGGCTCGATCGATTCGCCTAATTTTTTTGTACGTTCCTTAAAAAACCCACGGAAGGTTTTTATAATAAATAAATAAAACATAACAGACAGAACGAAGTCTGTCCGGGCAGCTAGTTACAAATAAATATAATTGGAGTGTCTGGTTGTAAGTGTTGTAACATTAAAGTACCTAACTACTTTTTACTAAATGCATATTATGATGTACCTATACACGGTACATATACCAAAATAACTTTTTTTACAATTTTTGTCTGTCTGTCTGTCTGTTTGTCCCGGTTAATTTCTGAAACGGCTGGGCCGCTTTTAACTGGACTTTCACAGGCAGATAACTGATGTAATAAGGAGTAACTTAGGCTACTTATATTTTACAAATGTATTTATTTTGTAACTGCGAACTGAAAAATATTCTTTTTATTTCCACACGGACGAAGTCGCGGTCACAGCTAGTATCTTTATATGTTAAAGCGTGTGTGTTATTCTGATTTATAAGATATTTTCTTTAAAAACCCCCGCGAAGCCGGGGCGAGTTGCTAGTTGTTTAATAAAAAAACCAATTAGATAGTAGGTACACATTTCAAAAATTCGAATTAAACTATTTTAAATGTAACACATTTTTTAAATATATATGTAATATATCTAGAGGACCTACCTAGACTACACCATCAAACTACAATAACTATAATAATAATAACTAATAAATAAAAAAATCAGTAAACACGTTAAAGTAATTTACTAACCCTAGTAGCAATTTACGTTGGTAAATTGTTGGGCCTATGTCCCCTTTTTGTTGGCCAACGGTGTGGTTTGTCATACTTAAAAGTTGTAGGGCCGACAAATAGAGCTAACGTTGGCTTGCTAATCGTTGAGTCGTTGGCCCAATGTTACTAGCTTGTAGGCGTTATTTTTATGTCAGTAAAACCAACGCTTTGCCAACGTAACAAATTCCACGTTGGCTAATCAACAATACATATAGTTGGCCCAATGTTGGTAGGTTGTGGTAAGTTTACGTAACTGTTACGCGGTTGGCTCAATGTTGGGATTTTGTTGGCAGAGCCACAACCACTTCCCAACAAAATGCCAACCGTTGGCAACCGTTGGCTACGACACCCCAACAATAATTGCTACTAGGGAATTTACTTGACGCTCGCACTTTTCACCAAGGTCAAATTTGCATGATTATCCAAACGAAAAAATTGGTCCATGACTGTGTTACATCTTATATACTTATCTATACTAATATATAAAGCTGAAGAGTTTGTTTGATTGTTTGTTTGTTTGTTTGTTTGTTTGTTTGTTTGAACGCGCTAATCTCTGGTTCTACTGGGCCGATTTGAAAAATTCTTTCAGTGTTAGATAGCCCATTTATCGAGGAAGGCTATAGGCTATTTATCATCACGCTAAGACCAATAGGAGCGGAGTCCACGCCGACGAAGTCGCGCGCAAAAGCTAGTACTAATATATAAAGCTGAAGAGTTTGTTTGTTTGTTTGTTTGAACGCGGTAATCTCTGGAACTACTGGGCCGATTTGAAAAATTCTTTCAGTGTTAGATAGCCCATTTATCGAGGAAGGCTATAGGCTATGTATCGTCACGCTAAGACTAATAGAAGCGGAGTAAACGCCGACGAAGTCGCGCGCAGAAGCTAGTTCTAAATAAAATCAAAGTTCAAAGCATAATTACGCAGATGTCTTTTTCTACATCATAAAATTATTTGTTTAACATTGTTGCCGGCCGGCGGAGAACATGGCATCTGACTGATGACGTAATAAGGAATGAACGTGCGCCCCCCGCGCGGACTGCGTAATAGCAGCCAGCGGTAGTTGAACGCATGTACGTCGTGTAATTTTACAAAACAGCAGTAGTTGTCTTCTTTTACTTGACAAAAGTACAAGAAATGAGGCGATATTTGTATTTTTTATTTTGCCATGTTGTAAAATATAAAGTTTTTAGTTAGTTACCTACTGAAATAAAAAAAAAAATCTCAAAATTGTAGTTAACTTTTTTTACTTTGCACCCGTCGATACCTACTAATATTATAAAGCTTAAGAGTTTGTTTGTTTGAACGCGCTAATCTCAGGATCTACTGGTTCGATTTGAAAAATTCTTTTAGTGTTAGATAACCCATTTATCGAGGAAGGCTATAGTTTATAATTATTTCATCACGATAAGACTGATGTTTCAAAATGCTTATTCTATTTTATTCATAATTTTTATTGTAATATTAATTTTTTGACTTCATGTAGGTAATAACTCAATATTATTGTATCAATTTTAATTTTAATTTTTATGTCTATTGATTTTAATGTCACTGAATTTGTTCATAATTTATAATTGATTGTTTTATTATTAATCTTTCATATTAATTTTAATTTTGTAATGTCAATTTTAATTTTATCGTTTCATTTTTTTTTATTTACTTAATTTAAATTTGTTTTTAAATTTATTGTAATAATTTAATTTTCATTGATTTAATTTTAAATGTATCAATTTTACGTGTTTTTGTAATGAAACACTCTTAAGTAAGCTGTATGTGCCTATAATTGAGTGTGCTGTGCTGTTGATTGTTGTGAATTTGTTGGTGTCTACCTTGTTGGCGTATAATTAAAATAAAATAAAATAAAAATTGGGTTTTTTTCTTTTCTTTTGAGAGCTTCCGCTGCGTAAGCGGTTAAAGTTTCGCATAAACTATGTATGACAAATTGATCATAATCCACGCGGCGAAGTTGCGCGCGAGGCTATAGTGATAAATATTGATTTAAATTTAGGTTAGTCTTTAGATTACGGGCTGTCAGTTTATGTGGTTCTAGGGTGGGGGGCGAGGGGGGCAGGTGCCTAGCCCCTGGTTCCCCCACAAGGTAGTGCAATAGCTTAATAGCGTTATTCTAACCTCAAAACTTTAACTATGTATATCTCCATAACCATGGAGTTCCGCGGGGTGGGAATGGTAACAAGGGGTAGCCCGCTCCCTCTCTCCCCTTTCCACCCCACAAAACCCCATAAATCGACGGCCCGTAATCTAAAGACGAGCCTTAAATTATAATGATATTCCGTTTTAAAATTATTTACGTTATTTTATTGATATTTCATTACGTACGATTTTTTTCCTTGAAATGTAGGCAACTAGGCATAATATGATCTTTTCTAGTATATGGTATGATCTTCTGAAAAATAAAGTTGACAACACTTTCTTGATGACGATTTATTAAATTGTAGTGATCTTGAGATCGTGATTACATCCTGAGAGCCTATCAGCTAAGATCGCTCTTGAGATCGTATCTGAGAGCGATTTATAAATACGGGCCTTAAGGCGGTATCCCGGCGGTAAATAACCTTGAGCATTCGTTCCCTCTTTGCCGCACCCCACCTCTCGTAAAACACTATTAGCGGCATTTGGTGAACAACTTACGAATACACGTAAAAATTACAGATCTAGGGATCCGCACGGCATTCAATAAAAAAATATATTATTTTTTTATAAGAAATAAATGTTAATTGGCGCGTATATAATTTAGGTAAGTAATAAATTCAGTTACTACACTTACGTTCTATAAATACTAATAATGAAGTATAATATTACTTAAACTTATAAATAACTAGCTGACCCGGCGAACTTCGTACCGCCTAACAGTCGATTCTTTAATTATTATTTTTTAAATACTTATTTTGCTATTCGGGATAACGGCAATTTGGGTCAGCTAGTAAGATAAAAAAAAGAAAAAAGAAAGTTGATAAGTCAACAATTACATAATGTAAAAAAAAAAATATAAATTAATATATTGACAAATATTGACATTAATATTTATACGTCACTCAATTGTTTTGCCTTACTGAAACCCCTCCACTAAAACTTAAACTTTATGGTATGGTATTAAAGTTCAAATTGACTTTTAAGTATTATTACGAAACTTTTGTATGGGAATATAGAATAGTGTTGTTTTCAGACTTTTCAGGCAATTTTTCTAATTTTTCGTAAGAAAAATCTGTTTAGCTGCTCTCGAGATTTGCGCTTAGCAACACATTCATCACATTTCATTTCACAGACAGTGTAAGTAGAAAAATAAAATAACAACAATAAAGTAAATTTTATTACATATTTTTTTTATTTTAAAGTAGGTCTAGGTAAAAAGTAAAAACCTATACTACGTGGTCAAATTAAATTAGCTAGCAAAACTCTTTATCATGGGTGTCGTTTCTATAATTTTCAAAGGTGCTAAAACCATTTTTTAGATACCTACACAACAATAGCGTCTTTAAAAGAAACTCAATACATAGTTTTAAATACACACACAGAGCGTCCTTTCACAATAAATAACAAACAAAAAAACTATCCCAAACAAAAGTCAACAAAAAATGCTAACAATATGCTAATAAATTTATTATTGTTTACTAGCTGTGCCCGCGACTTCGTCCGCGTGGAATTAAAAAAAAATATATTGTTCAGTTCGCAGAGATACAAAATAAAAATAAAAGTAACAGCCTATTACATCAGCTATCTGTCAGTGAAAGTCCCGTCTGAATCGGTCAAGCCGTTTCAGAGATTAGCCGGAACAAACTGACAGAAAGACAGACAACAATTGTAAAAAATGTTATTTTGGTATATGTACCGTGTATACATGCATATGCATTTAGTAAAAGGCTATTATTTTATTATTACAAACGGACACTCCAATTTTATTTATTTGTATGTATAGAGTATAGACGTATAGATTTATAATATGACGTGAGCGTGCGCTAGCCGAGACGGTGACAAACGACACAAGCTTCGCCCTCCAAACCTTGCGGCAGACTGAATTCCGATACCCCGCGCTTGAGCTACAGTAGTGAATACGCCCAGATTTTAGAAAAAAATCAATAACACATCAAAGGAGATGGGGACTTTTAGGCTAAAATTGTAGTAAGTAAAGATATGCTTTAAAAAATTGTTCCTATTTTTTTATTTTAAAATATAAAATATCAGCTCAATTCTGAATCTGGAAGCTGAGAAAAATGAAAAAGATAGTTTTCGTCAAATTCATTGGGTATCGATTTAATTATAATCGATTATAGAATTAAAAAAAAAGGTTTGCACTAGTTAATTAACTCAAAGTATTCAGATACACAATTGAAATTGTAAACAATAAAGTGTATTTAAATAAAGTTACATTAATATCGAAAATAACAATTAATATCTGATAAACCAAAATGATTATCGATTTCGTATCGATTGAAAATAAATCATATTTTTAATAACAGCTTTGACAGCTGACTGTTATTGAAACTGTGTGTCCCGTCATGGTCCCGTCACTCGTTTCATGTAGTTAATCATGTTTATAGTTGTTTAATGTTTTCAGTGTATTCAGATGCGTCCTGAGTCCATTCCTGATATTTATTTGTGGTTTCAAGTGATTGATATTTGTAATGATTTAATATGATAAACATTAGTGCTTCAAGAACTTAGTGATTGGGTTTTTCATAGATATTGTAACATAACCTCAATTTTACAAAACGTGTAATAACTCCGCTCTTAGATAGCCAAAATATACAGAATTTTCAGCGAGAGATCAATAAGCGTAAATACATTAATTGGTACCATTTTCATTACGTTAAATTTTACGTTAAATTTTGGCCCAAGAATGTATGGAATCGTATCCGTCTCCTTTAGGTCTTTTCGAAAAATTTATTCATGCGAATTGTTCATTATTAAATTGTCCATCCATTAGTGTCGGTAGCAAAATAAAATAATGTTTACTTTACGAGGAGACGCATAGTATCAGTAATTATTTCTCATTTTTGTGGTTTCGTTGTAAGGCGATTATTTAAAATGTATTCCTTTAAAAAATTTAAAAAATCATCTATTATATAATCAAAATTATGTAGAAATTAAATGTGTTTGTATTAGTTTGATATTTCTTTCCAATAAAAAGTAGATTAGCTTCAAAAAACTGCACAAAAAACGGCTAGCGCGGCGTTTTGCCCCCACAGCCGCCTTAATGTCAATTACTTAAGAATCCATAAGGACTAATTTGAACGTCTCTGAGTGCGGCCGCTAGTGTATCAATGTATGGTGGAACTAGCTGGTGCCCGCAACTTCGCCTGCGTTGGATTAGATTTTAGACAATTCGAATTCACATAATCTTCTATACTTATCTATATAATAAAAAAATAAACTATTTTTTTATCTTAAACGGTTTTATTACAATAAAAATGATGTAGTTAGGTTATGTACTAAAAGCTAAATAATAATTCGGTAATTCCTAGCTACCAGATCGCACCAATCTTCTCATCAATCTGGGGTATTGATCAGACAAAATATAAAATCGTTGGGCGTAGCGTATCCAGAGTAAACATTATGAGAGAAATTTCAAGTCACAACCCGATTGCCGCAGCAAAAATTATCGCTATCCTTTTTACGATGAATCTTCAATTTACTACGACTTACGAGATACCATACTACTATTGATGCTCTTTTCTCGAGATATTTGACAAAAATCGAATCAAAAGCATATAATTATATCATATTTTATTTGCCATTAAGCTATAGTTTCTATGATAGAACATAATTAACTAATAGGCTTAATATTGTTATTCATGTAAATAGCTGTTTCTTTGTACCTATATTATTAATTTATTAGTATACAGTTTCATTTTGAATAATATAAAAGTGTTAAAATAATTTTGTAATTCGTAACCATTTAGTCTTAAGTTGTAAGAATAAAAATGTCGACTAAATTTTGTATAAGTAGATAAGTTGTGAATGTACAAACCATTAGTTAGATTAACAATGTACCTATACAAAAAACAAGAAGCAACCCTGTAAACTATAAAAAAGTATCCACTATTGTTTTATTACCCCGTGTATAAAGGTAGCCAGAGTTAGGCCTAAAAGTAAAAGGGGGAACCCACCCTGTGTGTGAAAGAGGAAGAATGCCTGATATAACAACTATTAATTTTAAATTATTTTTATTATTTAGAATTTTTGTAAACAAACAATAAGACTAACAAGGTCAACTAGCAAGGTCGCTTCGCTGTTGTGCGACGTTGCCAAACATGTTGAGCGTCAAGTGTTACAAGCTTCTTTGAAATAAAATGAAATGAAAACATTTATTTCGCCATAAGGTGATACACACACTTAACGAAAATCAAAATTTGCAAATGTTGCTTAATGAATACATAGCTTAAATCAATTGAATAGGGTAGGGTGAAGCGCGGCCTTCGACGCGACATTTATATAGGCACAGACCACAGTGGCACACGCCGCCAGCCGCCGCGCCGCCAGCCACCCCGACCGGTACCACTGCGACCGCTATGTTCCTGCATTTTAAATCTATGATATCTTTGAAAACATTGATTTAAATTACATACTGTAAAGGACCATATTGATGTATATTAAATGCACAATGTATTTAAGGTACTTAATTGGATAACGAATAATTCTTTATTGCTTAAAATCGTTTCATAAATAAGCCATTATTTCTCGTAAACAGTAAGGGCGCCTTCAAATTAGCCGCGCGGCGGCAGCGCGTCTGCAGCGCTGCTGACGCGCGACGTTGTAAATGTATGTAAATAACAACGCGCGACAGCAGCGCGGCGCCTTCAAATTTGTCGCGCTGCTGTCGCGCGTTGTGCGCGGCTAATTTGAAGGCGCCCTAAAGGATAAAAAACAAGCTATCATTATGTTCTTGTTAATAAAAAGAACTAAAAATATAAACATAATAATTTAAACCTGATAAGAAAAATATCATTATATAGGTACATTGCATGCAACCTTTAACGATAATAGCCATGGATGGATTAGTGACTAAAAATTAATTATGATATAAGATTGTTGATATTTTCACAAAACGAGTTAAGAAAATATAATTTCACATGACAGTGAACACTAATCAGAAAATTATGTCACCCCATGCAGAACATCATTTTTAGGGTTCCGTACCCAAAGGCTAAGGGGGCGTTCAAGTATTACGTAACGCTAATTTGGGGGGAGGGGTCTTGTTAAACGTTACGATGCGTTACAGGGGAGGGAGGGGCGTTTCGAACAGCGCGTTACGTAACATTGTTTTTTGTTTATTAAAAAAAACTAGGGTATTAAAATCTATTGTTTTATTTATTTATTACTACCAAAAACGCGATTAAAACGATAACAAAAGTAGTTTAGCTACTTTCCGGTTAGTTTGCGCAACAAAGTTGTGACATTTGGGTAAAAATGTGGTAAAAATGGTCAATTGGATGTTACATAACGCTCGTGGTGTAGGGGGGGGGGGGTACAGGAAAACGTTACGGCGCGTTACATGGGGGTGAGGGGGGGGGATCAAAATCTATAAATTACTTACATTTTAAAAAAGTAATCGTTTTAAATTTTGTCCTTAACAGTTAAATGTGAGGTAATTTTTTGTAGTTTTCAATTTTTAGTTTTCAGTTTGTAGTTAGTTAATTAGTAGTAGTCTATTTTTAGTTTTGTACAGCATTTCAATTTATGGTTTTCAATTTGTAGTTAGTCAATTAGTAGTAGTCTATTTGTAGTTTTGTGCAACATAACGCGTTGTTTATATATTATATCTTATATATAATTATTGTTTTAGACACTGGAACAGAGGTAAATTTGAGAATAAGATGTTCATATAACAAGTAATAAATTATATTTAAAAAAATATACATTTTGCCAACTACATAAATTTAAATAACATACTTTAAATGTAGCAAAACTCAAAATTCAACATTCGTAAAGATAAAAAGATAAAATATAAAAAATTAAAAGGAAAATACATATTGACAAGTTAAATAGGAAGAAAGTAACTAACAATATATGTAAAGGTAAAGAAAGAAATTCTTGTTGTTACCATTCTGTATATGGTCTAAGATCCGAGAAGCTAAATCTTCCCTCATCAGTTAATTAGATGAAACAATTTTTATAGGCTTATTTCAATATTGTGAATTTATAAAAACAACCTCTGCCACAATAAGCCTGCTGCAAATAATAATACTTAAAAAAAAAAAAATTTTCTTCTAAAAAATCTTTTCTCTCTCATGTTAATTAAGTACATGTAGTAAGCTAAAACCGTCAATATTGTATTGTGTGTGTCTGTTAATTAACAGATGAGGGAATATTTTTTTATATCCCGGATCTTAGACCAATACATTGTTAATCAACAACTTTACGTGTATGTAATTGATGGTTTAGATGAAGAACAGAGTCAAATTTAAAAATCTGATGTCCTGAAAATGTATATCAAAAAATATAATAACACAAATTGTACATATTGTTACCTAGATAAATTTAAATGTTATAGTATCAATTTTTCAAAATTCATAGTTTGCAGTTATTTAAAATTAAATTAAAAACAACAATATAAAATGCATTAGCTATAGGATCTTACATACTAGCGATTTTTAATAATATAAAGATGTCAATTAAATACTGCGTATGAAGGTAATGTGAGAAAATACTAAAATATAGTCCGTTCAACGAGACGAGAGAAATTTTGTAAACAAAGCGCATCATTTTTTCATAGTGACGACGGAACAAACAAAATATAGTCTATCTCCTTCTATCTTGTTTGTTTGCTATCTGCTGCACGTCTCTCGGCAAGTTCGAACGTCGAATCTGTCAAGATAGTCTGACTTTGAAAACATTCGGATTTTGTAATAATTATTTGCATTTTAGTGTGCATGTTTTAAAAGAGTACCGAGAGATTTTTCCTCCGGCTTTTTTTCTCTCGACCTACACTAGGGACATTGTTATTAATTGTAATATTTAATAAAGCCGAGGATAAAGTAGGTAGGTAATTTCTAACGAGACATTAGTAACTTAATATTTTGACTAAGTTAGCGTTGCTTACAACACTGGGTACATTACGTAAGTTTGTAATGTAACTAATGTTAAGATAATAAATTTTAATTTTTTATTTTATTGTTTGATTTTATGCTGCCTAACTTTTTGTTATTATTGTTTAGTTTTTTTTTGGATCACTTTTTTTCGACTTTCGTTAAGTGTGTGTATCACCTTATGGCGAAATAAATGTTTTCATTTATCATTCATTTATCATTTGTCGTTAAATTCCACGCGGACGAAGTCGCGGGCACAGCAGCTTGTATCTAATAAATATTTTAGTAATATTAATCATTAATATTTCATTTGTACCTAAAATCCTAAACATAAAATTAAACTAATAAACTAATATTATTATATTTAAACTTTAAATGTAAAATGTAAAATAAATGTATATTTTGATAATTAATTATTTAAGAAGTATCAAATCTTATATACATAATTAAATTTAATTAATCTTATACTATTAAACGAGCAATTCTTGTATATATATATATATATATAGAATTTGAATCTCGGAATCGGCTCCAACGATTTTCGTGAAATTCAGTATACAGGGGATTTCGGGGGCAAAAAATTGATCTAGCTAGGATTCATTTAAAAAATATGTCGTTTTATCCCTGTTTTTAGGCAATGAAAAAATATCATTAGAATACGAAGCTTAATTTCACTACTGCCATCATAGCGGTAATAGCGAAATTAGGAAATCGGCGTGTGTCAAATCGTGTTGACCCGGGTTCGAATCTCAGTCTTCAGATTAATTTTTTTTCTTTTTTTTTTAATTTCACTCGTGATTTATTATTTAAATAAAATTAAAATATAAAAATACCGAGAAAAAAAAACAAAAAATAAAATGAAAATACCGAGCAAGGCTCGGTCACCCAGGTACTTATATTTAATTAAGTAATTATCAAAATATAAATATATTTTACATTTAAAAAAATTGTGTACGAAAAAAAGGTTACAAAACCCTGCACATGTAAATGACATCTATTATAATGACATTTTGGTTTATTTACAAAAATTCTCTCGTCTCGTTGAACGGACTATAGTTTGTTTTTTCTTTCTTTGTTGTTGTTTTATATATACATTATTGATTACATGCAGCGTGAGTTACGTTTGCAGTAGTCAGGAGGTTGAAAAGAAACCACATAATTAATATTTATGTATTAATTCGGTATTAATACAATATTATCTTATACTACTTCTTATAACTAAACTAAAGTAATGACAATTGGTCGATGCTCGTACCAAGAGTTAATACAATAGTAATCTTAAAACTACATCTTATAACTTATGATGTCAATGTGGGACCAAAGAGTGTCGCTTCCACATTTCAGGCTTCAAAGGAAATCTTCGATTGACGTCAATGATTGACGTCAATGCTGCTTGTAGTTGCTGAGCTTGTAAAACGTGGAGCCTATGCAGGTTGTAGGTGCCATGAGCAATAGGCAAGCATGCTGATGCAGCGATCTACTGGCTATGTCTAACACGTGCTAACTTTTGTAGATGCCTGATGATGATCAAATAAACGATCGAAACGTCGCATTAGTAGTTTGATTGGCACCTTATGTCCACTTGTCTGCGAACTTTAATAATACTTATAACGAATAGACGCAATGACAAATAATAATAACAATATTTTAAGGAAATAAATTTTTAAAGGAAACGGATACGATTTCATACACTCTTGGATCAAAATGTAATGAAATGAAAATGGTATCAATTAATGTATTTAGGCTTATTGATATCTCACTAAAAATTCTTTACATTTGGGCTATCTGAGAGCGGAGTTATTAGATGTTTTGTAAAAGTGAGGTTATGTTACAATGTCTATAAAAAACCCGATCACTTAGTTCTTGAAGCACTAACGTTTATTATATTTACTTATTTAGTGATAAATATCAGGATTTTCCAAGTCACGGGAATATTTTCAGAGAAAACCGCATAAAAATTTATTGGAAAATAGCTGAGTTAATGAATTTTATTTAAATTTTTTACATTTGTTTCGTAATTATAATTCGAAAAAATGTCGCATTCCCCCTGTGAAGCTTCTTTACTAAGTTCCTATTACCACCTTCCAGCTCTATTATCGGATCAGACCTTGATTACCATCTAGCACCAAAGTACTTGCCAAGACGAATCAAACGAGCCCATACTCGATTGCGTTATGACGTTTAATTACTGAGTTCCGATGACCATCTTCCAGCTCCATCATCAGACCCTGGTTACGATCTAGCACCAAAGTACTCGTAAAGACAAATCAAACGAGCCGAAACTCAATGCGGTTGCGTCGTTTCACTACAGAGTTCCTATGACCATCTTCCAGCTCCATCATCAGACCCTGGTTACCATCTATCACCAAAGTACTCGTCAAGACGAATCAAACAAGCCCATACTCGATTGGGTTATGACGTTTAATTACTGAGTTCCGATGACCATCTTCCAGCTCCATTATCAGACCCTGGTTACCATCTAGCACCAAAGTACTGGTCAAGACGAATCAAACGAGCCCATACTCGATTGGGTTATGTCGTTTAATTACTGAGTTCTGATGACTTTCTTCCACCTCCATCATCAGACCCTGGTTACCATTTAGCACCAAAGTACTCGTCAAGACGAATCAAACGAGCCCATACTCGATTGGGTTATGACGTTTAATTACTGAGTTCCGATGACCATCTTCCAGCTCCATCATCAGACCCTGGTTACCATCTAGCACCAAAGTACTTGTAAAGACGAATCAAACGAGCACATACTCGATTGGGTTATGTCGTTTAATTACTTAGTTCCGATGACCTTCTTCCGGCTCCATCATCAGACCCTGGTTACCATCTAACACCAAAGTACTCGTCAAGACGAATCAAACGAGCCCATACTCGATTGAGTTATGACGTTTAATTACTGAGTTCCGATGACCATCTTCCAGCTCCATCATCAGACCCTGGTTACCATCTAGCACCAAAGTACTTGTAAAGACGAATCAAACGAGCCCATACTCGATTGGGTTATGTCGTTTAATTACTGAGTTCCGATGACCTTCTTCCAGCTCCATCATCATACCCTGGTTACCATCTAACACCAAAGTACTCGTCAAGACGAATCAAACGAGCCCATACTCGATTGGGTTATGACGTTTAATTACTGAGTTCCGATGACCATCTTCCAGCTCCATCATCTGACCCTGGTTACCATCTAGCACCAAAGTTCTCGTCAAGACGAATCAAAGGAGCCCATACTCGATTGGGTTAAGACGTTTAATTACTGAGTTCCGATGACCTTCTTCCAGCTCCATCATCAGACCCTGGTTACCATCTAGCACCGAAGTACTCGTCAAGACGAATCAAACGAGCCCATACTCGATTGGGTTATGACGTTTAATTACTGAGTTCCGATGACCATCTTCCAGCTCCATCATCAGACCCTGGTTACCATCTAGCACCAAAGTACTCGTCAAAACGAATCAAACGAGCCCATACTCGATTGGGTTATGACGTTTAATTACTGAGTTCCGATGACCATCTTCCAGCTCCATCATCAGACCCTGGTTACCATCTAGCACCAAAGTACTTGTAAAGACGAATCAAACGAGCACATACTCGATTGGGTTATGTCGTTTAATTACTTAGTTCCGATGACCTTCTTCCGGCTCCATCATCAGACCCTGGTTACCATCTAACACCAAAGTACTCGTCAAGACGAATCAAACGAGCCCATACTCGATTGGGTTATGACGTTTAATTACTGAGTTCCGATGACCATCTTCCAGCTCCATCATCAGACCCTGGTTACCATCTAGCACCAAAGTACTTGTAAAGACGAATCAAACGAGCCCATACTCGATTGGGTTATGTCGTTTAATTACTGAGTTCCGATGACCTTCTTCCAGCTCCATCATCAGACCCTGGTTACCATCTAGCACCGAATTACTCGTCAAGACGAATCAAACGAGCCCATACTCGATTGGGTTATGACGTTTAATTACTGAGTTCCGATGACCATCTTCCAGCTCCATCATCTGACCCTGGTTACCATCTAGCACCAAAGTACTCGTCAAGACGAATCAAACGAGCCCATACTCGATTGGGTTATGACGTTTAATTACTGAGTTCCGATGACCATCTTCCAGCTCCATCATCTGACCCTGGTTACCATCTAGCACCAAAGTACTTGTAAAGACGAATCAAACGAGCCCATACTCGATTGGGTTATGACGTTTAATTACTGAGTTCCGATGACCATCTTCCAGCTCCATCATCAGACCCTGGTCACCATCTAGCACCAAAGTACTCGTCAAGACGAATCAAACGAGCCCATACTCGATTGGGTTATGTCGTTTAATTACTGAGTTCCGATGACCTTCTTCCAGCTCCATCATCAGACCCTGGTTACCATCTAGCACCAAAGTACTTGTCAAGACGAATCAAACGAGCCCATACTCGATTAGGTTATGACGTTTAATTACTGAGTTCCAGTGACCATCTTCCAGCTCCATCATCAGACCCTGGTTACCATTTAGTACCAAAGTACTCGTCAAGACGAATCAAACGAGTCCAAACTCTATGAGGTTGTGTAGTTTCATTACAGAGTTCCTATGACCACCTTCCAGCTCCATCATCAGATCAGCACCATGTCACCATAATATTGCGTCGTCACGCGATTTACACATGTATGCAAAATTTCAGCTCAATCTAGTGATCAGAAAAACTAAATAAAAGCTTGTATTTATAATAATAATAATATATATAACGCTTGGTTGTTCTGGGACATTCAATGATAACCATGAAGTGTGCATTTTGTAAATAAATGTTGAAATAATACAAGTACTGCCATCTATATTGGTTTATTGGTATTATTTTATATACAATTTTTGAATGTCCTCCATAGATTCATTGGATACATAAATATATTGGAACCTGACCTGATAACATACAGATGTCCCCAAATCAAATATTGAATAAAAAACGTGTCCCAGCACTAGTCACAACACATAAATATATATATATATATATATATATATATATATATATATATATATATATATATATACAAGAATTGCTCGTTTAATAGTATAAGATTATTTATCCTTTATATGTATATTATTTGCGTCCTAGAGCTTATTTATTTTATTTATTATGGTCAAAGGTCGTAAAACATCAAGAGGATTATAGAACAATAGCATTGTATAAAATTTAATTTATTATTTAACATAACAAATAATTAAAAAAAAAAACAAGTCCACATGCTTGCTGCAAGGTCTTGCTTTGTGATGTTTATTTCTCAAGTAATGAGGTGATTTTAATTGGGAAAATTTTGTGTAGGTACATAATTATGCTACATACAAAAACAAACTTTGTTTTTTCAAGCTAAGCTTAACAGACCTGTTACATTTAGATGTTATATTGTATATTTTTTTAATATACAAGAATGAACTCACAAGAGATCTCTAGTGCTATAGTAATTCTAGTGATTTCTATCGTAATTAATCAATTCAAGGTAGTGTAATCGCTACCAACGTAGAGCATTATTTAGGTAACTTGTTCGCCTCGATGACTACATCGTTGTTATAAGCTGTTCGTATGGAAACTATCATATATTATCCACTATTCTATTAAATGGTATTATATCAATATCAAAAATATGATGCTTCGATCCTGTTAGTTGTAATTGTAGCGTTATAAGTATAAGCACCTTCCTCGATAAATGGGCTATCCAACAGTCTGTTGTCGTTCAATCAAACAAACTCTTCCATTATAGGTACAATATTAGCATATTGAGGTAGGGCACAATAGGCAATATCTTTGCTTAGGATTTTTAGCAGCAGGACCAGAGCCTTTTCCATTTAGAGATACTTAACCTCACAGAAAATCACATATAAATTAATAATACTGCCCTTAAGTAGTGTGTGTGGTGTGTGGTGTGCCACAGCTCTTGGGGAAGGTATGGGTAAGCTTCAGTGGCGTAGCGAGCTTAACTCGCGCCCAGGGCACACCTTTTTAGCCCCCCCCCCCCTCATTCGAAAGCCATACAATATGTAAGGTAATTTTTTGTTTTGCGGACTATTTGGCGCCCCTTCGTGAGTAGCGCCCGGGGCATGATGCCCCCCTTGCCCCCTCCTACGCCACTGGTAAGGGTCGGCAACGCTCTTTTAATGCACCTGACATTAAAGGTTACGGTAGCCGCATTGCATCAGTGGCCTCAGGGGGACTGATTTATATAAAGATTCCGTTGCCGAAAAAGGAATAATTATATTGTAACCTCGAAACGTTTCATGTATGACGCAAACATTATTCTCAATGGTCATTACACAGATATACATCACTCATAATTTTTTAATTCAGCTACGTGACGGCACTAGTTTTTGTTAACATAAATCTGTGCTATTATATTGTAATGGAAAAATATTTAAACATATTACTAGACTAGCTTAAATACAGCAAACTTCATAGTGCCATTTTTTCGTGACTATAGATATATTATTTCTTTATATGTTGTTTTCATACTAATCTTGTCTCTACAATATACCGAATATAAAAAAATAACTTTTGGTGAGTACCTAGTCGCTTAGAAGCTATGCGCGTACCGAATAATCGACAATTAATAATCGTAATCGAATCGATTGACTACACATTAATTAATTAATATTTAATTATCCAGATGTGTAGTAGATTATAAACCATCACGTTACGACTGATAGGAGCAGAATAACAGGGTATAATAAGCGCAAAAAACGTTTATCTATAAGTAGTATAAATTCTATTTTATAATATTATATATGTAAAGCTGAAGAGCTTGTTTGTTTGTTTGTTTAAACGCGCTAACCTCAAGAACTACTGGTTCGAATTAAACAAATATTTTCCTGTTGGATAGTCCATTTACCGAGGAAGATTATGGAATAGATAATTTTTTAGTAAGTTCCCTTAAATTACTAAACTTATCTCAAACAAAACAACCTCAAATAACTAACGACAGAATTTTTAAATGTTAAGAGGACATTAATTTTATACGGTGTCTTTTAAGAAAGGATTTTTACGAAATTCGTTCCCTACAATCGTTGAAAATGAAGATGTGAATAATGAATATCTATGAAGCTCTCTTAGTTCCACATTTACGCACGCAAACCCGTGGTTATGAATTTTTCGAAAAACGTCCTTTAAAGAGGGTAAAAAGGAGTTTTTAATTTATTAAGTTGTGCTCTTCAATACCAATGAAGACACCACGTAGTTAAGGTCATTTTTTTTTCAATTTCACTATATAAGTAAAAGTAACTTTTGTCATACAAAATTTAGTTTTAGATTAGTACAACAATACAACTGTCATGATATTAAAGTTTAAATGTCAACGAAGTCGCAGACAAAAATATTTTAATAACTAGCTGACCCCGCAAACGTTGTTTTGCCATATATGTTATTAGCCCCCGCAACCCCCTCTTGTGGGTGGAATTTCGTAAAATCCGTTCTTAGCTGACCTCTACTTGACGAAAGGAATATTCCTACCAAATTTCAAGTCTCTACGCCTTATGGTTCCAGAGATATCGTGATGAGTCAATGGGTGGAAATCTCTTTTATATATATAATAATATATAGATTATGAATATTACCCAACGAGAAAACTTGCTTAAAATATAATGCTTCTATTTATCTCAAATCGTATCTACCTATCTTCCTGTAAATTACGGTTTGACTTTTTGATGTTCTGATGATTAATTTAAACAGACTTCCTGGTGAAAATTTAGAGAAATTACGATTATATCTGTTATTGCGATTGGATTCCGACAGTACATAATTATAAATTCTGCCACTAACGAGCGGTTTCAAAATTACTTAGTCTTGATTTTACTTATGAGTGATAGAATTTTGTTATACGTATTGTGACTAATTGTATCTCTTTAATTCTTTGATTTTTTTTTCTTTAACTCTTTTATTGTAGCTAATTGTAATGTAAAGCAGTATCTTAAGTTCTAGCCATATGTATGTTATTTATGTATATGTTATTAGTGTATGTTAGTCAAGTTTAATGTAGTTATTTTATTACATATATCTACATATATGTATGTAATTATGTATAAATAGTAGGGAATATTTACGCCAACCTGCATTGGAGCAGCGTGGCTTCTCCTACATAGGGAAAGAGGCCTATGTCCAGCAGTTGGATGTTACAGGCTGAAGCGCAAAAAGTAGTCATTCAATCTCGATTAAATTTAAATGGGACCACGAGGCAAGCATCAGCTTTTGATTAAAATATGAATCATCAAAATCGGTACACCGAGTAAAAAGTTATGCGGTATAATATAACGTAGTCGTCGAAAAACAAATCCAATAAATACGATGAATTGGAATTTCTTTGGGTCAAATATTATTTACTTTTTATTTGTCTAATATTTTTCTACCACAATAATTGAAATACCATTTAACTATACCAAAATAGCTACAAAATACTCTCATCACTCTGCTATTCGTATTCTTCCTATATAGATATTAATGATTTTATTTCAGAGGTGGGACTATTATCTCGAAAACTTGTTACTTCACTGTACCCAGTCTGCATATTGACAAAGAACGAAGATGGTTCCTACTCACTCACCATGATAACTGCGATTAGAAAAGTCGTTACTACTTTCAAACTTGGTGAGGAATTTATAGAAGATAGACCCGACGGTGTAAAGGTATTGTTATCAATAGTAATTATAATTTATACACAACTGTAAAATAATTGTGTTTGCTCGTCAACGAAAAAGAAACCGAAAAAAAATATATATATATATAAATAAACAATATACATATTGTATATTATCATTATTATTAGGGATGTAACGATACATGAATTTGCCGATACGATACCGATACCGATTATCGAGGAACATAATCGGCGATACCGATACCTATACCGATATCGATGGCTTAGTAGTAAATACACCCAGTAAATAAAAAATGATGTAAGTACTTCATTCTGTAAAGTGTGGCAAAAATGGATATTAAAAATAATGAAAAAAAAGTTAAAATATCATATCAACATTTATTTGGGTAACATTTATATTAACATTAGTAAATCAATATTAATAATCAAAGGTAACTTTAGAAAGAAAGAAAGAAAACAAAAATATATTTATTTGGGACAACACGAAAATGCAGACTACAACTAATTTATACAAAAAAAAAAACAATATAAATACAGTTCAATAAAAAATAAAATAAAAATAAAAATATACATTACTAAATTAAAAAGATTATATCGGCCGATATATCGGTATCGGTATCGTTACATCGCTAATTAAATATTATCATCAGCCCGATCTCGTCCACTGCTGGAAAAGGGCACACTCTTTTGCTGGGTCTTCTGGTCTCGATTTCCATTCACTTGTTTTGTGTACACCAAGACGGATTCACATAAAAGCAATAATGTAAAGAAAAACTTTACTTCTACTTTTCAGTTTTTTATTTATTTTAATTTTATATTTTTCTAAATTTTCAGGTTAAATCGATAGTGACACTGGAGGGCAACAAACTTATTCAACTTCAAATAGAGGATAATGGGAGAAAATCAACGCATGTTAGAGAATTTACGGACCAACGTCTCACTGTGGTAAGTAACTATCAATTACATATACAACGAAATTTTTATATATTTTTATATTGTTGTATAAAAATATCGATTTTGTGTATACTTGGAATGTATTAGAATAAAGTTTTAAAGCATATTTTATACCGTTAGGTGTCCCTATCCAGAATTGTTTTATATTTAAACTTCATGCGTTTAATACCCATAATAACGTTGATCGGGTTGACCTAGTACAAAATAAACGCTTTGCACTCAACGGTCCCCAGTAGGATTGTTTCATGTGATGATTAAGGAGATCAAATTTGGAGTCCGCTAGCGCATCAACCACCTGCGGTGACCATTGCGTCAATGTGTCGTTACACAAACAAAATGAATAAAATACAAAAAAAAAAATACAATCGGTAAAAAACAAATTTCAGCTTTATTAATATTTTCTTGTATATTTATTATTTCAGACGACAACGGCTGAAGGCTGGGACGGAACGTGTGTAAGAGTATACGAATTAGTTGAATGAGTTTTGTTATATGTATAAATGGTTATTGGACTTATTGGGTAAATGTTGTTAGTAAATTATTTGTAGCTGTGATTATATGTAATATTTTAAAATAAATTGTCTTTAAAGGCCACAGTTTTTTGATTAAGTATATAACTATCTAATATTATTAATAACAATTTGTATGTTTAAAATTTTAAATGATAAGAAATGATTTTTGACGTCACTAACTGTCGATATTAAAATAAGTATTTTTTTGACTGCATAAAAAATATAAAAAAGCGATGCGAAAATTTGTTTTAGTGAGTATATACCTACATTTTTTATATGTAAGTACTATTATGTCGCGATATGTATATATATTCCAGTCTAATATTTTTTATTAAAGTTCTATATTTATTTAGGTATATTACCTATTTGTTCTGTTTCAGTACACATAATTATAGTGGAGTGTCTGGGGGTTTTGACCTCAGACTTTTGTTAAAGTGAATGAATTTAAATGGTCGAGGGGGGGTTTCCTTTGTTATACTATAAAGTCTAAAGTTTACCCAATTTTTTTTGTGCTTTTGATTTTTTTTTTATTTAAACCAAAAACTATAAAAAATTAATAATTTTATTTAAAACTAGCTTCTGCGCGCGACTTCGTCGGCGTGGACTCCGCTCCTATTGGACTTAGCGTGATGATATATAGCCTATAGCCTTCCTCGATAAATGGGCTATCTAACACTGAAAGAATTTTTCAAATCGGACCAGTGGATCCTGAGATTAGCGCGTTCAAACAAACAAACAAACAAACAATCAAACAAACTCTTCAGCTTTATTATATTAGTATAGATATATTTTTTTTCGTATTATATACGTTGAATAATACCTAAATAGACGTAAAATAATATTTTCTTGAAATGTTGGAGCGTATGAAGGGTCATAACGACCTTGGACAGGCAGTAGAACGTGGAGAGGGGAGAACGAAAAGATGGCTTGTTACCTCATCTTCAAACTGAATTCATTTACGCTCATACAGGTTGTCGGCAAAAATTTATTGAAACATATAAGAAGAGGCCCAATGATACTCCATTTTTGCCTTCGAAAAAGAAACTACGAAGTAGCACTGATTTATCGAGCTTTGAGTGGGAAAAAACTGTTTCATCTCTGGTCAAGAAGCTAATAAAGAAATTTAAGCAAAATTAAATAAAAAACGACGAAGACAAATCTCATATATTAATACTCCTACTTTAAATGACTCCATTGTAAGTTTTATAGCTGTACAGAAAAACGATTGTTATCAAGAAATTCATAAAAGAATTTCTGATATAGCAGATTTACAAACACTCCAAGCGAAATAGCATGCTGATTATTATAATACTCTTAAAAATTCTATTAATCTGAGCTCTGCTGATAAGGAGGTTGGTTTGACAATTTCGATAATAGATGCAGCAATGGAGCAAATATACAAGTATACCTATAGAAGAGAATGACGACTGCCAATTTTCTATGCAAGAGTTGAAAGATACGATGGTATATACCTCACAGCATACACCGGATGAAAAAACTATTAGAAAACGACTAATAGACCGCTATCATGATGATACCTATTGTTTGATCAATTAAATTTGGAGCTAATACTAATATACTTTAAAAAAAAAAACTAATCACACACACGCACACTTCAGAATATCGCAGTCCACTGCTGGTCATAGGCCTCCACAAGTTCGCGCTAAAAATGGCGCAAACTCATGTGTTTTGCCTATAGTTACCAAGCTGTACAGGCGCGTTGGTGACCGCAGGTCGGGCTTTGTCGCACCGAAGATACTGCTGCCCGTCTTCGGCCTGTGTATTTCAAAGCCAGCAGTTGGATGGTTATCCCGCCATCGGTCGGCTGTTTAAGTTCCAAGGTGGTAGTGGAACTGTGTTATCCCATAGTCACCTCTTATGACACCCACAGGAAGAGAGGGAGTGGCTATATTCTTTACTGCCGTAGCCACACAGCAAGCAGCAAAAAAACTAATCATAATGATAATAATAGTAAAAAAAGGGTTGTGGAGCTGCTTCAGCCACAGTTATATTGCAGTATAAGCCACTCTTTCGGCTTCCACAAGGATGCCGAAAGAGTGGCTTATACTGCAGTATAGCATGTCTACAGTGCAGCGAAAATACCTGTTTTAATACTCCGCCAATCATTGAAATAAGTGAAGTTGAAGAAAATACTTAAATACACAAAAATGTAAATTGTTTGACAAATTATTTCTTGATATATTTTTTTTTCTTTCATATTCCTTCATTTATTTCTTTTTCCTAATTACTATCTCTATATGAATGTATCAATTAACTTAATTTTGGTGTAGAAATATGTTCTACAGGGTTTAAACTATCAAAATTATAATTATTTCTTTTTTTTTTTTTTTTTTGAATCGAGATCACAATTTTTCAATAGGTAAACTTTTTTGTATATATTATAAGCTAAACATTCCACTTTGAATTATAAAATTTCATTCACTGTAACGAAAATCCGAGGTTTTCGTGTTTTTAACGCCCCAGGCACTACACTAATACTAGATTCTTATTTATTAATTTCCATCCAAAGGCTGCTTGGACTAAATGGCTTTATGCGATAATACGCCACCTCTTTGTATTATTATTAAAAATTAATAACAATTATGAAATTTGGATTTCCAACGCTCTATCGGACAATTAACCAAATATTTTATGGCGATTACATATTTAGCGTTAAATCTACACATCAGCTGAGGTCGAAGAAGTAGTAATACCTACATGATAAATTGAAAGCTGAAAAGTAAAATTATCTATTGTAATTCACGTCATATTTAATTTAATGATTAGATTTTCATATAGATGTCGGAGACTTATTTAAAACGATTTAATTATTTTTTTAATAGGAAAAACAATATCTATATTGTTTGGAGTACCTACTTAAAATTGTGTTTAGGCACAGTCGTTTTAGGAAATAAGTATAAAATGTATTTTTAGTCTGTACTCGTATAATAGCCCAGTCAAATTAGCTCAAAAACGGACTGAGACATAAAAAAATTGGAAGCAGCAATTTTCCTTCGGAAATCGTTAGGAGGGGGAGGGGGGGTAGGAGGGGGGGCTCTGGTAGCTTAAATTAAAAAAGTAGGCAATCCAGGCTTGTTGCTTCATCGGCCATCTTGATTTAAAGGGTTATTTTTTGTATCTTGAATAACTCGTTTATTTTCAAATTTTCATGAAAAATAGTCATTACAAAAGTTGTTTAAAATTAAATTTCCTACAATTTATTTTGGTTCTCATCAATTTTTCGTAGGATTGATATTGTTAGATTTAGGTATACCCGAGAATATGGGAGGGGATGAAATCTTATCATTGTATTATTCGAGAAAAATTGTAATGAACAAAGTTGTTTAAAATAAAATTTTCTACAATTTTGATTCTTATAATTTTTTTCGTACCCAACCCAACCCAAAAACAGCACAAATAAAGCGCTTTATGTACGTGCGTTAAAAAATACATGTTCTGGTAAACTCTTTGAGGACATAATATATAGATGTATTGAGGGTACGTCACAACAGGATATTTACTGCTCAAAATCTGGAGCAACTGTCTCTGAATGTACCTCAACCTTGCTGAAGACCACAGTATAAATAACACTGCTTATGTAGTGTTATGTTGCAGGCGTCTATAGGCTACGGTAAGTCGGTAACCACTTACCATCATGTGTTTCGTACGCTTGTTTGCTGACTTAGTCGTATAAAAAAGGCTGAATGAAAAAATAGTTTTTTCTATTTCGTGCTTTAAATCCACATTTAAATCACCAGTGTACATTATTGTTTTCTGTTCAGAAAACCCTCTAAGAAACTCAATAACAAATAAAAATTGTTAGTTGCGGATTTTCATGATAATTAAATTGATATGTCCTATGTAAATTATTTTTCTGAAACACTTTCCTTCACAATGACTACATCTATACATATAATAAAATGGTAGGAAAGTCAAAACTGTACATTGAATATTTTTTTAAAAGAATACTTGGGGTGTGATCTACAATCGATACCGAAGCCAAAAATATAGTTTCTAGAATTTTTGTCTGTTTGTCTGTATGTATGTCCGGGATAAACTCAAAAAGTACTGCATGGATTTACTTCAAATTTGGCACGAATATTATTAAGAAGTCGGGTCAGAACATAGGCTACATATTATCACGCTATCACCTACGGGGAACGAGCAGTGAACGCACGCAGACGACGTCGCGGGCAGCAGCTAGTATTTCGTTAATTTTGCTTCACTTTTCATATCATGGTAGGCGCGTCATAAAAGTGTTAAAATAGGTACAAATAGGTACTCGTAATAAGACGTGACTAACAGATAACTTTTCCTAATATTCTACAAATTCCTATCTAAATTCCTTTGAAATAGAATTCGTCATTCATTCAATACTGAATAATAAACCAATCATCGATAAAACAAATTATATAGTACAATGCAGCTTAATTCTGTTGTTAAAAATTTTAAAGATATGAAGTAAATGGAAATTATTCTTTCAAATATTAAGATAATATAGATAATAAATAAGGCTTCAAATGTGATTTTCAATAGGTATTAATTAATAAAGAATTAATGAAGAACTTTGAATTTCATGAAAATGTTATCTTTCAATGCCCTTTATTAAAATACGTATATTTTTTAAAAACTCCTTATCAGGTTCAATACAATTTTGACAATGTAAAAGAATTTATAACTCAAATACAAGCTCAACGCTCAAGTGAAAATCCAGCCGCTGCGCTGGAGTATTTTTTGAATTTTTAAAAAAGTCTATTTTTCACTCATTTTCAAATAATCGTATCTCAGCTTCAATAAAATTTGGACAATATAAAAAAATTTGTAACTCAAATTCAAGCTCGATTCCCTAGCAAGCTAAATCGTAGCAATTAAGCAAAAGCTGGGTAGATTCCAGTAAAATATACCTCGATAAAAGATATTAGCTACTGTTCGACTCTCCACTTCAAATACGGTACATAATTATAATATAATAGTGTTTCTGTGTTATATAAATAGGTAAAATTTTACCAAAACAGTGGTTTAGTTGGGAGATATTAGCTAAGCCCGATATAAGTTTAGACCTAATATCTATTTTTTTCATAAAAGTAGAAGTCTTACTGAGAAGAATGCTGCTAGGCAGGAGTCTAAGTTATACATATAGAAGCTGAGATACGAGTATTTGAAAATTAGCGTAAAACCGTTTTTTTTAATTAAAAAAAATTATAGCAGCCGGATTTGCACATATTATCGGAGTAGGCTATTTACTAATCTGTGATATCGGGCTCAAATTTTCAAGATCGTCTCCATTTTAGATGTACTTTCGAGGAAAAAATCAGCATCAAAATTGCTGACCCTAGTGCGCACACTTGTCGAGAATTAATGGATCAGCGTATCTATATATGTCAAATATACTATTATGTACTTATAATGCATTAAGATACATTTTAGACTCACAAAAAAATATTCTGTTCGTGAGGTCGGTTGTCAAGCGAATTTTCTAAAAATAAAATGAAATGTGTTCTATGTAGGTTAATACTTTCAATCGAAATAACATTACTAAGTAGCACACTTCATTTTTATCAATTTATCCTACTTGTAAAAACAGGAGTGGCGATGTTACACTCCTTGGTCTCAGACAATATCGGTCATCGTATTATAAGTTATAACACATCACAAACATTTTTATAACACTTTTAATCCGTATAAATTTTATTTATATATATCAAATAGCCGATAAAGAGGAACAATTTAATGAATAGTCGACACAGTTCTATTACATTAAATATTACATAATGTGTATATGAAATCAAATAGTTTACATTTTTTTTTGACTTAATACACTAGGTAATTAGGTATCTATCAAATTAATTCATACTGTTAATGTATATTGAAAACGTCTTACTTATATTATACCTTCTTTTTTATCCTTAATAAGAAAATATACTTTAGTTACTCCAGTGTTTGCTGTTATGTTTTTAACCGACATCAAAAAATGGGGGAGGTTCTCAATTCGATTTTTTTTAATGTATGTTAGATCCATGGACGTAATAGTTAGATCAAAACTTTTCACTGGGTGGAGTAATCTTTAATAGCGCGTATTTACTTGACAATTTTTTCGTCTTATTAGGCTGTATTACTTGTCGATGTAATTGAAGTCGGTTTTTTTTTCGTTTGCGAGCAAACACAACTATTTTAGATAGTAAATTAGACACTGCACTAAACCCACGCTCAGCAAACATGATGGAGGAAACGACTAATAATTTCTGTACTATTTCCCACAATGCAAGGTGATATTGATTTTTTGAGGCAGAACTCTTGGTCTCCATTTCTGAGTTTTACTTTTAACTCTTTATTACTTGTGACTTCTATGACTTCTTCTAAATTTGTTGATTATGCTATAGCCTGTAGGTATCTGTATTAGCAAAAGTCTCTAAAACCAAGCTTGATATTCATATTTCAAATCTAACCTGTCTGTTACAGAATAACAGTTTAGCTCATTCAAATGTACTATTAAATATAAATTTATTACAATAAATGTCTGAAATCGTTGTGAAATAAAAATTATTTTACTTGTATTTAGAAAATATTATTAATATTTATAGATAATATATCGGATACAGCTGGGCAAAGGTTTTATTTCATTAATTGTACCTTATATATCTTATCGTAATCGGGGGGCAAACTCTATTTAAAATTTTATCGATGTTTAGTTGCACTTTTTATTAATTTACAATAATCCGAATGTAAAAAATATATTTATTTATCTTTTTATTACCTGACTGATTTAATTTGGAAGTCAAATAGTGACACCAATTTATTTATTTCTTTTTTTAAAGTTAAAACATGTCACAATGAAACAATTATTTAGTTGGTTATTAAAGATATCGAAATGATCTATTTCTATATTAATATTACTAGCCGACCCGTGCCCACTTCGTTGGGCGTTATAATCCATTTCACATAAGAAGGGTACGGTGAAATTTGATATGTTCCAATACACTCTCACTATTTTCAGCAAATCAGTATAAATGTTTTAAAATCACCAATTAATTTCTAAGGCAAATAATAATGCTTGTTTAGATTGAATTGTTGACACGGCACGTCAGAGGGCGCAGGTTCAAATCCTGCTGATTTAAAATCTTTATATATTTTTATCTTTTTCCTTTTATCTTATCACTCCTGAATAGTGTAGCTTTCTGTTAGCGAAAGAATTTTCATGATCGGATCAGTATTTGTGAAGATTACCCCGTATATACAAACAAAGTTATAAACTTTACCTCTTTATAATATTAGTACCTATAGATAAAGAGGAAAGGTTTGAATTTTTTAACTTAAAAACGTCTGTACCGATTTAAAAAAAATTACCATTAGAATTCTAAGTACGTTGTACTTGTAACTTTTTCATTTAGCTAATTTCCCATTTAATAGATACTAGCTTCTGCGCGCGACTTCGTCGGCGTAGACTCCGCTCCTATTGGTCTTAGCGTAATGATACATAGCCTATAGCCTTCCTCGATAAATGGGCTATCTAACGCTGAAAGGATTTTTCAAATCAGCCCAGTAGTTCCAGAGATTACCGCGTTCAAACAAACAAACAAACAAACAAACAAACAATCAATCAAACAAACAAACTCTTCAGCTTTATATATTAGTATAGATGTTACTGTAAAAGGTCGAACTACAGTAAATCCTGAGATTTAAGAGTGTCTTAGGATTTACCGACAGGAGTTGGTAAATGTAAGAATTTATGAAAACGGGACATTTTTTTCGGGCTTTTACTATTAGAATTTAGTACATGCTAGGTCTTACCACTGCAGCTAGTAAAAGTTGGTTTTGAGAATAAAACAAAGATAAATTCTTATTCATTTATTTCAGTCAAAAACTTAAATTGGTAAGGTTGGTTGGTTGGTAGTATTGGTCTTTAGATTAAAACCCGTAGACCGTTTATCGGCATAATTTCGTTACAAAAAAAAAATAACCCTAACCTATCTAATTTCAACATTAGACTGTTTATCAGCATATTTTTGTCACAGAAACAAAAAAAATAACCCTAACCTATCTAATTTCAATATTATACTGTTTATCGGCATATTTTTGTCACAGAAACAAAAAAAAATAACCCTAACCTATTTAACTTCAAAATTAGACCCTTTATTGGCATACTTTCATTACAAAAAAACCCTAACCTATCTAACTTCAAAATTAGACCTACGCATGTTTTAATCTAAGGACTAGCCACGTTATAGCATGCCTTTTTCAACATTTAACGTGCCTTAATGTAAATCCTAAGAGTTACCAAGTGAATGGTAGTAAAAGTGCGAATCGCAAAATCGTTCGGGCTTTTACCATTAAGAGTTGGTAAATCTTAGGTTAAAACCTATAAAATACCTCATTAATACCTCTTAAATCTTAGGATTTACCGTAATTCGTGCATTTACAGTAACAGATATAATTAAAGGACCTCTATATTATCTGACCGATAAACTAGTCTGGACACAAAATATTAAAAAACAAAAAACACGAGACAAGAATAAAATTTAGATACCACTACGTCAACGAAATAAAATTAAAACGAAACTACATGACAAGCAGCAGCTTTCGATTGAAAAAAGAATCATCAAAATCGGTACATCCAGTAAAAAGTTATGAGTTATAAATACAACGTAGGTCGATGAAAAAATTGTCAAGTAAATACGCGTGATTCGATATAACTCGAAATAACTTGTCATATCACGATTAACTTTAAATAGAACCAACCACATGACAGCTACCGCCTTTCGATTAAAAAAAGAATCATCAAAGTCTGTCCAGCCAGTAAAAAGTTTTGAGGTAACATACATTAAAAAAAATTGAATTGAGAACCTCCTTCTTTCTTTGAAGGCGGTAAAAAAGAAGGACCTAAATAAAAACGTTATTATTTATATTTAAAAAAAAAAAAAACTACAGATTCCAGATATTGAGTAAATATAGTTCTCGAAGTAATTAATATAAAAATTCATATTAATAATAAAAAATATCGCTAACTATGTTTGAAGTGCGAAAAGTTAATCCGTCTGATAAGATGGTCAAACACTACACGTAAGTATGTTATCTATAAATCACTAAGTAATAAAAGGCGCGATTAAGCAGTTTTTTGCTATTTTCATATCAACACTTGCTGGAAGAAATCCTCAAACAAACCAAAATGGCTTACTTAGGAAAATCGTACAAGTTTGTGAAAAGCGAGGACATGGATAAACTCTTAGAACACTTCGGTAAGTCGACTTATTTTTTTTTATTAATCCTTTCAACGAACATTTGACCATCATTGGAAACCACTTATATATAGTTACTAGCTGTCCCCGCAAACGTTGTTTTGCCATATATGTTATTAACCCCCGCAACCCCCTCTTGTGGGTGGAATTTCGTAAAATCCGTTCTTAGCTGACCTCTACTTGGCAAAAGGAATATTCCTACCTTTCAAGTCTCTACACCTTATGGTTCCAGAGATATCGTGATGAGTCAATGGGTGGAAATCTCTTTTTTTTTTTAAATATCTACACACACCAAAGGCATTTAAGCATTTTTAACCGACTTCAAAAAAGGAGGAGGTTACTCAATTCGACCGTAGATGTATTTTTTTCTTTTTTTATGTATGTTCGGGTATAACTTCGTCGTTTATGAACCGATTTTGATAATTCTTTTTTTGTTAGAAAGGAGATATCCCAACTTAGGTACCATGATAAGGAAATCAGGATCTGATGATGGGATCGTAGTGACAACTAGTGCGTTTGTTAGTTTTTTTCGTCGGCTTACGTACCTATTACTTGTCGATGTAATTGAAGTCGGTTTTTTTCGTTTGCGAGCAAACAAATTATGTTTTAAAGGGTTAAACTAAGCTTTAAGACTTGTGTATGCTAAAACAATAATTGTTAAGGATCAAACAGTTGATCTGATAATTTTAAATTAAACGTTTATTTATCAGTCTATAAACTAATGATAATAGTAATAATAATATTTTATTCTTTATTATGCACCAGATTAAAAAATAATAATAATAAAAATAGTAAAAAGTACAAAAGGCGACCTTATCGCATGAAACTATTTATTCCAGGGAACCTTTGGATTGAAACTGAAAAACTAGAATTTAGTAAGGTATATTATAATTGTGTTTGCTCGTAAACGAAAAAAACCGATTTCAATTAGGTACATCGACAAGTAATGCAACGTAGGTAGACGAAAAAATATTTAAGTAAATACGCGTTATCAAAGATTACTCAAAAAGTTGTAATCAGATCTCTTCATAGAGACACTTCATAGAGACGATTAGTAAATTTCATAATTTAAATGTAACCAGACGATAAACATCAGCTTTCCATTAAATTAAAAATCATCAAAATCGGTCAACCCAGTAAAAAGTTATGCGGTATAATACAACTTAGGTCGACGAAAATATTGTCAAGTAAAAACGCATTATTAGATATAACTCGAAAAGTACTTGTTCGATCTCAAATAAATTTAAATGAGACCAAATCACACGCCCTATCTTTCGATTAAAACAAAAAAGTTCTGAGGTAACACACATAAAAAAGGTGTGTGTGCGATTCACACACGATATAAGTGAAACTTCTTTGGCAAACTGATTTAAAAAAAAAAAAAATTAAAATTAGCGGCAGCGCGGCGTCCAGCGCGGCGCGCCCTTCCCTGTCGTTTTTTCGTTGCACCCGGTTTGAAATCACAACGATTCTAAAGAAGTTTCACTTCAAAAAAAATACAGTCGAATTGAGAACCTCCTCCTTTTTTGGAAGTCGGGTACAAACAAAATTGAAAAACATAGCCAACTAATCGTATAATTTGTAGATTACGAAAATATAGATATAGATATGATAGGTGGAGTTATAAAATGTATACCTACTCTACATGTATTTAATTAACCGAAAATGTATTTTAATAGATTATTACTATATAAAAAGTAGATGTTCTGTTATCATCGTGGATAATCGTTCATACCTATATTCGATGGAAAATTTTCATATTTTTTCTGATGGTATCAGGCAGACCATTTTTGCCAAGTAAAACTTTATTTTCTTTTCTTTTATTTTACGTTTTCGCATTCCGCTTTAATGGTTTCGTTAAAGTTATCTGTGTCTATTAGTACCTACCGGCTTTTTATTTTTCGCGTTTTATCAAACAGTAGGTACCTACAGGCTACACAGTACCTTTTATCATATTTTTTAAATTCGATTGGATTATAAACGATTAGTAAATTATATCTTTTTTTATAATTTTACCTTATATCTTTGGATAAAATTTGCTATCATCATCATCATTTCAGCCCACTGCAGTCCACTGCTGGACATAGGCCTCCCCAAGTTCGCGCCAGACATCCCGGATTTCCGCAATCCTCATCCAGCCTACACCTAAATTCATAAAAATATTTAGATATTTATCTTCTAAAATATTAGTAACTTAAATTTTTTTCATATCTAATTTTAGTACTTATTTAACGTTTAATATTTTTAAGTTTAAAGTTATACACTTTCATACAAATTTCGTTCCTTACTTTAAAGCCTTTTAGAATGTAATTTCATAAAGCGTACAACCCTTATTTTTAAAACAACACCTTCAAAATCATTAGTTTAGGCTCAGTGGCAATGGATAAGTCAAATCTAGATTTGATCGGGTTAGCACGACATGTTCTTTCATACAAAGATATTTATTGTTAAAAGAAAATCAAGGGATTTATTGTTAAATAATCTACGTTTTATAATTGCTTAGTAAAATTATTTATTTTATAGGTGTACCAGCTGAAAAAATTCAAGAATTGGCTAAACTGAAGCCAACACAGAAACTCGAGAAGAGTGGTGATGGCTACGTACTGACCACCATCGACGATAAGACTACGGAGCTTAAATTCAAGGAGGGAGTTGAATTCGACGAGAACCTTACAGAGGAGATCGTTGTATGTATTTAAATATTTTTGAAGTGAAACTTCTTTAGGCGCATCAGGGGTAAAATTTGAGCGACCGGTAACGCGGCAGCATCATGACGTTCAGTACTTGGATGGGTGACAGCCTGGAAACTCCGTATGACGTTGGCATTTTGTCTATTTTTCATCTAGTTTTTTTTTTGTGTTTTAAATTCGTTTTTTTAATTAGTTTTTTTTTTAAATTTTTTTTTCATAGTTTGTCAAAGAAGTATCACTTCTGACATGATTGTGTACTTTGTACGCACGCAATTTTTATTCTTTCGTTTACTAGTTCATGATTATCCTTTTCTAATCTTTTTCAATGGATGTGTAACTAGTTTTAGAATGGTTGTAAGTTTAAATAAAAAAACGATCATAAGTCACTGACCCGACCAAGACCCGACAGACTTATTTGTTCTGTCCTGCAAACTGTCAAACACCTGAAGTTTCTTCATTATGATTAAATAATTGTAACGTTTTCTGAAATTATCTTTTCGTAAAAATCTTCTAGTGTTAGAAAACGGAAAAAAAACAAGGCGAATATATCCGTTCTTGAGTTTGCGCTTATCAACGCATTAACTAATAATTTTTTTTCATAATTATAATTATGTAGTTATGTTAGTACATATTGTAAAGCAAAAAACAAGCTAAAAATTAATATAAATTTTCATGTCTTAGCATTGTATCAACTCATCGCAGTTCACAACGAAATAATGTCGTAAGGGTGCATTTTCATGTGACGCTTGACGCTGGTTTTGAGCCCATCTTGAAAAAAATTGTAGCGACAAATATCAGCGTTTAACGTCAAATTCAAGCGAAAAATAAAAAACGTTAGTATCGATTATCGAAAGTCGTTTCTCTAGTTTGATAATTGTTTAATTTTTATTACTTGTGATATTTTTTTCACTAAAATAAAAAATGTGTTTATTAACTATTATTTATTTATTCACATTGATTGACAATTAAATTTACTAAAAGATAATTTTTATATTAATAGTATTGAACTAAATAACACTTTACACCGCTGAGAGGGAAACTTGGGATAGCCTATAGGACATGGGGAATCGATTTATGGGGTTTAAAGAGGAGAGTGGAGGAGGGGGTGGGTGGGTTACCCTCTGGTACCACTCCCACCCCCAGCACTGCACTAATATAGATATAGAAATTCGAAAAATAGCCAAAACGGAATCAGAGCACCCCACTATCCACGTGGCTACGCATTCGTTCACGCACTTTCACATGGAGGGCGAGGGCTGCCCTTCCTCCGCGCCGGAGCCAAGCGTTATTCTAACCTCAAAGGTAGTAGGTTAAATTTTTTGTTTTTTGTAACGAAATTATGTCGATTAACGGTCTAATTTTGAAGTTAGATAGGTTAGGTTTTTTTTTGTAACGAAATTATGCCGATAAGGTAACCTATATAAGCTCAAAATTGAAAAGATTTACGACTGAATAGGCTTTGCCTTCATATAACCCCACCCTCCCCCCAAAGCTCCATAAATCGATGCCCAGTGCTGCGGGTGGGAGTGGTACTCCTCCCTCCCCCTCAAACCCCACAAATCGATGCCTAGTGCTGGGGGTGGAAGTGGTATCAGAGGGTACCCCCCCCCAACCCCAAAAATCTATGCCCAGTTCTAGGGTTAGGAGTGGTACCAGACTACCCAACCCCCTCCTCTCCTCCAGGGACCGGCCGGGTACTCGTTGAAAGGGTTTTTGAAGGGGTATTTTGAAGCGCTAAAAAAATAAAGCCTTTGATGCATGTAACACCTGCGAACGGCTTAAACCAACCCTTTTCCGATAAGGGATACCCTTTCAAAACCCTGTAACACTGTAACATGGTAAGCCAATCCAACAAAGTACATTAAATATGTACTCTTCGTAGTCGACATTAGATTGAGAATCGCTTAACCACTACCACACGTGGCATTTTCCCGCCGCGCCGACGCTCGCGCCGGTTTTTTCGTGTCTGAACTTGTTCATTCTCAGAGTTATTATTATAATATGTATTATCATTTCAATTAGAAAATTGGAAGTCGTAACTCGGACGAAACTACGGAAGGAATTAAAAACTATTTAGCAGTGATTTTGTTTAAGTGTGTTTTGTAGTGCCTACTTCATTTTTTTATTAGTTAATTCAGGGTAACCCGAATAAAACCTTTTCGTGTAGGTAACCTCCTCATAGGCTTAAGCCACTGAAGGGGTTAACCCCTTCACGTGGTTACTATATTAAAGGAGTTACCCGTTTCGCTGGGTTTTGAGGTGTAACTCGAATAAAAGGATACTCTGCGATAAGGGCTACACCATGTAGGGGTTACCCTGCGAAAAGGCTTAACTCTTAAGCGGTGTTGTCCGGTCCCTGCTCTCCTCTCCCCTCAAAACCCCATAAATCGATGCCCTATGTCCTTTATGCTTACCGGAACTTGTTTATTTATATGCGCCATCTTGTATTTTAAGATACGAGGGTTGCGCTTGACAAATATTTTTGAAATGAGATACGCCGTATTGGATATACCACATACAAAAAATTGCATGTGGTATTTTTAAGTATTTGTTTTTATTTATTTCTACACTCGCTATTTTTTATTTATAAAATCACAAAGTAGCTGCTGATTGTTGTTTTATAAGCATCGATTACTATTGATTAGCGATATAACTGTTCGAGTTACGCTGACGCTAACCTCACCCGTTTGTAGCGAAACTAACTACGTTTAGCTTTTTCGCTACAATTTTTTCAAGATGGCGCTTAATGCAATTGTCATCACGTGACCAAATTTGACGCTCAAAACCAACTCAAAACCAGCGTCAAGCGTCACATGAAAATGCACCTTAGACTAATTCGCGAATTCACTGGCAATTATTTATGTTCGTCATACTTTTATAGAGTAAAACCTATATATTTATACCTACTTATAGTCTTATATTTGTCATTACATAGTATACAACAAAGTCGCATCCCGCTGTCTATATGCTTAGATCTTTAAAACGATGTAACGGATTTTGATGCGGTTTTCTTTAGTAAATAAAACTATTCCAGAGGAAGGTTTATATGTATAATACATGCATAATATAGTGGGGGAACATTGATAGTTTTAGAGGTTTCTAATTTGGTGTCGTAAATAAACACATTTTTATTCGCTCATATTGCAAATATTATTTTTATATATTTAGTAGTAATATAATTAGTATCTATATAGAACTGTAGATAATATTTCTTTTCTTTATTACTATTGCACAAATGTCCTATTTTTCAGACCAAGACGACGTTCAGCGTTTCAGGTGACGTTGTTACACAAACCCAAAAATTCGGAGATGGTCGCGTTGTCACTGTCAAGAGGAAATACAATGGCGATGAACTTCTTGTTGTAAGTAAAACGTGCTATTATTCATTTTTTTGTTTTCAAAAAAGAAAGTTTGCAGGTAAACAGTGTATGGTCTGAACATTATTATCTATCTATGCCACAAGCTGTACATTAAGATGCGACTTCACATATTTTAGCCAACGAGCCTAATTATTTTTTTATTAATTAAATAATTTGTATTTTACAGGAAATCACAGCCAGTAGTTGGGACGGCGTCGCCCGCAGATACTACTCTGCGGCTTAATTTTAATTTTTTTGTACTTATTTAATTTTTTATATTTATTTAAATGAAATATTCGTAACTTGGGCTTTATTAATTTTCCTTTCCTGAATGAATATGAATGGTGGTATGGATAAGAATGGTAAAGAATTGATTTTTGGAAAACAATATATGACAGTGGAAAATAGAACTTGCTAGAGTAGAATTAGAGTAAAACGAACTTACGTATGAGGAAGTGAAATACTTATTAGAAGGAAAATTAAATTAAATTGGAGTGTTTACCATAAAGTAAGATAATACTATAGACTCTGCACTCATCCTCTGTTAATGGGATAGAAATAAGGTTTATTTGTTAAAAGCAATTTGACAATATTGTTTTTTATAACACTATGGTGGTAAACAAGCTTACGGTTGACCTGATGGTAAGCGTAGACCGTAGCCTATGACCATATAGCAGAATGCTTGCAACACCAAGAGCAATCTTCTTATATATATACTAGCCGACCCGTGCCCACTTCGTTGGGCGTTATAATCCATTTCACATAAGAAGGGTACGGTGAAATTTGATATGTTCCAATACACTCTCACTATTTTCAGCAAATCAGATAAATATAAATGTTTTAAAATCACCAATTAATTTCTAAGGCAAATAATAATGCTTGATTAGATTGAATTGTTGACACGGCACGTCAGAGGGCGCAGGTTCAAATCCTGCTGATTTAAAATCTTTATTATATATTTTTATCTTTTTCCTTTTATCTTGTCACTCCTGAATAGTGTAGCTTTCTGTTAGCGAAAGAATTTTCATGATCGGATCAGTATTTGCGAAGATTACCCCGTATATACAAACAAAGTTATAAACTTTACCTCTTTATAATATTATAGTATAGATTGTAGAAATATTCCTTTCACCGAGTAGAGGTCAGCTAAGAACAGATTCTACGAAATTTTACCCACAAGAGGGGGTTGCGGCGGCGTTCACAATGGAAAATTGAACCACTAAGCGTAGAGACTTGAAATTTAGTAGGAAAAATCCTTTTGCCGAGTAGAGATCAGCTAAGAACGGAAATTTTACGAAATTCCACCCACAAGAGGGGGTCGCGGGAACGTTAATAATGGAAAATTCCCGTTTTTAAACTATAGCTCCTATCGACTCCAAATTTGGTAGGAATCTCCTTTATGTCATGTAGAAATGACCAATGAGCAGATTTTATGGTAACTCATCCCCAATAAGGATTGGCGGGAGTGGGCGTTAATAATGAAAATTTTAAATTTCCGTGGCTAATAGAAGATAACGCTTAGTGAAATAACAAGGTTTGCAGATGTGTGTTTAGATATTTAAAACTAAGCAATGGATTTTGATGTGGTTTTTTTTTAATAGATAGAGTGATTCAAGAGAAATGTTTATATGTATTATACATGCATAATATAGTAGATAAATACTGATGATTTTAGAGGTTTCTAATGTGATGTCATAAATACATTTTTTGCGCTTTCATTGCAAATGCTGGCTGAACCCGGAGATAGATCAAAATAATGTACTACAGTATTGTACAACAAAGGTCTATAAAAAAGTCCGCAATGGTATAAGTCTATCTCTTAGGGATAACCCACAATAACCATTTTTTATCCTTTACTTTTTACGAGAGATAATGGCTTATTTACGAAGCGATTTTAAGCAATACAGCATTAATCCTTATGCAATTAAGTAAATTAAATACATTGCGCATTTAATATAGATCAATATAGACCAGTACAGCATGTAATTTTAATAAATGTTTTCGAAGATATCACAGATTAAAAATGCAAGGACATGACGGTTGCAGTTGTACCGACCGGGAGCCGCGGCCGGCGCGACAATTTTTTCGAAATTGTATGTTCGTACTTTATAATTTTTTAACTTCATTTATAGTACGTACATTAGGTTGGATAGGATTAGACTAAAACCATAATTTATCAAGTCAAGAGTAGCCTCTAAAGAAAATATGTTTTATTGTCTAATGACAAAAAAGTTGTGAACGTTATATATAAAGACATTCTGTAGTAGGTATATTTAGTATCGGCATGTCACCCGTGCGAAGCCGGGGCGGGTCGCTAGTAATTAATAAATGCATCAGCGACAGCTTTACCACCGACTCTTCAGGAACTCTGGCTACCTTTCTCACCACTGCACTGGAATACAACAATAATTGAGAACAGTATTATTTGGTTGTAATTTTATGTACTGTAAGGTTGAGAGCAGTTGAGAGTACAGACCACAGAAATTTAGTTGAGAGTATTCCTACGTCGGGCTGCTCCGATAGTTCGAGCAAACTATATCTGCTATGCCCTACCTTAAGCTTATTGTAGGGATTTCGGAATAGACAAACGCTTCTTAAATTTTAATAAGTACCATCAAAAACCTTACCATGTCGCAATTCGTGAATGTAGTCTTTGGTTCCATATTGTCTTCGAAACTCGGCCTATTCTAAGGGCTTGATAAATTAAACAGTGGGTACGCAGTATAGCATTTATTTATAGTCTGACATTGACCCATTAACAACATAAGTTACCGCCATTTTGAACAAAACAAATACGACGGGAAACAGGGCTGAGGCCGGAGGAAAAAGTTGCTAAGCTAAGGAACGATCACTGTCCTTTATGTTCAATAGAGCGCCACGGTATTAATTGCACCCGGGCGCTTCATGGGCTAGAGCAAGGGCGGATCCAGAGGGGGGGGGGGGTCATGGTGGCCATGACCCCCCCTGAGCTGGGTCCAGGACCTAGGTGGACCACTAATTACAATTGTTAAACAAGATTTTTGTCACAATATAGATATTTTTAAGTACAGTACTTACCAGTGGCGTAGCGTGGTTGTCGGCCGCCCGGGGCGGAAGAAAATTTTGCCGCCCTTATTTAGGTATTTCAATTTAATGTATACTATACATTAAATACATTATTATAGATAACTTTTCGGCAAGAACAGTCATCATTATTTTACATTGTACAGGTTATATTTTAAACAAAAAAGCTTATAAAGCTGTCCCTTGCACCCTGTATGTAATAAAAGTCATTCTCGCTGATTATTATTAGTTTATCTCCTTATTCGTTCACTCTTGACAGAGTGGTCGTGGTTGATGACGATTTATTGGCTAAAGCAGCCCCCGCAATACGCCTCCACTTGATGTGGTTTTCAGCGTCTCGAGAACTCTGGACTATGGAGATCTGTGTTGCAGCTTTGATGAGGTCTGTTTGTCCAACGCGTAGGTGATCGACGGCGTGACCGCTTGTCCTCTTCCTGCCCCTGGACAACGAGTCGCGCCATGGATTGTTCGTTTCGAACAAAGTGTCCGAAACATTTGTCGACGATAATCTCTGCTTGATATTTAATTCCTTCAGGATCGAAATGTTGGTCCTAAACGCTGCCCAAGGGATCCGCAGCAGCCGCCGCCAGCACCACATCTCGAGTGCATCGATTTTGCGTCGGTCTTTGAGTCTAACAAAATAAAAATAAAACAAAATATCGGGAAGACTAAGCTTCTCATCAGGCGGACTTTCGTGGCTTTGGTAATATTATGGTTGCACCAGAATCTTTTCAACTTGTCAACGGCAGATCGTGTAATAGCACATCTCCTTCGAATCTCGTCTTCGCATCCTCCGGTGCTTGTAATAGTGGAACCGAGGTACACATAAGATTGAACAACCTCACAGTTGCCAATCACAGAGATGTCAGGATGGCTTAGTTCAGCTCGATCCACTATCATCATCTTGGTCTTGTCTCTGTTGAGCGGCGTAAGTCCGAAGAAGAGGCTTGTTGTCTCGAGAAGTGTCAGCAGGTGTTCCATGTCCTCTTTTGTTTGAGTTAGAAAAGAGTATAGTATCATCGGCATACCTTAAGTTAGATATCTTTCTACCTCCCACTGAAATTCCCTTGTCCCCTTGTTCCAGAACGATTCTCATAGCACACTCCGTATAGATGTTGAACAGGAGTGGAGAGAGAATGCACCCCTGACGAACGCCAGCTGGTGTATGAAAACTTTCCGAGTCAACGTCGTCTATTCTAACAGTCGCAGTTCAATTCTCGTAAAGTCGGCGTATGAGACGAACCATGTGGATAGGTACTCCCATTTGAATGAGTACGTCCCATAATATATGCCATTTCACGGTGTCGAAGGTCTTACGAAAGTCGACAAAGACGATATAGAGTGGGATGTTAAACTCTAGACTTTTCGATTATTTGTCTCAGGGGAGCCCAGAATGCTAAACTCTCACCTTTTGAAGACCTATTGGATCGTGAATATTAAATGCTAAAAAGAAAATAACTTCATATGATGTTTACTCTTTTAGTGGTGGGGGGAGCGTGTACGGATTTTCAAAAATGTAAAAAAAGAGCTAAAAAAAATTCTCGAGCGCGTCAGATTTTGATAGCGCATATGACTATACAAACTATAGACCTTATTGTAGACTTACAAACGGTGTGGAAAGCTGTGTAAAGAGATAGACATTAAAAAAAACTAGCGTGGCAGTAATTGAAGAGAAGTCTTAATTGAGTCCTAAAAAGTATCCTATTATAAAAACTGACGATTTGGACGTGACCAAAAATACCCAGTTGATTTTTGAAAATGCAAAAAAAATCGTTGCAACAAAATACTCAAGCGCATCAGATTTTTATACAGACGTTTCAACTCGATATACTAGTGGTACCCAACCCTTAATTAGACAATTTTTGATGTGAAACTTCTTTAGGCGAATGACGCGTAAAATTTGAGCGACTGGTAATGCGGCAGCGTCAGGGACAGTCAGTACTTGGGTGGGTGACCGCCCGGGAACACCGCGTGACGTTGGCTTTTTCTTTTTTTTCAATTAGTTTTTTTTTGTATTTTAAATTCGTTTTTCTTTAATTAGTTTTTTTTTATTAGCTTGACAAAGAAGTTTCACTTCTGACATGTGTACTTTGTCCGCATGCAATTTTTTTTCAATTTTTTTTTATTTTTATTGTTAATTTTTTCATGTAAAATAAAAAAAAACTCATCAGAAAAAATATATATACATATTTAAAGAGAGACGTGGAGCGGTAAATACATAATATTCGGTAGTTGTACGTATTACACTCTATTGATAATTTTAAATAGAGAAATCGGTAGAATATATTAATTCTATAATTTTTAAGTAATTTTCTTTAAAATAAAAAAAAAAATTAACTGCGCTCGAATATTTCGAGGCAAACATTTTTTTTGCAACTTTGTGACTCGCTTAATTTTTTACGTCACGTTCAAATCGTCAGATTATTAAAGTAATTTTGTTTTCTGCATGTAATTAACTTATTTTGTTCAAATCTGACGCGCCCCACTTGTTTTGTAGATCGATTTTTTTTTGCTACTAATCTGACCGACTGCTCTGAACGCACACCACTATTTTGAGGGATCAAGACTGGGTAAAAGTATCTAACAGGGTACAAGGATTCTCCTCTCATATTAAACTGATGCGCTGGAGTTACATCAGATATCCCCGCTTGGGCTCCCCTATGATAAGAATTAGTATCTGCTCTCTTGTTCCTCGACCCTCGACAAATCCCGCTTGCTCGATAGCTATTTCGGAATTCATAAAAGCTTGCAGTCTGGTATTGATGACATTATTAGTCATAAAACGGGAATTCCCACAAATATAGACATTGCCAGTCGCTACAAAATATCATTCAAAGAAAAGGGATTCCCCGACTTTGAAACAAAATAAGTAATTACCATGCTCCTTTCAATCGGTTTGAATTTGTAGTTGCGATAAAAATAATTTATAATGGTTCAAATATTTACAAAACATTTTTATTATTTAAGTATCGTTAAATTTTGCCGCCCCCTAAAAAGTGCCGCCCGGGGCGGGCCGCCCCCCCCGCCCCCCATACGCTACGCCACTGGTACTTACATACATTAATAAAATACCTACTTTTTACCTGTATCTATCATTATCAAAATTAAATTATAACTTCTGTGACTTGATCACGACTATGTGACCCCCTGGCGCCAAAGCTGGATCCGCCCTTGGGCTAGAGCCGCTCCTGCCTAGATGGCTTTAAATCCTAACTAAAACCCTGTCTTTAGGATATCACTTCGACTTTCTGCGGTACAACCAGTCTAAACAGAAGCATGGCGATAGTTAATTGTTTTGTTTCTTTAGTGATAAGTATATTTCAAAATTTTCAAACGTTAATTAATTAACAGTTTAAACAACTAAAAATAGAATTATAATAATGAAAAAGGAAATAATAACTTAATAACAAAGATAATTTGTAATGACGCTATGACGCTAGAAAACAAATAGGCATAAGATGGTACAGTTTTTCAAGACAGTTTTACCTCCTATATTTGAGAACCATTATGACAACACTTTATTTTTTATTTATTGAAGTGAAACTTCTTTAGAATCGTGATTTAAAACCGGAAGGCAACAACAGGGAAGGTCAAGCCGCGCTACGGCCGCGTAGCGGCCCCAGTGCTGCCGGGCCGCGCTGCACGCCGCTAATTTTAAATTAGTTTGCCAAAGAAGTTTCACTTCTATCGTGTGTGAATCGCACACACACCTTTTTTTTTAATAAAATTACAATAATACACTCCAAAAATAGTCGGGATTGGTCCGGAGTGTCTAGTTTGAATACAGTTCATTTAAGCAATTAACAACATCAACCTCTCTGGTGTAGTGGTGCGAGTAGTTGCCTAAAACACCGACGGTTTCTGAGTTCGATTCCCGCTCGGGATGGATATTTGTATTTGTACAATATATCTTTCCGGTTTGGATATCTGCCCTCGTGGGTCTCCCCACCATGCCTCGGAGAGCACGTTAAGACGTAAGTCCCGGTTATTATCATAAATACCTGATAGCGATCGTTACTCATAGCAGAGAGAACAAATCCGCGAACCTGCAGTGGAGCAGCGGGGTGTATTAAGCTCCAATGATCAATCCTTCTCCTACATTGAGAAAGAGACCTATGCCCAACAGTGGGATGTTACAGGCTGAATTTGAATGCGAAGCAATTAGCATTATGGCGGTTTTGTCTAATAGTAAAACAGCCAAAAATTATTTATTTAAATACATTAAATTTTTTTGCTCTCCTTACAACAAGCTCTTTTGAAAGTGCAGTTTTGTCGTGGTACGGACTCCCGACGCAAACTTCGCGACGCAACGTGACTTCTAGGATGTAAACATCCTAGAAGTCGCTGTTTGTAGTCTGTTAAAATTATTATTATTATTATTTAAATATGCTATTTAGCAAATAAGTTATTTATCAGTCAATGTCATTGTCACCTTTTAAATGTCTAGATAACTGGTTTTATCAATGATTACACTTTATCCGTCGTAAGACGCCTTTGCAATTTATTTCATAATGCCAATTTATGGCTATCCATAAATTACGACACACGAATTTCTCGATTTTTCGACCCTTCTCCCGTCCTTGTCACAGATGGTAACATTTACGAGTATGAGACCCCGCCTCCTACCTAGTGTGACGTCACACAATTTGCAATTTTGCATGAGCAATCTAATGACAGTTTCGACATTATTTTTATCCCAACCCCTTGTCACACAATGTCACACTGTCCTTAGTCCATACTAGCTTCTGCGCGCGACTTCGTCGGCGTGGACTCCGCTCCTATTGGTCTTAGCGTGATGATACATAGCCTATAGCCTTCCTCGATAAATCGGCTATCTAACACTGAAAGAATTTTTCAAATCGGCCCAGTAGAACCAGAGATTACCGCGTTCAAACAAACAAACAAACAAACAAACAATCAAACAAACTCTTCAGCTTTATATATTAGTATAGATTACAATGTACTCTGTGCCTTAGTCACACTTTGTCGACCCCCTACCCCCCTCTGAACGTGTGACGTAATTTATGGATTGGCCCCCTATAGTTGCCGATTTTTGATACAAATTAGTTTACCTAAACTTTCTTTACAAAATTATTTAATCATATATAAATCGTTTATTATTATAAATTATTTTTATATTTTAAGTAAAAGTACTTTACATGCTCTGCCTACTTAACTTTTTGTGTATTCAAACGGCGATGAAAATAAATATGTTCCTATTATGTACCTACGCGTCCGTATTGGAAAATTCTTTTTTCTCAATCAGAAGTAACAAAATCTCTGGATCAAATATCTCAATTTTACTTCTTAATTAAAAAAAAAACTGACTGAACAAAGGATGCATCTCTCTGCCGGCAGCATACCTACTCATCGAATGTTCTTGTAAGCACCGTCAAGTAAAAGAATTAAATTTGAAAGTCTCATTAAATTAATCAGCTCCTACGTATTTATATCTTCGCCATAATTTTAATTTTTTTTTTCAGGCCTATGTATTACGTTGGTAAAATTAAAGGTGCAATCTAGGATGGAACGCGTTGGCTTATCGAAGCCCATTTGAATTAATTTTTGAGTTTCAAAAATAATGAAAATGATGCTTACTAGAACTTCTGAAACCTATTATTTTGATCACTTTTGATTCTACGGTTTACGACGACGCCGAAATATCGGGAGTTTCAAAATAATAATCGCGGTATGTTCGTTCTCCGAAGAATTAAAAGTGTACCTACCTACATTATGAATTTATGAGCGTAAAGTTTAAAAACTTATAATTATCGCGGTAAAACTTCTTTACTTGTGGAGTAAGCTGGTCAATGCGTAACGAGGGCGTTACGAAAAGTGTGATCGGGCGAGGCGAACGGAAGTTGAGAGGGAGATATAAGTTAGTGAAAATAGAAAGAGAGAGAGAGTTACGTTTCATATATTTTTAAAAAGTTCCGTACCCAAAGTGTAAAAACGGGACCCTATTACTAAGACTTCGCTGTCCGTCCGTCCGTCTGTCCGTCTGTCCGTCCGTCTGTCCGTCCGTCTGTCACCAGGCTGTATCTCAAGAACGGCGATAGCTAGACAGGTGAAATTTTCACAAATTATGTATTTCTGTTGCCGCTATAACAACAAATACTAAAAACAAAATAAAATAAAATTTATTTATAAATATTTAATATTTAAGGGGGACGATAATTATTTATTAGTCTTCAACGCCATCTATCAGAAATTAAGAAAACTTCGTCGATAGACTAATAAGTTTTCTAATAGCGGCATAGATGGCGTTATAATTAAATAAATATTTTACAGAAAATTTATTTATATTTAGTTTAGTCAATGGTACGGAACCCTTCGTGCGCGAGTCCGACTCGCACTTGGCCGATTTTTTATATTACGATACAGTCAGCCCATGCGGAGTTGGGGTATTTGTGTGGTATTTTTATGTTATAAAATTATGCAGTATCAATAAAGCTAGTTTTGTGTATTCGTAACAGTACCTATATGTTTAATCGTATTTAAACTTCAGAAAATATATTTAAACTAGCTGCTGCCCGCGACGTCGTCTGCGTGCGTTCACTGCTCGTTCCCCGTAGGTGATAGCGTAATAATATGTAGCCTATGTTCTGACCCGACTTCTTAATAATATTCGTGCCAAATTTAAAGTAAATCCATGCAGTAGGTACATACTTTTTGAGTTTATCCCGGATATACATTGACTTTCCTATCATTTTATTATATGTATAGAAGATAACGTGTACAATGTACATGTTATCGTTGAATTATCTCCTGTTAATAAAAAGCGCAACTTTGCAGATGTTATGTATTATTGTTGTAACGGCACTTGCTTGCAAAACTTCTAAACCAAACAAAATGGCTTACCTCGGAAAAACTTACAAATTCGTGAAGAATGAAAACTTCGATAAAATCTTAGCTCACTTCGGTAAGTCGATTTAAATATATACCATTTGCATTTAATTTTGACGTTTTTGTTGTTCGTACTAGAAAGCCTATTAATTGAAAGAATTGAGACATTAGTGGACAAAATGTGAACATTTAAAAACAAATTTTAGACGTAACAGAACATCATCTGAAGGTCGATTTACGACGAGCGAATGCTCATTCTATCCCCACTATATCAAATTCTTTTAGTGTAAACAGGCGTAGAGCATTCTTTCGTTGTTCTTAGTGCGTTCACAAAGATTCTATGGAATATTCTAAGAATGCTCGCTCGCTTTATGTAAACGGCGCTAGAGCGCCGTTTTATTATATAGATTTGAGAAATGGACCTAAATAGAAACTTATTTAAATTTTTAATACTATTGATCTATGTTAAACATAAGAACACATATAGTCGTTTATCTCTGTCTCTAAGATCTTAATGCCACCTAATAGTCGACTGATTTACATTTATTTAGGTATCTATAGGTATACCTACATAAATATGTAAATCAGTATGTACCTACTCCCGCTACGAGAACTGAAATTTATAATAAAAAATTGAGTTTATAGTAGTTTATAGCAAGTAATTACAATTTTTTAATGTTATATAATATGTTCTTTAACTTATATAGGTAATACCTAAATTTTTATTTTAATGAAGTAGTAAGTAGTTGATACAATAATAAATAAATAATTGCGATTACACAATATCTATAAATGTAGGTACCTACATACTTAATACAAATTTATAATGTAATAAAAAATCGCGTTTGATATCAATTGTGTAAACAAAGATAAAGTTTATTAGTTGACTGCATACAGCCAGTCACACACACAGTTAAACGATATTTTTATTACATGTGATAAAAAATATCGTATAACTGTGTGTGTGACTCTTCTACTATCGATGAGGACAGACCATGGCCAGCCAGAAGACCTCATAGTCTGACGGTCAGAGAGCAAAGATTTCTCGATGTGGTCAGACTCTGAGAAATCTTTGCTTTCGGGGTTTTTTTATGGCTCGGTGGGCCAAGGTCATACCAAAAGTAGGCCATGTCCTTTTGGGATGTCTGTTTTTGTTGTCTTGCATATTTATCGTGATTGGGCGTAATCGGTTATCGGCGGTTACAGTAAGAGCGACCGACAGCCGACTATTATCAAATTGTTAGATACAAACCAGATCAGTAGATAGTTTCATTTGAGTTTAAAAAAACGTTTATCTGAATTAGTATTAGATATGATCCGGACACATTAGAACCACTTACCTAAATACCACCACTTATATAATAGTTAAATGTACTTAATGATATGTCTATCTTTACAGGTGTCCCGGCAGATAGAATTGAAGCCTTACAGAATTTGAAACCAACGCTAAAATTAGAAAAGAGCAGTGACAGCTACGTCCTTACCACCGTCGACTCATCAACCAAAGAACTGAAGTTCAAAGAAGGAGTTGAGTTCCAAGAGAACCTTACAGAAGATATTGTTGTAAGTTATCCAATACAAAAATAGGTACCGATTTATATAAAAGACACACTTCTCGGGATTCCCGCGTTAAAATCTAACGTCTTATAGCACAGATAAAAAGTGCGAAAAGCATACATTGTTAGTTACCTACATCATATAATAAAAATATTTTAATAATTTTTGTACGGAACGCCTAAATATTGAAACAAATACAATACAAGTAGAAAAAATTCTAAAAATTACCGTTTACACAAAAAAAAAAAAACTTTTTGCAAAGAAGAAAAACTCATTACCTACCTACCAAAAGTTCAAAGTTATTTCAAGTCAAGGCGCCCGCATAAATGAGAGAATTGTGTTCAAATTTTTATGATAATTATGTCCCAGCTGTGTGCTTAGAAACCCCTAATCTAATTGGAATTATGAATCCTATGTCGTTTAAGTCGACAAACAAGCGTACGGCTCACCTGATGGTAAGTGACTACCGTAGCCTATAGACGCCTGCAACACCAAAAGCGTCGCAAGCGCGTTGCCGACCCTATCCCCAATCCCCCCCAGGAGCTCTGCTCACCTTACTCACCAACAGGAACACAATACTGCTTGAAAGCAGTATTATTTAGCTGTGGTCTTCTGTAAGGTCGAGGTACTACCCCAGTCGGGCTGCTCCATATTTTGAGCAGGGAATTTCCTGCTGTGCCCTACGGCCTACCTCAGTTGCTGTGCCCTACCTCAGTTTGTCCTCAGTTTGTCCTCAGTGTCTCAGTTGTCGTTTTGTCCGTATGTCATTTTGTACGTATTTACCCTACAGGTTTCTTTCTATTTAATAATATATCTATAGACTAGTGGACCCGGCAGACTTTGTCCTGACCGGAACCGGAAACAGCTACCAAATTTGATTGCTGACCTACCGACCACCACATATCGGGTCCAATTGTGTTTTCTAAGCAAATCGGTCCAGCCGCTTAGGACTCTTAGGAGGAGTTAGGTGACCAACATAATTACAGAAAAATTATATCAGAGAAAAAATATGTAGGTACTCAGACCAGTTGATGAAGAAATTAGCGATACAACGAAAATAAATAAATAAATCACGGAGTGTTGAGCAAAATTTTCGAAAAATCGATAAAACAAAACCACGTCTATGTCAAAGCTGTCTTGTAGTATAAGTAGATAAACTTTTAAAAATATATTAAGGCAACATAGTTTTCTTTGTCTAAGCAACAACGTATTATCTTTCAGACAAAGTCGACATTCACCTTTGCAGGCGACGTTGTTACACAAGTTCAGAAATTTGAAGATGGTCGCACTATCACCATTAAAAGAATATTTAAAGGCGATGAACTTGTAGCGGTAAGTTGGTTGTTAAAAAGTTGCAAAGATTTCAAAAGTACCTAATTGGCCTTTTTTGTACCTATCCATATTAATGTTAAAATTGTAAAAAAAAAGAAGCCAGCTGAGTATTTTCTTCTTTCTGATTAAATTTAAAACGTTTATATCAGCGTTGGGTTTTTAGTAGTGATGCAACGGAAGTGTCTTAACGGAACCAGAAACGGAAACGGATGTCAAAAGTAAATTTTAGCAGAAACGGAAACGGAAACGGATGCAGAAACGAAAGTGTAAATAATATGAAAAAAAATTAATAAATTTACAAATATATTTCTTTATTAAGTATTAAATACACACCAAGCCTAGATAAGAAATAGATATATTAGAAATCTACAATAGAAAACAATATTGCAACTTAAAATTATTTTAATATTCAAAATTTAGTAGTGGAAAGTGAAACTTTCAACTCTCAACCGTCGTAAAATTCCGTTTACATCTCCGTTATAAAAGTTGCGGAAACAGAAGCAGAAACGGATGCTGAAAAGAGTGCGGAACTTCCGCACTTGCGGAAACAGAAACAGAGATCTGTTGCATCACTAGTTTTTAGTAGTGATGCAACAGATCTCTGTTTCTGTTTCCGCAACTGCGGAAGTTCCGCACGCTTGTCAACATTCGTTTCTGCTTCTGTTTCCGCAACTTTTGTAACGGAGATGTAAACGGAAGTTTACGACGGTTGAGAGTTGAAAGTTTCACTTACCACTACTAAATTTTGAATATTAAATTAATTTTAAGTTGCAATATTGTTTTCTATTGCAACTTAAAATTAAACACTATACTTTGGTACGAATTTGCGGAAGTATCTAGGTAGGTACCTACATGTAATTTACCTACATAAAATGAGCAGGAGTCGTTACGAAGTTTTCTCCCAACGAAAATAACTGGATTAATAAATAAATACTTTAAAATTTAAGTATTTACATCGACTAACAAACAGTATTGTACGTATATTTTTGCAGTAAAAATAATTTCTATTTACAGGAAATCACAGCGAGTTCTTGGGATGGGATCGCCCGCAGATACTACTCTGCCGCTTAATTTTACTTTCGATCAAAAGATTGTTACATATATAATTCTATATTAACATTTATTAAATTAAAAATTTCAGAACGTTTTATTTCATTTCTAATATCTGGTAGGTACGTGATAACTCACTCCAAGTTTTCCTTCTCAGTTCTCTATCTTACTGTTAGCGGCAAAAATTGCGATCCCATTTTAGTATTCACGTCACAGACGTTACGTAAACGTTTTAACTTTATAAGAGAAAAAAAGTAAAACTGTGATGTGAATCGTGTCCTTACACCGCCTCCTTCTTTCTAAGGAATGAATTTTTTAGTACCAAGACTAAATAGATAGCAAACATTGTCACAAATGATTTTGAAGTGAAACTTCTTTAGGCGCATGAGGGGTAAAGGACACGGGCGAAAATGGGCCTAAACTTTACGGTCCGTTACATCATTGAAATACTTATCAATATTCGTTTCAAGTTTTTTCATTCCCAATGGCGAAACGATTCGTTATTTTACCATGGGATAGTAAATTGATTAATAAATTGAAACACTTTTGTTTTCCTGTGCCCTAGTACTCTTTTCTGTCCTATAGTGACACTTCAAATGTTGCTAGGTGAGAAAAACGAATTATTGGATTACCAATTCGTTTTTTTTTTGTCTTTATTTTTAAGTTTTTTTAAGATGTACTTATGTTGCATAATAAGAGAATGCAATGCTATCGTGATTTGCAATGGGTTTATATGGTATAATGGTTTTATTTTAAAAAAAGATACTAATTATAAAAAAACGACCACTTTTATTTTTTAAGGTGGCAATCTAAAGCGTAAAAAATTAAGTCAGGTGTCGGGTGTCGGTCAATTGTCAAAGTCATTACTCATTCGCTCGTTTTGCTCTCAGCTTGCGGCAGTGAATATTTTTGTGTTTTGTGAATATCGTTTGGTTTTCTTTCACGACTTTCGCTACGTTTAAAGGATTCTGACGATTATTTCTGTAACACACGACTCACGCTTTTCTTACAACGGATTTTGTTAACTTGCCTTCTCGACGACCTCAGCCTGTTTCCTGGATTTCGAATACTTACAAAATAATAAATTAATACAATGAGCGAACAACATCATTGTGCGAACTGCGGTATAGCCACTTGGCGCAGTACTACTATAGGAATGCATCAACTGGAAGATGAGGGCATTCTTTCAGTTATACAGCAATGGATTGCACCCCAAGTGGTAAGTTAAGTTTATTACTTCGTCACTGTTAAATTACTTTGTAATATGATTAAAACTTGTAAATGTGCCTTTCGATTGTTTGAAATGAAACACGAGACTTTATTTAATTGATTTTCTATTTACCACAAGTATTTTCTGCTGGTTAAAAAAATACTTAGTCTTCATTAACAATATATTTTAAACTACTGTACTTAAGTTTTATGCAAACTGACTGAGGATCCTTCTGACTAATCTTGGTTGTGCCAAGGCATGCATCTACTACCGCTTATTTCCGACTTGTTCAAAAGTTAAATCTACATACTCTAATTGAATAATAGATGCTAATCAATGTTGTCCTTTTTAGGTTAACAACTCTCATCACATCTGCCAAGCCTGCAGGAATTTAGCAGTTATTGCCATGGGGAGATATTACAGATTATTAATGAAAATATGTTCAAAGAGAATGATTTAGGAGATTATGTTAATCAAAATAATGTGAATAGACGCAGAGCTGATTTTATTAGAATGAATGTACATAATGATAATCTCAATGATTTTCCCCAGCTCACATATAGTGATTTAATTAAAATATCTTTGGGGACTTACCAGATCAAACAAGCCAGGTCCTATTACGGAGAGCACATCAGGCATGATGGGCGATATGAAATCGAAGTGTGTCAAGAAACAGACAGCAACCTACTAAGAGAATTGTCAACACCCAATAATTGTTGGTTATTAAGAGGATGAATAAAGTCCCGGCATATAAGTGCAAAAACGTACTTTGTATACATATTAGTTGACAATTCTCACAGAGGAAGGGACGCCATCCGAGCTTATTATTGTAATCGTGTTGTAGGGAGACGAACAGTAGGTTGCTGTTGCCATGTAATGTCCGTAATATGGTACCTAGGCTGGGCAAGACATCAAGAAAATCTAATACCACCTGCACAATTTTTAGATAACGTTCTAATAATTTATGATGATGAATAAATAAATGTTAAAATAATTAACTTTTTTTTATTTAACTCTCCCCTTTATTATCGACAAATGAAAAATAACAATACATAAATTGAATTGTAATAAACAAGCTTTATCATTCAACCTTAGGTGTCCATAATCTTGTAATTGTACTTTAAATAATACGAGTACTGAGTGACTTTAACGATTTGAGGTTATTTTTTACTAAACAAAGTCATCTTGTAACTTTTCTCCCATGGAGGATTTATGCAAAATGTTCTGTATTTAATAAAGGACTATAGTTTCTATAGAATAACACTAAAATCACTTAAAATAATATAAGTACTGAGTGACAATAACGATTTGAGGTTATTTTTTACTAAACAAAGTCATCTTGTAACTCTTTTCTCCCATGGAGGATTTATGCAAAATGTTCTGTATTTAACAAAGGACTATAGTTTCTATGGAATAACACTAAAATTACTTAAAATAATATAAGTACTGAATGACTATAACGATTTGAGGTTATTTTTTACTGAACAAAGTCATCTTGTAACTCTTTTCTCCCATGGAGGATTTATGCAAAATGTTCTGTATTTAATAAAGGACTATAGTTTCTATAGAATAACACTAAAATCATCAATGTAACGTTCAGGCCCAACTTTCTATGGAAGTTCGCCCGCCTCCTTTGAGCGTCCGGTAACGCGGCACTCGGCAGCGTCATGACGTTCAGTACTTGGATGGGTGACCGCCTGGGAACACCGCGTGCCGTTGGCTTTATATATATATATATATTCTTTATTGCACTTTAAAAATACAGATTATACATCATATTTGTAATCAAAGTTGGCAAGGGCGAACTTATCTCTAAAAGAGATCTCTGCCAGTCTGCCCATGGTGGAGAGTAAAAGATGTTACCGCGGGACACAGTAGTGCTAGAGTGATAAAATAACAAAAAGTTAATAATAATAATGATAGTAATAATAAGGCTATAAATTTATTCTGTAATATTTACATTCAAAATTAGAAATATAAAATACATATAAACTGAACTACATACATGCACATATATACACATAGATACATAAATACATACATACATGATCACACACATACACACATACATACATACACACATACATAAATAAATACATACATACATAAATAAATACATACATACATTATTAGTACAAAAACTATGAGAGGTTCATTACTTGGGAAAAAAGGTGATTCCTCAGCTTGCTCTTGAAAGCATAAATTGAAGTGCTTTCTTGGATCACTTTTGGTAGACGATTCCAAAGCGTTGCAGCACGTACTGTAAAGGAATTGAGTAGGTAGTTGGTGTTGTGTCTAGGGACTTCAAACATCGATGTGATGCAAGGCCTCCTAGAGCGTGTTGGGGTAGGAAGAAGATGGAAACGGGACCGAAGGTAGGAGGGAGAATTTTGGTCATGAAGTATGTTGTAGAGGAAGGAAAGGATGTGCATATCACGGCGAAGGTGGATTGGGAGCCACTTAAGTTGAGTACGAAATTGGGAGACGTGATCATATTTTCGTAAACCAAAGATAAAGCGTATCGCAAGATTTTGTAGACGCTCTAATTTATTAAGTAGCTCTTTTGTCACATCTAAATAGCACACATCTGCATAGTCAAGGATAGGTAAAAGAAGGGATTGCGCAAGCAGAATTTTGGTTTTAAAAGGAAGAAAGTATTGAAGACGCTTAAGAGAGTGGAAGGTGTAGTGCATCCTTTTGCTGACTTCGCTGACATGAGCTATCCAAGATAAGTTTTTGTCCAAAATCAAGCCTAAGTTTTTAACTTTGTCGCAATAAGGTATCGGCGTGCCACAGTACAAGACAGGGGATACTGTTTCCCAGGCAATACGGTTTCTCAAACGGCTGCTACCGATAATTATTGCTTGAGATTTTACAGGATTTATAATAAGTCCAAACGATTTGGCCCATAGATCGATTGCAGCAAGATCTTTATTAAGTTGGTCGATAGTCTCATGCAACTCAGTCAGCCCAAAGTGACGGTATATTTGTAAATCGTCTGCATACAGGTGGAAGGGAGAAGAAATAGCACTTGAGATATTGTTAATAAAAATAGAAAAGAGTAAAGGGGAAAGTACGCCGCCTTGTGGGACACCAGCTGTTAGAGTCAACCAATTCGATGAGTTATTATCAGTCGTCACTGACTGCTGACGTCCAGAAAGATATGAGTGAAACCAGTCAATGCAGGTGGGTGAGATGTTAACTGCACGAAGAGTGCCAAGAAGTATGTCGTAGTCAACAGAGTTGAAAGCGCTACTGAAGTCCAACAAAATCATTGCAGTGAGCTTGGTATTATCCATAGCCCACCGAACATCCTCCGTCACATTCAATAGCGCTCCAACAGTGCTGTGGGAGGGACGGAAACCGGATTGATAGGGGCATAACAAAGAGTTGGAAATAAGGTAAGAATAAAGTTGTTGGTGGACTATAGATTCCAGGACTTTAGATAAAATGGGAAGGATAGATATAGGACGGTATTGAGCAGGACAGGAGGGGTTTGAGGTTTTAGGTAGTGGTATGACAACTGCTTTCTTCCAGAGCGAAGGAAAAACATTGCAAGACAGTGAGAAGTTAACTATATGTGTGATCACAGAAGCAATGTCCTCCAGCACTGGAAGAATCATTTCAAGACTGAGATTGTCACTACCAATGGCCCTGGTGGAGATAGAGCGGACACACTTCTTTACCACTTCTGCATTGACTGATTTGAAGAAGAATTGAGGTAAGTCGGTAGGAGCCTGACTATTTAGAATGGAAAGAGTGGATGATTTAACATTGGCGTCTAAGGTAAGAGGTGGAGTAGTGAAGTGAGAGTTTAAAATATTAGGATCCACTGAGCTTTGACAAGGATCAGAGGATTTGCCGACTCCTAGCGACCGTAAGAATCTCCAAACTTGCGCTTGGGTAAGATTCTGAATTGAGTTATGAATGTAGCGACGTTTAGCATCCCTACACATCCTGTTGCAGAGGTTACGCAGAGTTTTATATTTACTTAAGTTATCAGCCGTCGGAAAATTTTTATATATTTATATTTTTTTTTATATTTAATTTTATATTTTTTTGTATTTTAAATTGGTTTTTTTTTTAATTAGTTTTATTTAATTCGTTTTTTTTTTTGAATTAGTTTGCCAAAGAAGTTTCACTTCTTAATAAGTAACAAAATTACAAAATCGTAATTAAATTGACCAACCGTTACGTGCTCTCAGAGGCACTGTGAGAAGACACACAAGAATAGAAAACCGCACCACAACATTTGTACAAAGACAAATATTCACCCCACGTGGGAATAGAACTCGCGACCATCGGTGTTTAGCTTAACGCACCACTACACGAGAGTGGCTGTCCTAGGTTAGTTACTATTTAAATAAATAAGTATATTATAGGAAGTCTTACAAACAAAAGTGAACATCCAACATGGGGATTGATATACGTATTTGTAATTTCGTGTTGTTTCCCACCGTGCCTCAGAGAGCACGTAAGCCTTCGATTCCGGTTGTTACCATAGACACACAGGGGATATATAGGCCAAACTACATTGGAGTATAGTGGTGGATTAAACTTCTTCTTCTACATGGAGAAAGAGACTATTCCCAGGAGTGGAATGTTAAAGGTTAGGAAACGTGTTTTAAGAAAAAAAGAAAATATTATCAAACAAAATAAAACATTTATTCTAGTTAGTTTCAAAAACCCTTCTAAATTTACCAAAATATAATACAATTATTATTTTATTTTGAATGAATCCAAAAGGATGCTTGCAGTCACATAATAAATAAATCCAATGAATTCAAATTACAACGTATATGATAAAAATGTGTGTGTCAGCTCCGACAAACGACTAGAGTTGACTTCTTCAGATCGACTGTTTAAATAGGCACAAAAACAGGTTTACTAGTCTAAGAAAAAGATTAATACCATATCAAATGGTAAATAAACGAATCAAAACATCATTTGATTTCAATGAATATCTTAGATATAACAGTTTTAAAATAACCATGGAACGAATTAATGATCACAAAAAATGAATATGTGATTCTATTGCATTATTATTAGACAGGCATATGAATACTTAGAAATGAAAAATACTTCACAAACAAGACAATTTTATGAAGATAAACGTTGTCATTCATAGTATTGAATTTAGACTTCTAATTTAAGAAATAATGTAAAAACAAATGAAACGACGCCGCGTCACGCAACGCATCGGTGCAAGTCACCCGAATTGAGTTGTGTTGCACCGTAATGGTTTAAAAGCATTTTAGTATGTTTGTTCCTCATACTAACGCGGGTAAAACAGCGGGGCACAGCCAGTTAAATAATAAAATTATGTATTTAAATAAGAATCACAAAAAAGACAACATGGCTTTCGTTCATACAATTCAATTCTTGCAGTTGAACCACATACTTTGCATGTCAAATATTGATCACTTTCAATTAGAGTGAATGTGAGGTAACAAAACATATTTAAATGCCCGTCTGAACATGAAAACTGTATTATTTTTTCATCACAAGCCTGACATGTATATTCAATGTTCAAATTGCTTAATTTACAAATATCTTCTGATATATAATCATTTGAATTTTTTTTATACATTTTACAATAGTAATAAAGATATTTCTTGCTACATGCAAAACATTCCTGATCAAAATCACTTAATTGACCATTATTTTTAAATTTTTCACTAATTTCATTAATAACATTTATTGACTGAAACATTAATATTTTGTCTTTTATAACGTCGGTACAAGTTTCTGGAAGTTTTCCCTTTAAATGTGTGATCATTAGACTTTCCAAACTTTTATAAAAATATAAAAAAACCAAATAAACTTTAAGTTTATACACATCATTTTCACCATCTTTTAATAACTTATCATAGTCTATCTCTGGTAATTTCTTTGTTTTAACTATTTTATATCTTAAAATTTCAATATAATCCCATATTTTCATTAAATTTTTTGTTGGATTATTCACAATAATTGTCGCAGCATTATCTAATTCCGGACATAGAAAGATTATTTCAATTTTTATTGATTCTTTCCGATAGAACACTCTTCGATCAATCATTGCAAGCGCAAACAAAACTTTATTGTTTGAACATCCAATGCCATACAGTTCATATGATGTATACGAATCTTTAATATCAAAAAGGTTCAACATTATTCCTAAAGTATCATTTTCAATTTTATAATCAATGCTATACATTTTTGTATTAACTGTCGTTAAATAAAAATTGTTTCCGAATTTCATAATTGAAGTTATCCTATAATCGTTAACGTTTTCCATACATTGAGATAATAAATTAAAATTACTTTCATACATTTGTACGATCAAATGTCTATGTTTATTAAAAAATATTAATAACTTTTCATTCTCGAATGCATATTCAAGATAAGTTACCATCATTTTGTCTTGATAGGTCCATAAGCTATGTTCCTTGACAAGTGTGACATTATTATTAAGTATTTCATATTCATTAGCCCATACTTGGCCAATTTCATTTGTAATGATGAGTAAAAATTTATTTTTGTCTATTGGTATCCAAACCATTAATGCTATTTCATTTTCATTAGAATTTTTTATATTGCCACAGAATGTTGTTTCAATTGCATTATTGTTATATTTTAGTAACCAAAATAATATTATTCCAGATTTTTGAGCCGTTGCCAGATAACAAGAATTATCATCATTCAGAACAGGGGACCAGCAAATGTTTGACGTTTCAACAGCATACACAATTTCTTCCATATCATTAAACTCACTGGGACGATTGTTGAACAAGTTAGAAGTTGAGTCTATGTGCTTCGTAATTTCTTTTGAGAAATTCATTATACTGTACCATAGTTGTTTCTTTCGAGCGAAAAGTTCTACATTTCCTACACTGTTTACTGTTGCGAGCACGCTTTCATAGTTATATATGAAATTCTCTGGAGACCATTTAAATGCCACGATGTTAGTCATTTCCTGGGCTAGCAATTTGTTGTGTGGCCAAAAGGCTGGGTTTGTCACCATCTCGACAAGTTCTAAGTTTTTTAAGCCACGCGCGGCGTAATTTGAGAGAAATTTATTTGGTATCGGGCTATCATAGCTAGGGATTACAGAACATTCTTGTAAATCTATTCCTTTTTCTAGGGAATGTAAGTTGTATGAAAAATCCAAAATGTGTAAAGTTTTATTACCTCGGACAACCAACACGGAATTATGCCACAGAAAACTGGATTCTTCATGTTTATTCACACAAACTTTTTTTCGGGATATTTCATGCAACATCTCATTAATATTTATTTATGGTATAAGTAACAAAAATGCAACAGTTAACAGTTTGGTGCGAAGTTGGGGAGGCCTACGTCTAGTAGTGGACTGTAATAGGCTGAAGCGCACGAGCGAGCGAACAAAAATGCACTTTTCGTTTGTATTTGATAGACTGTCAAAGTGGAATATATTTAACTTTTTAGCAATGATATAATAAATATATTCTCACCTCAAAGCTTTTTAGGGTTAGAAAAATACAAATAAAACCATATTGATATAGGTGGATATAGGTATTTGATTATTTGATAGGTATTTTGATTTTGATATTGTCATTAGTCAGTGTTGCCAACCTGTGTCTGCTCATAATTTTATACAGCCCTAGAATATAGTATTTTCAGCCACTCAAATTAAGAAAAAGGATGGAGAAAAATTATAAAAAATAAATAAATTATAATCTATATAATAAAAATGAATGTTGCTAAGCGTATAACTGGAGAATGGCTCGACCGATTCGGCTAATTTTTAAATCCCATGGAGTTTTATACTAAAAAAAAAAAAAAAACAACAGACACAACTATAATCTGTCCGAGCTCTCTTAAGTTGGCAGGGAGCTAGGATGGAGTATCCTTCATCCTAGGCAGGGAGAAATCAATTTTTTTAACTTTTTATTGCCAAATCGTTTGTTCGTGATTGTTCGATTTAATTTATTGTTTGTTCGTTGTTCATTTTTTTATAAATAATGTTTAAAATTTTGACCTTAAGTTGGCGGGGAGAAATCAATTTTTTAACTTTTTTATTGCCAAATCGTTTGTTCGTCGTTTGTTCGTGATTGTTCGATTAAATTTATTGTTTGTTCGTTGTTCATTTTTATATAAATAATGTTCAAAATTTTGAGCTCTCTTTTAAGTTGGCGGGGAGAACTTAATTTTTTTTAACTTTATTATTGCCAAATCGTTTGTTCGTCGTTTGTTCGTGATTGTTCGATTAAATTTATTGTTTGTTCGTTGTTAATTTTTTTATAAATAATGTTCAAAATTTTGAGCTATACCTAGTCCAAAACATAAACATTTTGATGGTATCGGTTGATTGTGTTTGATGACTACGACATCTATCACGTCTGGCATATGGTTCTTAATGAGTCTCGAATTATCTCTCCCGTAATTAGACCTATCATCCAGACCAGGTAAAAGCGACTACTCCGATCCCAGATCTCACAGACCTATCAGCCTCACATCCTTCATGCTGAAAACCCTTGAGAGGCTGTGCGATCGAGATCTGAGAGAAAACGCCCTAGCTACGGTACGCCTGCACTCACATCAACACGCGTACAGCCAAGGTAAATCAACAGAGTCAGCCCTACATGCAGTGGTCTGCAAAATAGAAGAGGCCATTGGGAACAAATCAATGTGTCTCGGCACCTTCATTGACATCGAAGGAGCTTTTGACAAGACCAACTTTACCAGCATCACGTCGGCCCTAGTTAAGCACGGGGTGCATCAGGTAATGGTCGACTGGATAGGTAACATGCTCAGCAAAAGAGTCATTAGACTCACATCATCTGAGACACAACATGCACTGGTAGGGAGAGGTTGTCCACAAGGAGGGGTTCTTTCCCCACTACTGTGGAACGTAGTAGTAGATGACCTCATAACTAGACTGAACCAGCTCAACTACTTCACGATCGGGTATGCTGATGATATCGCCATTCTAATCAGCGGCAGAGTCAGCAGTACCGTGTGCAACGTCACGCAACAGGCGCTACGAATAGTAGAGAAATGGTGCGCAAACAACGAACTGTCTGTCAATCCCACAAAGACTATACAGGTAATGTTCACTAACAAACGACTGTTGGGGAACTATAACCCCAATAGGCTGTTCGGTACGGAGCTGCAGTTCAGCTCGGAGGTAAAGTATCTAGGTATCATTCTGGATAGTAAACTGAACTGGAGCAACCATCTCAACAGCAAGATCGACAAGGCTACAATAGCCTTCTGGCAGTGCCGCAGAATGATAGGTAAAAGATGGGGCCTATCCCCAAAAATCACTCTGTGGCTGTACCAGTCCGTCATCAGGCCCATCATCAGCTACGGTGCAGTGGTTTGGTGGCCGAGAACCAAACTTATCACTGTGGAGGCAAAGTTGCAACGACTTCAAAGGCTGGCTTGTATGGCGACTACGGGCTGCATGAGGACTACTCCGACTGCGGCCCTGGAAGCCCTACTGAACTTGCCGCCGCTGCACCTGTTCATACAGCAGGAGGCGGGGGCGGCTGCGGTGAGACTCAGGAAGCTAAACCTATGGATGAATGCAAAGGTAATACATACAGAAATACTGGGAGAACTGGTAAGCAGGGAACCGCTCATCGAAGCGGTCACCGACAGGATACCCAAACAGTACGTATTCGACAAAAAATATAGGATACACTTACACGAAGACCCAGTGGAGGGCCTTAACCTTAAAGAGTTAAGAATCTTCACAGACGGGTCGAAGACAGCAACAGGCACAGGTTCGGGGGTTCATTCAGAAGACCTGAACATCAACATCTCATCGCCATTGGGCATCCATAATACCGTCTTCCAGGCGGAATGTATGGGAATCATAATGGCAACAGCGGCGATTAGCTCCAGAGAGGTAAAGGGCTTTCCAATCCGTATACTGTCTGATAGCAAATCGGTCCTGCAAGCCCTGCAGAGCAGTGTTATGACATCAGGGCTAATATATGAATGCCATCGAGCTCTGACGAAGGTAAGCGAAACAAACAACGTCACCCTTCAATGGATAAAGGGTCACAGTGGATCGAGAGGTAACGACGCGGCCGATAGACTGGCGAGGGAGGGATCGGAGCTGAAGGTCTATGGACCTGAACCGATTTTGCCCCTGCCTTTCGGTTGGCTGCGCGACCGCCTGCGACACAACACCAAGGTAATGCACCAAAAATATTGGACAAACCTAGGTACTTACAGGCAGACAAGAGAAGTTCTCCCGAGGATCGACCCCAGACTATCCCGCAAACTCCGCGGGTATGGGAGAACTCAGCTCCGACTACTGATAGGGGCTCTCACTGGACATGCCTTGTTTAATAAACATCTGTATAATATGGGTGTTACAGACAGTCCTTTATGTAGAGCGTGCATGGAGGCGGAAGAAACGGCTGCACACATCCTGCTGGATTGCGTTGGTGTGGCGAACTACAGGGCACGACACCTCGGGAATACGAGGTCGCTCCAGGAAGTCGTCGGCAACGTCAAGGGTCTGCTAGGCTTCCTGAAGGAGCTGGGCTGGCAGGAGTAGTGTCCTCAGCCGGCCACCCAGGCAGAATAGGCGCTTCAGTCGTCGAGCTGCCGTAATAGCCCGTGATAGAAGTAAGTAAGTAAGAAGTAGACCTATCATTCAAAAATTAAATGGTATATTTATTAAAACTGTAAAATTATTTGTAATTATTATCAGTCTAATTATTTATGATTATATATGATTAGACCAAAACTTTTTTCATCGGAATAAGAATTATTATTTTTATTATTATTACTTGAATTTAGGTTTAAATAGACCGCACAATCACTTGGAAGTTCGCGCATGCGCAGTCGGATTTGTTTTAACACGTGCAGTTGCGTGGGTGTAATTACATTAAAAAATTGATTATAAAAAAATACGATCGAACAAACATTTATTTTGATCGAACAAACAATATCTAGTTAGGATTGATAGAAAAAAAAAACGCAGATATCATAATATTAAGGCCTAGGTATCAATGGAGGATGCAAGCTGCGCAATTAAAATTAAAAGTAATTCAGTCTTCTAGTTCTTTTATAAACGTTGCTAAGCTTTTCGCTCTTTTAGTTTAGATTAATAGATTTTCAGATTGCCTTTTGACTAGTGGCGTTTTAAAAAATAATGATATTCCTCATTGTCGATGTGATCCCGGCCTTACGTGTCAGTTTAGTGACATTTGTAGTCAGTCTTATAAGTGACGGAATAGAAATGTCACTGAACTGACGTCACATTTACGGGCAAGTTTATTGGAAAAATGTTTTTTAATTACAGTTAAACATTTTGCACTAGAAAAGTATGTGAAACTATTTCTAAATATATCAGATTCGTTTGAAAAAGCTGGAAGATGTAAAAAGTCCTTTATGGAAAGAGGAATAACATCACATACCTGACAAATAAAGTGGAGACAGCTACTGGCACCAACAAAAACCCCCTTTTACTCGAGACGCTATGGCAATTCTGATAATTTAAAATGGCGGAAGTGATCTTCTTTAGAAAATGTCACCATTTTTTGTCAGTTGCCAAGGTGTGGTTTTGTTAAATTTGCCGCGTTTTTTCAGTTTCAGTCAGTTTTTTCAGTCTGTGCTGTGTGGTTACGGCACTAAAGAATGTAGCCACCCCCTCTCTTCCCGTGGGTGTCGTAAGAGGCGACTAAGGGATAACACAGTTCCACTACCACCTTGGAACTTAAAAACCCGACGGATGGCGGGATAACCATCCAACTGCTGGCTTTGAAATACACAGGCCAAAGACGGGCAGCAGCGTCGTCAGTGCGACAAAGCCAGCCCTGCGGTCACCAACCCGCCCGCCCAGCGTGGTGACTAAGGGCAAAACACATGAGTTCGCGTCATAATGTCGGGCGCGAACTTGTGGAGGCCTATGTCCAACAGTGGACTGTGATAGGCTGTAGTAGTGGTGGGTTTCAGTCTCATCTTTCGTTAGCCAGACTATACCAAAATTACTTGTACAATATGTATTCGTGGTACTATTTAAATTTCGGTTAATTCCATGTACGTAAGGGGTGGGACATGCTCATAAACAGTGACTCTTGATTTTAAAATATTCGTCATTTAATAAGTTGAACATATTTTACCAGGATCGCAGATGAATTCGTAAAATTAATGTAATGATTTACCTTTATATTCCAAAAATTAGAAAATATGGCACTTATTATACTTGAAATAAAATTTTGAATATTTGGGACAGCCTCAAATCGGTGGGTACACTTAAAAAAATTGCCCATATACCGAAAAGAAACGACTGAATAGGCTGTATGGTCTTAGGTCTTTGCCTGTCCCAAAAGGGGACAAAATGAAAAACAACAACATTAAATGTCATAAGTCATAACCAAGTCATAACAAAAACACGTTGAATTGACTTGACTGTTATTTTTTGTGGTTACTTTACATAAATCCAAATTTCTCTTTATCAATAATAAGTGTTCTAAAATAAAATGGGTAAGAGAAGATATAATGCAAAGGCTCGGCAAGTGGTAAAAACGAATATCGATAATTCTCAAACAAATGAGGTAAATATACTTATAACAATAACATACGATAATGATCTAGATGTTATTTCGAATACATATAGAAGTAAGTTGAATTTCGTTACAAGATTATATATGTACAGTATTGTTTATAAAGGTTAGGTTACTACTTAAGTATTTCTTTTTTCTTTTAATAGATGTTATAACACTGTTATAATTATTATTTTAATTTCGTCGTAATTAGTCTGTAAACAATTTTTTTTTATATAAGTAAATACTGTATCTGAGTGCCATTGGCAAAATCATTTCCACTCTTTTGGCAGACTTATCTGTCTGACTTATCCGTCCGACTTAGAGTCCGTAAGCCAGTGACAGATTATCATGACCAAATCCCTCCCAATCGAAAATGTATATATCCATACTAATATTATAAATGCGAAAGTATCTCTGTCTGTCTGTCTGTCTGTCTGTCTGTCTGTCTGTCTGTCTGTCTGTCGCGCAATCACGCCAAAACTACTGAACAGATTTAAATAAAATTTGGTATACAGATAGTCTAGAGTCTGAGAAAGGACATAGGCTACTTTTTAATGCGAATAAAAGGGTGTAAAGGGTTGAAAGGTGGGAATGAAAATTTGTATGGAACTATGTTCGAGTTTCGTAACTGTCAAACATTTAATGTTCATCCCGTCGATATGGTAAACTCTCCGATAAAATTAAAGAACGTATTTAAATAAAGGTTTCGAATCGACAACATATATCCACAATGTACGGATAGTGGCGTATTTTACATTTTAAAAATGTTAATAATGTCAGTAATGAAAACGGATTGACATAATATATATTGATTGTCAAATATAAAACGTAGTGGTTATATACTCTTTGTTCAAATATTTATGCGTGCGTTCAGAAATTTATTTAGTGTAAACTAAGGAAAATATATCAAGCTAATTAAATCTTATACTATTAAAAAAAGGAAAGCATTTTTTCCCTCAAATCAACGCAGGTGAAACCGCGGGGCACAGCTAGTATATTTATAAATATAATTAAATTGAAATAAATATTCATAATAATTATGAATTCCATAAGGCATTTTACAAAGTTTCACTCAAGAAGAACTAATTGACCAAATTTGTACCTGGCTCCTGGACCATAAAAGCTATTAATCCAAAAAAGGAAAAGAAGAAATATAATTGTAACTTATAGTATAAAATTATTTTAAACTAATAATTTAACTTAAATTAGAATCTTTATATATTCAACATTAATCAGTATTTCATTACGTATTAAAGTTTTTTTTTCCCGTCTGATATTTTTATTTTTTTAGGTCTATTTATAACTATCAACCCGCCCCGGCTTAGCACGGTGAAATGTTAATTCTAAATATACTACAGAATGTCTTTATAATTATATACAAAGTTCACAGATTTTTCATTTGATCTTGAATCGATAAATTATGGTTTTAGTCTAATCCTATCTAACCTAATATACTTATTATAAATGTGGTTTAAAAATACTAAAGTACGAATATACAATTTCGAAAAAATTGTCGCTCCGGCGCGTCCCTCCGGCCGATACCGACGCAACCGTTATGTCCCTGTATTTTAAACTGTAATATCTTCGAAAATATTTATTCAAATTATATGCTGTAAAGGCCCATAATGATCTATACTAAATGCACAATTCATTTATGGTACTTAATTAGATAAGAATCGATGCTATATTGCTTAAAATCGCTTCGTAAAAAGCCATTATTTCTAGTAAAAAGTAAAAATGGTTATTGTGGGCTATCCCTAAGAGATAGACATATACCATCGCAGACTTTTTTGTAGACTTTTTTAAGGTGTACAATATTGTAGTACATTATTTTGATCTATCTCGTAGGGTTCAGCCACTGTTTGCAATGTAAGTGCAAAAATGTGTTTATTATTTACGACATCACATTAGAAACCTCTAAAATTATCAGTGTTCCTCTAATATATTATGCATGTATTATACCTATAAATCTTCCTTTTGAATCACTCCTTGTATTAAAAAAACCGCATCAAAATCCGTTTCGTAGTTTTAAAGATCTAAGCACATATACAGACAGGGGGAAGCAACTTTGTTTTATAATATGTATTGATTAAACTAGCTGACCTGGCGAACTTCGTACCACCACTATTTTTAATTTTGCAATAAAAATATCGCGATAATTAATTGAAATAAAATTTAGCATATATTTTCTAAATTCGACAAAGTTACGTATCTATGCAAAATTTCATAATTTCATTAAAATCGGTCAAGTAGGTTCGGAGATTAGCACAGACAAACATTGTGACTCTTTATATACAAGATATGCATTAAATTTTGTATGTGTATGTGTCCATATGTGTGTGTTTTATTAGTGTTTTTTTATACATGTTCTTATTTTGTTTTCGTTTTAGATAAAACTTGAATTTGAAACCAACGAGTATGGATCTACCGATACTAGTAATTTATTGGCTCTGCCTTCGACAAAACGTAAAACAAAAATTGTATCTGATAAGAAGGAAAAAATAAAATTTTTGTCTAAAGCTCATAGAAAGAGATTAGAAAAAATTGTTGATAAGAAGAAAAAGAAAGAAAATGTAAGTATAGGATATTAAAATTGTAACTACTTATCAAATATAATAAAATAAGCTATATTTGCTCTCGAACTATTTTCATACTAATATTAATCTCCTTTAAACATCTAGGTTTTCATGGTGACTTTTTTTTATTAACACAAATACAAGTACACTTTTACATTAGTATTTTAAATATAATTAACTAGCTTCTGCGCGCGACTTCGCCCGCGTGGAATAGGACCAATTCTGTCATACATGATTTGTGCGAAACTAACGGTTTTTTTTTACGCCTTTTTACGCCTATTGGTCTTAGCGTGATGATATATAGCCTATAGCCTTCCTCGATAAATGGGCTATCTAACACTGAAAGAATTTTTCAGATCGGACCAGTAGATCCTGAGATTAGCGCGTTCAAACAAACAATCAAACAAACAAACTCTAGCTTTATTATATTAGTATAGATTATTTAACAATCTTTAAATCCTTTTTTGTTTATTTATTTATAGTTATCCTCCGTAATGGTTTTTCAAATCTTAAAAGAGGTTTACCTCTTATATGTAGCTCATTTGACCTAAACAATAATAAAATAGATATATGAAGTAAATTGTACTAATTATATATTAATATCCTTAAAAAATATTATCATATTCAGAGGGCAGCTTTACTAGAGTCCTTATCAAAAGTACAAGCCACACCAGAGGAAATACAACATTTTACGACAATTTCAACTGTTCAAACTCTTGGGTTACGTAAACTGAATGAATATAAGTCTGAAGAAGTAGTACATAATACAGAACTCCCTGAACAGAAAAAATTCAGTAGTATAGCAGGTAAATATTAATTTAATCTATATATAAATAACAGTGTGGACGTATGGGATACAGCTCTGGGGAAGTGCCAGTAACTCAAATATTGCTGTGATACAGAGATTACAAAATGTCATCTTGCGCACCATTTCCAATGTTCCTTGGTTCATCACAAACGGTGAAATCCATGCCGCCTTGCAAATGACCACAGTGAAGGAGGAAATTAGAGCTGCCTCAAAAATATATCAACAAGGGCTTGCCCTACATTGTAGGGCAAGCCGTTGTTGATATATTTTTGATGAGATGTAGGGCCTACATCCTAATCAATTGGCAGCCCAGCTGAAAAGCCAAAAACATCTTAGGCGCCTAAAGAGGCATGATGTATTACAGCTGCACAAGAGGGTGTAGCACCCTCATAACCCGAGAAGTGCTCTCGATGGAGGGCTCACTCGTCACGCCAACTATCGCACCAACTATCCGCTTATAGTCCAAGGACTGATTGCAGATGAAAAAATAACAAAAAAAAAAAAAAAAATTGCGGGGTCAGCTAGTAATTAATATATAAACAAAGATTTTAAATATTATGTTTTGAATATGACCCTTTTTTTGTAATATGTCTTTGCTTAGTGATTATTATAATTATAATATAGCATATTATGTAATTAAGACAAATGTATTGTGGTATGACTTTAATTTCGCAATGTTTTCAAAATCATCTCAGAGATAAATGAAAAAAATGGGTTCAAGAATAAAATAATAAAGAGTCAAGAATAAAATAGTCCAATTAATAATTATCAAATATTAAAGCTGCTTACAGTTTGAATATAAAAAATACTATTAATGTACAAGATGGGAACAATATAATTTTTAAATAATAAATATTAAAGTTTACAAAGAATAAAATATTGTTAGTAATTTTTTTTTTTAATTAAATGGAAAATGAAACTGCAATAATTATTAAAAGATTTATAATTATTATGTTTTTTTCTTTTCTAGGTGCAAAAAAGAGGCTCAGGCTATTACGAATGGATAAAACTGATGGTCATAAGAAAAAAAAATATGATCCAAATGTTATCGGTCTCGAAGATTCAACTGACGATGAATCTGATTCTGAAACGAGTGATACATCGCTTGTTGAAGAAAGTAATTTATCACCAGTTAAAGAAAGTGATGAAATTAAAAACGATTGTGAAAATAATTTAACTACAGAAGATAAACACAAAAAAGAAGTTATTGATATATCTGAAGAAGATACTAAAAATAATGAAAGTGAAATAAAAACAACAAATAATAATGTCAATAATTCTAAAACAACGAAAAAAATTACTTTTGATAATGATAAAGTAAACAAAGATGTAAAACCACTACTTGATTGTCCTAAAACGCGTGTAGAAATAAAAAGAGATCCTAAAGTGCAAGTGGCGAGGTTGAAACTACCAATTTTAGGGGAAGAACAGAGAATAATGGAAATAATAAATGAAAACGAAATTATCATAGTGGCCGGAGAGACGGGTATGAATTTTCTTTTAAAATTATGGTTTGAAGAGTAAATGATTGTAATATATTAATGATGTTTAAATTAATTCTGCTATTGTGTATACTTTGCAGAGAAAAAACTAACAAAGATCAAAATTACTTACTTGTTAGAATGTTAAGTATAGGTACTTTGAAATATAATTTTGTTATTATATTATATAGTGTTGAATTAATTTAAACCTGTATATAGTTCTGCTTGTCTAAATAAGAGGTAGAATATAAGCACAGTAGCATTATAGATAATTTCAAATTACTTTTAAGATTTGTCAATTTCATTATTATTTTCAGAGTAACTGAATTCTTGAATACTCTTTTTCCTTTATTTACGTCTTTAAGTTATTTTATAAATTTATTATATTTAAAAACAGTAAAAACACGAAGGCCACAGCACAAATACTGTGCGTTTTTCTATGTGTTTTTTAAAATAAAATTTCTAAAATATAAAAGCGAACTAAACAAAATAATCGATCGATTTAGCCTTTAACATAGAACTGCTGGGCATAGGCCTCTTTCTCTATGTAGGAGAAGGATTGGAAATTATTCCACCACGCTGCTCCACTGCGGGTTGGCATCAGGTGTATATGATAATAACCGGAACCGACGACGGCTTAACGTACTCTCCGGGGAATTGTGGGGAGACACACAAGGACAGACATCTAAACCCGAAAGAAATAGAACTACAAATACAAATAACCATCCCAAACGGAAATCGAACTCACAATCACCGGTGTCTGAGCGTCCACACGTTGTACGCACCGCTACACCTGAGCGCTGTCTAAATTAAATGAGTAACTAATAAAAAAAGTGTGCTTTAGATCACACGACTGAAGTAAAACTTCTTTAGCTCCATCTAACTTACATCTCCCTCTCAACTTCCGTTCGCCTCGCCCGATCACACTTTTCGTAACGCTCTCGTCACACATTCACCAGCTTACCAAGTCAAGCGTGCGTAAAAAAGTTTTACTTCTATAAATCTAAATACACTATATCTTATACACATATAACATTCTCGTGTCAAAATGTTAGTTACAATACTCCTCTGAAACGGCTGGACCGATTTTTATGAAATTTTGTATGCATATCGGGTAGGTGTGAGAATCGCCCAACATCTATTTTTCATACCGCTAAGCTATAAGGGTGGGGGGATTAAGGGGGTTAATAACATATATAAATATATGGCAAAACAATGTTTGCGGGGTCAGCTAGTAACGAACTAAATACCTAATTAATGAGCAATAGTGAGTTATATTGTAAACTTCTAGGTAGCGGTAAAACAACACAAATACCTCAGTTTCTATATGAGGCCGGATACGCTGAAAGTAAAATGATAGCGGTGACTGAACCAAGAAGAGTAGCAACCGTAGCGATGTCAAAGAGAGTCGCTCATGAATTGGGTTTGACAAGTAAAGAAGTGTCATACTTGATGCGTTTCGAGGGAAATGTTACTAAGGACACCAAAATTAAGTTTATGACTGATGGTAAGATGGCATACTATAGTACGACGGGGGTAGTACCTCGACCTTACAGAAGATCACAGCTAAATACATAATACTGTTTCCAAGCAGTGTTGTGTTCCTGTTGGTGACTAAGGTGACCACAGCTCCTGGGGGAAATTGGGGATAGGGTCGGCAATGCGCTTGCGATGCTTCTGGTGTTGCAGACGTCTATAAGCTACGGTAATTGCTTACTATCAGGTGAACCGTACGCTTGTTTGCCGACCTAGTTATATATATTTAAAAAAATTATATTTTTGTACTAAAATTAAACAATATATTCCGAAATTGTAGTTTGTAGTAAGCGGTAGTAGCTAAAGTATATTGTAAATGACCAGTTGCTATGTTCGAATAAGACGTCTTCTAACTATAATGGTTCGTTAGCATAACGAACAGTTTCTTGAACCGGTTTATACTCAATATGTTTTTTTTTGTAGGTACGTTTATAAGTGATCTTTCACTAGCTAATTCTAATGACACTTGGGTGTCCTTCGCATTTAAATTTGATCGAGATCTGATAACTACTTTTTGATAAAATCTTTGATAAACTTACTTGCCTACTCTTCTTCTTCCTCCTCTTCCTCCTTTTCTTTTTCTTCTTCTTCTTCTTCTTCATTTAATAGCCGATGATGTAAACAAATTGATTTTTGTTAATTTGTTTTATAAAATATCTGCAGGAACCATATTTTTCGTTACTCATATATTTTAACTACGATAGGTTTTACTGCCAGAAAAATTAAAACGAATAAAGGAATAGTTATTTATAGGCACACTTGAGTCACAACACGATTGTCATTGAACAGTTCGTGCGTGGGTTGAACGAATCGTTTTTGAATTAAAACTTACGAAAGCGAAAACTTGCGTCTCGATAAAGAAACAAATTTAAATGTATAGGATAGAATGATATTGAATATATTACACAGTATTTTATATTCTCGGTGAAAAAAAAAAATTCTCGTAGGCTTCTACTTTTGGGAGGTTTCAATTCTGCCGTGTGTGAATTGGACACACCCTCTTTTTTGACTTGGACTTTAATCGATTATGTTTTCAGGTGTTCTCCTCAAAGAAGTCCAAACCGATTTCCTTCTAAGCAAATATTCAGTGGTAATAATCGATGAAGCTCATGAACGCAGTGTTTATACGGATATATTACTGGGATTGTTGTCCAGAATCGTCCCTTTGAGAAGGAAAAGGGGCAGTACATTGAGATTAATTATCATGTCAGCCACACTAAGAGTTGAAGATTTCACCGAAAACACAAGATTGTTTAAAACACCTCCTCCAACGGTTAAGGTATGTCAATTGTTGTATGTGTATATATTTTATTTTGTTTACCAATAATATTCTTTGTGTCAATCGTCAGTTTTAATATAAGATCTTTCTATAAACCCTCTTTTGACGTAAAAATAAATTATTCCGTTTTTAAAATATGATAATTTTTAGTCACGTTATCGACATGAGGGCTACCCCCAGTTAACGGATTATCCACTATTTACGACACATCCTGTATATATGGACGGCCTATGTCCAGCAGTGGACTGCGATTGGCTGAAGTGAGTGATATAATAAATAGCTTCAGCCTGTAATATCCCACTACTGGGCATAGGCCTCTTTCCCCATGTAGGGAAAGGATCAGCGATCATCTACCACGCTGCTCCACTGCGCGTTGGCGGATAATATGTTCCCTACTATAAATAAAGATCTTTCTCGGGTATTTATGATAACAACCGGGACCGACGGCTTAACGTGTTCTCCGAGGCACGGTGGGAAGGACAGACGGTCGGTCCACAAGGACAGACATTCAAACCGGAAAGAAATATTTGACACAAACAAATACAAATATCCATCTCGAGCGGGAATCGAACCCGCAAACCGTCGGTGTTTTAGGTGACTAGTCGCACCACCACCAGAACGGTTGTTGAGAAAATCGGGTCACAAATAATTGATAAACATTTTTGATTGAAACAGACATTATTTTAATACATTTTCAACTGCTACAAAATTAGTGCATTATTTTTCTTACAAGTGCGACATTAAAACTAGTTTTTGAGTCTAAAAGCACACAACACTGAAGATAAATTTAAAATTTTCATTTAACACTAAAACTATGTGACTTGATTGAAATGAAACAACTTTTTCGGATTTTATCGCGGACTGTCAGTCCTCCCGTGACCATGGTTGCTGTAAAGTATCCGAAACGTCGGGAATCTAAAAAACTTAACAAACCGCGATAAAATCCGAAAAAGTTGTTGTATTTCAATGAGTAAAATTCGCGTATACATTATAGAACAATATGTGACTTGAATCAATCTTGTTATTGTGTCAGTGTGCGGTATACATTAACGTTGCATCTGTGACAAAACGATGACGTACGTAGTAGAGAGATCTACAAGACCAATTACTAGTTTTATATTAATTGGAAAAATGCGCCAGATCGTGTACTTCGGCGGACGCGTCTCGATGAATTGTATAGTCTCGTGGACCATCTCGATTAACTCCTCGTCTGAAAATATTAAAAACCTTTGAAATCATCATTTAATTTCGTTTTTATGAGTTGTCAGAACGTTCTAGAAACGAAAGTTGTTAAATAAGTGTGAGTTTACTTCTATCGATGGCATTATTAGAAAACGTCGTAACCGATACCGTTGTAACCGTCGTAGCCGGTACCGTCGACGTCGTAGCAGATAAATAGCGCACAAAAACGTAATGAGGTCATTCGTTCAGTAGATTTTACTCCTCATATTTTTTTCATACCGGGGGCCTTATATGAAAATCGATTCTAAAGGAGGAAACTCCAAAAATATAATATTTAGTCTGTATATTGAATAGATCTATTAATAAATGGTTTTTTACACCTTTGGTAGTAATTAAGAGATTAGCACACGTCTCTTTCAATTTATCGTATTCGTACAACAGCATCTCGGCTATCAGCGCTGGTGTTGTCATCAATGTTATACTTACAAATAGATCGATAACGTAACATATTAGTGCTTGAATTGTAAGCTGTAAATAAACAACCATTTGAAATATTGAATTAAGGTTCAGGGTTTTAATTGTAAATAAAGTTTTTAGTAGCACTTACTGTATCGAAATGTGCTATAATTCCATAGTTAACGGAAACTATTATTTTTACCATTGTAATAATCAAATTACTCAACATCTGCAACAAAAGTTTTGCTTTTATAAATTGGATAGTATCAATAACACACACACACACACACACACACACACACACGCACACGCACACGCGCAAACTCGCACACGCGCAGGTTGTTGCTAAAAAAATTCTTGTTTCTTTTCTTTATTTGTATTTTCTGTAAAGCTTAGTTTGTTTCGTCTTATAAACTTTCTATTAAGAGTTATCTATTTCTTTTCTATTATCTTCCCAAGGGAGCATAGTGCACTCAAAAGAAGAAGTCAACCTTTACCAAGTGTTATTATTGTAATGTGTTTTTTATTGATGAAATAAACATTTTATTTATTATTTATTATTATTCATAACTAGCTTCTGCGCGCGACTTCGTCGGCGTGGACTCCGCTCCTATTGGTCTTAGCGTGATGATATATAGCCTATAGCCTTCCTCGATAAATGGACTATCTAACGCTGAAAGAATTTTTCAAATCGGACCAGTAGATCCTGAGATTAGCGCGTTCAAACAAACAAACAAACAAACAAACAAACAATCAAACAAACAAACTCTTCAGCTTTATTATATTAGTATAGATTGTACGATTGACTTCTACTTTGTATAAAAATCAATCCAAATATGGTTGAAGCGGAGATATTATGTAGTGTCTTTTTTAAAATTTAAAATCCTTAAATTTTTAAATGTAACTAGAATTAGTTTGATTTTCTAGCATAACACATATTGTGATGAATGTCGGAATTTTAAAAGTGAGAGACATGTTCCTTGCTACTGCGTCATCGGAAATACGAATTATTTTGAAGTTTGATGATTGGTAAGAAGATGTAATACTAAACAGTTTAGCTAAATGGATTCATCATTGCTAAGCTTTCGTAAAGTTTTTTCATATACCTAAGAGTTAAGGCTTCCAACGACAGGACGTCTTACACACACGTTTATTGTATGTTAAGATAACATAATTATTGCCTATAGTATCTTCGCCGTGTATGGCGCCCTTTAGATCGCATCTGCGTTACGAATCGGCGCCTGTCGGTGAAAGGCTTTACAAAAGGATGGCATATTTAACGATATTCCGTCCTTCGCGACTTCGGACTTCGGTTAATTACCACAACTTCAGACGCTACAGCTCACATAGCCGAGAGGATTTTCCGCCGAACTATCTTTGGTAGCATAAATTGTATTGGTTTATAAATATAGAAGTTATAAAATTAACCATATTCAAACTTACCGTAACTTTTAATGCCCTATTATTAACGTCGAAGTTATCCAATATCAGTTTGTATTGATGCAAAAATTTTTTCAACATGTATATTTTTTCGTTATCGGAAATGTTTTTATTTAAAACATTACTATTCAAATATTGGTTGATATATTTAATTCTTGACCAGAACAACTCGAATGTTACGATAGTCGTCGTGTGGCTTAAATGATTAGTAATTAAAACAAAGATCATAGCCCAATGTTTAATAATATATAAATAGGAAATGAAGGGCAGGTATTGAGACCATATTATGTTTTCCACAGTTACCGTCAAAAGGCTCATAAATACTAACAAATTTGTTATTTTCAAGTTAAAACCATTTTTCAATCCAATCATTCGATCGATGATATTCATGTTGTCACAGAACTTTAAAAAAGCTTTGTCCTTTGTATAAATTGAAATAATCATGGCGGTAAGAAAATGTAAAATGGTTGGAATATTATAGTAAATCATCTGCTGCTCTAAATATAGTGACGCTAATAAGCTTGCCGTTGTTACAAAATAGTACACTAAACAATAAATTATGGCCAATTGGCGTGATGTCGTCGAAGTAAATATGTCCGAGTAATAACCAAACGTTAATCGTAATATCGAAATAGCTTTAAGAGAACATATAGCACTAAATATATTTTTAAAATAGGTATACGACATTTTTAATATATCACTCGCGCGGTTGATTGTCGAAATGAATGATAGCACTTGTAGTGTCAATTTGCCTAAGTACATTTGTTTAATAATTTAGTAAAAGCGTTTTCGTAGTTTTAATTTCCGTCCTTAATGGGCATGACGACAGTATCAAAAAATCGTCAATTTAATGATTTTAGGGGAACACTCATATTTAAAAAATTCGAAATACTGGTTTAGTTTTATGTAATATAATAAGATTATTTTATTATTATTTTTTATTTATACTTTATTGTAGATCACAACTACAAATATCATTTGCAGACTGTGAAGTACAATGGGCGGACTTATGGCTATTTAGCCATTTCTTCCAGACAACCCAAATATTGATTGACAGATAAACCCAATTATTGTGATTTTCAATAAAATAAAACAGTAAAATACTGCAATCGGCCATTTTGATTGAAACACAAATTACAGCGCACGACGTCACAACATAACATAATACGTCAGGCGCGCTCCAAAGAGTAAAGTAAAAAGTAAGGCCCACATTATTCTGTGACGTCAAGCCGACGCCATGACACCTGCAGCCGTTTTGCCGCTCTCATTGAAAACATATTAGAAAAATAGTTTTAAAATTCCTTAAACTTAAGTTTATTACCGAAATATAGGTATTTTTGTAAATAGTAAATGTGTACCCACATTATGGAAGAGGTTTTCAAAATCTTTCGTCATGCCCATTGTAGGTTTATACATTCATACTGTGATTAATGTATATGAAATATTTTATTCAAATGTTGATATAGAATTGAAAATAAAAAACGAGTGAGCTTTAGACCACACGACTGTAGTAAGATTTCTTTAGCGATAGGCCTGAACTGTGAATTAGATATACGAAACTTAACTGGCTATGAGAGAAAGAGAAGAAAAGGCAAAGTAAAACTCCAATATTATACGATCACGATTCAGCCTGTAATATCCCACTGTTGGGCATAGGCCTCTTCCCCATGTAGGAGAAGGATCTATTATACGTTAAAAAATAAATTTGAGCAATTTTGTTTAATATGTACTTTGGGAGAACTATTTCAGCATAGAAACCGAACATTAATCAAAATGGCTTTTACAGAAACAACTGCATGAAAAATATTCATTAAATTATTGTACAACATTTTTATGTGCAACTCGTGCAGGCTATGGTCACAGAAAATTACAATTATTCGACGTCGATTTACTTAAGTAGCTATTTTATATAGTGAAAGCACTTCCATAAATTAAAATTACTATTTTTACTTATTAAAAATGACTATTATTGGTTTGTGTAATAAGCAATGATGGTAACCGGTACCGACAGCTTAACGTGTTCTCCGAGGCAAGATGACCACAAGGACAGACACCAAACAACAACCCAGACCGGAAATAAATTATTTGTACAAATACCAATATCGACTCCGAGTGGGAATCGAACCCGCAAGCGGCGTTGTGTAGGCGCTTGACACAGCACACGCATCACTAATTTATTTATATTTTACTACAATAAATATTGTAAAAAATTGGATGCACTGTCTTTTGTCAAAAAGTAGATTTCTATCAAATTTAAATGCGACCATAAGACAAGCACCAGCGTTAGTTTAAAAAAAGAATCATCGAAATCAGTCAACCCAGTAAAACACATTCATAAAAAAATACAGTCGAATTGAAAACCTCCTCCTTTTTTGAAAAATGTAGGAAATAGAGAAATTGTCATCATGGCTTATTATTGAGCTTGGTTTATAATTTCTTTCATAGAGCCCTAAAACCAAAGTTATCAACTGATTACTGACGTTATTTTCAATAGAAACAGTTATTGAAGTGAAACTTCTACCGCATTGCGCCTAAGCGCATGAGGGGTATGAGCGACCGGTAACGCGGCACCTGGGAACACCGCGTGACGTTGACTTTTTGTTTTTTTTTTCAATTACTTTTTTGTATTTTAAATTCGTTTTTTTTGGAGTTTACTCCTTAAGAATCGATTTTCATATAAGGCCCCCGGTATGAAAAAAATATGAGGAGTAAAATCTACTGAACGAATGACCTCGTTACGTTTTTGTGCGCTATCTATCTGTTACGACGTTTACGAAGGTACCGGCTACGACAGTTACGACGGTATCGGTTACGACGTTTTCTAAAGGTCGATTTACATCAGACGAGCGAATGCTCATTCTATCCCCACTATATCAAATTCTTATCAAATTCTTTTAGTGTAAACAGGCGTAGAGCATTCTTTCGTTGTTATATATAGGTATGAATACGAGTTTTCGATTACAGATCAAGAAAGAATGCTCTTGTACTAGCTCTAGCTCTTTGTTCGTTTGGTCTAAATCTACCCTGATAAATGCCATCGATGGCGTTATTTTGATTCATTTATTTACCATTTGATATGGTATTAATCTTTTTCTTAGACTATAAAGTCTTTTTTGTACATATTTAGAGAGTCGATCTGAAGAAGTAAACTCCAGTCGTAAGCGTCGGAGCTGACACACACACTTTTTTAATTAGTGTTTTTGAATTATTTTTCCAAAGAAGTTTAACTTCTGACATGTGTATTTTGTAGGTCACACATTTTTTTTTATTAATTGCTGATTCAAAATTTCCTTCTGAATATTCCATTAATTTGAAAAATGATTTTTACAGGTGGAGGCTCGACAATTTCCCGTAACGATACACTTCAACAAAAACACTTACAGCGATTATTTGAAAGAAGCATACAAAAAAACTGTAAAAATACACACAAGACTCCCGGAAGGTGGGATACTTATATTTGTTACGGGACAACAAGAGGTAATTCAGCTTTTTATATACTAATATTATAAAGAGGTAAAGTTTATAACTTTGTTTGTATATACGGGGTAATCTTCGCAAATACTGATCCGACCATGAAAATTCTTTCACTAAAAGAAAGCTACACTATTCAGGAGTGACATAGGCTATATTTTATTGTAATTGAACAAAAAAATTCAGTAAATAAGAAAAATATAAAAATATAACTCCAAATTGGTAAATATACTAACGCAGGGGTTCCCAAAGTGTGCGCCGCGGCGCCCTGGTGCGCCGTAGAAAGTTAAGAGGGGCGCCGCCGTAAGTCGATTCTTTATCATTATCCGAAACCAAAAATATTCGGAGGTACTTTGTACATCATATTTATGTGAAGCTGGATTTTCAGCTGTTGCTGTAATTACGAACAAATATCGCTCAAGGATCAATGTGGAGCAAGTAACGAGAGTAGCAGTGTCAAGTCTTATTCCCCGCTTTGAAAAACTCGTCCTCATTGATTCATTGCGTAAATATCGTATTTTATCTTCGCTTTTCTTAAGACTAAAGTCTTTCTTGTTATTGTTTGTTTCAATTCTTTCATATTATTTAAAAAATGCTACTTCATAATGTAAGTAGATATGTATTTTCATTTTTAACCGACGTCTATAAAGGAGGAGGTTTCTCAATTTGACCGTAGAAATATACATTTTTTATGTGTATTAGCGGATAACTTGGTTGTTTATGAACCGATTTTGCTGATTCTTTTTTGTTGGAAAGGAGATATCCCAGGGGTGGTAATGAAAAGGAAACCACTATCTGATGATGGCATCCCAGAGAAAGGGGAGGGGAACCTTCGAAAATCGTAGCGGCGACTAGTACGTTTGTTAAATTTTTTTCGTCTACTTACGTTGTTATTACTTGTGGGTGTAATTGAAGTCGGTTTTTTTCGTTTGCTAGCAAACACAATAATTATTGTTCTAACTACTATCATTATAGTTGCCATTTCTTTCTACGATATCTTTTTCAAATACTTAACTAGGGTAGGGCGCCGTGACAAAATTCTAAATTTGTGTGTGCGCCGCGGGCTGAAAAAGATTGGGAACCCCTGTACTAACGCAATCTCTCGCCGCCATCTATCGCTATTAGAAGACTATTTATTAGTCTATCGACGTCGTTTTCTCGATTTTTAGATAGATGGCGTTGGAGTAACATATTATTTATTTAAGTGCTATAAAATTTGTTCTTTAAAGTATGTTATTTGGTTCTGTAAATTTAATACACGATAAGAAATAAAACTCTAAATAAAATTCTAAACAATGAACCTAATAAAACTTAGTAACTACTACACAACATAATTGCATCACAAAAATAATTAACGCCCAACGAAGTGGGCACGGGTCGGCTAGTATGCTATAATCTTCGATAACTTTTCAGTCATCATGTTTTGTTGTATTGTTTTCTTTATAAAATTTTATATACATTGGTAGTAAAATAAATAATGAGTAATTTTACAATAAAAAGGAATTTGTACAACAAAATAATACTTCCGCTAAAGGATCAATAACAATAAATAAATGCAGTTAAAAATACGCAGTCTTCTATCATTTATTGGTAAATTAATGTAAGGAACTAATATAATGTAAATGCTGTAAGAAACAGATAATGAAAGAGCACACTGGTTCATCGTGGCACAGACTTTGGCCTATCACAAGAACCAGGGAACTCATTATTCTATGTAACCATTTTAATGAATAAAGCATTATTATTATTGTTATAAAAATGTTCTTACACAGGTAAATTACTTAGTACGTAAACTAAAGGCAGCCTTCCCATATCGCAAAGACGTGAACTACTCCAAGCTTATAACGAAGAAGATTAATAAAGAAGTTGATACCGCTTTGGACTCCGAACCTGAGGATATTGAATCTGATGATGACGAGGTAAACTATAATTCAGTATATTTCTTTTGATTAAAAATTTTTTAGATTTTTGCTTTATGTAGAGCAAAACTATAAATCTGTATGTACGATATTTTTTATCTATATATTCCAGTAATACCTGTATAAGTGGTATATCAAGAGACTTACACCTTTTTGTTTTTTTAACTGAGGTAGGGCACAGCAAGAAATTTCCTGCTCAAAATATGAAGCAGCCCGACTGGGGTATTACTTTGACCTTACAGAAGATCACAGCTAAATAATACTGTTTGCAAGCAGTGTTGTGTTCCTGTTGGTGAGTGAGGTGACCAGAGCTCCTGGGGGGGATTGGGGATAGGGTCGGCAACGCGTTTGCGATGCTTCTGGTGTTGCAGACGTCTATAAGCTACGGTAATTGCTTACCATCAGGTGAGCCGTACGCTTGTTTGGTGACCTAGTTACATTTAAAAAAAAAAAACGTTTTTATTACTCATAGAGACTTTTCAAGTCGCAAATGAGTGGATTATCATGATTGGTGTCTTTTTATACAGGATCTCTTGTAGGGATAACCGAGGGTAAGGAAAATTATTTGGGAGTAGTTATTGAGTTACAATGCCTCAATAACAGTATAGTAACGCTATGCAATCAAATTTCATTTTTTAAAATTTCCTGTAATGTGGGGATTTGAATACCAAAGGGTCGGGAGTCGGGACCACATTATGTTTATCAATAGAAGATGTTCCTCAAGTATCCAGGGCCCATTTAAGCATATTTCACTGTGTAAATTAGATACTATAAGAATAATTCTTATATAGTTGTTTTAGCAAACATATTAGTTTTTAATTTATATTCAGAACCCTGTGTCTGCATTCTGAAGTAGATTCTGGTTCTTTCCATATTTGAAATAACACGGGTTAAATATTGAATATTACTATTTTAGGTTGAAAAAGAAATGAAAAGGATGAGGAAAGCGCGTAGAAAGGCGAAGCAAAAATCGAAAACGTTACCTAAGATAAATTTGGACGATTACGACATGCCAGAAGACGACGGACAAGCAGATTTGGTTAGCGATGAAGACAGTGACGGGCATTTGAGTGATTCAGGTTTGTCATCTAAAATAATACTATGTCACCCGTATTACCTGGTTTTTAACGATGTGATACTTTTTCACGTTTATTCATGGTATAAAGAAGAGAAAAAGGAATGACAGGATTTAATGCCTTAATAACTAATTCCAATTAAAATATCACTTCAGCCTATCGCAGTCCACTGCTGGACATAGGCCTCCACAAGTTCGCGCCAAAAATGACGCGAACTCATGTATGTTGCCCATAGTCATCACCCTGGGCAGGCGGGTTGGTGACCTAAGGCTGGCTTTGTCGCACCGAAGACGCTGCTGCCCGTCTTCGGCCTGTGAATTTCAAAGCCAGCAGTTGGTCAGTTATCCCGCCATCGGTCGGATTTTTAAGTTCCCAGGTGGTAGTGGAATTGTGTTATGCCTTAGTCGCCTCTTACGACACCCACGGGAAGTTATATAATGTAATAAACAAAACAAGAATATTGTAACATTTTAGATACAGAAGACGTCCTAGCACCGGAGATAAAGTCCTGCCGTCAGCCGCTCTGGGTGCTTCCACTGTACTCAATGCTTAGTTCAACAAAACAAGCTCTTGTTTTTGAACCTCCCCCCGTTGGAGCAAGACTCTGTGTTGTCAGTACTGATGTGGCAGAAACTTCACTAACTATACCAGCCATCAAATATGTCGTGGATACAGGGAAAAAGAAAATGCGGTAAGAACTTGTATATATTTTTTTATGAAAGGCTAGTTTTGGGGTGCTAGAGTCACACGGTTGGAAAAAGTACTTTTCTCCGAGTAGAAAAGGATTGGTACTTGATACTCCACATTATTGTTTTGCGGATTGTTGGACATTTTCCTGAATCTTCCTTCGTCTCGGCTAGTCATGACGCATGTCTCACCCAAATACCAATGTTAGTCTGAGATATGACAACTTCTAGGGCTCCTTCGACAAAGATTGGTTTGGGAATGACGTGGTCCTGGTTATCGTATCATATCAACTTTTATTTTTATATACGATAAGGTGGGAAAACAGGCGTACGGTCTGTTACCGTAGCCTTTGGTTGCCAGAAACACTATAGGCATCGCAAACATAGTATTGACCCCTACCCCCGACTTTCCCCAAGAGCTCTGCCCACATAACTGACTGCAGGAACAGAAAACTACTTGAGAACAGTATTATTTTACCGTAAACTTCCGTAAGGTTGAGGTATTTTCCCAGTCGGGCTGCTCCAGATTTCGAGCTGGATATTTCCTGATGTACCGTACCTCAATGTTTCGTAATATAAGTCTGGTTATGATTTTATTTTGTAAAACAGGGTATACGACCACACGACGGGTGCGAGCGCGTGGCGTGTGGTGTGGACGTCGCAGGCGAGCGCCGCGCAGAGGACGGGGCGCGCGGGGCGCACGTGCGCGGGGCACGCGTACCGGCTGTACAGCAGCGCCGTGTTCCAGCACGAGTGCGCGCCGCAGCACGCGCCCGACCTGTGCCGCCGCCCGGTCGACGACCTCGTGCTCATGATGAAGTGCATGGGCGTCGACAAGGTGAGACACACACATGTAGATGTACATGTACAGCAGCGCCGTGTTCCAGCACGAGTGCGCGCCGCAGCACGCGCCCGACCTGTGCCGCCGCCCGGTCGACGACCTCGTGCTCATGATGAAGTGCATGGGCGTCGACAAGGTGAGACACACACATGTAGATGTACATGTACAGCAGCGCCGTGTTCCAGCACGAGTGCGCGCCGCAGCACGCGCCCGACCTGTGCCGCCGCCCGGTCGACGACCTCGTGCTCATGATGAAGTGCATGGGCGTCGACAAGGTGAGACACACACATGTAGATGTACATGTACAGCAGCGCCGTGTTCCAGCACGAGTGCGCGCCGCAGCACGCGCCCGACCTGTGCCGCCGCCCGGTCGACGACCTCGTGCTCATGATGAAGTGCATGGGCGTCGACAAGGTGAGACACACACATGTAGATGTACATGTACAGCAGCGCCGTGTTCCAGCACGAGTGCGCGCCGCAGCACGCGCCCGACCTGTGCCGCCGCCCGGTCGACGACCTCGTGCTCATGATGAAGTGCATGGGCGTCGACAAGGTGAGACACACACATGTAGATGTACATGTACAGCAGCGCCGTGTTCCAGCACGAGTGCGCGCCGCAGCACGCGCCCGACCTGTGCCGCCGCCCGGTCGACGACCTCGTGCTCATGATGAAGTGCATGGGCGTCGACAAGGTGAGACACACACATGTAGATGTACATGTACAGCAGCGCCGTGTTCCAGCACGAGTGCGCGCCGCAGCACGCGCCCGACCTGTGCCGCCGCCCGGTCGACGACCTCGTGCTCATGATGAAGTGCATGGGCGTCGACAAGGTGAGACACACACATGTAGATGTACATGTACAGCAGCGCCGTGTTCCAGCACGAGTGCGCGCCGCAGCACGCGCCCGACCTGTGCCGCCGCCCGGTCGACGACCTCGTGCTCATGATGAAGTGCATGGGCGTCGACAAGGTGAGACACACACATGTAGATGTACATGTACAGCAGCGCCGTGTTCCAGCACGAGTGCGCGCCGCAGCACGCGCCCGACCTGTGCCGCCGCCCGGTCGACGACCTCGTGCTCATGATGAAGTGCATGGGCGTCGACAAGGTGAGACACACACATGTAGATGTACATGTACAGCAGCGCCGTGTTCCAGCACGAGTGCGCGCCGCAGCACGCGCCCGACCTGTGCCGCCGCCCGGTCGACGAGCTCGTGCTCATGATGAAGTGCATGGGCGTCGACAAGGTGAGACACACACATGTAGATGTACATGTACAGCAGCGCCGTGTTCCAGCACGAGTGCGCGCCGCAGCACGCGCCCGACCTGTGCCGCCGCCCGGTCGACGACCTCGTGCTCATGATGAAGTGCATGGGCGTCGACAAGGTGAGACACACACATGTAGATGTACATGTACAGCAGCGCCGTGTTCCAGCACGAGTGCGCGCCGCAGCACGCGCCCGACCTGTGCCGCCGCCCGGTCGACGACCTCGTGCTCATGATGAAGTGCATGGGCGTCGACAAGGTGAGACACACACATGTAGATGTACATGTACAGCAGCGCCGTGTTCCAGCACGAGTGCGCGCCGCAGCACGCGCCCGACCTGTGCCGCCGCCCGGTCGACGACCTCGTGCTCATGATGAAGTGCATGGGCGTCGACAAGGTGAGACACACACATGTAGATGTACATGTACAGCAGCGCCGTGTTCCAGCACGAGTGCGCGCCGCAGCACGCGCCCGACCTGTGCCGCCGCCCGGTCGACGAGCTCGTGCTCATGATGAAGTGCATGGGCGTCGACAAGGTGAGACACACACATGTAGATGTACATGTACAGCAGCGCCGTGTTCCAGCACGAGTGCGCGCCGCAGCACGCGCCCGACCTGTGCCGCCGCCCGGTCGACGACCTCGTGCTCATGATGAAGTGCATGGGCGTCGACAAGGTGAGACACACACATGTAGATGTACATGTACAGCAGCGCCGTGTTCCAGCACGAGTGCGCGCCGCAGCACGCGCCCGACCTGTGCCGCCGCCCGGTCGACGACCTCGTGCTCATGATGAAGTGCATGGGCGTCGACAAGGTGAGACACACACATGTAGATGTACATGTACAGCAGCGCCGTGTTCCAGCACGAGTGCGCGCCGCAGCACGCGCCCGACCTGTGCCGCCGCCCGGTCGACGAGCTCGTGCTCATGATGAAGTGCATGGGCGTCGACAAGGTGAGACACACACATGTAGATGTACATGTACAGCAGCGCCGTGTTCCAGCACGAGTGCGCGCCGCAGCACGCGCCCGACCTGTGCCGCCGCCCGGTCGACGACCTCGTGCTCATGATGAAGTGCATGGGCGTCGACAAGGTGAGACACACACATGTAGATGTACATGTACAGCAGCGCCGTGTTCCAGCACGAGTGCGCGCCGCAGCACGCGCCCGACCTGTGCCGCCGCCCGGTCGACGAGCTCGTGCTCATGATGAAGTGCATGGGCGTCGACAAGGTGAGACACACACATGTAGATGTACATGTACAGCAGCGCCGTGTTCCAGCACGAGTGCGCGCCGCAGCACGCGCCCGACCTGTGCCGCCGCCCGGTCGACGACCTCGTGCTCATGATGAAGTGCATGGGCGTCGACAAGGTGAGACACACACATGTAGATGTACATGTACAGCAGCGCCGTGTTCCAGCACGAGTGCGCGCCGCAGCACGCGCCCGACCTGTGCCGCCGCCCGGTCGACGACCTCGTGCTCATGATGAAGTGCATGGGCGTCGACAAGGTGAGACACACACATGTAGATGTACATGTACAGCAGCGCCGTGTTCCAGCACGAGTGCGCGCCGCAGCACGCGCCCGACCTGTGCCGCCGCCCGGTCGACGAGCTCGTGCTCATGATGAAGTGCATGGGCGTCGACAAGGTGAGACACACACATGTAGATGTACATGTACAGCAGCGCCGTGTTCCAGCACGAGTGCGCGCCGCAGCACGCGCCCGACCTGTGCCGCCGCCCGGTCGACGACCTCGTGCTCATGATGAAGTGCATGGGCGTCGACAAGGTGAGACACACACATGTAGATGTACATGTACAGCAGCGCCGTGTTCCAGCACGAGTGCGCGCCGCAGCACGCGCCCGACCTGTGCCGCCGCCCGGTCGACGACCTCGTGCTCATGATGAAGTGCATGGGCGTCGACAAGGTGAGACACACACATGTAGATGTACATGTACAGCAGCGCCGTGTTCCAGCACGAGTGCGCGCCGCAGCACGCGCCCGACCTGTGCCGCCGCCCGGTCGACGACCTCGTGCTCATGATGAAGTGCATGGGCGTCGACAAGGTGAGACACACACATGTAGATGTACATGTACAGCAGCGCCGTGTTCCAGCACGAGTGCGCGCCGCAGCACGCGCCCGACCTGTGCCGCCGCCCGGTCGACGACCTCGTGCTCATGATGAAGTGCATGGGCGTCGACAAGGTGAGACACACACATGTAGATGTACATGTACAGCAGCGCCGTGTTCCAGCACGAGTGCGCGCCGCAGCACGCGCCCGACCTGTGCCGCCGCCCGGTCGACGACCTCGTGCTCATGATGAAGTGCATGGGCGTCGACAAGGTGAGACACACACATGTAGATGTACATGTACAGCAGCGCCGTGTTCCAGCACGAGTGCGCGCCGCAGCACGCGCCCGACCTGTGCCGCCGCCCGGTCGACGACCTCGTGCTCATGATGAAGTGCATGGGCGTCGACAAGGTGAGACACACACATGTAGATGTACATGTACAGCAGCGCCGTGTTCCAGCACGAGTGCGCGCCGCAGCACGCGCCCGACCTGTGCCGCCGCCCGGTCGACGACCTCGTGCTCATGATGAAGTGCATGGGCGTCGACAAGGTGAGACACACACATGTAGATGTACATGTACAGCAGCGCCGTGTTCCAGCACGAGTGCGCGCCGCAGCACGTCTACTCGTATGAGTATGCACACATGCGCAACACATGCACATACGCGAATACAACGCGAATAATCCGTTGGTGGAGTTGCCATCCTATACTTTCTGTTTCAGGAACTCTGGGTGTTAACCGTATATGTATGGATTATATGTATAATAGTTGCAAAAAAATGTAAATCAGTCGGCTGTTTGCTAAAACTCATGCAGTACATTAAAAATCCAGTGGTTTATCTTTTGTTAGCTATTATAAAACGTTTATTTACATCGACGTGTCCAGCCTGAACCGTGTTTCTAAACAAATAACGAAAAATGTTTTAAATTTTATACTAAGTTTCTTAATGATATTTGCTTTTATCAGTGATAATGAATAATCTTTTTAGGTTGTGAACTTTCCGTACCCGACGGCGCCAGATAGAATGCAACTACGTTTGGCAGAACAACGACTCGAAGTTTTGGGTATATTAGAGAAATACGAATCAACGAAAATCAGGAAACGCAATGATGAAGAGGTAGGTTGAATATAATATAAATAACTTGCTGTACCCCGCAGCTTTATCTGCATTAGCTGTACAAAGTAGAAAAATATGGTTGTGCCATATAACCATTGAAATTGCTTCTATTTAACAAAAGTCTAAAAAAAATCACATTATTTAAATCTTAAACAAACTGCCGTCCTCAAGCTAATAATGTAATTAGAAAATATTTTTTATTTATTTATACATCTATCCACTCGTAGTAAAATTATAAAGAGTTAATTACTATTTTACCCCTTTTTGGACGGACTTTATGGAAATGCACATCTAGCATTTTATTGTTTATCCGCGAGTTTTTGAGATAATGGCCTTTCAGGGCAGATACATTTGTCACCTAAACACTCCCAGCGAATTCCATCTTCATATCCTTCATTTCTTCAATTATTTTGGTTTCTATTCGTTCTTACAAATACGTTATTATCTTTGTGTAGAATGATAATGTATAGAGATCATGTCATCTTTTAATTCACCTGCATTAATATTTAGGTACTGCTAACTACAAGTATACTCATAAAACCGTATATTTATTTTACGATTTACGCCCTTATTTCTGCTGATACATTTCTATGCTACATTCGAAACGTTTTATAGCCTATAAACTTCGATCTAGTACATTCTAAGCTTAGCACATTGGAAGTTAACAAACAAAACTCTTCAGTTATTATATTTTACCACTTTTGGGGGTTTTCAAGCGTCTAGTGTTTACATCTTTTCTGTAAAGGTAGGCAACGCACCTCAATTCCTCTAATGTTGCTAATGTCCATGACGATCGTAGCCATTAAACTTGTCACACATATGTTGAAATCACTTCATCGGTTTTTACAATTTTTTTTTGTGTATGTTTGGTAACATTTTTATTGGCCATACAGATGTTTGCCGTGGTCTGGGTCTTTGTGCAGTCCTTGTGGGTCTCCCCAGCGTGCCTCGGAGAGCACGTTAAGCCGTCGGTCCCGGTTGTTATCATGTACACCTGATAGCGATCGTTACTCATAGTAGGGATTATATCAGCCAACCCGCATTGGAGCAGCGTGGTGGATACAGAAGATCACGGCTAAGTAATACTGTTTTCATGAAGTGTTGTTTACCTGTTGGTAAGTAAGGTAACCAAAGCTCCTGGGTAGGATTAGGGATAGAATCAGCTTGCAATGTTTCTAGTGTTACATATTTCTATAAGTACGTATATAATACATTTATAACTATTTATATATTCTCACAGGTTCTCAAAGTGACTCCGCTCGGTAAAGCCGTGTCAGCGTTTCCTTTGCTACCGCGCTACGGAAAGATGTTAGCCCTCAGTCACCAGTTCAACTTGTTGCCCTATACCATCGCGCTAGTATCGGCGCTAACTGTTCAAGAGGTAGGTGGTAACCTTATCTTTACAGGTAAAAATGAATCGCCGAAAGCTATGTACCCGCCGAATAACTGCACCAAACTTGAAACTAGGGATTGCAATCCGGAAAACCGGATCCGGTAATCCGGCGGATCCGGCATCATTTTACAGTTACCGGATCCGGTAAAAAATGCCGGATCCGGTGACCGGATCCGGTGTTGGCATTTTTTGAGAAAATGACCTCTTTTTAAAAGAAAGAGCGTGGTTCTTAAATACACGAGTCCTTTGACGCTAAGACTAAAGACTTGATTGATAGATTTTTGCCATTTAAATTAGTTATAGATGCATTATAGTGAAGGTATTCAACTCTATTTACAGCTGAAAACACACTGAAGTTGCTTGACTTAATGTGCGAATATTAAATAACTTCACATTTCCGTTACTTGCAGAATACCTAGAAATATTAAGATTCAAATTAGGGATGTTATTTTATCGTAACCAAACTATTGGATATACATAATAAAAATGTATCTGTAACCGTACCATAAACCGATATTAAAGTTTCGGATGATTTCGCAGGGATCTATCGCAGATGTAATTTAAATACTAAATTTTTTGCTATGTTTTTACATTTTTCTGGTCAAATAACATTAGCCGAGCGCGTTCTTCATTATCATAAAGTCAGTCAATTTTGCAACTAAATCATCGTGGGAGTCATCGCTGTTTAATATAGAGTACTCAGAATTTGTAACAGTAACTAATACAATAAACGTTAATTATTAACTTATCATAGGAAGTAAAATAAAGTATTGTGGCATTTCCTCTAAAGTCGAATATCTGTAACTGAAACTAAAGGATAATACGAACAAATTTAATATTTGTAACCATAATATCATATCATTGACGGTTTGTTGGTTGGATTCCCGCTTGGGATGGATATTTGTATTTGTACAAATATTTCTTTCCAGGGTGGATGTCTGTCTTTGTGGGTCCGCCCCTCCGTGCCTCAGAGGTCACGTTAAGCTGTCGGTCCCGATTGTTATCATAAATACCTGATAGCTATCGTTACTCATAGTAGGGAACATATCCGCTGATTAAGCTACAATCCTTCTCCTACATGGAGAAAGAGGAATATGCCCAGCAGTGAGATGTTACGGGCTAAATCTTATATTTGGAACCATAGCATATATATAAATATTCGTAGCTATATATATCCGTAACCGAAGCCTTAACCAAGGAATAGCCTGATAGATAGCGTGAAACTTGTGAAAGAAAAAGTAGAGACGAAGATCTACAATAACTAAAAAATTTAATATTACTGGACTAATTAAAATTATACAAATCTAGCTCTTTGATCCGTCTCACGACGTGTTAATAAGACGTGGTCGAAATTGGAACTCGGCTTAGTTCAATTTGTATCAATAAATTCGACATATATGAATACTGAAAAATAACTCCCACGGCTACATTTTTAGCACTTTAAAGTTGATTTAAACATTTTTATCTCTTCATTTGATAGATATATAATTTATATTAAAACTGAGATTTAATTTAAAAAAAAAGTTTAATAAAAATGTACAATTTTTCACTTAATTAACGGTCAACATACGTTTGAATTAAAAACAAAAGTTAGGTTATTATGGTTTGATAAATCCAGCCCGGATCCGGGCCGGATCCGGCCGGATTGATAAAAATTCGACCGGATCCGGCCGGATTGAAAACGACACCGGATTGCAATCCCTACTTGAAACATTGTTTTTTTTTTGTATGTTCGTTTTTGTCAAGAATTGTATAAAGGAAAATTGAACAAAATGTACACGAAAAAAGAAATATGGTGGTACGAAGTTCGATGGGTGGGAACTTGTTTTTTTTTTGTTTCTTTGTCAAACGCATTGCAGTTGTTCGAAAATTGTGAGCGTAAATACATTTTTGAGATTCATTTTCATTTATAAAGATCGCCTCACACAAAAGTAGTGGCCAATACAACCAAAACCATTTTATTTTTGTGTTTTAAACTTTTTTCTAAAGAGATAAATTTTTTTTAAGGTAATGAGCGGTAAAGCAAACAGTTGGCCTGCCACCGGGAACACACTGCTGTTGGGGGACCCGGGGGTCCTACTGAGAGCGGTAGGGGCCGCTGAATACGCCTACGTACAAGGCGAGGAAGAATTATTCTGTGCGAAATATGGCTTAAGAGAGAAGGTGATTTATTTATTAGGATTTTGAGAAACTATGTATTATGGCTCACAGTTAAGTTTGCTTATAACACTGGGTATATTACCTAAGTTTTCACCAGCCATTAGTGAAGTAGATATTTTTTTCTATCATTCATGGGGCAAACGTTTTCTGTTTACATCTCAAAATGAAAAATTACTGTATTTAATTTTCAAAATCTCAAATACTTACCAATTAATTACATTTCGGGATTGTGACCAAAGAGTGATTACACACATAAACATGACCCACGATACATTTTCATTTAATTTTTTACTATTTTTCTTTCCTTAGGCAATCAAAGAAATACGCAAACTTCGCAAACAGCTAACTTCCGAAATAAATCTCAGCATTTCTGGAGTGAATGTCAGGATTGATGCGGACATGAAGCCACCAGAAGACAAACAAGCAAAGCTGTTAAGACAGCTTGTATTGAGTGGTCTAGGGGACCAAGTTGGAAGGAAGATAGGACTGGATGAAGTTAAAGAGGGTAAGACCAGATATTGTAGAGAAGAATTTCATAATAATATAACTAACTGAGGTAGGGCATATCAGAAAATATCCTACTCAAAATCAGGAGCAGCCCGACTGGGGAACCTCGATAATTCATTAAATGATAAAAATGTACAAAACTGTAGTTACCACATAAAAACATGCTTTGCAAACAATATCCAGTCTTAAGTTACACAAAATGCAATTGCCGTTTTAATTATGCTAAACAAATTGTATTTCAACGTTTTTTAACAATTAAATCTTTGTTTATGTGTTGTTTGTTGTATCTTGTTTTAGTGCAAAGTTTTCTTTAGATATAGTTGAAAAACTAGCTTGTGCGCGCGACTTCGTCCCCGTGGAATAGGACCACCCGATTTTGAAACATTCTTCATTAGTGCTACGCTCCTATTGGTCTTAGCGTGATGATATATAGCCTATAGCCTTCCTCGATAAATGGTCTATCTAACACTGAAAGAATTTTTCAAATCGGTCCAGTAGATCCTGAGATTAGCGCGTTCAAACAAACAAACAAACAAACAAACAAACAAACAAACAAACAAACAAACAATCAATCAAACAAACAAACTCTTCAGCTTTATTATATTAGTATAGATAAACGGACATCATCATTCCTTATAAAAAATCATTTATTCCTCAGGTGAAGATAAAAGGAAATTCAAATATGCATACCACTGCAGTAATTTAGACGAACCAGTATTCCTTCATTCCGAGTCAATACTACGTAAGACTATACCAGAGTGGGTCGTGTACCAAGAGTTGTATGAAACAGGGGGAGACGATAGAAAGAAAATGGTCATGAGGAACGTTACCGCTATAGAACCAGAATGGCTGCCAGTTTACGTTCCCAAGTTGTGTAATTTAGGTAAGGTTTAAAGTACCTAGGTAGGTTTTTAGGGCACAGCAGGAAATATCTTGCTTAAAATATGGAGCAGCCCGACTGGGGTAGTACCTCGACCTTACAGAAGACCACAGCTAAATAATACTGTTTTCAAGCAGTGTTGTGTTCCTGTTGGTGAGTAAGGTGACCAGAGCTCCGGGAGGGAGGGGGGGGGGGGGTTCGGGGGGAAGATCGGTAACATGCTTACGATGCCTATAATGTTGCAAGCGTCCAAAAGCTACCACCAGGCGGACCGTGTTCTTGTTTGTTCCCTTTATAATAAAAAAAAAAAAAACATTAAACGTACAAAATTGTTTTAAGTTACGCAATACAACTTTTTCTAACGAAAATATTTTTTAGGCGAACCTCTATCAGAGCCAGAGCCTAGATACGATGATGTGTCCGGTCGAGTGAAGTGTCACTTCAAAGGTACATTCGGGAAAAGTTGTTGGGAGCTGCCCGTCGTCGAGATCGACTTCCCGGACAAAATTGACAAATACAGGTAATGAATCTTATTTGTAACACAAACAATTAGTTTAATACTAGCCGGCCCGTGCCCACTTCGTTGGGGGTTAATTATTTTCTGTTACCTATAACACAGGCATTGACTTTCTTATGCACCAACCTCTCGACGTAAATGTGAATTCTAAAGTATTGAACTATACACGTCCATTTTATAAATAACTATATATAATTCGTATTATTTTTATTTTTGTGTTTCCCATTCCCACAAATGAGGAAATTATGAAATGTTATTATTTTACTATCATATCAAAATTTCGATTCGGCTGGACATCGTTCCATAGCTTAGTTGGTTCTAGCACCGACACGGTATGTCGGGGGTGCGGGTTCGATTCCCGTTGGATCGAAATATTGATATGATAATAAATAACATTTTATAACTATATATTATAGTTATAGGGAGGAAAGATTTCCTTCCCGTCTTAATCTGCGTGGATTACACGATTTTAGCTAGTCTGTCACTCAGTATTAACGTAGAATTCTCCTGGTAAAAGAATTTTAAGATCGGTAAAGTAGTTTTTAGTTTATCAATTAAAGCAAACAATCTATCATCTATCGAATCCGCGACCGCTAGCGACTTACGACCGCTATAACATGAATCGCCAAAAAAATCATTAAATAAAAGAAAATAATTGATTCAATTAAAAATCAATTGATTTTCATTTGTCCATCCCCACCTCTAAAATTAGAACGCTACAAATTATACTGATGTTTTTATCCTTTATAAAACAGATGGTTCGCAAGATTCCTCTTAGAGGGTAAAGTGTTTCCAAAACTGAAGAAATACGCTTCATCATTACTGTCGCCGCCGTCCACTATGATCAAGAGCTGGGCGAAGTTGCAGGCCAGGACAGAAGTTATATTAAAAGCATTGATTGTAAGGAGAGTCGGGACTAAAGACCAGCTAGAGAACGCTTGGAAGGAACAGTCTAATTGTAAGTATTTCTTAAAAATTTCAAAGGTTTAGTTTTTGGCCACTTTACCTAGTTATAACTAAATTACTAGTAATAACTGAGTTAGGGCACAGCAGGAAATTTCCTGCTCAAAATATGGAGCAGCCCGACTGAGGTAGTACCTCGACCTTACAGAAGACCACAGCTAAATAATATTGAGTAAGGTGACCAGAGCTCCTGGGGGGGGATTAGATATAGGGTCGGCAACGCGCTTGCGATACTTCTGGTGTTGCGGACGTCTATACTCTATCTATCTATACGCTACGGTAATCGCTTACCGTCAGGTGAGCTGTACGCTTCTTTGCCGACCTAGGTAACTATATTATAAAAAAAGAATTACAAGAAAAGGATTTCTTATTCATAATAATTTATAAAATTCCACAATAAATTCATTTATGATTTTCTCGTGAAGAGTCTCGTAAACAAGACATTCGCAGTCAATGTCGAAATATCGAACTTCCGCAAAGCGAAAATAATAAACATGGTAAATATCCTGTTTTGGAATAAATTCATATCTTATCTGGGTGTGTATGTGTGTGTATACTTTTAGATAAGCGTATTCGATGTCTTAAAATGATCTGATTTTTGTCATCCTTGCAACATTCTACAGTAAAGATAATTAAATCTGGAAAAATGACAACACAGTCAACATTATTCTGTATAGAAATAAATTTTGTTTGTTCATTTGACTGTATACGACATGCACACATTTATTTACTTTTGTTACATCTATACAAATAAATAAAATTGGAATGTCTGTTTGTAATATTAAAATAACCGCTCTTACTAAATGGAATATATAAGGATCGGTACATATACCAAAAACATTTTTTTTTCTATTTTGTCTGTCTGTCTTTCCGGCTAATCTCTGAGATGGCTGGACCGATTTTGACGGAACTTTCACTGGCAGATAGCTGAAGTAATAAGGTGTTACATAGGCTACTTTTATTTAAAAACTGCGAACTGAACAATATCTTTTTGTTAAATTCCATGCGGACGAAGTCGCGGGCACAGCAGTTAGTAGAAAATAATATTTTAATGTAATGTTTTTTTTAAAATTAATATTCGCTAAGTGGCTTTTTTATTTATTTAAATTTTTGTAATTTATTTAATTTTCCTTTACTAATAAAAAATAAAATAAAAATCTTTCCAGATCTATTGGACGAGTATCTGAAATGGGTTCCCGAGTCCGCTCACAATGAAGTAACATTGTACTGGCCGCCTTTATGATCATCTGTTCTTGATTATTATGTAAATATTGTAAATAAATATACCATTTAATTGTATTTGTTGTTATTTATTAAACCTATGTCTTTATTTCAACATAATAATATTTGTTATCTATACTAATATTATAAAGAGCAAAGTATTTGATTTTTTGTTCGCTTTAATTGATAAACTAAAAACTACTTTACCGATTTTAAAATTCTTTTACCAGGAGAATTCTATGTTAATACTGAGTGACAGACTAGCTAAAATCGTGTAATCCACAGATAAAGACGGGGAAGGAAATCTTTCCTCCCTATAACTATAATAATTATATAGTTATAAAATGTTATTTATTATCATATCAAAATTTCGATCCAACGGGAATCGAACCCGCACCCCCGACATACCGAGTCGGTGCTAGAACCAACTAAGCTATGGAACGATGTCCAGCCGAATCGAAATTTTGATATTATTTTAATCGGTTTTAAGCAACCGTGGAGCCGGGTCGAAATTTTGATATGATAGTAAATAACATTTCATAATTTCCTCATTTGTGGGAATGGGAAACACAAAAATAAAAATAATACGAATTATATATAGTTATTTATAAAATGGACGTGTATAGTTCAATACTTTAGAATTTACATTTAACGTCGAGAGGTTGGTGCATAAGAAAGTCAATGCCTGTGTTATAGGTAACAGAAAATAATTAAAAATAATTAATTAAAACCCCCAACGAAGTGGGCACGGGCCGGCTAGTATTAAACTAATTGTGTTAGCCATTTTCTTTTGCGTTCTGGATATACTCTAGGATATGAGTATATGTATTAATTACTAGCTTCTGCGCGCGACTTCGTCGGCGTGGACTCCGCTCCTTTTGGTCTTAACGTGATGATACATAGCCTATAGCCTTCCTCGATAAATGGGCTATTTAACAGTGAAAGAATTTTTCAAATCGGCCCAGTAGTTCCAGAGATTGCCGCGTTCAAACAAACAAACAAACAAACAAACAAACTCTTCAGCTTTATATATTAGTATAGATTTACCTTGGATCTCATTATTTTATTTAAACTAACAATCTGCAAACGATAAACTACTGGGCAAAGATCAAAGGACGAGCATTGGAGATTAATTTATCACCCTGATCTACCTCGATTTTTCTCGTAACTTCATCACAAAATTTTAGATTTTGTTATTGATTAGAGTTATAGCATTTATATATAAATTAAAAAACAAGTCTATACCTTAAAATATCAATGATGTCAGATCGGTTTAAATGACCGTCTCGTGTTTATTCAAGTGATATATTCAGTAATATTTAAGTTAAGCAATAATTAATTTAAGAGTAATAGAGAATGAGGTTGCCATACCTACAACTGGTATTAAATTAAATACATATACCTCGTTGATCTTTTGATATGACTTATCAGTCATGATATCTCCGAAAAGATTATTATTTTTTCTAAAGATCTTACGTATTTTTAAATTGATAGTATTTTTTTCACATGCGAATGATAACTAATATTATTTATTTGCAGAGTCAGGACTTCTGCAAGCCTTGCACTCTGTCTTCTCTACATTAACTTTGAGACCGCCGCGCCGCTGCCGTTTTCGAATGTAACTACCCTCCACATATTCACCCTACGCTATAGATAGAGTGCTATTGCGATATATCATTAGATCATTACCCACGGAGGCTAAAAGGTGCACTTTACACAAGGTGCAAATATTCTTTACATTAAAGACACGCCTTGTACTTGTACATGTACAGTACAAGTGTACTATTGAAAGCTACTAATCTAAAAGAATAAAGTGAATTACATTGTGCATAATATAATACCTTATTCATCAATTAACAATTCACTGTCAGTTACAGACTACAGTTCAGTTACTGTTCAAGTGTTCACAAAATAAATGATTCAGTTGCTCACTTGCTCAAGTGGCGTTTAGACGTAAAATGAAAGTATTAACCGTGTAGCATTGAAACGTCAAAATGATTTCATTAACAATAAAATTATTTATGTCTCATTATATATTTGGTGTTGTTTTTGCATTCGCGTTGCCCTTCGAGGGATTGTATAATCTGGATATTATACACTATAATGATTTCCACGCAAGGTGAGCTCGATTGTATGAATATATTTTTGTTTATTGTTTTTTAACTTATGTTATTAATTTTTTATTTGTTTCGTATAATAAAGCAATAAACGGTACACTGCATATGAACTTTTAATGTGTGTGTGTTTGTTTTTGGGGTTGACTGGCTCGTTGGCGCAATTAGTATTGAACGTGCTTTCTGCCCCTGGATTGTGGATTCAATTCCCACCTCTAGTGTTGACGTAATATATTTGTATCTGTATTATTTATATGTACGTTTATAATAAAAATATATAAGTGTATTAGTCTACTGTTACCTAAAACAAAAGGATTTAAATAAATAAAAATTAATCGCTGAATGTGAACGGCTGGATCATTTCGGCAAATTTATTTTAAGTTTTCTAATACTTTCTAGTAGGTTCTTGGAACGTAAAGTAAGAATAATGCTCAGAAATTGTAGAAAAACCTTACGATAATTTAAGCTCCTCTGTCTGAGTATGTCGAGTCAAGTACTATAATAATAAAAAAACATTATTTTATTTTATTTTATTTATTTTTATTTTTTCAATCATAACTTACTACTATCATTACAGGTGGTATAACCTAATTCGATAGTAAAGCACACATAATTTAACTTATACATATATAACAAATAACATATAACGCTATCCTTGTGAATTCAACAAGTAACAAGTAAAAATATCCGTCTCCTCTGCTATAAGGTTGAGAGTGCGAAGCGCCCGCGTCAGTGGCGCCTCGTTCAGTAAATTAGTGCGACCACGAGGTACAGCCAGTAGGTGAGGCCGACGTCGTCGCCACACATATCTGTCCGGCACACAGAAACACAGTGAACTTAATATATCTGCGTGATGTATCTCACCCCTAATTAACCTAAATAAATCCATACTAATATTATAAATGCGAAAGTATCTCTGTCTGTCTGTCTGTCTGTCCGGCAATCACGCCAAAACTACTGAACAGATTTAAATAAAATTTGGCATACAGATAGTCTAGAGTCTGAGAAAGGACATAGGCTACTTTTTAATGCGAATAAAAGGGTGTAAGGGGTTAAAAAGTGGGAATGAAAATTTGTATGGAACTATGTTCGTGTTTCGTAACTGTCAAACATTTAATGTTCATCCCGTCGATATGGTAAACTCTCCAATAAAATTAAAGAACGTATTTAAATAAAGGTTTCGAATCGACAACATATATCCACAATATACGGATCGTGGCGTATTTTACATTTTAAAAATGTATAATAATGTCAGGATTGAAAACGGATTGACATAATATATATTGGTTGTCAAATATAAAACGTAGTGGTTATATACTCTTTGGTCAAATATTTATGCGTGTGTTCAGAAATTTATATAGTGTAAACTAAGGAAAATATATCAAGCGAATTAAATCTTATACTATTAAAAAAAGGAAAGCATTTTTTTCCCTCAAATCAACGCAGGTGAAACCGCGGGGCACAGCTAGTATAATATAAGTGCGAACTCCCGCCTGACTCGTAGCTCGTTGTATCCGACCATGCCCAACACAAACAAAGTTGGATACATAAGAGGATAAAAAGGATATACCCCATAGCCTAAAATATAAAAACCTAGTAAATTTGTTTTGTATCCGCTCTAACATGAGACTATATTTGTTCTCATGCGGAGCCCAGAGGACTGCGTTGCATTCCAATTGGCTTCTCACTAAAGCGTTATATAAAGCGATAATCGCTGCTATATTATTAAAATTTCGAAGAGTTCGTAAAAGGAACCCTAAATTTCTGTAAGCCTTTTTACAGCACTTAATAATGTGATCACGAAACGTTAGCCTTGCGTTGAGAGTGACTCCTAAATCCTTAACTTCTGTGACCCTGACCATTGGCATTCCATCAATTTTGTAACTATGCATAATAGGCCTGTGCGCACGCGAAAACGTGATTGTGACACATTTTTTGATGTTGAATTGTAAAAGATTCTCCTTGCTCCAAGTAGCTACGCTATCAATGGCATTTTGTAACCGTCCACAGTCGTCATATTCCTTCACACCCAGAGAAAACTTAAGGTCATTTGCAAACATTAAACAATTTGCATCTCTAACAACTTTGGGCAAATCGTTCATCATGATTATAAATTGCAGAGGACCGAGATTACTTCCCTGACTTACGCCAGACCATGTAAAGTACGGCTCCGATCTGTGTCCCGCGTATTCTACATACTGCTGCCTATCCCTCATATAACTGGCAAAAAAGTTAAGTAGATGCGGTGTGAAACCAACACCTGCTAACTTCTTTAGCAATACGTCATTATCGACTAGGTCAAATGCTTTTTTGTAGTCGAAGTAAGCAGCGTCAATCTGCTCTCCGCTATCCACCGTCGGCAGCAAGTGACCCATGTAGCTGAGCAAGTTACTTGTAGTGCTTCTCATTGGTTGAAACCCGTGTTATGTGTTCATATATTTACATCCAGACTCAGGAAGGAAATCGAACCTGTAGAATTTAATCCGCAATCCCCGGAGCTCAAAGCAGTCATTACAAAATTAATAAACGGCCTATTCAAATAAAGGCAATCCTATTTAAAGCACTAGTTTATTTTTAAATAACAAAACTTCGTTATAAACTAAATGAGTCTTCATTTGTATTATCTTAAAAATAAACATGCAAATACATAACTTAAATGTCCATTGTTATACATTCACATGATTTATCTCAATGCATTAACGTAGTTTAAAATATAAACGGAATCGTGTTTATAAAATATTAAGTTATTGTTAAAACATTTAACTATTTCTTTTATCTAAACGTGATAATATTTTATACATTATGTGATATGACATGACATATTTTTTTATTATTTAGATTGTTAAAAAGGTAGGTATTTTATGTTACAAATACCTATGTCCTATGATGTTTTAAGAAATTCGTGTCACCATCGCACAGTTAGTGAGCTTAACTCGCGCCCGGGGAACAATGCCTTTTTAGCGCCCCCCTCATTCCTCGCCCCCGGGGCACAATACCTTTTTATCGCCCCCCTCATTCGAAAATCATATAATATGTCCAGCAGTTTTTAGTTTTGCGGACCCTTTGGCGCCCCTTTGTGTGAAGCGCCCGGGCACGATGACCCCCCTTGCCCCCTCTCGCTATGCCCCTGCCATCGCAGTCATGTGGTCACGTAACAAAAGTCACTGACCACGAAAAATAAATAAATACTTTTTACATACCCATGCGATCGCCTGTTTCCAAAATAGGTATAATTCCTGCGTTACAAAAAGCAGAGTGATAAAAATACATATAGGTACCTAAGATTTTTTTTCAATATTTACAAACTCGCAGCGGGGATCGAACTCACAACCTCTGGAGCATAAAGTATGGGTCACTGTAAATTGTGCCAACGGGATTATTAAATTTAGAATGTTAGAATTGACGTTGCAGAACTGCGACTCCTACTTGTATTGAAATTATGAGCGGGTAAAAACGTATTTTTTTTGTAATCTAAGGTTTGCATTGAGAGTAAATTTTAGTTTTTTTTTTTTTTAATTTTTATGTCAAAATTCACTTCAATTAAAAAAAAAATCTTATCGCCTCCCTAGGCTTCTCTCGTTATTTTGTTTGCGTAACCCTTGATCATGTACCTATATAGGTAATTGTAGGTCAGAACCCGTCAATTCCCATGCTTCAGGAAAATATGATAAGTATTGTTTTTTTGCGTTAATTAACGTGTTTAGATATTTAAAACATAATTAATAACAAAAATAAATATTTCATCCCTTAATTTTTTTATAAGTGGTGTGTCACCTGGAGGTGACACTGGGCATAATTTATACCTTTAACATAATATGGGTAGTTTAATAAATACGACTTATTTTCTTTTCTACAGTTTTATTATGGGTAAAAGAAACATGAAAATAATAATAAATGTAGTGCATCATGCATGCAATTGTGAATGTATGTTTGTATGTAGTGAATATGTTTAGATGTAAAGTATGTGCTTTATTTTTTACTTATCATTTTCTGGTAAAACTGTACTATCACATAAATGTAGGTACTGTTGTATTTCGAAGAATCGATTGCGCCTCATGCTCGAAGATACCAATTCATTATGAGTGTCTTCCCTTTTTCCTCATTACATCCGCATATATTTGGGCGACAAATAACCAGTCAGTAATAATATTGCAATATAAACTCTAATTTCTTCAGGAGTGACATTCAAGGTGTGGTTTCTTTGTAAAGCACAGGAATTGCTTATATCTGTTATATACTTTATTACGTCTTCACTAACTAATAAATCGAAACAATCAGGGGTATACAGTTCCTCATTGAAAATGTTTTGAACATCTTTCTCGCCATCGCCTTTTCCACAAGGAGTAAAAAGTGTTGTATTATTTGTCCATTTTGCTATCGTAAATTCTTTTTTCCTTTTACTTCTTTCGAGCCGGTTCCTGATTTTCAATCCATTCTTCTTCTTCAATATTGATAGGTCTAGCCTGTATTTCTCCCTCTGACCGCAACATTCTACTCGGAAGGTGAAGGAAATTAGCTTCATTTTCATCCTCACTCTCTTCGTCAGTAAAGACCCCATCTTCAGCGGAAATAGAATGATCCATCTAAGCCCTCTTCACTTTCTAATGCATCAACTATTTCATTTAACGTCAACCTAAAAGAAAAAAATAAGATGTTCTGAACGAAACCAAAACAGTAAATTTGTAGTAATAATGCCCAGTGTCACCTGTAGGTGACACTTAAGAATTTGGGCGATATTATTAGTACAAAAGCTACTGATTTTTGCAACACAACTATTTAGATTACATGTTACATTCCATAACAACAATTCGCAAGAATAATTTTTACAATACTTACCCTTTATCCATTTTTACAGCAATAAAAAGTTACAAAACTGCTCCCACGCACAAAATTTGCATAACCGTTTGAAACATTTGAATAATTTGACAGGTTACGCATGGATCAGAGTAGCCAAAAAAATAATACAAATAACTACTACTGTTGATTTTATCGTGGTAATAATATTTTTTCTTATTTTTTAATATAAGAGTTTAAAAAAAATCTCCAATCGCTGTCACCTAGAGGTGACACTGGGAATTCACGAGTTGTAAGTAAATCACAATTATGGTAATTTCTGTTTTATAGCAATGGATTTGCAATTTTTCGCGACCGTATTAAAACTCTATAGGTACATCGGCACAAATCTCTAATTTTATAATTATGTTGACATCGTTACATAATTTTGGATTCATTGTTTTTTGTGTTTAAGGCAAAGATTTGGTTTAAGGTAGGTATATAATTACGTTATATTATGAAAGTAGCACATTTAATCTCCATTTTTAACCGACTTCTAAAAAGGAGGAGGTTATACTCAATTCGACCGTATGTATTTTTTAATGTAGGTATGTTCGGGAATAACTTCGTCGTTCGTTTATGAACCGATTTTGATAATTCTTTTTTGTTGGAAAGGAGATATCCCAACTTAGGTACCATGATAAGAAAACCAGGATCTGATGATGGGATCCCAGTAAAATAGAGGGGAACCCTCGAAAATCGTGGTGACGACTAGTGCGTTTGTTAATTTATTTATTAATTATTACTCGCCGATGTAATTGATGTCGGTTTCTTTTCGTTTGCGAGCAAACACAATTAGCCAAGTCGTGTCCGTTGTCAGTTTAGTAGTTGAAATGAGCTAAATTGTAAATTATGTGTTTTTAATACACTCGTGCGTCTTCTTGTGTTAACTTACAATTTGAATAGGCTTGATATGAGCCAGTCAGTCATTTAGTTAGGCAGTAGGTACCTACCTATTAGATTATACTTATTTCAATTTAGTCCTGACCTAAGTTACCTTAGCAATTTCATATTTAGCAAAAAAATGCTACTCATTTCTTTTGTAAATTACGTATTTTACGGTTGATGTATTTTTATCAACAGATACATAGATTAACGTAAAATATTTGTGATCCTTGAAAATATTTATATAATAAAACTTAATTCCATGATTCATGACAAATCATTTATTTAAAAAAAACATCATAGGTACCTAGTTACTATTGTAATATAGTAAAAAATGTCTACTTACTGTAGATTTTAATTTAAAAAGATAATGCCAGTTCTTAAATTACTACTACTTCTGCATTCTTTCGTCTAAAAAACGTCAAATTAAAATGTACCTACTAACCCGGCGAAATTCGTACAGCCATATCTTTTCTGAATATGTTATTTAATTTATTTTTTATTTTTTTTATATTTTTGTGGTAAAAATAACGAAATTATATAGATACCGTAATCGCTTCACTTCAGCCTGTCGCAGTCCACTGCTGGACATAGGCCTCCACAAGTTCGCGCCAAAAATGGCGTGAACTCGTGTGTTTTGCCCATAATCACCACGCTGGGCAGGCGGGTTGGTGACCGCAGGGCTGGCTTTGTCGCACCGAAGACGCTGCTGCCCGTCTTCGGCCTGTGTATTTCAAAGCCAGCAGTTGGATGGTTATCCCGCCATCGGTCGGCTTTTTAATTTTCAAGGTGGCAGTGGAACTGTGTTATCCTTAGTCGCCTCTTACGACACCCACGGGAAGAGAGGGGGTGGCTATATTCTTTACCGTAACCACACAGTAGATAATCGCTTACCATCAGGTGCCCGTACGCTTGTTTGCTGACCTATTTTATAAAATAAAAAAAGTAAATGACTGGTGACTTTATATGTATAAATAGACACACTTTCCAAAATTTATTCTTAAGGATATCCAAAAACCCGGTCCTTATTAGAGAAAATTACAAATGTATAATTTACCTTTACAAAAACTTTTTTAGATTCGAGGAAACTGCGGTCGAATTTCCGACTTGTCGTTTCAACAACGACTCCTGCCTCGGTGGATTCTCTCGGCTCTTCAAAAAGATTGAGCTCTTGCGAAAAGAGAAACCGGAATCAATTCTATTGAATGCAGGCGACAGTTTCCAAGGAACCTATTGGTACAGCTTACTTAAGTGGAATGTCACGCAAGAGTTCATGAACCTACTTCCTCATGACGCTCATGTGGGTATCTTGACTTACTTTTTATTTCGGACAATTCGAAAAACAATAAAAACGATACAAAATAAGATTTTTATTGAGAAACTTTATTGCTTCAAGCTGAAAGTCTATAGATATATTTGGTATAGTACAGCAACAAGAGCCTCATTCGCCAGTTATTGACAACTTTTGGATAGCTATCCGATGTGTGATGGGATCCGACAAATAAAATAAAAGATGTGATTTGCCCGTTTCACTGACCGGATTTTGACTTTGATTTATTCGTCTGATATTTCTATTTGTAACTTGTAACCATATTATGTACCTAATACTTAATCTATACTAATATATAAAGCTGAAGAGTTTGTTTGTTTGGTTGTTTGTTTGTTTGTTTATTTGAACGCGGTAATCTTTGGAACTACTGGGCCGATTTGAACATTTCTTTCAGTGTTAGATAGCCCATTTATCGAGGAAGGCTATAGGCTATGTGTCATCACGCTAAGACCAATAGGAGCGGAGTCCACGCCGACGAAGTCGCGCGCAGAAGCTAGTTTATTAATAAAAGTGAAATAGGACATAGGTACCAACATAATATATGACACCCTAATTAGGGTTTGGATAGCTTTTATAGCGTATATAATATGTCAAATGATTTTTATCTGCAAACGGCGAATTCGTTTCTAAAGATTCCTTTTTACATAATTGCAGGATATGTATGTAATTTAATACGAAAAAAAATCACGATACACTTCTGATAAGCGAATACACGATATGATACATTTCCGTTCTTAAATTGCATAATGGCTGACGATTATATTGTTAACAAGGGGACTGTGAGAATATTCGCTTCTAACATAATGTTTACGTATTCTTTTAAGTCCAATAACCAATTCAAGTACGTAGTCCACTGTCCAATAAACAATTGAAGTACCTATCTTTTACACGATTAGAGTAACAAGCAAGCGTACGGCCCACCTGTTGGTACCTAACAGTTTACCTTAGCTTGTTGTCGCCTGCAATGGCAGACGATCGTAAGTGCGTTACCGACCTTCCCCAGGAGTTCCGGCTACCTCACTCACCACACGAACACAACACTGCTTGAGAGCAATATTATTTGGCTTCATATTTGATCATACGTAAGATTGAGGTATTTCCACGGTCGGTCGGGGAGCCTCAGATTTTGCGCAGGATATTTCGTACTATGTAGGTACTACCTCATTAGACATTTCGACTATAAGGGCGCCTTCAAATTTGCCGCGCGGCGGCAGCGCGGCTGCAGCGCTGCTGCCGCGCGACTTTGTAAATCTATGTAAATAACAACGCGCGGTTGTCGCCATGCCGCCGCGCTGCTGTCGCCCTAACTATTAATTAGATTACTAGATTTTAAATTTCTCGATCTTTTTTTCATTGGGTTTTATATTTTCCAAATAAACTAGTCATTATGTTCAATTTATTTTTATTAAGAAAATCACAGTGGAATAAAAACTAAAAATAGCATAACGGTATTTTACGGTATACATTTGAATTATAAATGAAATAATATTTAAACAAAAAACCAGATCTAATACTATTTTTCTACTACGAATTGATTATATAAAATATTATGAAAGAACTTGGAGAACCTTTAATTAGTTCGGATACTGACCTCTATTTATTTATTAATTTTTGGTAGGTACAGTATTTTAACATAAGTTTTTTTTTATATTAGTTTTTGGGTGTGGTAGAGCTAATAGCTGATTGTGATTAATGCTTAAAATGTATATGTTTGTTCGAATTTGAGAATTCCACTATTATTTTATAAAATAATTTTCGTGACTATAGTCACGAAAAGGATACACGCCGCTATTCGTCTTTGGTACATTGTGTTTTAATTTTTAATGAGGCATGAATGTTTCTATAATGCAATGTGACTTTTTACATAAAAACTACAGCTACATAAAAATACTATTCCTAAACTAAAGTATAAAAAAGTAGAAAGATAGATAGTATAAAGATTTAACAGAGGTAGGACACAGCAGGAAATTTCCTATTCAAAATATGGAGCAGCCCAACTGGGGTAGTACCGAGGTACTACTGTATTGAAAAATAATAAGGTCGAGACCTTACAGAAGATCACAGCTAAATAACACTGTTTTCAAGCAGTGTTATGTTCCTGTTGGTGAGTAAGATGACCAGAACTCCTGGAGGGAACTATATAAGCTACGGTAATCGCTTACCATCAGGTGAGCCGTACTCTTGCACCCTTAAACCCACACCTGTAAATTCCTTTTCTTTCACGATAGTAAGTTTACAATATCCTGAAGCATAAAAAAGACGTAGCCCAAAAAAATATATTATGATGCTACAGCTCATAGAATCAAAACAATTAAAATAAATTTCATGTATATTAATTGTTTCTTATATTGTGCAATGTTTTTCTTGTGTAGGCAATCGGTAACCACGAGTTTGACGATGGTCCACAAGGCCTCGCACCATACCTGAAGGCTTTAAAAGCGCCTGTTGTAGCAGCAAACATGGACACCAGCAAGGAAACAGTATTGCAAGGACTTTACAAACCACATATAATCGTTGAACGTAAGAAAAGAAGAATTGGAATCATTGGTCTTATAACACCGGATACAAAGGTTTGTAGTATTTGGTGAAAACAAGGGCGGATCCAGCTTTGGCGCCAGGGGGGGGGGGGCACAGTCGTGGTCAAGTCACAAGAAGTTATAATTTAATTTTTATAATGATAGATACAGGTGAAAAGTAGGTATTTTATTAATTTATGTCAGTACTGTACTTAAAATTATCTATAGCAATATATGCTACAAAAATCTTGATTATCAATTTTAATTAGTGGTCCATTTAGGTCCTGGACCCTCATGACCCCCCTCCCCCCTGGATCTGCCCTTGGGTAAAAAACACACTTTGTTTTGAAATAAGAGTCACTCGTGACTATAACGTCCGCAACGTCATCGAAATATCTGTAGTTTCAAAATGATAATAGCAATAAGCCCCGTAGAATCAAAAGTGTTCACAGTGATCACAAATTATTACTAGCTGATCGAACTAATTGTAAGAATTTCAGGTTTTAACTATATACCGACATTCAGGCCAGATTTTAATGAGCAAAAGTTATAAGCATCCATCCTCAAATGTTAGTGTTTTATAATGATTAAGATTAAGATGATGTATGTTGGTACACTTTTGCATAAAATAATTCTTAATAGCGTCGCGACTCACGGTATTGAAGTAAAGACAAAATAAAGTCGAGAGTGCAATATTGATTGCTTTATCTAATTTGAACTGCGTAAAGATTTATTTTTAAACCAATAATAATAATCAATCGACTTGTTTCGTCGCCTGTAAATCATACAATATTGTATCAGCTGATGATTTGGTTATTGAAACAGTGCTCTAAGTCTAAGGAGTTGTTTTTGCTATATTGTATGCTAGATCAAAATACTGCTAAATCTAAGCCTGCTCTCAATATATGGTCTTACTCAATAATAGACATACTACTATACATATTTAATTATATTTCAGATATTATCATCAGCTGGGAACGTGGAATTCACGGATCCACGAGAAGCTACGAAACGAGAGGCGAAAGAGTTAAACGATAAGGGAGTTGACATCATAATCGTACTCTCGCATTGCGGCCTTGAAGTTGATAAGTTGGTACTATCAGTATTATCATACGAACTATATGTAGTGATACTATTGATCTTAGATAAACATAGACTATGTTTATCTCAAAATATATTAGACAAATAATATGGCCTAATTCTAAGTAACTAATTTTAGCCTTTTCTCCTGTTTTCTTTCGAAATTTAAATTAGGCGTGTGTAAAATATTATTGATTTTAATGATTTTTCCTAAATATTTTTGTGCATGCCATTATTATGTCGACGTTCTATAACGTTAGACGTAGGTAATAATGGCATGCCATTTCCTATGAAATGTATATTTTTGTAAGAATTATATTATTTTTATATATTGCTCTTGCTAAGGCTACTCCGATGATTTTAATAAGACCTATCATAATCATTATTTTCGTACCAAGTTATCACTTAACCTATAAAAGACCACGCTGTTACTTATAAAAACGCGGTTAATATAGAACGAATTACGTGTTAATTAGTATAATATAAAACGTGCCAATTTTAAGAAATATCGTCATATTTTAGTATCAAATTAATAAATGAGGTAGGGCAGGAAATATTCTTTTCAAAATATGGAGTAGTCTTAATGTAGAAGTACCTCAACCTTAGAGAATACAGCCAAATGATAATATTTTCAAGTAGCATTCCTGACGGTGGTAAGGTAGACTTAGCTACTGGCGTAAAATAAGCAACGCGATTGTGATGCTTCTGGTGTTGCAGTTGTTTTTTTTTTGTGTAACTAGGTTGGCAAACAAGCGTACGGCTCATCTGATGGTAAGACCGTAGCCTATAGACGTCTGCAACACCAGAAGCATCGCAAGCGCGTTGCCGACCCTATCCCCAATACCCCCCAGGAGCTCTGGTCACCTTACTCACCAACAGGAACACAATACTGCTTGAAAACAGTATTATTTAGCTGTGGTCTTCTCTAAGGTCGAGGTACTACCCCAGTCGGGCTGCTCCATATTTTGAGCAGGAAATTTTCTTCTGTGCCCTACCTCAGTTAAAGTTGTCCATAGGTTACGGTAACCGCTTAACGTCAGGTGGCCGTATTATTACTTTAATCAAGTAAAATAAAAGTTCATGAATTAAATAATAAAGTATTAAATAAATAAATTAATTAACGATTGAATCTTGTAAATCTTTCAGAGAATTAGCGCGTGATTACGGAGAGTATGTTGATATAATAGTCGGCGGTCATTCGCACTCTTTACTATGGAACGGTCCAGCGCCGAGTGGAGAGCCTGTAGCAGATCCGTATCCTGTGTTCATTGAAACTAATACGAAGAAAAAACACAAGGTAAATTTAATCTTTACACATAAATTGAATCTGCGCATCTTTATATACACGTAGAACTTACGAACGTCTACATCTACAATATAGAATACATATATGCTATATACAATATAGAATTTAAATACTAAGTATAACAAAATTGTGTCTAGTAAAAATTGGTAGTTGTAAGTTTGATAAAACACACAATTCTTCTAATAGAATTAAAGATATTTAAATAATAAATTAAGTATAATTAATTTAAATTATTCCGTTATCAAATGAATTTCACGCCAATATAAAACGTTGGTATTACATTTAGGTAATTTAGGTTTACTTTTCGACAAGTACAATATTATAGAATAGTATTTTGTATATCTCTCTATTTTTATAATGCATCAAGGCTTACCAACGAGGTCGTTCTTGTTTCCTTGTTTGTTCGTTTATTTACTGACAGATAGGCTTTCTTGTATCTACTACGATAACTTTAAGAATTTGCATAATTTTTGTCAAAACTTCATAATTTGGTACGATAGTGTTAAGAATTTGTATAATTTTTGTCACAACTTTATAATTTAATTTGACAGGTACTGATAGTACAGGCTTCAGCTTTCACGAAGTATATGGGAAGTCTGACCGTATCGTTTGACTTCCGCGGTGACTACGTTAAATGGGAGGGAGGTCCTATATTTTTAAATCGTTCTGTTCCGGAAGGTACGTATGACATCTATTCTTAAATTTAAATACGCACAAGGTCGTTTGCTTCAGAGATAGGCAAATTATTGCTAATGTTTTAGCTAACAGCCAGCTGATACTGGTATCAATAGTAGGTATAATAAAAATGTATTGTAAGATGTGTTATTAAACGCTAAACTCAAGAATATATTAATTGGATCACTTTAGTTTATTTTCGTTATATTATGTATTTCTGTTATGTTTTCTAATACGTAGCAGAAGGTTTTTTATGGGATTAACAGTTATTGTTTGAAGTTTTTGCTTTTGACGGTTCGCAAGATAGAACAATGTTGTAGTAGTATAGTAGACAAATACTTAATATTACATCTGAATTAGGAGGCAGGAATCGAACCTACAGCTCCTGAAGCAAAAAGCAGGCTCATTGTAAACTGTGGCAATCGGCTAGTCTAACACGTGGTATAATTTTCCTGTTAGTATTTCTGGAACAGGTCTCAAGGTAATTTTTATTATGCGTACGCAATATACGCACGTTTTGATTCGAAAGTAAAAAGATGTATAGGATAGTATCCCACATAAACTTCCAAAAAAGAATCTATAACGATTTGTTTTTCAATAAATTAAATAATCATTTTATCGAACCCACATAATTATATTTGTTTATTTTCTCTCTTCTGTTATCTTAATAAATGTCCGGTAAAGTGTTATTTTGTGATAATATTCTTCGACTGATAATAATTAATTATTTTTAAACTCTATTTACGAAAATAAATCTAGAGTACCTAGATAATTATGGTCATACGGTAGTTTTGTTTTCGTAAACACAGTTAATTTAACTATCTTATTGCTAAATCTTAACCGAGTACCATTATCATATTAGTGTCTCTTAACTTTTATGTCTAAACGTTTCACAATCAACGGCCCCCAATAGGATTCGCATTCTGTGTTGGGGGCCAGAAATAAATGCAACACAAACGCCCAGACCATGAGGGAAGGAAGGGAGCGGTGTACTACCTTATATTTTTTTCGTGAATCTATCAATTCTTATTACATTTTCTTTTATACAACCCTTGTCCGTACAATAACGAACGCGAAAAAAAAAAAAAGAATTTTTCAGTCTTCTTAATTTAAAATATTACCAGTAAAAGATATTAATTTGTTACTATTGTTTCATATTTTATAAGATGAGAACATAAAAGCCCGGCTTGCACCATATGCGGAGATAGTACACAAAGCTGAGGAAGAAGTTATTGGTGAGAGTTTGACAACATTGGATTTCGAATCCTGCGTGTCAGGGGAGTGTGCTCTCGGCGATGTATTGGCTGACGCTATGACTGAATTTGTAAGTTTTCTAAGCTTTATTTTTTTGTAAAGAAAATAGTAAAACGTTTTATTTATTTATTTATATGCAAATCAAATCGAATGGGCAGTCTCATCGAACAGTAAAAATATTTTTGGTAAATTTTGCTTTTTTAATATTACAATCTATTAGTAGGTATTTAGTGTCTATCTACTAGTTTGTTGTTACTATATACTTTTACAAGTACGCCTGTTATAATTGTTTGTATTTGTAATTATAATTACACAACTCAAAGTAAGCAAAACTTTTAATTAATTTAATAGATTATAATTGGATTATAACTGTCAAATTGTAGAAATGTAAATAAAAGTTTAAATTTTTTTTTGAATTAGAGCAAATTGTACGTGCACAGTCGTTTTGGTCCGAACGTGACGATATTCAGTATTGTCACGTTTAAAATAAACTCCAGTTAAGTTTTTAGGAGTGTCTAGTTTAGTTTATAGTTAAAATATACGTTAAATAATTAATAACAGTGCCACACTAGTTACGGCACTAATGCATATCATACTTCACTACACGACAATAGAGTATTAAAACCAAAAATATAAATAATAGGCAATTAAACAAAGTAAGTATTTACAAATTATTTAAATTAGGTAATTTGTTGATTTCAGGCAAAGTCACAACAACCGGAATACAATTACATGTCGTTTATTCAACGTGGTAACATAAAGTCTTCTATACCAAGAGGAAGTAGGTTTTATTTTTCAAATTAATTTTTTTTTTACTTATCTATTATAAACTGAAATAGCTTAATTTGTCCAGCAATAATTTCCAGCACTGCATGATATTAGAATAGATGAATGTTGGTTTGGAACGTCTTATCCAGGAACAGAATAGGACTGGTAAAATAAAGCTATGATTGAAATCCGTCCTTAAACTCTTTAAAGCAAAGACCAAATAGTGTAGTTAGTGGGGTTTTGAGCATCATTTTATATATCAGGTGTTACAATCGTTACAAAGTCGTTAATTGAATGATTACTAGGTTTAATGGGTTTCAGTTTTGCGTACAAAGTCTTTGTAACAACAGGGACCAAAGACTTCACAGGTTCTCTAAAATTCGGTTTCTATACATATAAAAAAGCCATTTGTTTTCTCAAGAAGATTCCATATTCAAAATGAAATAGTAAAGAGTCATATATATGGTATAGAAAAATATAATAGACAAATTCACAAGGATACAGGCCCAGACCAGCCCCAGAACGGAAACAAATATTTGTACGAATATAAAAGTTCGTTCCCAGCAGGAATAAAAACCGCATTCGATTTTATTCATACAACCATGGCAACCAATACTACAGAAAGACTGCCAGTGTGGTTTTATTGTTACTTATTGTATTTAAATTTCAGAAATAACGAAAGGAGTAATTTTTGAACTTCTACCTTTCAACGATAAAATACAATCATTCGAACTACCAGGGTCAGCCATATTGAAAGCACTTGAGAGAGGCGTTTCCAGCGCGTGGGAGATCAAACCATTTAAAGGACCCTATGTATTGCAAGTTTCTGGTAATCCTATTGTTAATATTAACTACTATTTAAGTTTATATTGATTTTTATGTGCAGTGTTCTATATAAGACTGACATGGCTACTTGGTCTAGACTACAGTTTGTTTTTAGAGTTTCGTACCTCAAAAGGAAAAGACGGAACCCTTATAGGATCACTTTGTTGTGCGTCTGTCTGTCAAGACCCTTTTCTCTGGAACACGTGGAGGTATCAAGCGGAAATTCATACCAAATACTCAAAATAATCTACTGTCCCTTGAAGTTGTAAAAAAAATCAAACATCTAAGGCAACGTAATCAAAAGATACAGCCGTTTACGCTGCAATGTATGATGTCTCTCGCACATTTCATTGACAGAGTGAGATGGGTCATTGTTAGGGGTGGGTCCAACGCCTTTTTTGGGTTCCGTACCCAAAGGGTAAAAACGGGACCCTATTACTAAGACTTCGCTGTCCGTCCGTCCGTCCGTCCGTCCGTCCGTCCGTCTGTCACCAGGCTGTATCTCAAGAACGGCGATAGCTAGACAGGTGAAATTTTCACAAATTATGTATTTCTGTTGCCGCTATAACAACAAATACTAAAAACAAAATAAAATAAATATTTAAGGGGGGCGATAATTATTTAATTATTTATTACTCTCCAACGCCATCTATTAGAAATTTGGAAAACTTCGTCGATAGACTAATAAGTTTTCCAATAGTGGCATAGATGGCGTTATAATTAAATAAATGTTTTACAGAAAATTTACTTATATTTAGTTTAGTCAATGGTACGGAACCCTTCGTGCGCGAGTCCGACTTGCACTTGGCCGATTTTTTCTTCTTGTTTTCAAGTTATCGTTCATATAGCTATGCGCAGATAGTCGCTGAGTCAACTGAGTGTGCATATAAATACAGAATTTGTGTGAAACGGACTCTATGTTTTCGTGGACCAACAAAAGATTCACAAACTAGATATTAGATTCGAAGATTACATAAGTAATTGTACAATAAAATATGAGGATATACTTGTGTGTCCATTGTTAATATACACACACAGAATAGAGTATGCATTAATATTTATGTTTAACTTTATTCTAAATGAAAGTATTAGGTAGGGATTAGTGATTATCTATATAATTTAATAGTAATATTGCCTACAAATTGCGTGGTACGTTATCCCGGTCCTACGCTCACTGCTGCTCTACCCCCTGCTATCTCTGTTAGCTACCACAATCGAGAGTTTTCGAAGAAGAATTTTATGTTCGCCTCATCAAAAGGTAGCCACTCCCAAAAAATTAGCTTGATACTGATCAGGTGAAAAAAATGTACTAATGATCCCTACCTATATGTTTTTGTTTAGGTCTCCAAGTTACATATGACATATCACAACCGGAAGGGAAAAGAGTGACTTCAGTTTTTGTCGGAAAGGGCAAGTCGGATGTGCGTCTGAAGGCTGACGAATACTACCACGTGATTGCGCCCGCGTACCTGGCCAATGGGGGGGATGGTTTTACGGTATGAATATTTAACTTTCTTATGTTCAAATTGTCTGTGCAATTTTGTCACTTTGACTATGTGTGTATAAAAAACTTGTATTTTATAGGTCTTTTATAAACGTATATAAAAATACCCCACTGTTCTCATTGTTTATCTTAAATTTTAATTTTTCTATAAGACATATTAGAAATTATATAGGGTTCTTAGCTCCGAAAGTGACTCATAGCTTTGAAAACGAATAATAATAATCTCAAATTATTTATTAAATACCAATTAATCATGTATTTTTACTTGATAATGAAATATTAGAAGTATACAAAACTCATCCGAGGATATCACTTCAATTTGAATTAAATCGAGATCTCATTCCCCCAAAACAATGCAAGCGACTCTATTTAATACCATATTTATGTTTCTTTCAGATGTTTAATAACGATAAAAGGAATGTAAAAATAATCGGTAAGGATCAAAAAGTTCTCGAAAGTTATATACAAAAGCATTCGCCTATAAATATATCTACAGATGGACGGATTGTAGTGCATCAAATTGTTTAATATTATAAATAATAATATTTTGCTATAAGGCAAATAGTAATAATAATTTTGCATTTTTTGTACGCTGATATAATTTACTACATTTTAATAAATTATTTATAGAATAAAACTGTTTGTTTAAATTATTTGTAATATAAATATATCGATCTATCGGTGCAAATAAAAATAAATTGAATAAATGAATGTACGCTTGTAAAACGGTTGCACTAAACTGGATAATTCTTTTTTTTTACACAACAACAGCTGTTGCTTAAAAACCGTTCTGGTGTAGTGGTGCATTTGTGGGTTCGAATCCCGCTCGGGATGGATATTTGTATTTATACAAATATTTCTTTCTTATTTGGATGTCTGTTCTTGTGGGCCTCCCCATTGTCGGCCCCGTGTGTTATCATATACACGTACATATCGTTACTCATAGTACTAAATATATCCGCCAATCCGCAGTTTAACAGCGTGGTGGATAAAGCTTTACGTGCACTCCTAGGCACAGTGGCCCCACACACCACACATCCACAAGCATACTCATCTATACCAGAAAAAAATATTTGTACTGTAAATTTAATGTAAACATTTCTGTATCCATATGATAAGTGGGTCTGAAGCTATGAAATATTCATTTCTTATGTTATAATCTAGTGTTCACTGTGTTTGCAAGAATATTGATATTTACTTAAACTACGAACTCTTAAAGTTTTTAATATAGCACTTAGGGTCTCTACAGTCTTGTATATTAAAAAAGACCATATTTTCAGCAATTATCAGTTAATTGATCATCAAAACAAAATCTTAAATGAATTGAACAGTAAATCTGTAAAATTCCTCTGCTGGGCAGTCTTATTTCGTCCCCTTAGTGTAACGTAACACGTAAACACAGTTCAGTCCTAAGTTATTGGTGCCATAAATTTTAGTTATACTTAAGATTACAAACGCATAAATTGAAATGTGAGTTGACAAGTAAACATAAAACAGTCAACGCAATGAACGAAAATGGTTCAAATCCATTAGGGACTCAAATTTTAAGTTGTACTTAAGAATAGAAATTTATTAGTTGGGAACTCAAACAGTTTTTAGCTAGTTGTTAAAATATTAGAGTGATAAATTTTATATTCGAGACAGGCTTAAAATTTTGTGTTGACAGATGCGAGGGAATGTTCTAAGGGCCAGTTTCCACTGATTGATATAATCGCGATTAGTTCGACATAAAGTCGGTTTACGCATTTAACAAAGTTTAGAGCTGGAAATTGCATTTCACTAACATAAACTAAACGCAGTTAGAGAATAACGGCTGAACCGATTGCACTAATTCTTTTTTTGTGTTCCTTGAAGTATGAGGATGTTTGTTACAGAGAGGAATTTTAAAGGGATTGCCTGAAAAAGTCTTAAAACAGCACTTTGCTATGTTCTCATACAAATAATTCGTAATAATAATTAAACGAAAGCAAGGTTAGAATCGAACTATAAATTCGATTAAGCAAAGCATAATTCTGTTAAGCGGTGGAACCCGGGCCTAAGGGTTCGACCCGGCGTATGAGTGGGTTTTTTTGCTGTAATTACAGGACACCAGAGTTGCCAACACAAAGTTTTAAGTTACCTCGTTTGGATTAAAAACTACAAAATTGACGTGTATTTACTTTACATTAACACGTAAGGTTAAAAATGACAATGATCGGTTAAATAATTTCCCTTTCGAAATCGGTTGAATAATACATTATTCTCCACAACCGTCATACAAATTTATTATAACTAACATTGTTTTCTTCTGCTTTATTCAATGTATATTTGTTTTTCCCTTTTATTGTTTATCTTTGTTGTGTTTTTGTTTAATTGATTTACGCAATTTCCTTCGGATCGGATAAAAGTGCTTACAGCCAGTAAAGCTCAATTTATTGAGGAAGTAATAATTTTATTCCTTGTTTTTGTGTAATAATTTTATTTCTTGTTCTTGTTTTGTGTTGCACTATAATGACTTATAAACTATCGGGAAAGAACAATTACACATGGGATTGCCGTATTTTTTTTGAATACGGAAATGTACCGCGGGGATCACCGAATTTCCGTAAAACACGGGAATTGCTGTGAGTATGGTATCACTGCAGAGCGCATTGGTGGACGTGTTAGGGTGGGGGAAAAACAGACGCGAGATTTCAATATATACGATGGGGAGTTTGAATTCGGGCAGTCAGTTTGACATTCAAATTTGAATTCGGGGTTCGAAGCGGTAGGCCTCCGCGGCCGCCGCGGCCTTTTGGCCGGCGAAGCTATGGAACTTCTGAATTAGATTAAAGATAGAAATACCTAAAAAGTATTTTTTAGATCTGATTCAGAGATTTCATTAGTGTAAGCTGGCCGAGTGGCTATGTAGCTTCAGTTTAGTCCGCGAAATAGTTTTAATTTAATTTTACTGATTATTATTAAGTGCAATTCTTTATTATAGAATCTTAATTAGTAATCCGCTAAATAAATTCAGTGAAAGACCTGTGATGAAGCGCTCCTGATTGGTTCGAATGCATTAATTTTTTTTATTTGCATGTGTGTTTTTTCTGCATGTTGTGGATCTGTTACTAATTTTTATAACTTTTACGGAGATTTTTAATAAAAGATATTTAATGAATTATTAGTTAGGTTTACGTCGAAACTATTAATTATTGATTAATTATTGAAAGGAATTATTATCTAGGTTTACATTGATATTAACTATTGATTATTTACTGAATGAAATTATTATGAAAAGGTTACATTGATATTATTAATTATCAATTGATTATTGAATAAAATATATCTAATGAATTAAGATATCTAATGAATTATTAGTTAGGTTTACGTCGAAACTATTAATTATTGATTAATTATTGAAAGGAATTATTATCTAGGTTTACATTGATATTAACTATTGATTAATTACTGAATGAAATTATTATGAAAAGGTTACATTGATAATATTAATTATTGATTGATTAATGAATGGAATTATTATGAAATAAGCCTTATGACCATAATTATATTGAATTTAACTAATAAAATAAAATCTAACTTAAGTACATAACCACAATATGATGTTGTTAGAATAAAATGAAATTACATCCGTTATACTTTAAAGTACATATATAAATTGAATGAATCTTGGTTAAAACTATCATATTAGATATTAAGGGTTAAATAGATTTTCGTTAGGGTGTATTTAAATAATGAAATGAGATTTTACTATGTCATTACTTTGGAAGTAAATAGAGTGGTGAATAATTCTAGGAAAATATGACCTATAAACAAACTAAGGATTAGTTGTCGTATCTTATTGAATATTCTCTACATATAAATATGCTTCTATTGTATGTATATGTATATATGTATATATATATATATATGTGTGTATTTGACTTCATTTTGACATTACACAAACTTTGTAGTTCAAACATTAATTTAAGAAATTGTAGATCTTAAATATATGTTGGAGCGAGGTAACACAGGTGGTTTGTAGTCTTGAATGAGTTCAAGGATACTTTTAGCTCTTGAATACATTCTAAGATGAGGTAATTACACACTGAACTATGACATTACACAACTATTGTAGTTTTGAACATTGATCTAAGAACTTATGTTCTTAAATAAGTGTCAAAACGAGGTATCTGGTAGACTGGAGCGTCTCAATTTCACGATGACTTTCATTGAACTATATAAACTATGTTAAGGTGAATCCATAAATGTTTGTATTCGCCAGTGTTTTATTATAGGTTTCCCCTATAAGGCAAGGCCTGTCTAAGCCACAGTTCTTCGCGTCATCGATGCTAGGTAGTTCCTAATCTAGGTCTATCTAGTAAAGAAAGTTGCGAGTACTTCCTACCAACCTCTGCGTTTGTGTTTGCCTAACTGAACTATGTTCTTGGTAAATACTATACGTATGTTTGCTTATCTTTGATAAGAATTCCTCATCTTTGATGAGAGACATTGGACAAACTCCACCAAACACCTAGTGTATGGTCGATGTTTGAACTGCAACAAAGGTTAGTAATTTAGTTTTGGACAGTGGTATGAAGTTCTATTTTAGACTAATAGAGAAACATATTCACTTTTCCAATTAATTTATTGCTAATTTTTGTGGACAGTCTCTGTTAAGTCCTAAGGCGGATTTACTGAGATTTAAGCCAAGCCTTAATCAAGTCCTCTTGTGTTTTTCAAACATACAAACATTGATGGATCATAAAACCTATTAAATATACATTCTCTCTTCCTTGTGAAAATGAGATACTCTCAGAGATTCTGATTGAGTAAATGAATATGTTATATTTAGTTGTTTTATTTATCTCTCGACACTACTATGTCCTTTGATAAATCCATTCAGTTCCTAAGAGAGCCTGATATATTCAAATGTTTAACAACTTAATTACTGGTTCAATGTTTCAATTGAACAACCTATTCTGGTTAATGAATGCTGTTTCATTGAATGCTGTGAGTCATGCAAAGACAAACCTACACAATACACCTACTCTACACGTTGGTCTTATACCTTTAATTATTCTTATTTTCCTTATAGGACACTCGAAAGGTTGCGCTGTCGCCAGTCGCTAGTCGCCGACGACCCATCTCACAATGGTGGCGAGGCTTGACAATATAGCTGACTATAGACCCGTAACTCAGTAGGTCTTTCCTATGGGAAATTACACTACACAATCCAATTGTGGCAAAAGTAGTAGGTTTCGTGATCGAATTTCAAAGTAGTTGTGTGACCGAAGTTCCCGTATGGGCTAGTAAGCACACAATGAAAAGATCAGTAGACACGATCTCCTTTTGTTCACGTGGAACACATCTTAATACCATGTCTGATTACAGCTTGGTATTTACATCAACTCTAGTAATTCACTGGTTATGTCTATATGACGTCCCAAGGGATTACTCAAATACAGTCATTGCATGATTGTGCTGCAGCGGTATGAAACAAGCATTTGTTAGACAGGATATATTTCCGTCTAACTTATTGTAGAAAATTGGGTACTCTCATTTCCTACCTACTACCTTTCTTTTGATTGGATAGCACCAACGTTGTGCCTAATTTAATTTAGAGCCTTCAGCACGGTGTGGATCGGTTGGGGTCGGAGGGGCTTGGAGGAAGCGACCCCCCGGGTTCAGTTGAACCCGGCCTTTTAATTCCCTAATGCCTATAAACCCTATCCTAACAGATTAACACATACAAACAAACACTACACATTATTTTTCACAATTATCTGAGATAATTTATTAACTGAATAAATTATTTCAAGATAATTAATAACTATATAATATGTATTTAATCATTATTTCATTTACTTATATATTTTTATTTATTTCATTTGTTTAGAGTTATTAGAATCTATCTATTATATCAGGTTTGAACTAAAAATACATGTAAAAGAAACTTAGACACTATTCAATTAATCAATGTCATTATAGAATATCCTATATATAATTATTTAACTCTATTTCTATTTTAGCTATCTAGATTCACTAAAAATATTAGCAATTATAATTTACACATTCTTAAGGAGACGTCAGATATTTAGTTAAACAGTAGGTGATAGTTATTTCTAAATAAACAAGTTTATTCCTATTTATTCTTAATGGTTCAAATTTACTAAATCTTAATTAATTTTAAATAAGTTACTTATAAGGTGTTATAAAGTTTAATATCTTCCTTTCCTTTTCATAATAATTTTCCTGAAGCTAGTTATCTATAGTGTTTATATCACTGGTAAGTGTAAATATCTTTATAATTAAATCTTAGGATAAATTAATTTCAGTAATTTAATGTCATTGTGCAGAGATGTTATTTTAAATTAATGACTAGATAGGATGTTAGTTAGAGTTTATATAGAAATCAAGGCTTCTAATAACATATACTATGTCTTTCCTTCGGCATACCATAGAAAGAACTGAAGTTACTCTGAAACAAAAATCAAACACAACGTAGAGTCCTTCTTTATACTAGACGATCACAATTATAAGGCCAAAGATAATTGATATCCTCTTAAGCTTAATATTAGCTTGTAATGCCACTACCATGATAGTGTTACAAATTGGTCTTCGTGACCAGGATGTTATAAATTTATATATGTTGGGGTCTTTCTCATCACACCCCATAATATAGCATATAGTAATATCGTTACAAAATGGTCCACGTGACCAGGATTATCATAAGCATGATGATTAGTCATCGGAGCACCATAGGAGTATCATTACAAAATGGTGCCGTGACCAGGATATGATAATGGGTCTTAGGTCATCCATAGGAGATCATTACAAATTGGTGCCGTGACCAGGATATGATAATGGGTCTTAGTATCGGCACATATTAGGTCATCCATAGGTATATCGTTACAAAATGGTGCCGTGACCAGGATATTTATGGTTGCACAAATGCCGGAGTAAGCGAGTATCTTAGAAGCTTTAAAGTAACTTTTCAAAGCATTTACAGTGAATAAATGTAATGCCAGTGATTAAATGATAATAGTTGCACGATTGTACTAATAGAAGACACAAAGTTTATTAGTTAACAATTCTTTAAAGTTCATTTTACACAAAATAAGATAAACCTATTAAATTTATATTATGTAAGCACATTAACTTGTTTTAGACAATCTAAAAATGGATCTATAGGTATATAGCATCTTGGCGCAGTTAGAATTACAGTTAGGTACATAAATCTAAATAAATTTGTTTTAAGAGTAATATTGAAGAGATGTTTTAATACTTAAAAGTTGCATTAAGTTTCTCAGTAATAAGTTTTAAATGGTCAGACCATAACAGTCTACTGTCTCATGTATTATTACTAATGATAGATAGTTACATATTTAAATAATTATTTATTCATGAAATTACATGAAAGGATCAACCTACACAACATTGCTGAATTTGCCTAGTAGTATATTGAAGTGAGTCTTAGGCACATCTAACTATTATCTGATTATTATGATATTATCGTCAATCAGTAGACTTTACTAGGACAGTTAATAAAATTTAGATTGTATTAATTAAATATTGTTAGGGAATTATTAAATAAAAGCCTGCAGTAAATTTTAATATTACTTACAGATACAAATTATTCTAGGTTATGTACAATTTAAACTTATTTTGTCACATTTAGTCACTGACGCTGAAGTAATTTCCTTCCTAGTTGAAATTGGTCCCAATAGTTATGTGTTGAACATCCTGGGCTGGCTAGATGTACGTGGATGTTAGGCTGAAATGGTAGTATTCAATAGTATTAAAAATATGCAAACATAATGTGAAGATAGGATAATATTATAGTTAGTAGTAGGAAATTAATTATAATATTAACTAACTGTGGAATTAACTTTTATTCATTTATTTACAAAGACTGTACAGGAAAAACTATGTATTTTGGTATATTTATTCATTTTAATGTTAGATTTTAGAAATAATTAAGTGTAGTCATTGCCATCATAGCAAATTATACTTAGTTTAAATAACAGATTTTAAAGTATAGAAATTCAGTGCATTTTAGTCATGTGTGCGAGAATGTACTGGTTAAATAGAAATTGAATTAGGTTATGAAGGTAACAGGGTTATTTTGACTTTGAATTTTAGGAATTGACTACAACTGTTTAAGATAATTTTATTTATAAAAAGGAGTATAGCTTACCGAATGACATAGCACTCATAAGAACTATAAAATCAATCCATGTTAACATAACATTATAACTTATTCGGTCTCTTTATGTATACTTCAATTCTATTCTAATATACTAAAGAACTAATAAATTTGCTTATAAATAATCAATTATCAGTTGTCTAACAGGGATCGTACAGAATTACAGAACTACTTAATTAAAATCAAAAATATGTGGTTGTGACCATAGATTATACACTTTTAACTAGATTGTGACATTAGAAATTGCGTTCTAAAAACAACTACAATAAATTCTTTTGAAAAGGTTCTTGTTTTTAAATATTAATAAGACATTATTGAAAAAAAATATAGAACATTTTTTATGAACATTATTATTACAATTTTATTTATTTTAATCTATTATTATTTTGTTAGCTTTCTTCGTATTTTTGAACTGTCAATTGTCAAAGGGAGGAAACTTTTATTTCAAATTTGAATTGAATAGAATTTTATATTAACCTTGTTAATTATTAGTATTTATATCAGAGGATGTGTGGTTTTAAATGTATTGAACAAGCGTGAATTAATAGCGACAGTAAAATTGTAGTAGGGTTGGTAGCGACATCTGGTGGACAAACGTGAATTAATATCGAGTTGCTTACGGAAGTTATGGATGGTTGTGCTATGTGTTCGTAGATGGCGCTGAAAGAATTTCAAAATGTTTCATATCAGTAACGCCATCTGTTGAGAGTGAGTGGTATTGAAAGGTAGGCTTTGAAGTAGAAATGGCGTAGTATCGAGTGTAGATATGGAAGTGTTTATTGTGAAACAAAGATGGCGTGGTTGTGATCTTATAAGTTATATACAATGGTTCAGTGGATAAGGGTATTGAATGTCATATGCAAGGTAGTGAGTTCAATCCGAGTGAATTGAATTTCAATTAAAAATATATACTGTAGTATTTATTATAATAAAGACGATTAGGGATAGTATGAATTTGGCATTTAACATTTATGAGGATTTGAGAATTTTTCTAATTGTTATGATTTCACAGCGATAGTTTTATTATTCTTTGTTGATGGATGCATTGTTTGGTGTGAATGGAATTGAATTGATGTTTGTTAAGAATGTTATCAATGAATACTAGAGAAGAAATGAAGTTGTCATATTTCATTTGAAGTATGATAGTTGAATTTTAATTAAACTTGTAAACATTTAATATTTTAAAATTAAAACTAAGTTTAACATTTGCAGAATCCGGTCGACTTGATAAAATTTCAATAAATTATTAGAAGTTTAAAAGGTGATTAGAAAGAGATAGTTTTTGTGTGAACATTTGGAAAGTTTATTTAAATTAAACTCAAATTAAATAAGAGTGCAGTGAATTTTTTTTTTGAATTAGAATAAATTAATTAAAATTTAGATAAACATTATCAGTGTTACATTTGAAGCAAATTAAATCTATAACAATGCCTAGGCGTCAACCTAAAGCTAGTCCTGTTGGAACCAAGGCGACTAATTCTAATAACAAGCGAGTGTCTGCAGTTAGACCTGCTACTAAAGTAAGGAAGATTAATTCTTTACGATACATATCTCGAATGATGGAAAAGGCAATGAATAACATCAATAATAGAATCTCGGAGTTGGAAAATAGAATGTCTACTCCTAGTGGATCATCGGACAATGTTATGCCGAGAGAAAATTGTATTCAACCTATCATACAGCCGGGAACATCAACGGTATACTATCCAGTGGCGCAGATGCCTACGGAAAGACCTAAGTTTCCATTTAAAGGAAAACATCCTGTGACGTTCATCGAAGACCTAACTGCTTATTTAAGAAGGTCTGCACCAGAGGCGAGAGATATAATAGACATTGTCATAGATTGTCTTGAAAATGAATCGCGAAATTGGGCGCGTATTTATAGAGATAGATGGACAGTGTTTGAAGACTTCAAAAGGGATTTTTTAGACACATATTGGGGCGAGGCTGAGCAGAATGAATTAAGAAGACGAATCAGTCAGAATTCGTGGGACGGAGTCCAGTCTATGTTAAGCCATTTCATTACGTTATGTGGACAAGCGAAGATGTTGACGTATCCTATTCAAGAGAGACAATTAATAAACGACATTATGAATCATTTTCCTAAAGATGTTCAATATGCTTGGTCAACAAGTAATTACACATCGATTCTTCAAGCTACGGAGTTTTTACGAAAGTTAGATAACATTAATAAGCAAAATAACTTCAGTAGTGGCATTAATGCCCATTCTAGCAGCGTTCAAAGACCTGAGATGGTAGTTCAACAGCAGAATGGCAGAGGCAGTCTCAATCGGAAGCGAATTATGAACACTAGATCAATGAGTAAGGTGATACCAAACAAGAAGAATAGCATTAATGATACGAATAGAGTAGATAATGATAACAATGTTTCTATAGAAAACTCTGTATCAACAGAGAATTTAAACTAATAAGTGTTGATGTGACAGACCCCGGTACATCAACTTTAGTAGGGGCGAACAGTACATCAGTAGCTTTAAGAATTATGCTTAAACTCGGGTGGGAACCTGGACAGACATTAGGTAGACATAATAATGGTATACGTAAACCAATCATAGCTAAGGGACAATATTGTAAATCAGGGTTAGGCTCAGGATTAAATAAAAATAATTCAACAGATTTCAAGTATAAAATCATACAAACATTAAAAAATCAATCGGAAATAGATAATGAGTCATTAGTGCAAACCGAAGCAGTCTTTTCATTATTTGACGAGGAAGATAATATTACCGCGGATAAATTAGAAATAATTAAATCTGAGATTGAAGTGATAGTATTTGGTAAACGAGTCATATGTTTAGTCGATACAGGGAGTGACATAACCTGTATTTCAGAATCATTTTGGGAATCTTTAAAATCATTAACTGGGAACAAATTAGACATGTTACCTGTTAAGCCGATTCAGATACGTGGAGCAGTAGGACAAAAGAGTGCTAAAATACAACAAATGGTTTTATTGCCTGTAAGATTTGGGGTAATTGAATTAGAGATTAGATTTTTTATAGTACCAAAATTAGTTCATTCAATGATATTAGGATTTGACTGGCTTATGGCAAATAATGTTAATATTAAATTACAAGAGCCATCCATAGGGTTAGTTATCGAACATAGAGATCAACGAGTATTAATTCCGTTTATTAAATATAATTTTGAGGAAAGGAGAATTTGTGATATTACAAAGGTAGATAATAGCTTTGATTTCAATAAATATTTACAAGAAATAAAGACGGGTACACCTCTTAAAGGAACTCAATTAAATAAATTAAAACAGATCCTAATTAAATATAGCGAAGTATTTGTTAAAAGGTTAGGTAGAGCTAATTGTTATCAACATATTATTAAAATGATGGACCATAGTCCAATAATTAAACGGTCTTATCCCGTTCCGTACGCGTATAGACAAAAAATGGAAGAAAAATTAGCCGAAATGGTTGATATGGGAATAATATCTAGAGGTTCAACACCGTATTGTAGTCCGTTAACTTACACCTTAAAATCTGATGGTTCAATTAGAGTTCTACTAGATGCACGTGAAATCAATAAATACATGATAGCTGAGTCGGAAGCACCTCCGATGCAAATAGATGTTTTAAATTCATTTCATGGGGTTAATTATATTAGTATAATAGACTTGAATAATGCATATTTTCAAATTGCCATTTCTGAGGATAGTAAAAAGTATACCGGGTTCACATTTAATGGAAAATCTTATATGTATAATGTTTTACCACAAGGACTTAAGACTTCAGTAGGAAGTTTCAGTAGAGCTATGGACTTAATATTAGGGCCTGAAGTTAGACATTTTTGCGTGAATTATCTAGATGACCTTGCTATCTTAACTCAAGGAACGTTAAATGAACATTTAGAACATATTGATATAATATTAAACAAATTAAAGTCAGCGGGGTTAACATGTAATCTTGAAAAATGTAAGTTCATATGTAAAGAAGTTAAAATGTTAGGACATATTATTTCTACCGAGGGAATTAAAACTGACCCAGATAAAATAGAGTCAATTAAGAATTTCCCAGTTCCCAAGAAAATAAAACATTTAAGAGCATTTTTAGGACTTTGTAATTATTATAGGCGGTTCATTCCTGATTATAATAGTATAATTCAACCCTTATGCCAATTATTAAAAAAGAGCAAAGGATGGATTTGGACTTCAGAAGCACAAGTAGCCTTTGAAAAATTGAAAAATAGTTTTTTAAAGACAATAATGTTGCATCATCCGGATATGTCTAAACCTTTTTATTTACAAACAGATAGTTCGGGAGTAGGTCTTGCGGGGGTTTTATTTCAGTACGATGAACAAGGGGAAATGAAAATATTAGGCTATTGTAGCAGATCTCTTAGGGGCGCCGAATTAAGATGGACTGTTACTGAACAAGAGTTTTGGGCTATAATCTATTGTTTAAGGAAGTTTGAAACCTATTTGAGGGGCGCAAAGCTTATAATTAGAACTGATCACAAAGCATTGACGTTTGTTAGGACATGGAAATTGTATAATAGTCGAATAATTAGATGGATATTGTTTCTCGAACAATTCGATTATAGTATCGAACATATAAAAGGTAGAGATAATGTCGCTGTTGATGTGTTATCTAGGTTCCCACCTGATTCATCAATGATACAAGAAGATAGAATCTATTGTCCTGAAATACATTATATGGAAATTAATAAAAATAAAACATTAATAACAAACTTAAAAAATATATCTAGTTTTCAATCTAATGATAATGAAGTACAGTTGATAATGGATATTATAAATAACATTAGTAATAATCATAGTGGTAGAATAAATAATATTGCTAAGCGCTGTTATATCAAGGATGGAGTGTTATATTTTAAAATTGATTCAGATAAACATGTAATTTATTTACCCTCTCAGTTACGAGAGGAAGTAATTTCTCAAATTCATAAAGAAATGGGACATCAAGAGGTTTTTAAGGTACTCAAATATATTAAAGATAGATTTTATTTTCCTAATATGCATAGAACAGTTAAAGTATTATTAAAGACTTGTCATCTCTGTCAAGTTTCTAAAAGTGATAATATAAAATATGTAGGTGAATGTAAATCTATTGTGACAGAAGAAATAGGTGACTTAGTTATGGCAGACTTATATGGACCATTGCCGAAAGGACGGATTGGTTCTGCTTATATACTTGTAATTCAGGATTCATTTAGTAAATTTATTAAATTATATGATTTGTCTAAAGCCACTTCTCGTTCAGTTATTATAAAATTAAAACAATTTGTTAAAATAATTAAGCCTAAAGTAATTATGACTGATAATGGTAGTCAATTTTCATCTGAAAGTTGGAAACAAACTTTAAAGGATATGGGTATAAAACCTATATTTACAACTGTAAGAAATCCTCGACCTAATACGACAGAGAGGGTTAACAGAGAACTAGGACGTTTATTTCGAACATATTGCCATAAAAATCATAAAAGTTGGGTAACGATATTAAATAAAATCGAAACATTATATAACAACACATTTCATGAAAGTACGGGATTTACTCCTAATGAAATATTATATGGATTGAGTAATGACATGTCATTTGATAGTTGTTTGCCTCAATTAAATAAGTCTAGAGATATTAATCAAATTAGAATTCAAGTTAGGAAAAATTTAAAAGATAACAGTATTAAACGACAAACTAAATTCAATAGGTCCCATCGTTTAATTGAATTTCAGATTGGAGATTATGTAAAGATTCGTAAGGTAAATAAGTCAGAGGCTCAAAAGAAACTTATAAAAAAGTTTCAATTGCTGTATGAAGGACCTTATGTAGTTAGTGCGATTCCATTTGCAAATGTTTACACATTAATGGACCCTATAACTAAAGAAATTAGAGGAAACTTTAATACAATACATCTAAATAGATATTATCAATAATAAATTGATCACGAACAATTATAGATGTTATCAATGTTTAACTGTTGATATAAACAATTGAATTAATAATGTGGAATTGAAAAGGATAGATTTTAAACTAGAATATCAATAAACTTTATTGAAGATTTATTATATTTTCACAATAATTTAATGTCAAAACTATAGATGATTTTGTAAGGAAATCAATTGCACTTAAATGTTAACTGTTGATATAAACAATTGAATTAATAATGTGGAATTGAAAAAGATAGATTTTAAACTAGAATATCAATAAACTTATTGAAGATTTATTATATTTCACAATAATTTAATGTCAAAACTATAGATGATTTTATAAGGAAATGAATTGCACTTAAAATAAGTTAGATATGTAAGAGATTAGGTTATTAAAATAGTAATTAAATGATTAAAATAGATAGTATAAGTTAGATAAGTGTAATTGTAATTAGGTTTAGTTATGAATAAAAATAAAAATTAGGGATATGATGGGTCAGGGAAATGACTCAACTAATTTTATTGGAGCGCTTAAAAGTTCTCACATAACTATATAACAATTTAATTTTCAATTGACTATTAAGTCATATATTAATTTTTCTTTTCTTTCACCAATACTTAACCTAATAAGCGCTAGCTTAATAGAAATAACAATTTAATTTTCAACTGACTACTAAGTCATATATAAATTTTTTTCTTTCATCAAATACTTATTAAGCGCTAGCTTAATAAAAATAGTTGGTGGGGAGTAGGGCGGTCATTTCTTCACAAAATTAACTGAACATTTTAAGTTATATTCAATCTAAATTAAATTGTAAAAATATAGGTCAGACCTTAAAGTTTGACTGTTTGCAGTTCAAGTTGTCCAAGTACTGCAATATACTAAACAACATATCACCAATTCATATTAGTATTAGATATGAATTGTGCAACTGTATTCAAATATTTTAATTTATTCATTCTGAAAGGAGATGGATATGATTCCATACATTCTTGGGCCGAAGTGCAACGTAAAATATAACGCAATGAAAATGGTACCAATTAATGTATTTACGCTTATTGATCCCTCGCTGAAAATTCTGTACATTTTGGCTATATAAGAGCGGAGTTATTAGACGTTTTGTAAAATTGAGGTTATGTTACAATGTCTATGAAAAACCCAATCACTAGTTCCTGAAGCACTAATGTTGATCATATTATATCATTACAAATATCAATCACTTGAGACCATAAATAAATATCAGGAATGGACTCAGGATGCATTTGAATACACTGAAAACATTAAACAATTATAAACATGATTACATGAAACGAGTGACAGTGACGGGACCATGACGGGGCACACAGTTTCAATATCAGTCAGCTGTCAAAGCTGTTATTAAAAATAATTATGATTTATTTTCAATCGATACGAAATCGATAATAATTTGGGTTTATCAGACATTAATTTTTATTTTCGATATTAATGTAACTTTATTTAAATACACCTTATTGTTTATAACTTCAATTGTGTATCTGGATACTTTGAGTTAATTAGCTAGTGCAAATTTTTTTTTAAATTCTATAATCGATTATAGTTAAATCGATATGATTTATTTTCAATCGATACGAAATCGATAATAATTTGGGTTTATCAGACATTAATTTTTATTTTCGATATTAATGTAACTTTAATTAAATACACTTTATTGTTTATAACTTCAATTGTGTATCTGAATACTTTGAGTTAATTAACTAGTGCAAATTTTTTTAAAATTCTATAATCGATTATAGTTAAATCGATACCCAATTAATTTGACGAAAACTATCTTTTTTTCATTTTTCTCAGCTTCCAGATTCAGAATTGAGCTAATATTTTATATAAAAAAAAAAAAAAAATATATATGATCAATTTTTAAACCTATCTGTACTTAATACATTTTAGCCTAAAAGTCCCACCTCCTTTAAAATAAGATGAACTGCACTCTGTTAAGTTGTATATTTAACATTGAGAGCCGGATTTTATATTTTAAAAACAATATGTGTATTGTTATAAGATAAAATTGAGCCTAGATGTAGGAATTCAAATCAAATTGGATCTATGTGAGTGTGAGAGTGGGTGAAGGAGCTGGAATGGTTGGTTGAAATTGATTATTTTGATTTTAACCATTGAATATAACGCTGGTGGTGTGATTGATGAGAGGTTGGATGTTTGGGAGAAGAGTATGTTTCTATGTGCTGTTGATTGAGGCTGAATGTAAGGATTCATGAGTGTCCTTTCAGTTGAGAGGTGGCGTGATACAGAATTGTGTTATTTGGTAACGTTGTTGTGATTAATTAATAATTACGATAAACTACATTATATAATTAAGGGGCGATTGTAACGTAACACGTAAACACAGTTCAGTCCTAAGTTATTGGTGCCATAAATTTTAGTTATACTTAAGATTACAAACGCATAAATTGAAATGTGAGTTGACAAGTAAACATAAAACAGTCAACGCAATGAACGAAAATGGTTCAAATCCATTAGGGACTCAAATTTTAAGTTGTACTTAAGAATAGAAATTTATTAGTTGGGAACTCAAACAGTTTTTAGCTAGTTGTTAAAATATTAGAGTGATAAATTTTATATTCGAGACAGGCTTAAAATTTTGTGTTGACAGATGCGAGGGAATGTTCTAAGGGCCAGTTTCCACTGATTGATATAATCGCGATTAGTTCGACATAAAGTCGGTTTACGCATTTAACAAAGTTTAGAGCTGGAAATTGCATTTCACTAACATAAACTAAACGCAGTTAGAGAATAACGGCTGAACCGATTGCACTAATTCTTTTTTTGTGTTCCTTGAAGTATGAGGATGTTTGTTACAGAGAGGAATTTTAAAGGGATTGCCTGAAAAAGTCTTAAAACAGCACTTTGCTATGTTCTCATACAAATAATTCGTAATAATAATTAAACGAAAGCAAGGTTAGAATCGAACTATAAATTCGATTAAGCAAAGCATAATTCTGTTAAGCGGTGGAACCCGGGCCTAAGGGTTCGACCCGGCGTATGAGTGGGTTTTTTTGCTGTAATTACAGGACACCAGAGTTGCCAACACAAAGTTTTAAGTTACCTCGTTTGGATTAAAAACTACAAAATTGACGTGTATTTACTTTACATTAACACGTAAGGTTAAAAATGACAATGATCGGTTAAATAATTTCCCTTTCGAAATCGGTTGAATAATACATTATTCTCCACAACCGTCATACAAATTTATTATAACTAACATTGTTTTCTTCTGCTTTATTCAATGTATATTTGTTTTTCCCTTTTATTGTTTATCTTTGTTGTGTTTTTGTTTAATTGATTTACGCAATTTCCTTCGGATCGGATAAAAGTGCTTACAGCCAGTAAAGCTCAATTTATTGAGGAAGTAATAATTTTATTCCTTGTTTTTGTGTAATAATTTTATTTCTTGTTCTTGTTTTGTGTTGCACTATAATGACTTATAAACTATCGGGAAAGAACAATTACACATGGGATTGCCGTATTTTTTTTGAATACGGAAATGTACCGCGGGGATCACCGAATTTCCGTAAAACACGGGAATTGCTGTGAGTATGGTATCACTGCAGAGCGCATTGGTGGACGTGTTAGGGTGGGGGAAAAACAGACGCGAGATTTCAATATATACGATGGGGAGTTTGAATTCGGGGCAGTCAGTTTGACATTCAAATTTGAATTCGGGGTTCGAAGCGGTAGGCCTCCGCGGCCGCCGCGGCCTTTTGGCCGGCGAAGCTATGGAACTTCTGAATTAGATTAAAGATAGAAATACCTAAAAAGTATTTTTTAGATCTGATTCAGAGATTTCATTAGTGTAAGCTGGCCGAGTGGCTATGTAGCTTCAGTTTAGTCCGCGAAATAGTTTTAATTTAATTTTACTGATTATTATTAAGTGCAATTCTTTATTATAGAATCTTAATTAGTAATCCGCTAAATAAATTCAGTGAAAGACCTGTGATGAAGCGCTCCTGATTGGTTCGAATGCATTAATTTTTTTTATTTGCATGTGTGTTTTTTCTGCATGTTGTGGATCTGTTACTAATTTTTATAACTTTTACGGAGATTTTTAATAAAAGATATTTAATGAATTATTAGTTAGGTTTACGTCGAAACTATTAATTATTGATTAATTATTGAAAGGAATTATTATCTAGGTTTACATTGATATTAACTATTGATTATTTACTGAATGAAATTATTATGAAAAGGTTACATTGATATTATTAATTATCAATTGATTATTGAATAAAATATATCTAATGAATTAAGATATCTAATGAATTATTAGTTAGGTTTACGTCGAAACTATTAATTATTGATTAATTATTGAAAGGAATTATTATCTAGGTTTACATTGATATTAACTATTGATTAATTACTGAATGAAATTATTATGAAAAGGTTACATTGATAATATTAATTATTGATTGATTAATGAATGGAATTATTATGAAATAAGCCTTATGACCATAATTATATTGAATTTAACTAATAAAATAAAATCTAACTTAAGTACATAACCACAATATGATGTTGTTAGAATAAAATGAAATTACATCCGTTATACTTTAAAGTACATATATAAATTGAATGAATCTTGGTTAAAACTATCATATTAGATATTAAGGGTTAAATAGATTTTCGTTAGGGTGTATTTAAATAATGAAATGAGATTTTACTATGTCATTACTTTGGAAGTAAATAGAGTGGTGAATAATTCTAGGAAAATATGACCTATAAACAAACTAAGGATTAGTTGTCGTATCTTATTGAATATTCTCTACATATAAATATGCTTCTATTGTATGTATATGTATATATGTATATATATATATATATATGTGTGTATTTGACTTCATTTTGACATTACACAAACTTTGTAGTTCAAACATTAATTTAAGAAATTGTAGATCTTAAATATATGTTGGAGCGAGGTAACACAGGTGGTTTGTAGTCTTGAATGAGTTCAAGGATACTTTTAGCTCTTGAATACATTCTAAGATGAGGTAATTACACACTGAACTATGACATTACACAACTATTGTAGTTTTGAACATTGATCTAAGAACTTATGTTCTTAAATAAGTGTCAAAACGAGGTATCTGGTAGACTGGAGCGTCTCAATTTCACGATGACTTTCATTGAACTATATAAACTATGTTAAGGTGAATCCATAAATGTTTGTATTCGCCAGTGTTTTATTATAGGTTTCCCCTATAAGGCAAGGCCTGTCTAAGCCACAGTTCTTCGCGTCATCGATGCTAGGTAGTTCCTAATCTAGGTCTATCTAGTAAAGAAAGTTGCGAGTACTTCCTACCAACCTCTGCGTTTGTGTTTGCCTAACTGAACTATGTTCTTGGTAAATACTATACGTATGTTTGCTTATCTTTGATAAGAATTCCTCATCTTTGATGAGAGACATTGGACAAACTCCACCAAACACCTAGTGTATGGTCGATGTTTGAACTGCAACAAAGGTTAGTAATTTAGTTTTGGACAGTGGTATGAAGTTCTATTTTAGACTAATAGAGAAACATATTCACTTTTCCAATTAATTTATTGCTAATTTTTGTGGACAGTCTCTGTTAAGTCCTAAGGCGGATTTACTGAGATTTAAGCCAAGCCTTAATCAAGTCCTCTTGTGTTTTTCAAACATACAAACATTGATGGATCATAAAACCTATTAAATATACATTCTCTCTTCCTTGTGAAAATGAGATACTCTCAGAGATTCTGATTGAGTAAATGAATATGTTATATTTAGTTGTTTTATTTATCTCTCGACACTACTATGTCCTTTGATAAATCCATTCAGTTCCTAAGAGAGCCTGATATATTCAAATGTTTAACAACTTAATTACTGGTTCAATGTTTCAATTGAACAACCTATTCTGGTTAATGAATGCTGTTTCATTGAATGCTGTGAGTCATGCAAAGACAAACCTACACAATACACCTACTCTACACGTTGGTCTTATACCTTTAATTATTCTTATTTTCCTTATAGGACACTCGAAAGGTTGCGCTGTCGCCAGTCGCTAGTCGCCGACGACCCATCTCACAATGGTGGCGAGGCTTGACAATATAGCTGACTATAGACCCGTAACTCAGTAGGTCTTTCCTATGGGAAATTACACTACACAATCCAATTGTGGCAAAAGTAGTAGGTTTCGTGATCGAATTTCAAAGTAGTTGTGTGACCGAAGTTCCCGTATGGGCTAGTAAGCACACAATGAAAAGATCAGTAGACACGATCTCCTTTTGTTCACGTGGAACACATCTTAATACCATGTCTGATTACAGCTTGGTATTTACATCAACTCTAGTAATTCACTGGTTATGTCTATATGACGTCCCAAGGGATTACTCAAATACAGTCATTGCATGATTGTGCTGCAGCGGTATGAAACAAGCATTTGTTAGACAGGATATATTTCCGTCTAACTTATTGTAGAAAATTGGGTACTCTCATTTCCTACCTACTACCTTTCTTTTGATTGGATAGCACCAACGTTGTGCCTAATTTAATTTAGAGCCTTCAGCACGGTGTGGATCGGTTGGGGTCGGAGGGGCTTGGAGGAAGCGACCCCCCGGGTTCAGTTGAACCCGGCCTTTTAATTCCCTAATGCCTATAAACCCTATCCTAACAGATTAACACATACAAACAAACACTACACATTATTTTTCACAATTATCTGAGATAATTTATTAACTGAATAAATTATTTCAAGATAATTAATAACTATATAATATGTATTTAATCATTATTTCATTTACTTATATATTTTTATTTATTTCATTTGTTTAGAGTTATTAGAATCTATCTATTATATCAGGTTTGAACTAAAAATACATGTAAAAGAAACTTAGACACTATTCAATTAATCAATGTCATTATAGAATATCCTATATATAATTATTTAACTCTATTTCTATTTTAGCTATCTAGATTCACTAAAAATATTAGCAATTATAATTTACACATTCTTAAGGAGACGTCAGATATTTAGTTAAACAGTAGGTGATAGTTATTTCTAAATAAACAAGTTTATTCCTATTTATTCTTAATGGTTCAAATTTACTAAATCTTAATTAATTTTAAATAAGTTACTTATAAGGTGTTATAAAGTTTAATATCTTCCTTTCCTTTTCATAATAATTTTCCTGAAGCTAGTTATCTATAGTGTTTATATCACTGGTAAGTGTAAATATCTTTATAATTAAATCTTAGGATAAATTAATTTCAGTAATTTAATGTCATTGTGCAGAGATGTTATTTTAAATTAATGACTAGATAGGATGTTAGTTAGAGTTTATATAGAAATCAAGGCTTCTAATAACATATACTATGTCTTTCCTTCGGCATACCATAGAAAGAACTGAAGTTACTCTGAAACAAAAATCAAACACAACGTAGAGTCCTTCTTTATACTAGACGATCACAATTATAAGGCCAAAGATAATTGATATCCTCTTAAGCTTAATATTAGCTTGTAATGCCACTACCATGATAGTGTTACAAATTGGTCTTCGTGACCAGGATGTTATAAATTTATATATGTTGGGGTCTTTCTCATCACACCCCATAATATAGCATATAGTAATATCGTTACAAAATGGTCCACGTGACCAGGATTATCATAAGCATGATGATTAGTCATCGGAGCACCATAGGAGTATCATTACATTAGTAACACAAAAACGTATCTCGATATTGGTTCTGTTTCTGTTTTACGGATATTGTTAGTTACACACAGACATATCTTCAGATAAGTTTATGTGTTAGTTTCTGTTTTACGCATAATATAGATAGGTACGTTAACCTTCATTTTAGAAATAAAAATGACATAGAGATACGTGTCTTTGTGACTAAAAAATAGAACTTGGTATTTTGAGATTGGTGGTATACTTAACTCAAAATTGATATAAATCGAGATACGTTTTTGTGTTACTAAGGGGACGATTTGTTATTTAATAATAGTTTACCGTTTATCTTGTTTTTTTTTTATGTTAAAGTTTTTATTTTTATGTGACTATTTAGCACTCTTGCACGAAGTAATTAAGTGTCATTCGCTTAAACAAGAGTATTACGGATTTTATTTCTTTTTTAAAATAATTTGAGAATACTTAATAGTAAACGATGGAAAAATGGATTTTTTAGGGTTCCGTACCCAAAGGGTAAAATCGGAACCCTATTACTAAGACTTCGCTGTGCGTCCGTCCGTCCGTTCGTCCGTCTGTCACCAGGCTGTATCTCAAGAACGGCGATAGCTAGACAGTTGAAATTTTCACAACTTAAGTATTTCTGGCCGCTATAACAACAAATACTAAGAACAAAATAAAATAAATATTTAAGGGGGGCTCCCATACGACAAACGCGATTTATTGCCTATTTTTGCTCGATATCAATAAATGGTAACAGGTAGGCACTTGAAATATTCACAAAATACTTAATTGTATATTTACTTTAATAATAAAAATATAATTAAAATTAAAAAAAAAATACTTAGGGGGCTCATACAACAAAAGTGACTTTTTTGCCGCTTTTTGCCCGATATTCAAATCAATCTACCTACTGTTGTTTACCTAGCCAATGGTACGGAACCCTTCGTGAGCGAGTCGAGTACCTACTCGCACTTGGCCGATTATTGATTATTATTTATATCATTGTTGTCCAAGAACTTCAGATATTTTCAGTAGTAAGGTACGATGAAGAAAAGGCGTCTATTAATAAAACACTATTTCAATTATGACAGATTACAAATTTTAATAAACCGAAGTAGAATCTTTATAATATTAAATGACCAAATTGACCTGATTGATTTCAAGTATTACAAAAAACAGACCCCTTTATGGTAGGGTAGTATCCCGTTTGTGTAACAAGTATTTAATTTGTTATATTTATATGATGATGATAATTGAAATGTACTTTATTAAGGGGTGGAGACCTGGTGTCCTGAAACACAGGCCTCGAGCCTAGCTTAGGCACCAGTCTCCCACAATATTAGTGCTAATATTTTTATGTACCTATCAAATGTCATGTATGTGTCGGGGAATCAATACAGATAGTTATTAATGTCGGACCTGCGATATTCACCTACCCTACATCATTTTATTATTCGAGTCATTCTGTCATGCATAAAACGAACGGTGCAACCGCGGCTCAGGCAGTCTTGGCTCTGGCTTGGCGCGGTGCACTTGTGTATCCTGCTAGTAGCTTAACCTCGACTCTTCTAATAGTTAGTTTGTGTACACGAATTAATTGTTACTGATTGGGCAACTCGACCGGTGGTGGTGAGTGCCAATGCGCATTGTTAGGCGGCGCCGCCGTAAACCAACACTCGGGTCACAAGTCCCGGGCACTGCGTCGAGTTGTCTCTCTGCCACGCGATAGACGGTACCCGATCGGTGAGTCCATTGAATACTAAGTAGTGTAATTATCTTGTTTTAAATTACATTGTGAATTAACCAGGCCATCCGTCCTACTCCTCACTTCTGATTCCTACATATGCAATATTGTGGTGAGAAAATAAATAACTCTTATTATTATTATTATTATTATTATTTCATCATCATCATCTCCCTGCCCTTATCCTATTTATATCAGTCTCGCTTATAACGTCGTGCGAAACACTTGACTGTGTTGGTGATTGCGAAGTTACGTATTTCTACCCCCAAACTAAAAATATATAATAAATACAAAACAAAAATGCCTAAATGTGATAACTGCAACAAAGGAATAGCTAAGAAATCTGCATTTCTCGAGTGAACTGCAACAAAGGAATAGCTAAGAAATCTGCATTTCTCGAGTGCAATGAATGTTCGAAAACGGTGCATGCCAACCAAGCTTGTACTGGCTTACCATCAAAACAATTAGCAGCACTGCGCACCGCTGAGAATATAGAGTGGACTTGCGAAGATTGTTGTCGCGAATCTCCAAGACGGAAGTCGTTTATGATACAAGAAGAAGAAGAAGAAGAGGAAGATGAAGAGGATATATTAAAGACACAGGAAAATGATACAGAAACAAGTGTCATAAAAAAATTACTACGCGACATTTCGATCGAGGTTAAAAAAGCGGTAAAGAAAGAAATAGGCTCAGTGAATGATGCTATTAGTTCCTGCTGTCAAAAAATGGATGGAATAATGGATACTTTGGCGATGATCAGTGGAAAAATAAAAGAATTGGAAAATAAAAATACATACTTAACGAATAAAAATAAAAACTTGGAGTTAAAAATCGATGCAATGGAACAACGCATTGGAAACCTAGAGCAAAAGCAGCTTAACAACATTATTGAAATCGCTGGTGTGCCCGAAAGTATAGAAGACAACACTGAAATTATTATAAATAAGTTAGCTACAAAACTCAATATGAAGAAAGAAGATATAATTTTAACCAAAAGTGTGAAAGGAAAAAATGGAAAGGAAGGCGTAATCCACGTATCTGTAAAACAGGAAGAACAAGTGGACCAGTGGATACGAGCAGCAAGAAAAGGAACCATTTTTGTAGGGGACATTGTTTCATGTTCAGACCCTTCTGTTGCTAGATCCAAGATTATGATACGCCGTACCCTATCTCACGCCAATAAAACCCTTTTGTGGCAAACTAAGCTAAAGCTCAAAGATAGCTATAAATATATATGGTTTCAAGGTGGCAAAATTCTAGTTCGTAGGAAGGATAATGATAAGCCTGAGGTCATCCGAAACTGTACTGATATAGACAAGATTTTGATGGAGAAACAAGTGAGTCGATAATAGAAATCTTACGCGCTGGACACCTCACCAGAAATAATTGAAATTCATGATGCAGCAAACTTAAACGTTTTTTAGTACTTATCCCCCTAAATAAACTTCTTTATTTCATGTTGTCCATGTTAATATTAGATCTTTAATCAAAAATATTCTAGTTCATTAGTGCAAATATTAAATCAATCTTTATTATCTATAGAAATTGCTATTGTTACGAAATGTGTAGTGTGTTTCGGAAGCGGCGGCGTGGTGGTAGTATTATTATGTACATTAAAAATTGCCATAGTTTCCAGATACTAAAGATTTTAAACTAAAACACTGAATCACTAATGGTAAACATCCAAACTACCCGCCACTACCCCCGACATACATCTGTCCATTGTATCGAGAAATATATAATTTTATATAAGATAACTTTAAAAATGTTAAGAAAATTCCGAATATGTACTAGTATGTAACAATAGTGTAATTCCGAGTATGTATAGAGGCATTTGGGGCTTATTTAAATAAAATACAAAACCAAAAATTTAAACTATTAAAAACGATAATACCCAAATATAATATACCTATAATAGGAAATAATTAACGACTCATAATAAATGGATACGTCTATGTATATATATGCAGATTATATATGTACAGTATATAGTGTTTGTATATATGTGTATGTATGATATATATTTTATTGCCATCTTCTTGTTTTGAATGATCAATATTTATTGATTGAAAAATAAAATATATGTGAATATATTAACTAATTAATCCATAACAACATGTATACCTACTGCTAGCTCAACTGACTAAATAATCAATCTGTTATCTGACTATCTCGCTTACACCCGTATGTTTTTTGCAATCGTCTTTGTGCATCATAACTAATATTCATAAGAAGCGATTTTTAATAAGTTGTAGGGTAGACGCAAAATTTTGTTTAACAAAAATTGTCTAAGCTTACTATAAATGTGTTTTCGTACTATTGTAGTAATAATAAGATTTGTCTTTGTAAATGTTGAGTGTTACCTATATAAAAATGTGTGAGACTGTTACTTGCGGACAAGCCTAGGCTTTTGCAAGTAAATGTAATGTAATACATCATGTTTTTCTTAATGTTACAAATAAATAAAAAAAAAAAAAATATAGGGTCGGCACAACATGTTCTCCTCTTCCTCAGACTCATGTTGTAAGTGATTTGGCACGTTATTTTTTACGACCGGCCGCCTGCCTGACATCAACCCTCCTTGGGAATATTTAATTCGTTATATTTATTATAGTTTTACTATAATAACTTATATTATTATTATACCTATAAATAATTTAAATATAAAAAATAAAATTACTATAAATTGATAGTCAATGCTCAGTAAGCGATATTATCTCATGTTGTGTTTAGTTCAAAAACTAACTTTGTCAGCGCAAAGGTACAGAAAGTCATGACCATACAACTATGATAATTATATACATTTTCACGAAGTTTTCTGTCATAAATACATTATTAGAACGATACGCGATAGGCATAACAAGGCTGTCAAGGCTATGATCTGTTATTGACTGAGATTATTTAAGCATAAATTAGGTCTAAGTCCTAGTGTCAGTTCAGTTCAAAGACTTTGATTCAGATAAATGTGATTCGTAATAGATAGTATGATGAAACTAAATCCTTGAGTAATTTAACCTCCGATATAAATGTTAGTGATTTTTAAAACGTATTTGAAAATAAGAGAATATTTTACGTACCTACCTTTATCATTAGAAATTCATTGTCATCATCATCATCATCATCTAAGGCGCTAGAGCCGCGGATGTGTCTTCAAGTTAAGAATATTTCGATCTAGCTACGGCTTCCCACTGGCGGATCCAGGGGGGTCACGGGGGTCATGACCCCCCCCCCCTGGGCTGTGTCCAGGACCTAGGTGGACCACTAATTAAAATTGTTAAACAAGATTTTTGTCACAATATAGGTATTTTTAAGTACATTACCTACATAGATTAATAAAATACCTATGTTTTACCTGTATCTATCATTATAAAATTTAAATTATAACTTCTTTTTACTTGACCACGACTTTGTGACCCCCCCCCCCCTGGCGCCTTGACCATGACTGTGACCCCCCCCCCCCCCGGCGCCAAAGCTGGATCCGCCCTTGCGGCTTCTTCCCTCTGATTCCTCACACTAATAGCTTTTAGGTCCAAGAATTAGAATCTGATACATTTTAATACAGATAAAAAATTCTAACAATACATACAGATAAAGGTTTCCTCCGCCAACCCGCATTGGAGCAGCGTGGTGGATTAAGCTCGATCCTTCTCCTTACACGGGGAAGAGGCCTATGCCCAACAGTGGGATATTACAGGCTAAATCGTGATCGTGATCGAAAGGTTTCCTATCAACTTTCTCACTATCGTAGAGCCCTATATGAGGCCTTGAAAAATCCATGTTACTAGCCTGTATTGATCGAAGACTTACCATAATCATAATTTAGGCTATAGGCTTTCAGTTTTTTAAATAATATCAAAAATAGATTTTATTAACCTTGTCTCGTCATATCGGCTTGTATGATTAAATTGTCACGTAAATGATTTTCCTTTCTCACACAAGGGCATGGAACAAAAGAGGGGTAACAAAGAAAACGTAAGATAACGAATTTAATTACGATTGTGATTTAAGCCCGGGTGACACGCTACGATAAATTGTAACAATTTATCAGATTGTTCCAATTTATCGTTGCGTGTAGGCGGGAGATTGTAACGATTTATTGGGATCGGAGTTGGAGTGAATTGCGGCATCAATTTCTGGGAATCGTAACGATATGTTGGAACGTGTAACAGTTGCACCAACAGCAACACTACTTCCTCCATGGTTAAAAGCTTTACTGGGGTCGATAGCGGTAAGTAACATTTGATAAGAAATCGTAAAAAAGTTGGAGCGATAAATCGTTCAATAAATTGTTCCAATTTATCGTTGCGTGTAGACGGGAGACGTGCTCTACTCTTTCGATTTGTTGGAGCGAAGAAAAAAATCAGCTGGTTAGTAATAATTTTTGATGACGACCTCGTAAGGTCATCAAAAATTAATTTTTTTCTAATTTTTTTTTGCTTTTAGTTAGTTAATATCTATATAATTTAATAGTAATAATGTCCTACAAATTGCGTGGTAGGGGAAATATGTACAAAATGACATATATGTACAAAACGACATAGGTGGGTTATTTTGAATTTGGCGGACTTTAACGCGAAACTGACAGTAACATCACGCGGTCTGTGTGTCTATAACCTGTCAAATTTTAAACGCATCCATTTCATTCGTCTTGGTGTTATGGCCGATGACAGATATTCACACGTTACGAGTTTTTTTCATATTAACAAAGTTTTTGTTCCAACGGTAAGTTTTTGCTATTGTATCTATTTATGTAGCATTTGTTTCATTCCTCAAACACTTATCTTCAAATTAAATAACTTATTTTTAGAAAAAGAGCTCTTTGTATATTTATTTACAAATTTTATTGTTTTAAAGCGCTCTACGGACAAAACGACATACATAATATGTAACGGACAAAATGGAATAGGTATGTCATTTTGTACATAGCTTTTGTGTTATATGCAGGTATGTATTTTTTTTTCAGATACGAGGACCAAAATGCCACGTGATTTTATAATCATGCGTTTATACGCACGACTGATCGGCAATCTTGGAGTGTAGAGTCAATGAAGAAAGCCATTAAGGCAGTTCGAAATAAAAAAAAAGGGCTGGTTATTGGCCTCAAAAACTTTTGGTGTTCCTCAAGCAACTCTTTGAAGGGTTGTTTTAGGCACTAATAACACTTTGGAATTAAATTCAAAAGGCCTTGGTTGTTGGAAAGCTACCTTTCCACCTGATGTGATCCTGATGTGAACAGTCTCCTCAGCCAGCAACAGTAATGACCTCTGTCGAGTCTGAACAGGTTTTGACACAATCTTCACAACAAGCAGATGAATCAGTTCCTGTGCCAAATATGTCTCAGGTTGCTGTGGCTACTGCGTTACTTCTCGTTCAGCCATGGTCCCATAATATGATATGTAAAGAAAACAATGGAGCCTTGAGGAAAGAAAATTCATCTCAGGTCCCAACAACAAACGCCAGTCTAGAAGTTGTTTTAACTGCTGCTGCTACTAATGAAAGTCCATCGTCTTCTTCTCTTGCTGTTCCTATTGAGGTGCTATCTCCGATGCCTAAAGGATGTTTTATTAGTGGACAAGTGAAACGTAAAACAAAAATTCGACAGAGCTCGTTGGTGTCGGCTTGTACTCCTAATATGTTAGAACTAAAATCTAAAAATGAGCCCAAAGCTCTCCCAACAAAGAAAAAACGCAAAGTCAACAATAAATTATTTGAAGAAAATGATGAGAAAGAAGATTTCCCTAACATTTTTCATGACGATGAAGAGGAATTTGCTTGCATTTACTGTAACGACCTTTATTCATGATCTAAGCCCGGAGAAGGCTGGTTGCAATGCTTACAATGTTTGCTTTGGGCTCACGCATCTTGCGCTGATGTTCTAAGAATAAGTAAACGTTTCATTTGCGAATTATGCCAATAATTTTGTAGCTATTATATGTATGTCATTTTGTCCATTAGCAATATGTCATTTTGTCCGATGCATATGGACAAAATGGATTTTGATTGATCTCAGTAAAATATTTTTTGTTTTTTTTTCTGTTGATTTTATGCTAAAAATGTTTATTAGTTTCGATAATTTATTGATCAAAGATGATTGATGTAAATTGTGGAAGTGCTGTGAACTACCAATAAATAGTTATAATACAAAAACAAAACTATATGTCATTTTGTACATATTTCCCCTACGTTATCCCGGTCCTACGCTCACTGCTGCTCTACCTCCTGCTAACTCTATTATCTACCACAATCGAGAGTTTTCAAAGAGGAACTTTTTGTTCGCCTCATCAAAATATAGCCACTCCCAAAAAATTAGCTTGATACTGATCAGGTGAAAAAAATGTACTAGGGATCCCTACCTAATATGTATAATGTAATATGTAAGTATATTTTTTTTTCAACAAATCTTCAGTATACCTGTAATTCTCAAAATAATAATCACTATGGTTAAGGAACTAGTACACTCTCAAGATAATTCATTGTATGATTTGTTACATTTTAATTTTAAAAAATTGAAACAAATATTTTTTTGTTCAGAAGTCAGGCACAGGATTTTTCCTATTTCCTGATATGTACGAGACGTTTGTAAAATCATAAGGTAATGGTTGCGAGATATTCTGTTAAGGTCAACCCATATAACAATACAGTATACGACATGAATTCTGATTTCTGATATAGAATATAAGGAAAATTGTTATATAATTATATAGAAAGATATAAAACACACGAATTCTTCCACGATAGTGCGATGAATGTAATTCAAATGGTATGATGTCATATTGATGCCAAAGTATTATGGGTACATCGAGATACCACTACGGTCACCGTGGAGACGTATGTCCGTAACCTAGCGTGCACAATGTTCGCTCGCGCGGACAAAGGTACGTGCGTGCACCTCCACGGGATTGCCCCGCTTCACGCAAGACCGCCGGACGGGCGTGCACTACTTCGTGAGCTCCTGCTGCAGATGCAGCATAGTCCCAACACTGGTGACAGTGGAGACGAGGAGGACGACGCAGGGGAGACTGCTTAATAAATAACCGAGGAAACCAAAATTAACCGAGGAACCAATTAGCCTATAGGGTAGCGCTCAGTATTGTGGGCATATCATCGGTCCATCGGGCCGAAAAGACAGCACCCGGCAGTGGGTACTGTCGGTAAGGAAAAGCCCGGGTAGGCAGGCGTAGCCTGGAATCCTGTACCCAGACAGGCCCTTGGCCCTGCCAGGACGATTCACACACAACTTTACAAAATACCATAGTTAATAATACTGCTTTCAAGTAGTGTTGTGTTCCTGTGGTGTGTAAAGTAACCATAGCTTCTCCGTAGGGTCGGGTGTTTAGACGGCAATGCTTGCAAAACTCCTGATATTGAACTCGTCCACAGGCCACGGTATCCGCTTACTTCTCGCGGACTGTATGCTTGAGATGTTAGTTAGCTTAGTTCAAAATACCATCTACTCCAACGCCCGCGCAATTTTCGGAAAAAGGGGTACAAAGTTTTTGCTTCACGTATTAATATATAGATTATAGGTAAATGTAAGCCAACTAGAATTGGGCGTTTTAAATTGGCTAACACATAATAAAATAACATACAATCTTCTATGATTGTTTAACAGAAAGTTAAAATCAAATCGTAAAAATTATTTTCATTACTTTTCAACTACAGTTTATATTTAATTCGTTTCACTTTATCAGATTATTTGAGACAAAAAATTCTAAAATAACTAAAAATAGTGATAATAACAAAAACACTTCATTACAATAAATAAATAAAATCATTGATCTTTCAAAGTAGGTCTCCAAAGTCATAACACTATAAAATATGCGGTTCTGTATCAACATAATGTATTATGCCTGTGCTCAATCAGTCTCGGAAAATGTGTGATATTTCTATTACAATTCATTGTTCAATTGTCTCTCAGGGATCCTATTCATGTTCACGGTACATTGTCCATTCGAACGAATGACAATAAGTAGGACAAAATCTGATTTTTCCTGATTTGAGTTACAATTTATTCATTTACGAGATTTAATCGTATCATTTTTCAATTAAAGTCAAATTTCAATTGTTGATAGTACTAATAATATATATCAAAAGAATAAATAAATACCTATAGAAATATGAAAAAAAGATAAATAATAGAATGAGGTCCTACCTGCTCAGGAAATATCTAAATTTGTGGTATAAAACATAACATATAAGCGTAGATATACGAGTACGTACCATATTTTTTAAACTTCCTATTACGAAGTATTTTCCTATTACGAATTATTTGCTTTTGAACTAATAGTGAATAACTTTTTTGAAAAATTTTGAAGAGAGAAGGGAGGAAGATTCTACCTCAGGGTTTAGTTAGTATATTAATATAATTTTCAAAGTTTTCAAGTACAAACATGTGTTAAAATTTATCTTCTATTCAGAAGTAAAGGAAATCATCGTGAAGAAACTACTAATAATTAATTAAATGAGGTAGAGCACAGCAGGAAATATCCTGCTCAAAATTTGGAGCAGTCCGCCTAGGGAAGTACCTCGACCTTACAGAAGATCAAAATAAGCCGAATAAGCACTTACTATATACTTTCAAGCAGTGCTGTTCCTGTGGTGAGTAACTTTACCAGAGCTCCTGGAGGGGGGGGGGGATTAGGGGTAGGGTCGGCAGAGCGCTTGCAATGCTTGTCTTGTTGCAGGCGTCTGTAGGGTGCGGTAATCGCTTACCATCAGGTGAGCTGTATGCTGTTGTTCAGAAAAAAATCTATTTTTTGATGACCTCGTAAGGTCATCAAAAATTATTACTAACCAGCTGTTTTTTTTTTCTTTTAGTTAGTTAATATTTATATAATTTTATTTGATGGTAATATTGTCCTACAAATTGCGTGGTACGTTATCCCGGTCCTACGCTCACCGCTGCTCTATCTCCTGCTAACTCTATTATCTACCACAATCGAGAGTTTTCGAAGAGGGAATTTGTTCATCTCATCAAAATGAAGCTACTCCCGGAAAATTACCTTGATAGTAATCAGGTGAAAAATATGTACTAGGATCCCTACCTAATAATTTTATTATAATAAATATTAGTACTTATCTAGTAAAATAAATACGTTGCTAAAATTGCGAGATATTTTTTCTTTGAGCAATAATGTACATATTTATAATTCATAAACTATGAACTAAACATTTACAGATGGTTACGGTAAAAATCATGTCCGCGGAGCCAAGAATGCTGACAGCATTCCTGCATTGAATCGTAATACCGATTACCTGGGAAAAACATGCACCAGCCCTCTTGTCACAAGTGGAGGGAAGTTAATTGAGATTTAATTAAAAGATATCATAGGTTTCATAAAACAGTAGGAAGATATGACGATTTCCCCAACGTCTATAATGTAATTTGCACCTGTACGAAATGAAGAAACTCGGTAGTATAATCTAATTTAATCGTTAAAATAATTACGACAGCCAGTTAAAAGTTTTGTAGGCGCAAATTTTGTAAGACTTTATACTAATTTGTAATAATTATCCTAATTATACGAAACATGAAAAGATTTCAAGAATAAATGGCTGTATTTAATTAGTTTGCTAGAAAAAATCTAAAACATTAATAAATTAAAAAAGGCTATGTAGTCTCTTTTTTAAATGTTTTAATTACAAGACTATACTGGCAACCACTATACTGGCAAGCAAGCATAAAGTCCGTCTGATGGTAAACTATTACCGTAGCCTAAGCCAGGAGCATCCCATGCAAAAGACATTACCGACATTAAGAAGACAAAATTATACTTGAAAACTTATGAGTAACAACATGAAAATACACTTCCTATGTGTAGAAAAAGAACTTTCGAAATACCATTCAGCAATTAATATTTCTACAATTTCCAAAACGAATAGATTACATAACACAAGGGACGTCAAGTGACAAGTCATTAATAAAAAGATCTAGTGACAATAAATGTACGAACCTTAACCTGAGACCTTGTCCTTAAACCTTGACCGAGTTATATAAAAAGTGTAATACAGAAAAAATAATAGACTTTTTGCTATAAATCTGATACATATAATAAAATTGTACCGAAGCTAATTTTATGACATTGAATATTGTTTTACTTCTTTTGGCGCTTTAGGGAAAAATGATGAGAGTAAATTTTTACGAAGCGCGCGCACACCGTCACGAAAAAAAAAACGACACGTCAGTTAGCTAGCCAATGAAGTATAACTTCTTACGTGCGTACACAAGTACACACACTTTTTTCAGAAACATTTTTTTTTGTATCCTTGATAGTCTTATTTATCTCATAAACTGTAAAGAATTTAATATTATCAATGAAGTGGTCACTATTTATGCTATGGTCCTTTAAGTACTAACTAACTGAAATTGCATGAGTTCAGGCTTCAGTCATAATTAAAGATTGTTGCCTACCTATTTCGTGCAAACAGACTCCTGTAATCAAGTCTAAAAATACATGTTTATTCGAGGTAGGAGATTGATTTCGTTATAAACTGGGAGATTTATAGCGGTATCAATCCTAGCGCTACCGTAGGGATTGTTATCCTGCATCTATTAGAATAAGCAATGCGTCGCGTATGTACTGGGAAAGTTTCGACATTTGATACGTTTCGTGATTTACCTGCCTTTCCGGTCATAATTAGTTGAACTGCCAAAAATAATTCAGATCTGACTGGACTCGTAAAATAAACAGTTAGTTTTGTTTAGGTTCCAACGCACTAATAATTATAAGTATGTGATTGTAGAACTCCTCAGAAACGACTTGTCCGATGTTGATGAATTTTTAATGTATATTTGGTAGGTCTGGAAATAGTCGTAGGCTGTTTTACATTCTCCTAGATGCCGGGTTAGCTAGTACTAGATATTAATATAAATAAATAATAAATATTTCACATTACACGCACGGTCGTCTGTTCCTAAAGTAAGCAACTTAATGCTTGTGTTATAGGTAACAGCCGACTGGTCTAGCTACATTTTTTTTTTCGATAAACATACTTATAAATAATACATATGTAAATATATAAATAAATATGAATATTACACCCAGACTCGGGGTGGGAATCGAACCCACAACCCCCGGAGCAGAAAGCAGGGTCACTACAAACTGCGCTAACGGGCTAGTCAATAGTAGATATATTTTAATATTAAGTACTTGTAGTTACTGTACTGATGCCCGTTATCTATACAAATAAATAAAATTGGAGTGTCTGTTTGTAATATTAAAATAACCGCTATTTACTATATGCATATATGGATGTACACGGTACATATACCAAAATAACATTTTTTAAAATTGTTGTCTGTCTGTCGGTTTGTTCCGGCTAATCTCTGAAACGGCTGGACCGATTTTTATGGGACTTTCACTGGCAGATAGCTGATGTAATAAGGTGTAACTTAGGCTACTTTGATTTTAGAATATTTTTTTTTTATAACTCTGCGAACTGAACAATAACTTTTTTGTTAAATTCCACGCGGACGTAATCGCGGGCACAGCAGTTAGTTTCGAAATATATTTCATTGGAGATGGAACGATACTATCTGAGTTTGATAGCGACGCACAAAACATAGAGCAAAAACATAAGAGCGCAGTGCCAGACAATTGTCGGTAGCGGATGTATGTAGCGGTGTATGAAGCATTTATTACTTTTGCGATTAGTTTTAATCAATTAATTTCCGTTCAAGAATTTGTTAGTTCTAATTCGTTTTTATTTTTATTTTTGTGTTACCCACACATGAGGAAATTATAAACATTTTAAATAATATCAAAATTTGTCGACCCAGCGGGATTTGAACACGCGCCCTCTGACGTGCCGTGTCAGCGCTCTGCCAACTGAGCTATGGATCCTCATCTAGCCGTGTCGAAATTCTTGATAGTCAGAGGGCGCGGGTTCAAATCCCGCTGGGTCGAAAAATTTTGATATGATTTAAAATGTGTTAGTTCTAATTTACGAAACTCTGAAAACTGAATAATAACGACTAAGTGCCAGCCGAAATTTAAGTAGTTTAATGAATAAGACTAATTTTCATTCACTTATCCTTACTAACTTCGCTTTAAGTATTGTTTTATATATACATATATGTACGTTTTGCTAGAGTTCACAAGAAATTCAAACAAAAGTTAATTATAATTTTTAATAACTTTTGATGCATATTATTCCACTTTCATATGTACACATTTCTCTATTTAGAAACTGGTCAAAATTTTTTTGTTTGATATAAAACTTTATTGCACACAAAAATACTCAATTTAGAAGCATAATCTAATAATAATATATTTAAATTATGCTAAAATTACAGCGATGTTTTCTAGGTTAGCTACACATTTTTTTATTTTTTTTTTCTTTCTTAGTTACAATTAAATTTTAATTGTTACAAAAAAATCGTAGGTGTTGTTAAGCAACTCATTATCGGTTTCAGTTTTCCGGTTTGCTGCTTGCGGTCTGTAAAGATAAACTGTTTTTACTATTATAAAACCGGTGTTATTTCTTTATCTTAATTTAATTTAAAATTTAATTAATTATTTTATTTATCATAAGTATTATCACTACAATGACAGCAAGCAATGTTATATTTAATCTTTGGAAGAGATCACTCTCTTACTGACAAAATAAATAACAATTATATTCAAAAGACCTCACCTTTTGAATATAATTGTTATTTATTTTGTTTATAGATATTGGTTATTCTACTCTTTTTTTTGTTTATTTTTGATGAAAATAAAAAAAAAATACTTCTATTATTACAACATTTCAAGTGTTACGACATATTTGTATTGTATCTTTTATCTTAATAATATAATAATGTATGTAGGTGGAATGAGATCTAATATTAGTTATAGCATCCACATTTTCTGTTGTTGGTCCACATTATTTCTGTATTGGTCATTTGGTCATATGTTTGTTTATTGTACGCCTTGGTTTTACTGTAAGTACAATAAATGTTAACTTAAATAAATAAATAAAAATAAATAAATAAAATTAATTTCAGGATATCGTAAAAGCGGGCCACGTTCTCTTCAGTTGAAGTGCTGTGAGACCAGTTAAACTATTATTGGTGTGGTCTGTTTCTTCAGTTGTGGACAACTATTTGATGGATGACAGTATCCGACAGTAAACAGTTTTTGATTTTTATTCTTTTTTACCATCGAATTCTATTTTATTTATAGGATATTTCTATTCTACGTCCCGCTGTCAAAGTCTATTTGTATCCTCATCCGGCAAATAGCGCTATCCAAAACTGGTAAAACAGGCACTTACAAGGAGACGGCAAGGGTGTGGGGTCCTCAAATCAAATGGAGGCTCCGCGTGAAGTTAGCAGTAGCACTCAGTGAGTGTATTCATATAATCAAACCCTAGAGCGCACTACTTAGCCATTGCCGAGAAAAAAATTCGTAGTTTGAATTTTCTTTTTAAATTAAAGTTTAATAAATCATTATGAATAATTTCTTTTGAATTTTCTTGTTAGTGCACTACTTCTTTTGAAACAATTAAACATTTTGTGTATGCCTTTCATTAATTAATTTGTAAAATTATAATATTTTAATGTTTTATTAATTATTACCTAATAGTTATCTATGCGGTATATTATTTTTATAATGATTATTTCTTTAAAACACTCACTTTAGTTAATCGATTGATTTTAGTTTCGTAAATTACCATAAGTAAATTTATATAGGTAATGATATGTCATTGTAGCAACTTTACGAGGTGATGGTTATTCCAACTCTTGTACAATCTCGACCTACTAGAGAGGAATACCTACTCTTAAGAGATGTTTGGTTTAATCCTAATATTAGTATTCAATTGGTCTGAAACATCTATATCAATGCAAATAAACCGCTGTATAATGTACGTGCATTACTTCTAAACAACTGCACCTTTGATAGTTCTATTTTATATTTGCTATTGTCAGGAAAAGGAACTGATGAAAATTAAAATAAAATCGACGTATTCATTAAAAATATGGCGGTACGTTTGCCGGGTCACCTTATTTGAAATAAATTTCGATAGACAATAGCAGCCAGGATACGCAGCGCTGGAACAGGTGATGTTTACCCTGCGTGTTAGAAAACAATGACGCCAATTGTTCCTGCAAACTGTTAAATTAGCTCATCATCATACGTTACATTAAAGAACGATTGATTTCAGCGACATTATTGGAAGTTTTATTTATTTATTGATACGAAAAATAATGTAGGAGTATTAATTTTTCCTGCCGCTTTGGTGCAGTTACAAGTAAGCGTGCTTTCCGTTCTAGGGTCGTGAGTTCGATTCAGAGATTCTTTTTTTTTCGTAAATTCTACTATACATGATTGAATTAAGTAATAATAATGCTTTGTTATATTGTTACCAACCAAGGGCGGGGGGGGGGGGGGGGTCACAGTCGTGATCAAGTCACAAATAATAATAATAATATAATAATAATAAAGTTTATTTCAGACTGTACATCCATAGTGTATTAGTGTGTTAGTAACAATATTTACTTATAATCTATGTTAGTTATTGTTAGTGAGATTATAATAAAATAAAATAAAATAAAAGATTCATTTTATTTGACCCGTCATTGTTTCTATCAAATGTTTTTGAATAGAACAATCAGGGCGAGCCGTAATTGTCCTCAGAATGCTGTTGTTGCTCTCCCTCATGCGCCGCAGCAGAGACGATGCCTTTTTACGCATAATCGCGTGAAATCCATCTACCCGTGCGTCCGCGAACATTCCTGAGGCGCTGCAAAACCGCGGTAGCCGCAACAGCATTCTGAAGGCATTGTTGTACTGCACACGTAGTGCGCTGTAGGCTCGACGCGTGTAGCTCACCCACAGACCACCCGAGTAAAAAGACTGACAAAAAGCCCGAAATAGGGTAATCTTGACAGCCTCAGTACCACGAGCGAACCTGCGTGCAAGCATATTGCTTCTCACCGCCAGCGCCCTACGCTCCCTCTCGATATCGTCATCATCATTCAGATCAGCAGTGATTATATGGCCTAAATATTTAAATTTGCTAACTCTATCCAATGCTGACCCGTTCAAAGTAATTGTCGGTACAAAACTTGGCAATCGCTTACCAGCCTTAAACACCAGAATCTTACTTTTCTTGGCATTGTATACCAAGCCATGGGCCCTCGCATACGACTCGCAAATCTCTAATAATTTTCTTAACCCTCCGATCGATGGGCTCAGCAGCACCATGTCGTCAGCGTAGCTTAGGTTATTGACAAAAAGCTATAATTTAATTTTGATAATGATAGATACAGGTTGTAACGGTCTGCTCATTTATTTCAACATTGATTGATTCTTACAATATTATTCTTAATCTACCCTCACATCTTCCCCCTTTAAATTAAGAAAACAAATGAAATTAGGCATCTAGTACATTGTATACATTATCAATAATTAATCAAAATCAAAAATTAAACACAATTAATTATTATAAAAACATTTAACAAATTAGATATGTGATCATAATAATAAATATTATGATTTCTATCCAATACTTTGATATTATAATTTTCATTACATTTAATTTCACATTAACATAACATTCACATTTCTTTCTTTTTTTTTTTTTTTAATTTTTTTTTTTTTTTAATTTTTTTTTTTTAAATATAACTATAGCATTACAAAAAACATACATCATTCATCAAATCTTCTTGAAGAAAAAACTTCTTATGTGAACCCCAATCTATCCGGAGGCCTCACTATCCTGCCAGAACGAGTTACATAATTGTTATGATTTGTTTCTATCTTTGTTTCTGTATTACAATTAATATCATCATATTGACAACTATAGCGAGGCGTGCCATGCCTTATTGCCGTATCAGCAATAATATACCGCCTATTACGAATTAATTTTTTCCCGTTTAACATACTCACTTCATAAGATCTATTACCTAAAACACTGCTTATCGAACCAGGTATCCATGTCTTACTACGCAAATCATAAATCCTTACCCTTTGACCCTTACTCAATTCTTTTAAGTTTTTTGCATTTTTATCGTAGTAAAATTTCTGTTTCTTTTGCCTATGTATTAATTTCTGTTTTACATTACTATGAACTTTTGGGTTAAGTAATTTTTTCGACATCGGAAGAATACTTCTAAATTTTCTACTTTGTAACAACTCTGCTGGAGAGGGTACATCTCTTGCCAGCGGAGTATTTAAATATTCTAAAATACCTAAGCGATAATCTGAACCAGTTTCTCTTGTCTTAATTATTATTCGTTTAGCCGTCTGAATCATACGTTCAACCTGACCGTTCGATTGTGGATAATGAGGCGAAGAAGTTATATGATTAAAACCCCATTCTCTTGCAAAATCTTTAAAGTAGTTAGAAGTAAATTGCGGACCGCAATCAGAAAATAATATAATCGGGATTCCTTGATGACAAAAAATATTTTTTAAACAATTAATAACATATGAGGATTCTGTTGACTGTAATTCACTTATCTCAAAAAACTTACTGTAGTAATCAACTATCATAAGATAATTTAAACCCTTAATTTGAAACAAATCAACGCCAACTTTAATCCATGGACTATCAGGGATTTCGTGAGATTGCAATTCCTCTTTTTGATTTAATTTTTTATGTGCCAAACAAACATCACAACTATTTATTAAATTACTCAAATCGTTATTTATACCCGGCCAAAATATTGTTTCTCTAGCCCGTAACTTACTTTTTTCTAAACCCATATGACCTATATGTAATTTATTTAACATTTCTTTCCTTAAGATCTTCGGTACTACTACCCTTTCATTTTTCCATATTAACCCATAAGCAAAATATAAACTTTCTTTGTAATGCCAAAATGGTTTAACTACTTCCGTAACCCCATTCTTTTCCTCCGGCCAGCCTTTATTTATGTATTTAATTACCTGTTGCAGTTCGCTATCCCTCTCTGTACCTTTCTGTAAAGCTATAAACTGTGCATTATCAAAGTATTGTGAAAGCGCGGACGACGCATCGCGAGTGACGGCGCACACCTCGTCGTGAAGAGAATCTCGGCTCGAATGCAAAACTGCGGTATCAGCTGTTTCATACGCACGCGATAGCGCGTCTGCAATATAAAGTTGTTTACCTGGCTTATATATCAGTTTAAATGTATACCGTTGTAGTCTCAATAACATTCTTTGTAAGCGTGCCGGTGCGTCGGTAATAGGTTTATTAATAATACTTATCAGCGGCTTATGATCGGTTTCGATCGTTACATCTGACCTTCCATATATATACGCATAAAACTTCTCACATGCAAACACACAAGCATACAGCTCCTTCTCTATTTGTGCGTATCTCTGTTCAGCCTTAGTCAAAGCTCTCGAAGCGTAACACACTGGTAGATTATTTTGCATCAGACATGCACCTAATCCACTCTTACTTGCGTCTACTGATATTGTAATCGATTTATTTTGATCATAATACTGCAAAACAGGACGACTAGCCAAACAACGCTTAATATCTTGAAAACATTTATCGTGTCTTTCATCCCAGTGCCACTCAATATCACTTTTTAATAACTCACGCAATGGATACACTCTATCTGATAAATTAGGGATAAAGCTACCTATATAATTAACTAGACCTAAGAATCTTTCTATGTCTTTTTTATTCTTAGGTATGGGCATTTTAGTAATAGCTGTTATATGACTGTCATCCGGGTACAGCCCATTTTTTGTAATTTTATGACCTAAATATTTTATTTCTTCTAATCCAAATTTACATTTATTCTTGTTTAATTTAAGATTTATTTTTCTACACCTTTCTAACACTCGCTTCAATCTTTCATCATGCTCTTCTTTATTACACCCGTATATTAGCAAGTCATCCATATACATACAAACTCCCTCTAAGTCATCAAAATTTTCAATCATTTTTTTATGAAAAACTTCAGATGCTGAACAAATTCCGAAGGGCATTCTCAAAAACTTATACCTGCTAAACGGAGTATTAAACGTACAATACGCACTGCTCGCCTCATCCAAAGAAATGTTCCAAAAACCTGATGATGCATCTAAAGTACTAAAATATTTAGCTCCCGATAACTTTGCTACAATTTCATCTAATGTCGGTAATCTAAAATGTTCCCTCTTAATCGCTCGATTTAATTCTTTCGGATCTAAGCATATACGTAAATCACCGGTAGGTTTTTTAACGACCGTTATACTGTTAACCCGTTGAGAGGAGTGTTGAGAGGTGTGTGTGCGGCACTAGAACTGTCAACACCGTAGTGGTCATCTCCGATAAAAATTAGTTAAATAATTGTAGTTCGAGCACTCTCTGGATGCTGGATTTGTGTCAAAGGATCAGCGGAAACACTGCAAGTACGTAGTAACTATAAACTTTACGTGATTACTGGAATTTGCCGCAGAAATAGTGAAGGAAAGTTAAGTAAAAGTTTGTAAAAATTTAGCCGAGGGTAGAATTCAAAAATTGTTGTACGAAGCGGATTGGCAGCAACGCCAACAGAACAACAACACAACTGCCAACTAACGTTACAGACAGTGTTGCGATTCTAAAAAAAAATAATTTCTACCATTATTTACGCTTCTTTACACGCAGGCTAACATCGGAAAGTGTCAACGTCAAGTGTTGCTAGTAACTTATATAGAATTCCCCGGATAATAGACACAAAAATGGAAGGTCAATTTCAAATTTTATTTGATAAAATGAAAATAGAAATGCAAAGCCAAACAAAAGAGCTAACCAATACAATAATGGAAAAAATGGACGAAAAATTAAAACCGATTTTGGAGGAAAATAAAATATTAAAAAATAAAATAGAAAGCTTGGAAAAAGAGGTAGATTATCTAAAAAGAGAGAGAGAGAGTGAAAGACTAAATATATTGGAGAAACAGGCAAGAAACCGAAACATTGTATTTTTTGGCATTGAAGAACATAACTCACACTACTCCTACTCGGATTTAGAAACGGAAATTATTAATTTTATATCAGAATATCTTGGAATTAAAGTAGATCGGAAAGAAATTCAAGAAATCAGAAAAATAGGGAAAAATACAGAAAAACCAAGGCCCATTGTGATTACACTGACCACGGTCGGTAAAAAAGTGGAAATTTTAAAACAAAAGAAGCTACTAAAGGATACAAACTACTACATAAAGGAAGATTACCCACAACATATTTTAGAGAAAAGGAGAATGCTACAGGAACAGGTTAAAATAGAAAGAGAGAAGGGTAACAGAGCTATTTTAAAATACGATAAATTAATTATAATAGGAAAACAAGAAATAAATAAAACGTCAGGAAACAGCAAACGATCCCTCTCGACATCGCCTCAAGAAACCTACAATCACAATGAATCATCACCTAGAACTCAACGAAAAAAGAAAAACAAACCTGAATCAAGCACCTCACAAAACACAACTAGCTGTTCTGAAAACATAATCAAGCCGGGGATCCTCAACTATCTGGTGAATAAAAATCCAACCAACCAAGTTCCGCCAAAAAATAATCTGAATCAATAGCAATCGGCACCCCCTCCCAAAAACACAATAAATAAAAAACACAACAAAGAAAAATATCTTCCAAGCCGGCTGGTCACCGTGGAAGAGATTGACCACCACCCTCCAAAGAAACAATTAGAAATTAGCCCAAAATCCAGAAATCTTCCCACAAACAAGTTATACTTAGCAACATACAACGTGAAAACACTATCTTCACACGAAAGACTAATAGAACTCGAAGAAGCCCTAAAAGAAATAAAGTATGACATCATCGGTCTGTCAGAAGTCAGAAGAATAGGCAGCCAAATAGAAGAATATGAGAATATGATATTATGTTATGTAGGTCACACGCCAGGACTTTATGGCGTAGGTTTTTTAATAAAGAAATCCTTACAACCTTATATTGAACGATTTATAGGCTTCACGGAAAGAGTCGCTCTGCTTAACCTAAACATTCAAGGATATATTATCAGCATTATACAAGCCTATGCCCCCACAGCTCTTTCAAGCGAAGAAGAGATAACAGAATTCTACCGAAATTTGGACACGGCAATTCAGATTTCTTCAAAGAATCTTATTGTAATGGGAGATTTTAATGCAAAAATAGGTCAACCACTGAAAGATGAACATATCATTGTAGGAATATATGGATATGGGGATAGAAATGACAGAGGTCAAATGCTAATGGATTTCGCTTTTGAAAATAGACTTTCAGTGATAAATACTTATTTCAAAAAAAAACCAAGTCGCAGGTGGACTTGGCGTTCACCCAGCGGAGAATACAAAAACGAAATCGATTATATAATGTCAAACCAACCTAAGATATTTTTGAATATAGAAACACTGAACCTTAACTTCTCTACAGACCATAGAATGGTGAGAGCAACAATAACCTTAAAAATAGCAAAGAAAAGCCGGATCAAATTCACCAGCAACCGAAGTAGTACTTTAAAAACGAGAGAAGAAATTGAAGCATATAACCAAAATCTGAGGTATCAAATATCCAGCTTAGTTGAATTGGAGACGACAGTGCAGGATTTTTATAATAAATTACTACATGTTATCAACGTCAGTCTACAGCAAGCACGACAAGTTAAGTCTACCCATATTAGACACAAAATTCTCTCAGAAAGGACAATTACACTGCTAAATAGGAGACAAATATTACAAAGAATGCCAATCAAGTCCCGATCAGAAAAAAACGAACTTAGCGCACTTTATAAATTAACGAGTAAATACATAAAATATGATTATAAAAACTACAGGAATCAAAAAATACAAACTTACCTTACACAAGGAAAAAGCTTCAAAAAAGCGATAAAAGAACTCCGAACGAATAAGACTTGGATTCAGGGATTAAACCAATCAGGACAAATAACACATAACCGTAGAGAAATAATAAATATTGCTACAGAATTCTATAAAAACCTATACAGTGCGAATACACAACAGATGAATTATAACAACAAACAGGAAGCATACAACAATCACGAAAACCTAGAAAATAGTATAAACTATATTGACGAATTGGAAATTATACAAGCAGCTAATAAGTTAAAATTAGAGAAGAGCCCAGGCCCAGATTTCATTCCCAATGAAGCAATTAAACATGGATGTGAAATATTAGCATCACCACTGGCCTCATTATTTAATTTAATACTCAAAACGGGGAATACACCTGCACAATGGTCAGAATCCATTATAATCTTGCTCTATAAAAAAGGAAACCCTAATGACATCGGCAATTACAGACCAATAAGCCTTCTACCAACTATTTACAAACTCTTCTCCACCATAATTAATAGAAGAATATCTGAAACTTTAGAAAAGAGACAGCCCATAGAACAAGCTGGCTTTCGTAAGGGATATTCAACCATAGACCACATACACACTCTGGAACTTATTATTGAAAAATACCAAGAGAACCAAAGACCACTCTACCTAGCATTCATAGATTACCAGAAAGCTTTTGACACAATTTCACACACAAGTATATGGGAAGCATTGTGTAAACAAGGAGTAGAAAACGAGTACATACAAGTAATAAAAAATATATACAACAACAGCGTCAGCAAAATCAAACTGGAATCAACTGGCCCCGAATTCAACATCAATAGAGGAGTGAGACAAGGGGACCCAATATCTCCAATACTATTTATTGCAGTATTGGAATCTATTATTAATCAATTAGACTGGAAAAAGTACGGCTTGTATATCAAAGGAGAATACCTGAGTCACTTAAGGTTCGCGGATGACTTGGTACTGCTATCTGAAACCGGGGGCAACTTAGAGCGCATGATACAGTCATTACACAAAGCCAGCAGACAAGTCGGATTAGAAATAAACTTGACAAAAACAAACACCATGACAAACAGTTATAAAAGAACCATCTCACTAGAAGACAAACCATTACAGTACGTAAAACAATATATCTACTTGGGGAAGCAGATAACATTGGCCAGCAATAGCAATGAACTAGAGGTGGAGCGCAGAACAAGAATTACTTGGAACAAGTTCTGGAGTTACAGAGAAGTAATGAAAAGTAACATGCCAACAGAAGTGAAAAAGAAAATGATGGACACTTGCATTTTGCCATGTCTTACATATGCTTGCCAGACGTGGAAATTTACAAATAACATCAAAAATAGAATAATAACGTGCCAGAGGGGAATGGAACGTAGCATGCTCAATATAAGAAAAACACATAGAATCCGTCATACAAAGATAAGAAACATAACCAAAACAGTAGACGCGGTCAAGTATGCTCAAAGATTGAAATTCAAGTGGGCCGGCCACGTAGCACGACTTAAAGATAAGAGATGGACATATAAAGTAACTACTTGGGACGGTCCACAGGGCAAGCGGCGCGTCGGTAGACCGTACACACGCTGGGAGGACGATATTAGAAAAGTCGCTGGACCACACTGGATTTGTATCGCCAGAGACAGAAACAAATGGAAGTCTTTGGAGGAGGCCTTCACCTGAGAGGGGTCCATGCATGTAAGAATTGAATAGTAAATTAAAATAATGAATAAATTGAAAAATGAATAAATAAAATAAAATTAAAATTAATTGAAATATGTAATGAAAATTAATTGAAATAATTAAAGTTAAAATAATAATGAAAGTGTTATTGTTATTTGCATGTAAGAATTTATTTATTGAATTAAAATATTGAAAAATAAACTGAAATAATGTAAATAAATTTGAAACAACAGAAATGAATTGTAATAATGAAAATGAAAATATTACTTAGTGATGACTTGAATACTAATAAAATTTGTCTATATTATTATTTATGTTATATTTGATTATTTCAAGTTCTTAATTATAACGAATCATTTTTTATATTTTTTTTAATTTTTTGAATTTATAAACTGAAAAATTTTCTAAGGAAAATAGTAATAATTATGCATGTAATTGTATTTCTATAATGTTAAATTATTGTAATTGCATGGAATAAAAGGCTTTTTTATTTTTTTTTATTTTATTTTATTATACTGTTAACCCAGTCTGACGGACCCTCAACTTTAGCTATAATTTTTTGTGATTCCATTTCCATTAATTTTTTCTTTACCTCTTCCTTAATAGCAAACGGCAACTTTCTAGGCGCATGAACTACAGGCTTAGCATCTTCCTTTAAATGAATTTTATATTGTCCCGGTAAGCAGCCAAGGCCACGAAACACGTCTTCAAATTTAATAAGAAACTCTGGATTGCTATCACTACTACTTACAGACATGACACGCCTAACCAAGTCTAATTCCGTGCAAGCATGACGGCCTAATATGGGTACTGAGTGCACTCTGGCCACTATAAACTCGAGCATGTAAATATATTTTTTATAGGTAACTTTCAAAAATATTTTCCCCAGAACGTCTATCCTTGCACCAGAATAACCACTTAATTTAGTATTTGTTTGCAACAAACAATCTTGAGTAATATTCAATTTTTTAAAATATTCTAACGGTAAAACATTTACATCAGCACCTGTGTCTAATTTAAAATTAATACAGATCCCACATATTTTTAAGTTAACATTCCACTCACTACTATTATTTAATGAATAAATTACCTTCTCATCTGATTCCACTATATAATTAATTCCACACACGCGAGCAAAATGATTCATCCCTGAACATCGCGCACACCTTTGACCATAAGCCGGACACTCAAACTTTTTATGCACATTTCCACAATAATTACACTGCGAACTTGAACCCGGGACCGATCGCCGCTGCCCGACGTTGTATCCACCGGTCACACGGGAGCGGCCGCGCGGCTCGCTCGCTCGCGCCGAGCGCGCCCGCAGCTCCGCCCCGCGCTCGCCCCGCACCGCACCGGCTCGTCGCTCCGCTTCCAACTCGCACCCCACGCGTCGTGTTCGCCCGCACGATGACGTCAGCTTAGACCTCATAAATGACACGTTTCTTTGTGATTGATTTAATCGATGCACGCCTAACTCTAAGCCTTCACTTTCAGGTTTAATCCTTTCCGAATATGTCCGGGATGTTATGACTGCTCGACATATATCCATTGCTTTTTTTAGCGATAAGTCTTCCTCCCTAAGCAAGCGTTCACGAATTGTAGTGCTTGAAATACCGCAAACCAAGCGATCTTTTATCAATTCCTCATGTAAGTCTCGAAATTCACACGTTTGAGCTAATTTTCCGAGCACAGAAATGTATTGTTCGATAGATTCATTCTCCTGTTGATCGCGAATAAAAAATTTATGACGCTCGACGGTAACGTTCCTCTTCGTTTGAAATTGTTCGTCTAGTTTTCTCCAAATATATTCAATAGTTAAACATTTCTCCGGTAAACTATCTATAATTTCTCGACACTGCTCACCCACAATGTGTAACAGAATATTCACTTGTATTTCCACTGGTTTTTTATCTATTTCGCAAGCTTTACTATATATTTCATAACTTCGCTTCCACTTTACCCACTTTTCGTTAAGGCTCCAGATATCCCCTGCGTTTTTGTCGAAGCAAAATGATGGTGGCGGTGACAATATACTCTCCATACTTGAACTTTAAAATAATTAACTATAAAAACTTCCTTTACCGACTGCGCCATGTAACGGTCTGCTCATTTATTTCAACATTGATTGATTCTTACAATATTATTCTTAATCTACCCTCACACAGGTAAAAAGTAGGTATTTTATTAATCTATGTAGGTACTGTACTTAAAAATACCTATATTGTGACAAAAATCTTGTTTAACAATTTTAATTAGTGTTCCACCTAGGTCCTGTACACAGCTCGGTGGGGGGGGGGGGGTCATGACCCCGTGACCCCCTGGATCCGCCAGTGTTACCAACTGTAAACAATATATTGATGATTTGGTTGCTTTGGTCAAATCCTCCTGCGGAATAACTGACGACTATTTTTCATGCACGTCGAATAATGTTTACTACATTCTATTTGAATTACCCTTACTTTAGTATGAAATTAAGATATTCCTTTTTTGGATTTGTATTATTGTAATTACAGATTTTTACTATTAAGATATCTAGTTAAATTTAAAGATTTTATTCCCTTTATCTTTGTTAGTATAGAGCAGTGTTTTTCAACCTGTGGGTCGCGACCCCCTGGGGGGTCGCGAAGCTGCCGTAGGGGGGTCGTCAGAGGTCAAGAGAACTTTAGTAAAAAAACAATAAATATTAAAAAGATTGATTTATTAAGTAAGAGAATTTTAACAAAAGGATATACTCAAACATTTTTATGTTAGTACAAACAAATTAACAAGAAATAAAATCCTAATACTCATGCTATTGCGAAGGTTGTGCTTGTTTTTAACCGACATCCAAAAAAGGAGGAGGTTCTCAATTCGGTTTTTTTTTATGTATGTTAGCTCAGAACTTTTGACTGGGTGGACCGATTTCAATGAATTTAGTTTTAATTGAAAGGTATTGCGTGCTATGTGGTCCCATTTAAATGTAATTGAGATCTGACAAGCACTTTTACAGTTATATCTAATAATGCGTATTTACTTTACTACTTTTTCGTCGACCTACGTTGTATAAAGCCGCGTAACTTTTCACTGGGTTTATTGATTTTGATGATTCTTACTTTAATCAAAAGCTAATACTTGTCATGTAGTCTTGTATAAATTTGATTGAGATCTGATTACAACTTTTTGAGTAATCTTTGATAACGCGCATTTGCTTGACTGTTTTTTGGTCTTATTACTTTGTATTACTTGTCGATGTAATTGAAGTCGGTTTTTTTTCGTTTGCAAGCAAACACAATTATTGATTAACCAATTTCTCCTATCGCGGATCTGTATTTGCTACACATAGAATTAAATCGTTTTCCAAATTTAAGCGGTTTCTTTGTTTACTTGTTATTTTGGCCATTGGTGAAAATGTCAACTCGCATAAGTACAAGGTGACAAATGGAATCAAACACTTCAGGGCCTCAGTTGTCAATTCCGGGTATTCTGTTTTTCTTCTTAACCAAATAGGTATCCAAATTAGCAGACTTGGATTCCAATTCCATCGGCAGATAATTCTAGCAGATTCTTTTGATCTTAGTTGGCAAATTAGCCTCATTTATAGCAGCATTTAAAAACGAATTTAAGCTTTTTAAACTGAGGTAGGGCACAGCAGGAAATTTCCTGCTCAAAATATGGAGCAGCCGACTCGGGTAGTACCTCGACCTTACAGAAGATCACAGCTAAATAATACCGTTTCCAAGCAGTGTTGTGTTCCTTTTGGTGAGTAAGGTGACCAGAGCTTCTGGGGCGAATTGGGGGTAGGGTCGGCCTCGCGCTTGCGATGCTTCTGGTGTTGCAAGCGTATATGAGCTACGGTGATCGCTTACCATCAGGTACCAGGACCTAGTTACATTTAAAAAAAAAACCACCTCTGCCCAGTGTTCTCTGATGTTGTTTGCACTGAGAAGTAATGACACAATTATTCTTCTTTTAAATTATCTAACACCATTTTCATACCAGGTATATATGCCTTGATGTTTATCTCACATCCGACTTCTTCAGTAAAAGATAGTGTCGACGAAAATGAATCGAAGCTATTTTGATTTATAGACGACGACCACAAGTCAACTTTTTTTGTAAAGCCATGTATTTTGTCTTTTGCACTGATGACATTTTCATCTCGCCCTATACACATACATACATGATAAAAAAATTGCGCACGTACAAAATACACATGTCAATAGTGATTTTTTTGGAAAACTAATTTAAAAAAAAAAACGAATTTAAAATACAAAAAAGAAGTTGAAAAAAAAACAATAAGCCAACGTCGTGGTGTTCCCAGGTGGTCACCCATCAGGACGTCATGACGCTGCCGCGTTACCGGTCGCTCAAATTATACCCCTCATGTGCCTACAGAAGTTTCACTTCAAAAATGCGAATGGTCGGGGGGTCGCGTAATATTTTTTCATACCATGGGGTGTCGCATCATGAAAAAGGTTGAAAAACACTGGTATAGAGTTATAGACAACGCATTGAACAATATTTACAAGGTTTTTCCTTTTAAAATATTTTATCGCACTTTGATATCTTTAAAGAATTGTTTGCATCCTAAACGGTTTTTTTATGTCATAAAAATTATAGCCTATTGTCCTTCTCGTGTAGAGTCGATCAAACAGGCGTGGGTTTGAGTTCTATATAGAGAGAGGTTGTGATTCTTGTATCATATCTTGTATTCATCTTGGTTCTGAGAGCTATTAAATAAATAAATAAATAAATATAAACACACAAGGTCGTCTGCTAGTATCGTAAGCAACTTAATGCTTGTGTTACTGGTAACAGCCGACTGTTAAAACTATTTTTTTGATAAATTTAAATAAAAATAATACATATATGAATATATAAATACAAATATTACACCCAGACTCAGGCAAGAATCGAATCCACAACCCGCGAAACAGAAAGCAGGGTCACTACAAACTGCGAAAACTGAAACAGCTGGCAGTAGAGTCACAAGGCCTAACTCCAATTCGCTTGTAGGTATAGAAAAAAAGTCATTTACCCAACAGTGGCGCGTTTAGGGGAAGTTTCAGTTTAGAGATCTATGCAGATAAATATCTGCTAATAAAAACAAGTGAAGTGTACGTGTTAAAACAAGTTCTTACCGAACAAGGATATTGTATACAATATATTCATAAAAGTGATTTTTAAAAGTTGTAGCTCACGATAGACTTAATGAATGAATAAACCATAATATTTATTGAACTAATCCTCGATACATTATAATTAAAAAGTTAATAAGTAGAGCAGTACTTTGCAGCTAACAGGGTTAGCAAAGATCCATAAATCATGGGCAAAAATATAATACACTAGCTTCTGCGCGCGACTTCGTCGGCGTGGACTCAGCTCCTATTGGTCTTAGCGTGATGATATATAGCCTATAGCCTTCCTCGATAAATGGGCTATCTAACACTGAAAGAATTTTTCAAATCGGACCAGTAGATCCTGAGATTAGCGCGTTCAAACAAACAAACAAACTCTTCAGCTTTATTATATTAGTATATATATGTATATATCAGAAAGGAGAGAGTATTAGAAATAGTACAGAAAAATAGAAACTGAAATATAAATATATTAGCTTATATTTTGAATTTATGTTATTACACGTTAATGAAACTACACGTGACTCCACAAAAGAACAAATTTATAATTTCTTTTTATATAATTTAATAAAACGTAATAAAAATTGTTTTTAAGATAAAGTTTAAACAACTGTTTTATGGTACATAAAGACTGTAAAAATTTATGTCAATAGTAGAGTACTTGCACATTAAAACTGAATAATATATTATTTGACGTCGTGTTGGCGCAGCGGTCACAGCACTGTATGTTGCGCTAAGTGTCTTGGGTTCGATGACACATGACAAACATTTGTATTGGCCATATAGATATTTGTCGTGGCTTTTTTACATATTAATTCATAACTTAAATTTAATTATTTCATTTTATATTTATACGAAACAAACTCACCTAAATCTATACTACTATAATAAAGCTGAAGAGTTTGTTTGTTTGATTGTTTGTTTGTTTGTTTGTTTGAACGCGCTAATCTCAGGATCTAATGGTCCGATTTGAAAAATTCTTTCAGTGTTAGATAGCCCATTTATCGAGGAAGGCTATAGGCTATATATCATCACGCTAAGACCAACAGGAGTGAAGTCCACGCCGACGAAGTCGCGCGCAGAAGCTAGTACGAGTATATAAGTATTTACTTTAAAAGTATTTTTTATACTAAAAATGGGTTTGCTAAAGTGTGTGTGCGTACTTATGTACGCACGTAAGAAGTTATACTTCATTGGCTAGCTTACTTCACGTTGCTAACTTCTTATTCGTTGACTAGCTAACTTCAGGGTGTCGATTTTTTTGTGACGGTGTGCGCGCGCATCGTAACAATTTAGTCTCATCATTTATCCCTAACGCGCCAAAAGAAGTACAATTTCAAAAAAAAAAAAAAAACCTTATTTCAATAATTATAGCTGGAATAAAAATGTGTCGACAAGCGCGTAGGTCAAACTCAGTGGGTCATTTTAAAAGCACTAATTTTAGCACATCTGGTAGAGATGATATAATAACATTCATTATCAAAGGTCGTAGGTATAGTAGCAAATTATACTTTTGACATCATATTAAAAGTATAAGAAAATAATGTTTTTTTTTGTTTACTTAGATTTTTTTTGGAGTTTATTCCTTAATAGGTAGGGATCCCTAGTACATTTTTTCACCTGATTAGTATCAAGATAATTTTCCTGGACTAGCTTCATTTTGATGAGACGAACAAAAATTTCCTCTACGAAAACTCTCGATTGTGGTAGCTAACAGAGATGCGGGGCTATCCCCTGCTATCTCTGTTAGCTACCAGAGAGCAGCAGTGAGCGTAGGACCGGGATAACGTACCAAGGCAATTTGTAGGACAATATTACTATTAAATTATATAGATACTAGCTTTTGCGCGCGACTTCGTCGGCGTGGACTCCGCCCCTATTGGTCTTAGCGTGATGACACATAGCCTATAGCCTTCCTCGATAAATGGGCTATCTAACACTGAAAGAATTTTTCAAATCGGCCCAGTAGTTCCAGAGATTACCGCGTTCAAACAAACAAACAAACAAAGAAACAAACAAACAAACAACCAAACAAACAAACTCTTCAGCTTTATATATTAACGATAACGACGATGATTCAGCCTGTAATATCCCACTGTTGGGCATAGGCCTATTCCCCATGTAGGAGAAGGATCGGAGCTTAATCCACCACGCTGCTCCAATGCGGGTTGGCGGATATATTCCCTACTATGAGTAACGATCGCTATCAGATGTCCATGATAACAACCGGGACCGACGGCTTGACGTGCTCTCCGAGGCACGGTGGGGAGACCCACAAGGACTGCACAAACAACCAGACCACGGCAAACATCTGTATGGCCAATACAAATGTTCTCGTGTGCGGGGATCGAACCCGCAACCGCCCGCGCAACAGTCACTCGCAATCCAATGCTGTGACCGCTGCGCCAACGCGGCGTCATATATATATTAGTAAAGATTAACTAACTAAAGAAAAAAAAAATCAGAAAAAAAATTCAAATATATAATAAGGAATTTTTTGTTCGTCTCATTAAAATGAAGCTACTCTCGGAAAATTAGCTTGATACTAATCAGGTGAAAAAAATGTACTAGGTACTATAAGAAACAATACCAGGCTTGTGGTATAAAAAATATAGGGAGTGAAGCAGTGAAACAAATTAAGACGATGACGTTCAGTGACGCTGAGAGTAATTACGTTTTATAAGCGCTTTTAGCTGTTTATGTAATACTAGCTGACCCCGCAAACGTTGTTTTGCCATATATGATATTAACCCCCCCCCCTCTTGTGGGTGGAATTTAGTAAAATCCGTTCTTAGCTGACCTCTACTCGGCGAAAGGAATATTCCTACCAAATTTCAAGTCTCTAGGCCTTATGGTTCCAGAGATATCGTGATGAGTCAATGGGTGGAAATCTCTTTTATATATATAGAAGATAGATATGGGTATAGTATTAGTATACTAGACATCATTTACTGTACCGATATAAATAGTAAGCTTCAATTTATGTTTTGATTTTAAACTTTTATTATATTAATCATTTATAATTGATTTATTTAATACGACATTTTAATTTTTATATATTATGGGAATTTTACTTAAGAAGGAAACTCTATTCGCGGGACAAAGCTGACACACATACTTTTTTTTGCTTTTAATGAATTTCCTAGTGTCGCCTTTTATTGTGTCAATTTTATCGTATATGTATATGTATGGTCGGCAACGCACTTTCGATGCTTCTGGTGTTTCATACGTTTATATGCTACGGTAATAGCTTACCATCAAGGTGACCCGTATGCTTGCTTGCTAACTTAGTTAAGTATATAAAAAAATAACTCTCTTAAATCCGAGCTACTTAACTTCTTATTTCTCCTCTTTAATGTGGATCATTATTCTTCTATTACAATCAGGTTATTAATTATTTTAATTATATTTACAACCGCTGTAAATATAATTATACTAGCTGAACCGGCGAACTTCGTACCGCCTAACAGTCGATTCCTTAATTGTTTTTTTTATACTTATCCTTGCCGTAACCCCTTCACTAACACTTAAACTTAATTAAAGTTCAAATTTATTTTTAAGTATTATTACGAATCTTTTGTATTCGAATATAGAATTTTTTAAATACTTTTTCAGTGAATTTTTTACATTTTTCTCTCCGTAATAACCATCCTTATACTTCAAGGAGTATTATAAAAAAAGAATTAACGTAATCGGTTCAGCCACTCTCGAGATTTGCGCTTAGCAACACATTCAGCGATTCATTTTTATATAATACTAGCTTCTGCGCGCGACTTCGTCTGCGTGGACTCCGCTCCTATTGGTCTTAGCGTGATGATACATAGCCTATAGCCTTCCTTGATAAATGAGCTATCTAACACTGAAAGAATTTTTCAAATCGGCCCAGTAGTTCCAGAGATTACCGCGTTCAAACAAACAAACAAACAAACAAACAAACAACCAAACAAACAAACAACCAAACAAACAAACTCTTCAGCTTTATATATTAGTATAGATTAATATACTCATTAATACAACATTAGCTGGCACCGTGGTTGTTTCGTAAACCTTATTTTCGCAACACTTTAAATGCGGCCGTCGAAATCGTTTCATCGCATTATCAATCTTATTACTAAAGTGTAAAGTTGATAAAGAATATAAATTAACATCAAACCGCATTATATCTATGTCAATAATTCTTTACTCGTTTCGTGCTGTACTGTAGTACTATTTAGTAGTATTTAAACGTGCTCTTACATGCGACGTCGGCTTAGTTTAATTTAAGGAAAATCAGTATGTGAAAGGATTTTAAATTTCGCGGTATTTAATTATTTACAAAAAGCAAGTTTTCGCAATGAGTCCTTTGTATTTCGGAATGTTTCTTGTTGTTAGTGGTATTATTGAGTGTGGTGTAGTGAAAAATGAACTATTTAAGCTAGATATAATTCATTACAACGATTTTCATGCAAGGTGAGTGTTTGATGCGGTTGCATTTAAGTGTAACATTGAGAAAAACTGCCGTGGTTAAATGCAGTTTAAAAATCTAAATTTGAGAAAATTGATTTTATAATTTTAGACTGTGGGCAGCAGGTGGACAGGCTTGGCCGACATGGCTTATCCTGTACCAGGAGCGCTGGCAGATTATACCGACACGGTACGCTGAACGATTTAGTTCGTCGAGCTCTTGTCACCGCTTCTTTACCAGCCACGTTAGAACCGTCTGGTTTGTCAAGAAGCGATGGCAAGAGACCTGATGGTATGACCTTAGTACCGTGGCATCTTGGGCGTCCTCTGGTATGGGATGTTACCTGTGTAGATACCTTGGCCCCCTCGCATATTAATAACACTGCGGAGAGAGCCGGGTCTGCCGCCGACCAAGCCCAGATCCTCAAGCGCCGTAAGTATTGTAATTTATCAGACAATTACTTATTTGCGGCGCTTGCTGTGGAGACCTTGGGCCCTTGGTCTTCTGACATGAAAAAATTCATGTCAGAATTGTCGTCCAGGCTTGTTCTTGCATGTGGCGACCCGAGAGCTGGCGAGTATTTCGCCCAAAGGCTCAGCCTCGCTATTCAACGGGGTAATGCCGCCAGCGTCTTAGGCGCCATGCCGAACACGGACATTCTAGAGGAAGTTTTTTATTTATAATTTTATTGTTTTACTTTATTTTTGTAATTGTAGTATTTTAACACAGGTTTTTTTTTTTTAAATCTTATTGTATATAGTTAAGTCTTTTTAATGTACGTTGTAAATATGTGTCCATAAGATAGTTCTATATAAATAAATAAATATAATTTTAGACTTGTTTAAAGTAAATAAATGATAAAATAAAAATAATAGTTTTAAGGACATTATATTTTACAATTGGTGTAATAAAAGAAATATAATCATAGCCAGGCGTCAAAATTTAAAAAAGCAATAAATGATGTTCGCTTTAACCTTAGCACTTCAGCATATTATACCGGTTACCATCTGTTGTGATTACGTTAATTTAAATATATTTTTAACTGGCCAACTGCAGAAGGAGGGTAATGTTTTTCGTAGTGTATGTAGATTTCTATGTCTTCCACTACAGCCTAAACGGCTTGAAGGATTTTAACGTTTAAGGTGTTGTTAGATTCGTCTACGTTCGATGACACGTTAGCCCAACGGTCACAGCGCTGGTTTGCGACTGTAGAAAAAAATGTAATTAAAAAATTATATTTCAATTAAAAAAAATTATCTACTTTCTTGATGGGAGAGTGAAGAGCTCCAAGGAACTTAACTCAGAAAGCATCTCAACTCCCCGCATTTCTTTGCTTGTCGTTAGAAAAGAAACTTAGGTTTCGGAAAGGTGCTTTTTTATTAATGACTAGCTTCTGCGCGCGACTTCGTTGGCGTGGACTCAGCTCCTATTGGTCTTAGCGTGATGATATATAGCCTATAGCCTTCCTCGATAAATGGGCTATCTAACACTGAAAGAATTTTTAAAATCGGACCAGTAGATCCTGAGATTAGCTCGTTCAAACAAACAAACATACAAACAAACAAACAAACAAACAAACAAACAATCAAACAAACAACCTCTTCAACTTTATTATATTAGTATAGATAAACTAAAAAGTCTGTAATAAAAGTTAGTCATTAAAAAACCAAAAAACCGGACTGTGACAAATAACCTCTAAAATGGAAAACCAAGTTTTACAATTTAGTTTGAAACTTTGAAGTCTATAGTACACAGTAGTGTAGTTTTCACTAGCCCGTTGGCGCCGTTTGTAGTGACCCTGCTTTCAGCTCCGGGGGTTGTGGGTCCGATTCCCACCCTGAGTCTGGGTGTAATCTATATTTATTTATATATGTAGTATTTATATGTATGTTTATCGAAAAAAATGTAGCTTTAAAAGTCGGCTGTTACCTATATAACACAAGCATTAAGTTGCTTACTTTAGGAACAGACGACCGTGTGTGTGTGTGTTGTAGATATTTATTTATTTATTTATTAATGGAATTTAACAAAAAATTATTGTTCAGTGATAGTCCCGTCAAAATCGGTCCAGCCGTTTTAAAGATTAGCCGGAACAAACAGACATACAGAGAGACAGTCAAAAATTGTAAAACATGTTATTTTGGTATTTAAATATTATATATATGTACCGTGTCATACATCCATATGCATTTATTAAAAAAGCTGTTATTTTAATATTACAAACAGACACTTCAATTTTATTTATTTGTATAAAATACTTGTATTTTACTAAATAAAACATTTATAAATGCTTGCATTACATAAAACACTATTATAAAATTACCTGATAATTTATGTAATGCAAAAATACGATTGATATACCTATTATCGATTATTAAATAATTTACTTTCATGTGCTTGCTTAAAAAATGATACCTAGTTTCACAAAGACCGATTTTATTTATCAATGTTATTCTTATTGCATGTTATGACGCACTATATTTTGAAACTTTAATTTACGCAAGGATGTAACTATTAACGTATGTATTACGTAAAACTCATGTATCAATGTATGTACTTGTGTGTGTAATCAAAATTGACGAATCCTACGTACATCGTACAGCCGTATCAGTACAAGAAAAAACTTCTTAAGATTATACTAAAATATATATTGTATTTTTAATGCACAGGCTGTACTGAATACTAAAAAAAAATTAAACGTGTGGCACTCGTGGACTGCCGCGGTAAAGCTATTGCATAGCATTTTTTATCAACCTGCAATTATAATATTTATTTATTCTTTATTTATGCAGTATTTTTTTCTTTGATATTAATTCAAGTTACACTTTTTGAGCATGGTGACCGATAAGAAAACATTTTTTTTTCTTTTATTGAATAAATGAGAAGCTAATATGTATCGTTTAAAATATTTTTATTATCTTGCAATACATGTAGGTTATTCAGGAATTTTTATCATTAAAACTATAGGTTTATACTAGTTTATAGTAACTCGTACTATATAGTTATATACATAATACACGTTAAGCGAACGCTCGGCCGAGCTACATGGTAGGCGGAGTGGGGGGTGTTAGGTTTTATTTTCGTTACGGAATTTCTTGATTCGGTCGCCGCGCTCAAAGCTCGTGAAAAAAGCTATGCAATAGCTTAAAAACATAAATTCAACTCATTATAATGAAACAACTTTTTCGGATTTTATTTCCGTTTATTAAGTTTTTTAATCCGCCAACCCGCATTGGAGCAGCGTGTTGGATTAAGCTCCGATCCTTCCCCTACATGGGGAAGAGGCCTATGCCCAACAGTGGGATATCACAGGCTGAATCGTGATCGATCGAAGTTTTTTAAATGTCCGACGTGGTCAACCATGGTCATAGGAGGACGAGAGGATATCTGAAACGTCGGGCATTTAAAAAACTTAATAAATCGCGATAAAATTCGAAAAAGTCGTTTCATTATAATTAGTGAAATTCGCGTAAACATTAGAAAACAATATATAAATTCAACTCTTCAACGTCGTACTATTATGTATATCGATTATTTTAGAGAAATTAACTTGATCGTCTTTAATTTGTAAAAAATTAGATAGCATTAACATAATATACCTATATATTTTATTATTTATTTACAGCTATAATAGCTGCTAGCTAATGCAGTTAATTATTTTTATTTTAGTTTTTAAAAACTAAACTGGCACAATCGTTCCCTTGACTAATCTTTACGGTTGATTGCTTTTTTATTTATTATATGTAAAGAAATAATATATTAATTTTTACTTATGATTATGATTAGAAAAATATTTTATAAAAATCAAGTTTATGTATTTAACACAAACTTGATTTTTAAAAAGTATTTTTCTTTGCAATCAATAAAGATTATTGCGTCATATCGGTGTTTCTTGTGTCGTACGGCATACGGATACAATGGTACATTAGGTACTAAACGTCGTCTATTGCGTAGACGGAAAAGCTGTGCCTTGTATATATGACTTTTTATTTTCAACTAGCCGACCCGTGCCCACTTCGTTGGGCGTTAATTATTTTTAATAATTACTTCTAACGACGATATCTCAAAAACTATACATCTGATTGATATATATTATAGTGCAAAGGGCAATTTTAATCTACATTAAATTCCTAAGCTAACTAACATATTCATTTGGATAAGGATTAATACTGAACTAAAGAAAATAGCTTTGAAAATAACGTAATGTTCTTAATTAAAATTTTTGACATAAAAGTGGTTAATATAAGTCAACCGTAAGAGATAGAGATTATATGCTATCGCAGACTTTTTTGTAGCATTTTCATAGATTTTGAATTCGCTAGTACATTACTCCACTATAATTATCTTTGCTAGTTTACGCGGCGTTCGCGATCCTATGAGTAACGATCATGATTCAGCCTGTAACATCCCACTGTTCGGCATAGGCCTCTTCCCCATGTAGGAGAAGGATCGGAGCTTAATCCACCACGCTGCTCCAATGCGGGTTGGCGGATATATTACCTACTATAAGTAACGATCGCTATCAGATGTACATGATAACAACCATATACCATATACTGATTGTAATACGTGAAGCAAAAACTTTGTACCCCTTTTCACGAAAATTGCGCGGACGGAGGAGTATGAAATTTCTCACACTTCTAGTTTATATATATGGAGAAGGAGTGCAGAATGAATATTTTTTTTAAAAGTATGCATAAAAATATATTAATAAAAAAACATTACGCACACTACCAATGTATTTGACACACACATACACCGACAATTCCAATCGTTTTCCTGTGGTTGTCAGTGTCATTTATTATGTGTGTATATTGTGATATAATTGACACTGATGACACAGTTATGATAACATGTAGTTAATTACAAAAACGAGATCAGAAATTATTTTGATTTTTAAATTAATGTAATTATAACAGTATGTGTAGGTAGTTTATTTATATCTATTTACAGGTATTTATTTTTGTGTTCTATTACAAATTCTTGTATATTTTACAATGAATGTGCGCAAAAAATTTACATATGGCTACTTTATTTGTTTATTCATTATTGTATTCTATTGACTGTTTAATTTAAATGAAAAGTTTTATCTGAACTATGCAGTAAATTAATTAATATCTATTCAATTTACATTATAAAGAAGTAAAGACAGCGTATTATATTCATTATGTTAATTAAATAGTCGTTTGTATTGAGTATGCATGTTCTTATATACCTAAGTGGCTCGTATTTTGGCAATAACAGTGTGATATTTACCTATCACTTTCATAAATTGCTGTGTTTATCAAGTCGTCTCTGTTTTTTTTAAACCAAATAATTGTGTTTGCTCGCAAACCAAAAAAACCGACTTCAATTACATCGACAAGTAATACAACGTAGGTAGGCGAAAAAGTAGTCAGCTAAATATGCGTTATCAAAGATTATTAAAAAAGTTGTAATTGGATCTCAATGGAATTTAAATGACACCACATGATAAGCATCAGCTTTTGATTAAATTAAAAATCATCAAAATCGGTACACCCAGTAAAAAGTTATGCGGTATAATACAACGTAGGTCGATGAAAAAATAGTCAAGTAAAAATGCTTTATTAGATATATATAACTCGAAAAGTGCTTGTTAAATCTCAATAAAATTTAAACTAGACCAAATGACACGCACCACCTTTCGATTAAAATTTTTTTATCGAAATCGGTCTACCCAGTCAAAAATTCTGAGGTAACACACATACAAAAATAAAATCGACTTGAGAACCTCCTCCTCTTTGGAAGTCGGTTAAAAATACCTTATAGGTTCGAATATCGCTTCATGTTTATATAATAATTATACAAAAAAGGGACGATAGGGCACAACTGGATATAATTATATACCTACTGCTCAAAATCTGAAACAGCCCGACAGGGGAAGCATCTCAACCCTACAGAAGATCAGCGGCCAGAGCTTCTGGAGAGGGTCAGGGATAGTGTCGGCAACGCGCTTGCAATAAATTTAATATTATATAAAAAAAAACAAATAGATACAGCGGAGCGTAAGTCGGACCTGCTATCGAAGTTATAAGAACTCATATCATTACTACACTAGAATTTTGCCATAATGAAAAAAATTATTACACATTAGCCTAATTAGGTCGAGGTTCCCAGGTAGGGCTGCTCCAGATTTTGAGCAGGATATTTCCAGCTGTGCCCTACCTCAGCACAAAGTATTGCCAAATTTAAAAAAAATGTGAAGGAACGTTTGTGTACTAAAGGATATTATTCGATTAACGATTTTATAGAAGACAGTACGCCTTGGGAATGATGTGATCGCCGCCAGGCTATTTCAACCTATAAAATTATTGTAAATTTCAATCTGCTTTGAAAAAAAAAACATTACGATAAAAAAAATGATATTAGTCCCGCTGAGTTTCTTTCGCCAGTTCTTCTCAGGTCAGAGGCTTTTTCTTTCCGAACTGGTAGTAGACTCATGACGTTCAGTAAGAAATTGTAATAATTTTATGCTGAATAAAATATTTTGATTTTGATTTTTTTTTTTTGATTTTAAGTACAAATATTTGTGTTTGTTGATTTTGGTGGGAAAATTATATATTGAAACGTTAATACAGCGTAAACTGCAGGTTTAAGCTAATACTTCTTTTATTCAACTGTAATATATAAAATATACTCTTGTCAAACAGCTTGTCGTTTAATAGAATGTTGTCTCAATTTAGTTCAAAATTTAAATTGCAAGTTTAATCAGCCACAAATGATAATAACATAATAATTATGTTTTCGATGTGAAATGTAACAAATAAAGCAATTAATTCTACACAAGGACATATTTGCCATTAACTATACAATTAATAAAATTTTCTGTATATTTTTTTTTGTGTTGAAATTGGTTACAGAATTTTGTAAAGTGTTATACTTGTAATTTATAAAAACATAAGATATTAGATTTATTAAAATATATTAAAGTTAAAACACCATTGTTTTATAAAGACAATGGTTCTATAACGCCACTGGGAATGTATTTAGGTTCCTTCACTACCTGTTTTGTTTCTTGTTGGTAACAGTACCTATGTGATAACTGATAACATTTTTGAAAATAAATTGGCATTTTGATTAGCAATGCTATAATTGTTTTTAAATGTTTTCTTGCTTAAGTATTTTATTACATTGAAGAATTATTGTAAGATTTTTTGAAATATAGCAGTTGTATATGTATTAATAACGGTTCTAAAATAGTGACAATAAGAGTAAATACATAAAGATAACTTATAAATTTTAACACTTTATGATGTTAATGAAAATGAACTAGGTAGGTGAATTAGATGGACAAGTAGGTATGAAGACAGTTTATCTATTGCAAGATAGGTATGGAATATTAGTGATACGTAATAATGATAATTCAAAGCAATTTACATATGTATACATTTATTTACATTTGTTATATACTTAGACCTACAGTAAATTATTTTGAAAATTATACAAGTATGTTCAATCTCGAGTTTCTTTAACTTAATTATTTTTATATCCTCCTTAGTTTATTTGCTTATTTATGTTTCTATATTTGTAATTTTATTATGTTACTAGCCGACCCGTGCCCACTTCGTTGTGCATTAATTATTTTTAATAATTACTTCTAACGACGATATCTCAAAAACTGTTAATCTGATTGATATAATGTTAAGGGCAATTATTATTTTAATCTGCATTAAATTCTTAAGCTAACTAACATATTTATTTTGATAAGGATTAATACTGAACTAAAGAAAATAGCTTTGAAAATAACGTAATGTTTTTAATTACAAATTTGAACATAAAAGTGGTTATTGTAAGTCAACTGTTAGAGATAGAGATATGCTGTCGCGGACTTTTTTGTAGCATTTTTATAGATTTTGAATTCGCTAGTACATTACTTAACTATATCTTTGCTAGTTTCCGCGGCGTTCGCGAGGAAAGGTCCCCGTTGGCGAGATTTTTTGCGACCTCTTCAACATTTATCGCCGTATTTCTGTTAATTTACATAAAAGCATAATAAATTATATACCTAAACCTTCCTCAAGAATCACTCTTTCTATTGTTAAAAACGGTGTAAAAATCCGTTCAGTAGTTTTCGAGTTTATCGCGTTCAGACAGACAGGAGGACAGACAGGACGACAGAAAGACGCGGCCGGGGGACTTATTTTTATAATAAGTATTTGAATTCGCTAGTACATTACTTAACTATATCTTTGCTAGTTTCCGCGGCGTTCGCGAGGAAAGGTCCCCGTTGGCGAGATTTTTTGCGACCTCTTCAACATTTATCGCCGTATTTCTGTTAATTTACATAAAAGCATAATAAATTATATACCTAAACCTTCCTCAAGAATCACTCTTTCTATTGTTAAAAACCGTGTAAAAATCCGTTCAGTAGTTTTCGAGTTTATCGCGTTCAGACAGACAGGAGGACAGACAGGACGACAGAAAGACGCGGCCGGGGGACTTATTTTTATAATAAGTATATAGATTATTTTTTATTAAACCTTACTTTGTTGTTACGCAGTCGACTTACTTACAGCGCGATAGAGATAATTGGTATATAATTATGATCATAATTACGATAATAGACAGGAATCGACAATGAAGCCTAATTTTAAGTATAATCACACATAGTGTGTGTGTGTGTGTGTGTGTGTGTGTGTGCGTGCGTGCTATGTATTATTCAATATTTATCTGATACTTGTAGGGAGATAAACAACATCATTGTTTATGTTTTCCTCGTATAATTGACTAGCTTCTGCGCGCGACTTCGTCGGCGTGGACTCCGCTCCTATTGGTCTTAGCGTGATGATATATAGCCTATAGCCTTCCTCGATATATGGGCTATCTAACACTGAAAGAATTTTTCAAATCGGACCAGTAGATCCTGAGATTTGCGCGTTCAAACAAACAAACAAACAAACAAACAAACAATCAAACAAACTCTTCAGCTTTATTATATTAGTATAGATAATATCGTGACTTTTTTAACTTACAATTATTTACATAATAATAATATTTTACATACTTTTACACACTAATTGCTATAAGTACAGTGCAATAATAACAGCATTTGTTACGTTTTATACTCAAATGTCATTATTTGATGGCGTCGTATAAACAGTCGTGTGATGGGTTTATTAAATTATACAACCTAAAAATAAACATTGCTTCTCTATCCTTACAACAAAGGTCGCAATTTCTTTATTTGTTTTTACACAATTTTTAGTCTTCTGACAGCTTTTTGTTTTTCTAGTTGTTGAGACTACAATACATAGAGCCTCTACTTTTTAAATTCTTGGCGGGGGCATAAGGCAGGACTAGTAAAAAAAAAAACATATTTTTTTTGGTCATCGGCATGAGAATAAAAGGACATTTAGAAATTTCTAGATTCGACTATTGAGTTCTATTTATTAGTATGTATGAATGTCTATTATGCTTCAGGTCTTTTTGTAGAATTTTTGCATTTATTGTTTACTAGCCGACCCGGCGAACTTCGTACCGCCTCACAGTCGATTCTTTAATTTTTTTATTAATACTTATCCTTTCCAGAACCCCTCCACTAACTCTTAAACTTTATGATATGGTATAAAAGTTCAAATTGATTTTTAAGTATTATTACGAATCTTTTGTATGGGAATATAGAAAAGTGTTGTTTTTATACTTTTAAGGGATTTTTTTAAATTTTTCTCTTTGTAAAAACCATCCTCGTACTTCAAGGAATATTATAAAAAAAAGAATTAGCGAAATCGGTTCAGCCGCTCTCGAGACTTGCGCTTAGCAACGCATTCAGCAATTCATTTTTATATATATAGAGATATCATCAGTTATTAATTACAAACTACACCACTGAAACTGGTTCTGCCATTTATAAAAAATTGCCAAAAATGTTTCTCTACATTTGTTAGAATTATGTTATTTTGCTAATAGAAACAGACGCTGCATTCTCTTTCGTAGGCGTAGATAAATATGTTATGTTAACACTATACTTTAATTCCTGTTTATTTCATGCTTTGGCCACACACGATGTTTAAAATAATATATCTCTTATTTGGTAGAGCTGTTCAATTCAGACGACGCCTTGGCGCAACGGTCACAACACTGGTTTGTGGCTGTTGCGCTGGCTGTTACGGTATCGATCCCCACACAATACATGATAAACATTTATATTGGCCATACCGATATTTGCCGTGGTCTATGTGTTTGTGCAGTCCTTGCGTTAAGCACGTTAAGCCGTTGGTTCCGGTTGTTATCATGTACACCTGATAGCGATCGTTACTCATAGTAGGGAATATATCCGCCAACCCGCATTGGAGCAGCGTGGTAGATTAAGCTTCGATCTTTCTCCTACATGGGGAAAGAGGCCTATACCCAACAGTGGGATATTACAGGCTGAAGCGAGTTCAATTCATTATTCGTTGTCGTGTGGAGTGGATAAGATACAGTTGAGATTATTCAGTGTAGTGCAGTGAAGTAATATTGTTTGCTTTTTTTGCTCATCCTGTTTTAACGAATTAACAGCTAACCGGTATTGGTAGGTAAATAATTTGAACCTTATTGTACAGACATTTTTAATAAATGATAAATCTTGTGGTTAAGTGTAAATATGTTGTTTGATATTAAATTTAAATGTTAATAACAGAAAATATTATTGGAATTCTAACATTTCTACCCCATCAGAGTGACTTGTCTGATCAGTTTTAATGATCCTCAGAAAGTCTACAAAATTTTGTATTAACGAGATTGTCATGACTGTGGTAAAAGTTTGTTTGCGCCTTTCACCAGCGGTCGTTAGTGAAATTATACAATCAAATGCAATTTATTTCACCTCGGTAAATAAAGGTATGTAACCATTTTATGTTTGGGCCAAGAGTTTTTAATAACGTGTCACAAAATTGTTATAAAATGGATAAAAACATGAAACTTGGTCTGACCTCTTTTCCGTATAGAAGAAGGATCGGAACTTCAGCTTCGGATCTACAATTTTTTCAAACCTGGGCAAAAACTTGATAGTGGCGCCCCCTCCCTTTAGCGTTTGAGAAAAACTGTCAAAACTAACAAATGAGTAGCATTTTATGTAATACTAGCTGACCCCGCAAACGTTGCTTTGCCATTTATGTTATTAACCCCTGCAACCCCCTCTTGTGGGTGGAATTTTGTAAAATCCGTTTTTAGCTGACCTCTACTCGGGAAAAGGAATATTCCTACCAAATTTCAAGTCTCTACGCCTTATGGTTCCAGAGATATCGTGATGAGTCAATGGGTGGAAATCTCTTTTACATATATAGATTCGAGGAATATTTACAAAAATACAAAGATTCCCTCTGAGCTGGCGAACTCAATAGTCCGAGACCAGCTCGACTCGGCGTTTATTGAACTTTTCTAACATTACACATCAATGTTCTAGTCATTGTCACTAAATTAATATAAAAAAACACTTCAAAACGAAAAAAAAAAAAAACGTTGCAAAAGTTAAACTAGTATACAAATTCACTAGTAAAGACTAAAATTATACGAACTTTAAAAACAAAATATCACAAACTTTAAATATACGATTGTTAGCAAAATTACAGTAAGGCTTAAAATCTATTATATTGTTGCGTGTTAGGGTTCGAACGATTTGGAGAGAAAGACCTTCTGACTCTTTCAGAGACTTTATTCACTAGCACTAGGTCCGACACAAGCACTAGGTACAAATACTACGTATTAAGTACAAGCACTAAGCACTAGGTACACTCACTAATCACTAGGTACACTCACTAATCACTAGGTACACTCACTAAGCACTAACAATGTCCGAGGTCGTAGCCAATGTCGTAGGTTTCCGCTGGTATCACTTCTTGATAGTGTCCGACCGAAGTTTCGGTTTCGGTTTCGGTTTCGGCCGAGTTTCGGCCAAAAATCAAGTTTCGGCGAAAGTTTCGGTTTCGGCCAAAATTGGCCGAAACTTTTGCCGAAACCGAAACTGATTTCGGAAGTTGTCATGCACGCTTGCCTAACTGTTTTCAATTCAAATGTTTACTGTTGCTTAGTAGTGGGTTACTTAATTCTAAATGTAAGTATGACTGTTCTAATAATTGTGATCTAGGTACCTATCTTTATTAATTCTAACGCCCAGTTTCCCGAAGGCTGATCAACGCAAAAATTAACTAATCATCTGTCAAATGGTCCGGGCTCCCTAGTACATTTTTGTCGCTTGATTACTATCAAGCTAATTTTCCGGCAGTAGCTTCATGTTGATGAGACGGACAAAAATTTCCTCTACGAAAACTCTCGATTGTGGTAGCTAACAGAGGTAGCAGGGGATAGAGCAACAGTGAACGTAGAACCGGGATAACGTACCACGCAATTTGTAGGACAATATTACTATTAAATTATATAAATATTATCTAACTAAAAGAAAAAAAAATCAGAAAAAAAAATCAATTTTTGATGACCTCCCGATGAGTCGCCTTGTCGTCGTCGGTCCTACGCTCACTGCTGCTCTATCCCCTGCTACCTCTGTTAGCTACCACAATCGAGAGTTTTCATGGAGGACATTTTTTAGCTCCTGGGGGGGATTGGGGATAGGGTCGGCAACGCGCTTGAGATGCTTCTGGTGTTGCAGGCGTCTATAGGCTACGGTCTTACCATCAGGTGAGCCGTATGCTTGTTTGCCAACCTAGTTACATAAAAAAAAAGTGAAAAAAATGTACTATATAGGGAGCCCGGACAGATTTGACAGATGATTAGTTAATTTTTGCGTTGATCAGCCTTCGGGAAACCGGGCGTAAATGTGTGATTTGATTATCTTTGTCGAGACTGGAACTAAGAGTGTAATAGTAATTTTAGTAATTATTATTTTTATATAAGAGGTACATAAAAGAGGTTGATGATTCTTCTAAGTACAAATACTAACCAAAGTATTATTTAATAAGATTTTAAAATACCAATACTTAGTATTTAATGAAACAGTAACAATTAGTGATTTGATTATTGATAACTGATAAGCATTTTGCTATGAGAACTTAATTTGAAAAAATAATCAAAATATTATTAATATTTTTAAAGTGAAACTTCTTTAGGCGCATGAGGGGTAAAATTTGAGCGACCGGTAACGCGGCAGCGTCATGACGTTCAGTACTTGGATGGGTGACCGCCTGGGAACACCTCGAAACATGTTTTTTTTTTCAAGTAGTTTTTTTTGTGTATTTTAATTCGTTTTTTTTAATTAGTGTGAATTGCAAAACCTTGTCCAATACAACCAGGAGCACAAATTAAACCAGTACTAGAGATGTTTCAACTTGATATATTGGATTGTTCAATAATTACACAAATGTATCGTGGCTATATATGTACTAACAAGGAAGAATTTTGCTAGCGCGATTGAATCTACTACTGGCACCATCTAGTCGTAGACGTGTTAAACTTAAACAAAAAAAAAACACTTAAATAATTGTAAGTTGCAGCGTTAACGATTAGTTTTTTTTTTTTAAATTAGTTTTCCAAAGAAGTTTCACTTCTGATATGTGTACTTTGTACGCACGCAATTTTTTTTCTTATATTATCTATACTAATATTATAAAGCTGAAGAGTTTGTTTGTTTTTTGTTTGTTTGTTTGAACGCGCTAATTTCAGGAAGTACTGGTCCGATTTGAAAAATTCTTTCAGCGTTGAATAGTTCATTTATCGAGAAAGGCTATAGGCTATACATCGTAAGGTTAAGACAAAGTAAGTGACCAATAGGAGCGGCGCACCAATGAAAAATATTTCAAAATCAGGAGGTTTTTTTCTTCATTTTGAGAGCTTCCGCTGCGAGCACTGCGTAAACAGTTAAAGTTTCGCAAAAATCATGTATGACAGAATTGTTTCACTTTAAAAGTTCTAAAAAAAAAGTCCGCGACAGCATACCTATGTCTATCTTTTAAGGTTGGCTCACTATAACCTTTTTTATGCTAAATAAATTTGTTCTAAAATAGTGCAATATTTGCGAAGGTGTTTTTATAAACATGACATATATCCTTATGCAAATAAATACCTTTTTCATCACAAGTATTTAATTTAGAACAAAATTACCCTTAATACCATTCGATTTCAATAAATATCTTAGGTCCTAAGATATTTAGGACCTATGAGATATAGCAGTTTTTAAAAAACATCGCAGCAAAAATATTATAAAGCTGAAAAGTTTGTTTGTTTAAACACGCTAATTTCAGAAACTACTGGTTGGAATTAAAAAAATCTTTTTGTTTTGGATAGCCAATTTAACGAGGAAGGCTATTTTGTTCCTTCAATTAACGCGTATGAAACCGCGGGGCACAGCTAGTATTAAATACAAAATTAATATACTGTGTTTCCATTTCATGTCAATAAAAAAAATGTGTGTAAAATTGGTAATATGCACGAAATTTCAGTATTTTATACTTGACCACGTGAGTTTCGGTTTCGGTTTCGGTTTCGGCCGAAACTGTAGCCACGGCCGAACATTCGGTTTCGGTTTCGGTTTCGGCCGGAAACCGACTTTCGGTCGGACACTACTTCTTGATCACTAGTCTTCACTTCGAAGTCGCTTCGTCGTTAGCTCAAACTGAACTGGCCTCGCACGGCCACCCGCAGCCTATTTATACCGGGCGAGTGTACTCCTAGACCATTCTGGAATGTTCGCGTATTCACTCGGTCTTGAGTTCATTCCCCTATATGTCCTCTAGCGCCATCTAGTATTGAGTGGATGTTTCACGTTGTCTTTGTAACAAAGTGGTTTGTACAGCACACACTGCACACAACGTGGTTCCACCACTCCAATACTAGATGGCGCAAGCTTCTTTAATTAGTGTACTCGCAACAATATTATACTTCATGTGCATTAATACTATAAGGTTTCCAAAAATATTTTTGGTTTGGCAGTGTACTGAACTTCTTTTGTTTTTTATTTCAGATTCGAAGAGACAACAGTATCTTACCCGGTATGTGTTTCAAATGATTCATCATGTTTGGGAGGATACGCTCGCCTGTACCATGAGATCAAAGCGTTGCTTAAAGAAAAACCAGATGCGCTGTTGCTGAACGCCGGCGACACCTTCCAAGGAACGTATTGGTATACGTTGCTGAAGTGGAATGTGACGCAGAAATTTATAAACTTACTGCCAAACGATGCTCATGTGAGTAGATTTTGTCACATACATACTTGACGATCCTTTGTAACTATTAGTCAAAACTTTTCTAATGTAGGTCATACCTGATTTTCTGTAACCTACATTAAATCTACATTAAGCCGTCGGTCCCGGTTGTTATCATGTACACCTGATAGCGATAGTAACTCATAGTATGGAATATATCCACCAACCCGCATTGGAGCCGCGTGGTGGATTAAGCTTTGATCCTTCTCCTACATGGGGAAAGAGGCTTATGCCCAACAGTGGGATATTACAGGCAGAAGCGAAGCAAACATTAAATCTGATTCAGATACGGCAAGGGAATACCCGTAGCACAGATTAGTAAATCCCGTAGTGTGACCTAGTGTTTTTTTTTTTAGAACAATTTTCTAGTCATAGACTAGTGAGGTTTTTCGTGCGACTTTTCAAATAAAATTAAAATTAATGTTAGTAAAATTCAGTAGTTACGAGCAAATCGCACGCCCGACCAAAGTTTTCTATAAAGTTGAGGTATATTTTTAACACGCTTTTATTAGCTTGACCTGTATGTATGTATGTATGTAACGAAATCTTTGAACTTCATTTTCACCTACTTCTAGGAGTCTGATTAACTTGAAAATTTGCACAGGGGTCAAGGGCCGATGACAATACAATATAACATGCTTTTTAACACGCTTTTATATTAGCTTGACCTGTATGTATGTCTGTAACGAAATCTTTGAACTTCATTTTCACCTACTTCTAGGAGTCTGATTAACTTGGAAATTTGCACAGGGGTCAAGGGCCGATGACAATACAATATAACACGCTTTTTTTTAATTGTCGTCTTTACACTAAAAATTCAGAAAATAAATTATACTAAAAAAAAACTAAAAAAACCACGCTTTAATAGCAATCAAACTAAAAAGTAGAAAATAAAGTGAAAAAGCTTAATCATATTCTAATATTCCAAACAGTAACTAATAAAATGATCCTCACATTCGATACCAAGCACCCCACGCTTTTTCACTTTATTTTTAAACGTTTAAGGTGGACTTAAAGTTAACAATCATCATCAAGTCATTATTTTATTTACATTGATCTTGTTTTAATAGTTCTAGTTTAAAATTCTTTCAATATTAAATATATACGTCTGTACATAAAATTATTAAATCTAAAAACAAACATTAATCGAACAAAAAAATTAAATATAATCGATGAAACAATTTTGGACTGTAGACAAAAAAGAACATTTTACCGTTGATAAGAAAGTGATTTTCTATTAACCATCTGAAGGGTAATCCGCTTTAACCTTTCTTGCCCTTGGAGACTGACGGAAATACTTATCTTGAAATTACTTCCGTAACATGCAGCTTTCCTCATCGTGTCTTACTTCTTGAGTAAGAGATAAATTCGAAATACAAATAAAACCCTCGTTTTCAAATATAAATTTAATATTTACGTCTTTTAAGGCTTTAGGAAGCTCTTCTGTATCATCATTATAAATTACATCTTTTCATTTCATTTTATTTTAAGCTACCTACTGCTTTCAGTACCTGAAACCTACAAAATGTTCAAAGTAAATTAAATTGATTTTTGTGTCTAGTTACTGTATCCTTATTAAAGAATCCCTTTTATTACTTAACGATATTATTACGATGTTACATGTGCAAGTAATTTTATTTTATTATAACTTTATTGCATATAGTCAACAATTTTACATAGTAAAAGAAAATAAAAAAAAAACAGCAGTACAAAGACAAAATTAAACAAAAGGTATTGTAGTTACACTGACAACATGCAAAGGCGGTCTTATTGCTTAAAGCAATCTCTTCCAGACAACCCCAACCCCATAATTTTGTGAGTAGTGATGTTATAGTACCTAGAAGTTTATGTGCTGTACGGAATCTAAAAGCTAAAGTTTTGTGATACTTACGTAATATTATACGAAATGTATTAAAATATAATTTAGTATTTATTATCTTACATTTTGGTAATGGGCGAATTAGTCGTTTAATAAAGTAAGAAAAAGCAAATTCATTCTGTGTAGAATTTGTATGAAATTTGAATAAGAATCATACTGCGCGGAAAAGGTATTTTCCTGCAAAATCGGTTTTTCATTTTGTCATTCTATAGATATGAACTTCGGGATGATTCTTGAATCTGTACATACAATAAAATTATATCGATCAATGTCTGTTCATGAGAGATAAGCATATAGGAAAATCAAATTGTGGGGGTAGGTATTTATGAAAGCATTACAACAATAAAAAAATTTGAATTTTCGTGAATCCGTCTCTGTGTGTATTTATTCTCGCATTAATTAAAATCTGGTACATAAAATTAAATGCATTTTTCGCAGTTATACTGGAGGTTGGACTTAAAATCTGGAGTAGATTTAATTCTGGTGCACATTAAGTTAGACCTCGATACAGTCAGTTACATTTAGTATAATTGTAAATAGTTGTAATTTAAATATTAGAAAATTATATTATATATTATGGTTATCTAATTAATAACATGTGTATTAAAACTAAGAACAATTAGTTAAATTTAAATAAATAGTCATATGTTTAGAGTTTAATTTGAAATATATCGCCGAATTTATAAACTTCTTTTTTATTTTCAGGCCATCGGCAACCATGAGTTCGATGATGGGATTGCGGGCTTAGCACCATACCTTGCGGCACTCCATGCTCCAGTCGTCGTCGCTAACATAGACACGAGTCTTGAACCTGCATTAAATGGACTATATAAACCACACATAGTAATAGAGAGACACGGAAGAAAAATAGGAATAATTGGTCTTATTACAACTGAAACTAAGGTAGATTTTTTTTGTACAACAAATAAATACTACAAGTAACTGAAGTAGGGCCCTGTAGGAAATTTCCTGCTCAAAATATGGAGCAGCCTGATTGGGGTAAAGGTAAGCCGGACCTTACAGTAGATCACAGCTAAATAATACTATATTGAAGCAGTGTTGTATTCCTGTTAGTAAGTAAGGTGACCAGAGGTCTAGAATTGGGGATAGGGTCGGCAACGCGCTTGCGATGCTTCTGGTGTTGCAGACGTCTAAGGTTGCGGTGATCGCTTGCCATCGGGTAAGCCGTACGCTTGTTTGCCGACCTAGTTATATAAATAATAATAATAATAAATAAACACCTCACACTCAATGGCCCAAAAATATACAGCTATAACGACCATAAATATATACCATGTGCGGGGATTGAACCCGCAACCTTTAGCGCAACAGGTGCAATCCAGCGCTGTGACCGTTGCGCTAACGCGTCATTAAAAAGCGTACGGTCCGCCATATGCTGAGTGGGTACCGTAGCCATAACGCCTCTAATGATCCTGCCACTGCAAGCGCATTACTGAGATTATACCCGACCATCTTCAGGAGCTCTTGAAACCTTAGTGAGGCCGCACACCGCCGCCACACGCTACACTCAACATACATTTACGGCGCCACAATTACTGCGATACAATTTAAGCGGCCACAAATGTGTCGTGTATGCGCACATTGGAAGCACAATTGTAGCGTGGCACTATAACAACAGAAGTCAAAATGTCGACATCATCGTCTGACGATGACGATTTTTTGATGTGGCGAATGAGAAAAAAAAGACGTTATTGGGTTCACCCGTTTAATCAAAATTGTACAGTATACGCAAATTTCAAAATTGCGCAAGAATTACGATCCGACGAAGAAAAGTTCCGATAATATTATAGAATGTCTGAAAACACATATCAACTGTTATTAAATTTAGTTCAATCAAATCAAATTGTTCAATAAATTATAAAATGTTCAATTAATCAGTTCAATAAATTTATTTAAACAGGATTTTTTTCAATCTCTGCAATAAATTCAACATAAAATTCAACATTCTTTCATTTTCGCGCGTTTTTATTCTATGTTCGCGCCACATAAAACGAACGTGTTCGATCTTGAATTCGTGTGGCGTGGCAGCCATCTTGCCACAAACCGCACCTACTACAAATGTGTCCTTGATGTGCGGGTTTACATACAAATATAGGGGGTCGATAAATGTATCGCGTTTCAAATGTGGCGCTACAATTATCGTAATACAAATGTAGCTGTGATGTGCGGCCTCACTTACTCAACGCAAGAACAACACTACTATAGAATAGTATAATTGAGCTGTCTCTTCTGTAATGTTATGTTCTTATTCACTTGTGCTGCTCCAAATTTTGATCAAGATACTACGTACTGTGCTAAGGCATGCCTACTCAAATTTTTAATAACTATGTCAATAGATGTATATTTTTTTAATTTTCAGACTTCATCAAATTCAGAAAACGTCAAGTTTTTAGATCCAATTAGAACAGTACAAAAAGAAGCAAATATTCTTACAGAACAAGGAGTGGATATAATAATAGTGCTATCACACTGTGGCCTTGACATCGATAAGTAAGTGGTAATAATCAGTATGTTTTTGGAGTTTAGTCCTTAAGAATCGATTTACATAAAGGACCCCGGTATGAAAAAAATATGAGAAGTAAAATCTATTTAACGAATGACCTCGTTACAATAGGGTTCCAATTGATTGCGTAACGACGTTTTCTAATAACGCCATCTTAGATAGATAGATGGCATTATTTGAATAATTTATTTACCATTTAATATGCTATTCTTTTTCTTAGTCTAGTAAGTCTTTATTGTGCCTATTTATACAGTCGATCTGAGGGAGTAAACTTTAGTTATGCATCGGAACTGACACACACTTTTTAATTTTTATTTCAGAAGTAATTTTTTTTTGTGACTCGTACTAGTAAAATTAAATAACTTACTAAGATTATCCTTTTTGATTAGTTATTTATGCGATCTTATTTTAGATCTGACACCTTGTTGAACGGTTTACTGTGCAGATTTATTTTAATGGATATGACTTGTAGACAACTTATGCAAAGAGAATGCATGGTCTAATATATTCCAATAAACTTGTCAGTTCTCTCACTCCGGTGCATAAGGTTCTTTTATGGCAAACTCGTAATATAACATCGATAACCTTATTATCCCAGAAATAAATCTGTTAGATTTTCCAATATCCGCTTTACGCTGTTTTATAAGAATTTAGTGAACTTTCTGATAAAGGTGAATTGTTAACTGCTTTTCAAATGGTGTATGCTTAACTCGAAAATATTGTATTTGCAAGTAGACAAATTATTTATAAACTTTCTAAGGATTAAATTTAAGGTGGGTTAATTTTTTACCACCGTTATTACACCAAAGCGGTTATTGTGAAAATGTATTTATTTTGAATTAAATAAGATTACAGATCCTAACAATCTTTTAATTGTCAGAAAGAAATGACCTGCTAGTATAAATGAATGCTAATAGACAAAATATTCTTTACGTATTAATTTGTATTTTTATTACAGAAAAATAGCATCAACTGTCGGAGAAAACATTGATATTATTGTTGGTGGTCATTCTCACAGTCTTTTATGGAACGGAAAATCACCCAGCAAAGAATATGTTTCAGGGCCATACCCTGTGCTTGTGCCAACGAATTCTACTCCTGAACATCAAGTAAGAAAATCAAATTGAATATAATTATACATTTTAAAATAATTATGTTAACCAAAAACGGTGCACAAAAAATTAACTAAATTTATTTTTAATTTTTCGCTTCTAAAGTAAATGACAGTCACAGTTAAGGGCCTATGCAAACCACGTTTTTTAATCGCGCCGTCGACGCGCGTTTCAATCGATACAAACGCCAACAAACTGCTCTGTAGGATAAAAACGCGCCGTCGACGCGCGTGTCACGCGATACAGACGCGATGCAAACGCACGTGTGTTGCATAGGCCCTAATACTCCAAAAATTTGCGTACAATTTTATTATAAACATTTACAAATATGTACATGTATATTTTTATCTTTATATATATTTATGTCTTTAAGACCTTGGATTGGGGGGAACGAGGCATCAACGTCAACGGCGAATACATCTCTCACCTTCGTTTTGCTGACGATATCGTCATCTTTGCGGAGACGTTGGATGAGCTAGGTCAAATGCTGGCCGACCTAAACGAGTCCTCCCGACGAGTCGGTCTCGGTATGAACTTGGACAAAACGAAAGTTATGTTTAACAACCAAGTCATACCGAGACCGGTATCGGTTGACGGTATCCTTCTTGAAGTTGTTCAGGATTATGTCTACCTTGGCCACACCATTCAGCTGGGCCGAAACAACTTCGAGAAGGAAGCTGATAGGAGGATTCGGTTGGGCTGGGCGGCATTTGGCAGGCTTCGTCGAGTCTTCACTTCGAAAATTCCGCAATGCTTGAAGACAAAAGTCTTCGAGCAATGCGTCCTGCCTGTGTTGACATATGGAGCCGAGACGTGGACACTGACGAAGGGACTGGTCCACAAGTTTAAAGTCGCTCAACGTGCTATGGAACGGGCTATGCTTGGGGTTTCTCTCAAGGACAGAATAAGAAATGAGACTATCCGTGAGAGAACGAAAGTAACCGACATAGCCCACAGAATCAGCAAGTTGAAGTGGCAGTGGGCTGGTCATCTGTGTCGCAGGACCGATGGCCGTTGGAGCAGACGTGTCCTGGAGTGGAGACCGCGTATTGGCAAACGCAGTGTAGGACGCCCTCTGGCCCGCTGGACCGACGATCTACGTAAGATTGCTGGTGTAGGCTGGATGGGGATTGCGGAAAACCGGGATGTCTGGCGCGAGCTTGGGGAGGCCTATGTCCAGCAGTGGACTGCAACAGGCTGATATGATGATGATGATGATATTTTTATCACAATTATGATGATATGAACATATTTTTGTTCAACCAGGTTTTGATAGTGACAGCGGCGTGCTTTACAAAATATTTAGGTAATCTGACTACTTACTTCGATACAAAAGGTAACCTGAAGGCGTTCGATGGGGAACCAGTATTTTTAAACAGAAGTATTCCGGAAGGTGCGTGTTTTAACTACATATTTGTAATATATTTTATTTTACCAACGTTCGTAGTAATATTCAAGTAGTTTATAAAATATTATAAATAAATATATTACAATTTCTTCTAAATTCAATTTACTTTTGTAATTACATAAAATCGTATTCGAATAAAAATGTTGTTGCTGTATTATAAATAGAAGAATATTATTAGAAGGTATTTCTATATATATTTATTACATTTTTTTATTGAATTATAGATCCTGAGATAAAGGAACTAATGAAACCCTATAATGATGCTCTACATGCAATAGTAAAGGAAGTCGTCGGCTATCTTGATGATGATTTTAATGATAAACCCTGTGGGTCGAAGGAGTGTGCCATCGGTGACTTTATAGCTGATTCGTTTTTACATACCGTAAGTCAGTCACTAGACACTTCTAAGAGCTACTTAAAGAACCACTATTTAAAATAATTATAAATTCACTTACTGCTAATGTATATTGTCGAAAATGACTTTATTATCATATGTATGTGTAATAATTATGTATATGTATGTATATATAGTATGAACACCTCCATACCGTCTAATTCTTTGTCATGTCCTTTTCATGCTAGAGGTTGTCTGGAAGAGATCGCTCTTTTAGCGATAAGACCGCCTTTTGTACATATTTATATTTTCCTTTCGATGTAAAAATTTTCTCCGTTAGTGTACAATAAAGAGTATTTGTATTTGTAAGTCCTTTATTCTTTGATAAATCGTAACAAAACGTGCTCAATATCTTATTGATAGTACAATTGTTAAAATACAATGTAGTTTACTTGTCTTATTAACTTGCTTGTCAGTTGAAGCCATATTTGAGCCTTAAGAACAAGACATTATTTAATATATATTTTGAAGGTGAATTCTGATACACAAAAGAATTCGATCAATCTTGAAAATATTTTATCCGAAATTATTGTCTAATGTGAAAGAATAGGAATCAGTAATAAACAACGTTATTAAATAATGTATTTCAGGCAAAGCAAATGGAAGTTTCAAATCTCACTCACGTATCCTTCTTATTACGAAACATGATTCGAGGATCTATTTCCAAAGGAGGTAATAAAATCATATATATTTAAATAGTATTAAACCGCACGTTTGCTATACCATCATCAATATAATTTTATTGAAGTAGTTTTTAAACATTTTCATTACAATATTTGGTATTAATATTTTAATTTGTAAAATGTTCTTGCAAAAGCATTACAACCTACCTGAATGAAGTAATATTTGATTATGATTGTTGATTGATTTTGCTAATTAATTTAAGAGGGCGCATAAGGCGAGCAAAAAATCAGATTTCACCCGCGCGCCCGATGAAACAAAATATACACAAAACCTCGTGTCAGAGTGCGATAGACGATATCATAGTTTTGAGCGCATTACGAATGTAAAAAACGACAAATATGTTATTTTGTATATAATTCCGAAACTAAAAGTAGGTAATTACATTAAATGCCTTGGCATAGCCTTTACTCATATTTAAATGTAATTAATTATCAAATTTATGTCTTAAAGGTCATAACCATATCGAGTATAAATAGAAAAAATATAAAAATTAGAGGTTACTTCGTGATTATATTTTATCGAGGAAATTTCCTTATTTTATGTTTTTGATATGGGTCAACCCTTGCAAATATCACGTACTTTTTATTTTAAGATTTGGTCTGGAACTTTTCATGTCAAAACAAATAGAAGATTGGAAATTTTGCATTATGCGCGCTCTTAAATAACAAGTCTATGTTTTTTAGAAATAACAAGAGGCAAAGTTATAAACGCATTACCGTTTACAAACACGGTTGTCACTTTTACGCTACTAGGAAAGCATTTGATAGAGGCATTTGAGCATTGTATGAGTACGTGGTGGGTCGCTAAGCCGTTCCAAGGACCTTGGATGCCACAAGTTTCGGGTAAGCATTTATCATTTATGTGGTCTTAGCGTAATCAACTATGTATAGGGTTTAACATGTACGTTTACAAGAAACCTAATCTTTTTTATACTCACAATATTCCGTCCTTTTTTTTATTTTACGTGGGGAAAATCCATCATGGATAATCTCAAGTTATCGTCTATCATAGCCAGGTGTCATTTAAAATGTTAAATAGTTTGTTATTCAACCTACAAAAGTTAATCGAATGTAGAACTTTTTTTCTATTATGCTGAGTAATATTATATTTATAACTAGCTGTACCCGCGATTTCGTCCGGGTGGAATTTAACATATTAAAAAGTTATTGTTTAGTTCGCATCAAATAAATGACTTTATTTTAAAAAAAAATTGACTTATTGACTCCTTACTAGCTATCTGCCAGTGAAAAACCCGTCAAAATCGGTTCAACCGTTTCAGAGATTAGCCGGAACAAACAGACAGACAGACTGTGTTTGTCTATATGTGTGTCCGGGATAAACTCAAAAAGTAGGTACTGCAAGGATTTACTTCAAATTTGGCATGAATATTATTAAGAAGTCGGGTCAACATATGGTCTATATATTATCAGCTATCACCTACGGGGAACGAGCAGTGAACCTTTATTTGCTGTAAGGCGTTCACGCAGACGACGTCGCGGGCAGCAGCTAGTATTATATAGATATAGATGATTGTATAGATTATTAAATTAAAAAAATTGCGCACGTACAAAGTAGACATGTCAGAAGTGAAACTTCTTTGGCAAACTAATTAAAAAAAACTAATAAAAAAAGACGTGTGGCACTCGGGGACTGCCGCGGTAAAGCTATTGCATAGCATGAAACATAAGTTTGAGACTTAATATCCTCTAAATACAATACGTCTAATCGCACGCACACAACGCCGTGTCGAAGACTGCCGAACTGAAACGACGTTAGACGATGCACGGCCTTCAAGCCACACCTCCGTGCCCGTCGGAGTGGGGAGCGTGAGGTTTTTTCGTTACGGAATTTCTGGATTCGGTCCCCGCGATCAAGGCCCGCGATAGAAGCTATGCAATAGCTTAAAATGTTGCATTATGTGAATCAAAGTGTAGTTAAATAATATAATAAAACTAAATATAAATTAATGCTTGCTGTTCCTATCGGTACAGTAAATGCTGCTATACTATTTAGCTATATATAAACAGCAAAAAGTGCTGTAAAACGTTATTCTCAGTACCACTGAGTTCCAGCGTCAGTTATATCAAATGATTTGTATGTATTATGTATACGTATATATATTTGTATGTATCATATTTTTTGATATGATCATAAGATCATATGAAAAAATATGGGGATACTTCATTTAGACTTTTGTTAATTTTCATTGCAGGAGTTCGCTTAAAGATAAATATGACGGAGAAATTGAACATTGAGATACTCGTTAAAGAAGAAGAAGGTTATGTACCTCTAGATCCAGAAAAAGAATACCAAGTTACAACTTTAAGCTTCATTAGTAATAGGAAAAATGGTTTTGAAGTGAGTTATTTTCAAAAAGAAGATTATGTCCTGACAACTTACAGTTTGTCTTTGAAGAAATAGAGATATCAAGCTGGTTACCCTAGTTACCTACTTGTTAACCTACCTACTTTATCTTTACTAACACGCTTGGACATCAGTTCGGTAAACGAGTGTATGAGCGTGATGGTAAGCGACCTGCCACAGTAATTTAACCTGTCAACCCAGTAGTTATGGCAGGAAAGTAATAGACAACCCAAAGTTTGAATTTTCTACAGGCTTCATAGTTCATACTGTCGGTAGATATTAAATTTATTCTTTGTGTGCATTCTTATATAATTTTTTTTTAATTTTGAATGAAATATAGCCTGGCCCGGATTTTTTTAGCCAGCCCTTTTGCAATTAGTTTCTAATATACTAAAACAAATTAAAAATAATTTTCACCCATTAACACGGGTGAAGTACGTCTCTAGTTTGGATCTCCTACTGTAACATACACGATGTGGATAAATAATAAACGAATATTACTTACGATTTAGGACAATGACGGATAATAAATATATTCCAATTACATAATTATGTAATTCAACAGTTTTTTTTTACATTTTTAATACATATGTATTTTTTTCAGATGTTATACAAATATGGCAAGAATAAGACTGAAGTTGGAAAAGACAGTGATATTTTAGAAAATTATATTAGAAAAAATACACCCATCACGCCTATGTTGGACAAGAGACTTATTGTAATAAATTAATTTTATATACTTATGTCTTTTATTTTATTACTTATTTCAATACCTCCTACTCATAAAATATTTACTTAGTCTTTTAGAGAAATGGTTTGTGTTATTAGAGCAAGATTACATCATACACAATTTTATTCAACTGTCGCTCGCTTCCCACAGTTGGGAATAGGCATCTTTCCTCATGTAGGAGAAGGATCGGAGCTTAATCCATCACGCTGCTCCAATGCGGGTTGGTGGATATATTCCCTAGAGTCTGGAGTCACGATCGCTATCAGGTGTACATGATAACAACCGGGACAGACGCCCGACGGCTTAACTTGCTTTTCGAGGCACGGGTGGGAGACCCATAAGGACTGCACTAACACCACTGTTGTCGTGTGCGGGGATCGGACCCGCAACCGCCAGCGCAACAGCCACAGCGTCAGGAACAAACAGACAGACAGGCAGACAAAAATTATAAAAAAAACGCCAACGCGGCGGTTTATTCAACTGAAAGCTTTATAATTGATTATAACAAAAGCAAGGTTTTTTATGTAGAAAAAACTATATAACTGATGTTATTACATCCATATTATACATATTATGTATTAACGTCTTATTTTACAAAATTGCGTGAGCTAAAATATAAAGTTTTTTTTTTATTATCATGTTCATCCTTCTTTCATTTTTATTCTCTAAATACTATGAAAACCAATTTCCTTACAAATTGTTATTATTTCTTGAATCATAATTATGGAACAGATTTTAAAATTTAGTGAAAATATATATCCTTAACATTTAAACATAGTTTTCTAAAATATTGAATAATTGGTTTTGAAGACACTGTATTCGTTAAATAAAACATTGTTTCACGTCAGTCTAAAAGTTAAAATTTGCTACTTAGTAATTTTTGAGAATTTAAAAAAAATATTAAAATGTGAGTTGTGCAAAAACTAACGAAGCTTAGATTGTTTTCTCCTAATCTGTAGTTAATATATTCCTAATATGACGCAGTAAGTTGAATGAAAGATTGTCAGTACATATAATAAATAATTGACACAAAACTACTTCAAAAACCATCACAGTTAATTGAGAATTATTTACGAGTTAAAACATTTTTACGTTTTTTTAAAGTTTAAAATTTTATTTTAACTACGAAGGACCAAAAAAAAGGAAAACAAAAATAAGCTCAAAAAATTGGAGATTTACGTCAAAATGTAAGTATTTTATTTTTTTGGAAATACAAAGATTACGTTCGCTACATAAATCTTTTCCGGGCAGTTGATGGAAATCAGTACGCCGCACGACATTTACAAATATCTACAGTGGTTTTAAAATGTTGCTCGTGATTTGTTCAGGCAGTTTTAAAACCCAGCTATCTCTGAATATCTTTTTCTAGATCGGTTTTTCGGATATTTAAAAGCTTAGCGGTTTTCCGAACATCGTTCGTTGTATACAAACGTTTATTTGCTTACGTACGCGGTACGACCGACGGATGCATTTGTAGTTTTGGGTAGAGTCAGCGCCTTCTTATTTTATCTTGTCTTTTTGTTTTATTAACAAAGAATCTTTACAAGGGAAATGTTTAGAAGAAATTTAATAGAATAATTTATTTTTGGAATGTTAAAATAAGTTGTTAATTTTTGACAATAAAATTAAAGAGAATCTGTTAATTCTTCAACCGAAACCTTGCTTGTATAATTTTAACATTAAGGTAAAATGTTCGAAATTCTCTCGTGTCTTCTAAAATCAAATTTCGTCGTTTGATAATTAATTTTAATCTATGATAATGAGTTCGGACCGGTTTGTTATAATTAGAAAGAGCCACCTGTCGCACGTTTGAAGTCGTAGTTTTAAATGTTACATTTAAATCTATCAGAGTCATTTTATAATTTTCAAAGTTTTATAACCTAATTTATACAGCAGGTGTTCAGGTAATTATTTAATGAATCACTTATTTAATGAACCATAAGTTAACACATTACTTAGATATTTTCATAGCTACGAAACATACAAAAAAATAACTTAAAAATCGGTTGAGCCGTTTTGAAGGAGTGCGACCACAAACACAGTGACACGAGTTCTTTAACACATTACATACTCGTAATTCTACTACCTTATGAATACTAAAACAGGTATCAAATAAAGCAATTTCATCAACGTTGATTTTATGCTTTGTTTCACGTGAGTAAATTATGTTTCAATTGTTGTCACGTGTTTATTTATTTTTTGTTGTAACAACGTGAGAAATCGGTGTACAGTATGTAAACAAAGCTTAGATACAAATAACTACATGTATATCTAGTTCACGGTTGACTTAACGGGATCAGTACCACACTTTCATAGAGAATCAGCACGAATTGTGAACATTATTGTTACTAGCTGGGTTTCGTACTTTAAGTGAGAAAGCCGGAAGTCAATATCTTTTCCTTTTTCCTATCGGGTACGTGTCCCTTTTATATACATTATACCCTTACTTACTTTATTATAGATATATATGGCCAGAAATATACATTATACCTATATAGTATTTGATAGTGTGCATCTTTTTGTTTGATTTGTTCAGCTCCAACTTGCTTCTATGAGAAGGGTGTTTACACATACTGTGTGAATTATTTTTTTGTTGTCTCGTTGCTTACTAAATAGCATTGTCATAAACCTGCGTGGTTTTTTTAATGCTGTTTATAAATAAATAAGTTACATTATTGTTTATTTGATAAATTAAAAACAAGCCATGGCTGTTTGTTTGCTAGTCGTATCATACAACTTAAGATGCAAATGGTTGCCGGAGACATGATGTAATCAATAAAAAATATGATTCAATTTTTTTTTTAAATATAACTAGGTCGACAAACAAGCGTACGGTTCACCTGATGGTAAGCGTAATCGCTTATTATTAATAACGGTAACCCGTGGCCTATAGACGCCTGCAACACCAGAAGCATCGCAAGCGCGTTGCCGACCCTATCCCCTATCCCTAGGAGCTCTAGTCACCTTACTCACCAACAGGAACACAACACTGCTTGAATATAGTATTATTTTTAGCTGTGATCTTCTGTAAGGTTGAGGTACTACCTCAGTCAGGCTGCTTCAGATTTTGAGCAAGAAATTTTCTGCTGTGATGCCTCTACCTCAGTTAAAAATTAATTAATATTTTCTTGCAGTTCCCAAATATAAAATCTAAAGGTAAAAATGTCTTCATGGATATTTCCACGTGACACGTGATATGTGCCAGGTATAAAGAACCATTACATAAAGAAAGTACCATCCAATTATTTCGTCAATTAGTAAAGCTTAGCCCAATTATTTCATATTAGGTGTACAAATATAAATATTTATTGAGTAATATTCTATGATGCTCTATTTTTTATTGAAAATTATGAGTATCCTAATAATGTAACCTTTGATCGTGAAATAGGAATCGTAAAAAGACTATTTAAAAAAAATATTTTTTCAACGAGATACAATAGATATTTAACGTTTTTTTATGAACGTTTCTTATAAGTGTATATGTTCAAGCTGTAATATCCCACTGCTGGGCATAGGCCTCTTCCCCATGTAGGAGAAGGATTAGAGTTTAATCCACCACGCTGCTCCAATGCGGGTTGGCGAATATATTCCCAACTATGAGTTACGATCGCTATCAGGCGTCCACGATACAACCGGGACCGACGACTTAACGTGCTCTGCAGACCACGACAAAATCTGTATCCCCACTACCACCACTACAGCCTATCAAAGTCCACTGTTGGACATAGGCCTCCACAAGTTCGCGCCCGACATTATGACGCGAACTCATGTGTTTTGCCCATAGTCACCACGCTGGGCAGGCGGGTAAATCTGTATGGTCAACACAAATGTTGCGCCAGCGCAACAGCCACAAACCAGTGCTGTGACCGTTGCGCCAACGTGTCGTCAAGTGTGTTTGTATTATAACTATTAATTTCTAATCAGTAGTATCTGACCCAAAAGAAGTTGTCCTGTATTGTGGACAGTCAAACGCGTAGTCCCTTAATTTTTCTTTTCATAAGAACTCCATACAATTTTTTTTTCTTTTTTTATAGTACTACAGTGGCAAACAAGCATACGGCCCACCTGGGGATAAGCAGTTATCGTAGCCTATGGACGCCTGCTCATGTGCTTTGCCGACCCAACCCTGGAGAGCCTGGAGAGGGTCTTTGGCCATTTTACTCACTTGAAACTTGATATCAATATTTGGCTGTGATCTTTAGTGAGGTACTTCCCCAGTCGCGCTGCTCCAGATTTTGAGCAGGATATTTTCTGTTTCCCCATCGTTCCTTTTTTGTAAAATCATTATACAAACCTGGATCGATATTTGAACCTATAAGATCTTTTATCGTTAAAAAAATAAGTTATGGCCAAAATACGAGCCACTTGTATACGAAAATGTATATCTACTCAATACAATCACTTCATTATCATCAATTTAATTAACATAATAAATAGCATACACTATCTTTATTTCTTCATGTGTACCTAGAATAGACTCAGATAAACATTTTGTCATTCAAATTAAAAATTCAAAAAGTATTGACTTTTTGAATTTTATTTTTTTTATTTTATTTAAAATTCTTTATTGTACAAAAAAAAGTGTGTACAAAAGGCGGGTTTAATGCTAAGTCATGCATTTTCTACCAGCCAACCTTGGTATGTGCAAGAAAGTATAATGAGTAGGTGCACAATAAAAAAATAATAATAATAATAATACATACATACATACATACAAATAATATAATCCATAAATGTATAATACAATATATAAATATAACATAATATAATACTAATACTACAATAAATACAATACAACAAACTATAATTCAATGTGATCAAATTTAAAAAGTGATAAAAAAGAAAATAAAAAATAATAATATGACATTACTTAATTTTTTTGAATACCTACGAGAAACAAATAAATAATGTATGGCTATTACATTTTTGCCCACACCCATCGTAAAATATACAGAATTTGCCATAGAACACAAAAATAAAAACCTGTAAATAGATATAAATAAACTACTTACATACTATTCTAATTACAATTAAGTACATGTTATCATAACGTAAAGTAAAGGTAAGTAAAGTAGGAAAGGTATAATGAAGTTGTGTATATTATAATATTAATATTGAATAAATCGACACCAGCAATTTATACTACGCTAACTCGAATTTTCGAAAATTCGTTTTTTTATGCGAAGTTGCTTAAAATGTGGTTTTTTATAAGTAATAAAAAAATTGTGAAGAAATACTCAAAAATAACGAAGTTATAAATCTTATACTACGCTAACTAAAGGTACTTTTCGAAATCACTCAAATTAAATTACGCTAACTATTATTAGCGGAGTATACACGGGGAGCACCGAGCTTAAAGTCCGTGTAACACTACGCTAACACTAGTTAGCGTCGTTTAGTGCGTTCGTGTATACTTGATCGTTTATAAAATGCACTACTTAGCGACTTTACTTTTATAAATGCTTATGTAAAAACGTTTATTAATTCATTTATTGATGGTACCTCGACTATATTTTTAATGTAAGTACCTACATGTTTTTTTATATAACATCTATACTAATATATAAAGCTGAAGAGTTTGTTTGTTTGGTTGTTTGTTTGTTTGAACGTGGTAATCTCTGGAACTACTGGGCCGATTTGAAAAATTCTTTCAGTGTTAGATAGCTCATTTATCGAGGAAGGCTATAGGCTATGTGTCATCACGCTAAAACCAATAGGAGCGGAGTCCACGCTGACGAAGTCGCGCGCAGAAGCTAGTTAATCATAATTATGATTTCAATTCCTCAAATTTTCAATTTCAAATCCTTCTCCCACATGGAGAAGAGGCCTATGCCCAACAGTGGGATATTACAGGCTGAATCGTGATCGTGATGATTTCAATACATTATACCTCGATATTGTTATAGAATCGTCGCCATTACCTGCCTAAGTTGATAATCCCAAATTCGTGGCTTTTTATAAACACGTCATGTTTGATGAGCCTATTCAAGACCATGATTATTTTATATTCAGTTCTCAGGGCTCCTAATACTCCACTTAATATTTATTCACCAAAAGTCTTGATTTCAATCTAAAAACCTTCTCAATCGACATTAACTCAACAACCAAGTATCGAACTTTTGTTTTCGGTCGTTACTAATGATTCTTCTGACACCATAGATAATACCCCTGTACATTCACCCTATTGTGATTTTTCGGCATCTTCACAAAGTTTAAACGATAATTTAGTGCCGACTTCTTGCCAAGATACCGAAAATAGAACACTCACACCTTAAATCGATACGTCCTTCTAGGAACGTCTTCTCAATTCGCATATGGATAACGGCCTCAGCAGCAACACAGATTCAGTATCGGCAATATCTACTCTTAGTAATTCAAATTCCTCGTCTGCAACGTTCAATGATGGTGACTATTCTGCAGTATCGACCCCAAAAAATAATAAACATAAATCTAAAAAAAACTGATGTGGGAGGTGAAATCTAAGGAAAATGATGTTGTGGTATGCACTGCTATAATAAAAAAGCCAAGAAGTTCGTAATAACTTGGTTAATAAGTTCTGGGATACTGTTAAGCATGCGAAACAATGGTAAAATCATTGCCAAGTGTGTGATACAACAGAGTAGAAGCATTTTGTTATATGTGAGATGAGCAAACAGCTAAGAAGGGAGGCTAATGAAGTGGTTAGTTGCTCATACGATTTTTTAAATAAATTAGCTTCTAAGAGGGTTCACGAAGTCAATCTATGATCAGACAATTGTGGGGGACTAAATCGTAACCGTATTGTTCACTATATATACTTACGAGCTGACCCCGCAAACGTAGTTTTGCCATATATGTTATTAACCCTCGCAACCCCCTCTTGTGGGTAGAATTTCGTAAAATCCGTTCTAAGCTGACTTTTACTCGGCGAAAGGAATATTCCTACCAAATTTCAAGTCTCTACGCCTTATGGTTCCAGAGATATTGTGATGAGTCAATATATAGGTGAAAATCTCTTAGGTATATATAATATATATAGAAGATTAGCTGCTAAAACTTTTAAAATGAAGTTTAGCCACCATTTTATGGAAAAGGGCCACACACAGAATGAGGGAGATTCAGTTCATGGTTTAATAGAAAAGACTGAAAGAGGTAGAGAGGTATATTTGCCAGATGAATGGTTTCCACTAGTCACTAGTGACTAGTGCATAAGTGCAATAGGCAAAGGTTAATGGGAATACTAATAATGTTATCGAGGTTGACCAAAACATGATATTTGATTTTAAAAGTAATATTAGCAAAAAATAGGACTAAAAATTTAAATAACGATTACAAGTATAGATTAAGTGATAACTGATAACGAAAGCAATCACGAACGAAAGAACCTTTTCCCGAAAAAGCATGTACAAAACTTTATTAAAAATTAATGTACATAAATATATAGACTTTAATTATTATTGTGATAAAAATATCGTACCCGAAAAGTATCATACATTTTATAGGAATTTGTTAATAACTGAACATGATGAGAAGAATGTAAGTGATGATGAGGTTTAATGTTTATAAGTAGGTACTTAATGATAACAACATACTATTTAAATTATGTTATTTATTTAGAAGTTTTTTTTTTAAATTAAGATTAACAATAATAGTACATAAATAAATCTCTTATCGTTAACTAATAGGTAAGTACTTACCTGAAATTTTGAATAACAGTTTATCATTATACTACTTTTGTTTTAATTATGTTATTTCCTACAAAAAACTATATTATCTACAGAATTTTATGAAGAATATATAAAAATCAACGCGTATTATAAGCTCAACGGAAAGTTTAATGATACGCTAACTTATGGCACAGATCGATGTATAGTACGCTATGTGTAATTTGGCGGCTTTTAATACGATATCCGCCAGTGACGCATGTGCAGGTTAAATAAAGCTAACTTTAATAACTTCTTATTTAGCATAAGAATTTTTAATAATATATCTTTTGAATATATATAAAAACCTAAGGTTATAATTAATCCACAATATATTTTAAAATTATTATTGCAATACAATAAATAAAACACTTCTTTAGTACTATGATCTCCCGTAATACACTACGCTAACATTAGTTAGACGTGTTTAATATGTAAAATCTTTTTGAGGAATTACGTGTACATACAGCTAACTTGCGCTAAATCAAAAAATATAAATAATTAAGAAAAACTAAATATGAGAAATTGTAATGAATAAATTAACTATTAAGTATACCAAATTTCAAATAAGTATCTTAATTAATATAAAAGTTATCACGTTTTTCCCTTTATAAGCCTCTCCTGTAAAGTTCACTTTTATGAGTTAGCGTAGTATAAATTGCTGGTGTCGAAATTAAGTTTGAGTAGTTGTTAATATAACTTAAGGTAGTCGAATACGACCAACAGTGTTGACCGTAGAAATTAAAAATAAATGCGGGTCCGATCAAAGTATGGCCGTGTGTCCCTTGAGATCGGAACGAGGACTGGTCGAAAATGAGATAGTGTTTGTTCTTGTCAACATAGGGGACCGCAGCTTGAAAGGTCCGCTTTGTTACTTGTTTCTAAATGTTGCTGGAACTTATTTATATCTACTGAGTATAGTAGACGAACTTTGCGGTTTCATGTTGTTTTGTAGTGAACCAAGTGCGATGTGTTTGCGTTGCCCAATGTTAAGAATCCGAATTATAATTTTAAAATAAATAACAAGAGTCTTATAATTAGATCAATTACAGTTTTCTTAGGGATAAATTTGGATTCGAAACTTCAGTGGAATTCCCAATTGTCATATAATTGAATGGTAGATTCAGCTCCGCAGCATTCGCAGTTAGGAAAGTTCGTCAACTGACCGACGGTGTTACTGCGCGTTTAATATATTTTAGCTATTTCTATAATATTATGTCTTGCGGCTTTTCACTGTAGGGTAATGCTACATATATTGAGACTGTATTTATTTTTAAAATAAGGGCTATTTGTGGTATTGATGATCTTCTCTCCTCTCTAAAGAGGGTAACCTCAAGGCCCATACCCGGTCAGGCCCTCGAATCTGCCAGGATGATCCACTACTACTAATTGATGATCTTGGAGCTTGAGACTCCCTGCGGGATGTTTTTCACAAAGTAGATGTACTAACAATTGCGTCACATTACGAGTAGGTATATTCATAACAATTTTATGTATATTTACAAAAATATCAATTGTTTTGATAGAAATAGTAATAATCAAAGTATAAACACGAGGACGAAGGAACGACAAAATTGTCACTTCAAGTTTCCGATTGCATAAAGGAAACTTCTCATTTTTGGGTTATTATAATATACTCGTAGTATTCGCCAAGTATTCGCAAGTATAGTGAAATCCCACAAACGATTTCACAATTTCCCGAAAATAAATTTAATATAAAGTAGTTTGTATTAAAAATGAATTATTAGCTAGAGCTTATTATTCAGTGCAGGTTAATATAAATGATAAAAATGTGTGGATTTAGTAACGCTGTATTTTATTAAAAATATTAGTAATATTTATATTAAAATACAGTTTTTTTAATACGAAAAAAAACATTTGATTAAAACTCATTGAATACAGAAGAGTACTTTTGAAGGTTATGCATTTAAAAAAAAACGCCAATATTCGAACCAACAGCTTTTACACAACATCGGAGGTTTTAACAGTCAGAAAACTTTACATTCAAATTACAACTCTGCAGGAGTTTCTTGCCATTTCTTCTCTGTAGAATCTACATTCCGAATCGGCGGTAGCTTCGCTTTTAAAGATACTTAAAATTCTAATTTGTAAAATGACGACTCTAAGATGATTTTGAAGCTTATTTGCATAAATTTATTTTAGTAATGAGTACCTAAATATCGCTCTTAAGATGTGTGTGTGGTGTCTATGTTAACAAACAGGAATTTGTCGGTTCGTCTTTACGTGCTCTATGAGGCGCGGTGGGGAGACGCATAAGGACAGACATCTAAAGAAACAAATATTTTTACAAATACAAACATCTGCTGAATCCGTCGGTGTTTGGAGGCGTATATGTATCACTACACCAGAACGGTAGTGTTTTTAGGGTTCCGTACCTTAAAAGGAAAAACGGAACCCTTATAGGATCACTTTGTTTTCCGTCTGTCTGTCAAGACCCAAGGGAATCAAAACCTACAGGTGCTTCCCGTGAACTTAGAATCTTGAAATTTGGTACGAAGCAACCTCTTATAGCACAGCTCCTGGGGGGATTGGGGATAGGGTCGGCAACGTGCTTGCGATGCTTCTGGTGTTACAGGCGTCTATAGGCTACGGTCTTACCATCAGATGAGCCGTACGCTTGTTTGCCAACCTAGTTACATAAAAAAAAAACAGATAAAGAAAAAATTGCGAAAAGCATTTAGTTTTTTTTTTGTTTTTTTTAGATACCTAGTTATATGAATAATAATATTATTTTTAATAATTTTTGCACGGAACCCTCGCGGCCTCGGTGCGCGAATCCGACTCGCACTAGGCCGGTTTTTTTAATTATACACTTTTATTAATGCGTCAAGTTTAAAGGAAAACACAAATTACATCGATTTTCTAAAGCTTGCAATATTCATTTGTATATGATATATTTTTTTATTTACTTAGAAAATGTAGTATCTAATACTTCTTACTAAAATATACAACCTTCCGATCCTTCTCCTACATGGGGCTATTCCCCATTGGGCTTGTGCCTATGCCCGACAGTGGGATATTACAGGCTGAATCGTGATCGCGATCGTGAAAATATACAAAAACTATTTCAGATATAATCTTAATTCTACGTGTGATATCAAGGCAGGTAGCTAGTAAATAATAAAGGTAGGTTTAACGAAGCGTAGGCAAGACCGTTCTGACCCATGGAGGTTCGAGTTTTACGGGCTTACGGTTGGTTGGAGGGGAAAATAGAAATATTGGTCACGCACAAATCATTACTAGTATGATATATTTTCTATTTAAAAATGTAATGACTGAAATATATTAATATGTTTTATCAGTCATTGTATTAATTACATTGATTTTTAAGTAAAAAAACTAGGTGTTTCTCTAAATGCATACACTCAATGTCATCTGTTCCTAAGCTACGCAACCTGTGTTTTGGGTCACAAACGACTGATACATACATTGTTATATATAATATACTAGCTTGTGCGCGCGACTTCGTCCCTGTGGAATAGGACCACCCGAATTTGAAACATTCTTCATTAGTGCTACGCTCCTATTGGTCTTAACGTGATGATATATAGCCTATAGCCTTCCTCGATAAATGGGCTATCTAACACTGAAATAATTTTACAAATCGGTCCAGTAGATCCTGAGATTAGCGCGTACAAACAAACAAACAAACAAACAAACAATCAAACAAACAAACTCTTCAGCTTTATTATATTAGTATAGATAATATGAATATATCAGTCGGATAACATATTTTTAAAATATTTGTATGTGTGTGTATAAAATTAATTTCATAATACACATAACCGTATTACTATAATGTACTTATTAATAGTCTACTATTTTTCTTATCTTCCCCGATTAAGACAGTACTTAACGAAATATTTTGATCCTAAAACAGCTGCATTTAAATTATAATCGAAAGTTGATTTATTATAAATCACAATCAAATTGATACTAAATTAAGAGGCATAATAGTTGATAACGCTCTCTAAACAAAGTCTAACTTGATTTCCACTTCGAAGGTACATTCAATCGCTGCACAGGGAACAAAATAAAAGGTATCAAAGGGATGTGAAGAATAGAGAGATGCGCCGTGACGATTACTGTTTAATACTATTACAGAAACGAGATGCGTTCATGAGTAAATTATTAATGTGCTTTTACATAATTCTTCACACTTTTCTTATCGATAATATAATTATAGAAGTCTCAATGTATGGGAATGAAAGTAGCTTATTCGATATAATATGTCGAAAGCTAGTATCATTGCCATACATTGAGAATTCCATTCTATTCGTTTAGCTTTTATGCCACTTGTCTACAGGGGCAGGAGCGTCACAAGTGCGTTATCGACTCTATCTCGGTGGTGACGTACGATACTCAGGAGCTCTGGCTATCTTGTCATCATAGCAATAAAATACTGCTTACTAGGAGAACTTAAGATTGCACATATACGATAAAAATTGCTTAGAATTTTGATACAGAAGTAATTTTTTCATTAGTACCTTCCGTGGGATTTAAGAAACATACAAAAAAAAAATTGTCAAATTGGTCGAGTCATTCTCGAGTTATGCGCTTAGCAACATTCATTTTTATTTAAATAGATTAAGGTTTACGAGCTTAACTATTATGAAAAGGAATGTTCCTCATCAAAACTGATTTTCCCGATTCTGAAAGAAAAAAATGGGTTAAAAAATTGAGTGTTGCAATAGAACTTTAGGTCAGTTTGAAATAAAATACTGGAGATGCACCTATATTAATGTGTCATGGAAAGGTAAATAAATGGTTATAGCTTGTCTTGTTGTTTCTATCGTAACATAACACAAATAAATAAATAATGAAATTTACTTACTAAAAGCACCGACATTTTCACTATAAGGAGAACGACTTGTTTATAGTTTCAAAACAGAAATTGTTCAAAATCATATATTACGATCATTTGCTGAATGAATAATGAAATATGCCAGAAAATTTGATTGATACATTTATAGTTTATAGAAGAACAACCACTCTGGTGTGGTGGTGCGAGTAGTCGCCTAAAACCCCGACGGTTTGCGGGTTCGAATCCCGCTCGGGATGGATATTTGTATTTGTATTAATATTCCTTTCCAGTTTGGATGATTGTCCTTGTGTGTCTCCTCACAGTGCCTCAAATAGCACGTTAAGTCGTCGGTTCCGGGTGTTATCATGTACACATGATAGTGATCGACGATCGTTACTCATAATAGGGAACATATCTGCCAACCCGCATTGGAGCAGCGTGATGGATTAACCTCAGATCCTTCTCCTACATAGGGAAAGAGGCCTGTGCCCAGCAGTGGGTTATTGCAGGCTGAAGCAACTGACATGGTCAGGAATTATCTACACAATTTACCTCAGTGGTAGGACATTTGAGACAGAAAGAGTGGGCTTTGTTATTGTTTAAATTCTCAGAAACCATAATACTTTAATTGATTTTAATGATTAATGTTGAAAGGAAGGATTGGCGCTACATAAATTCATATGAGTTAGAACTGTGGAATGGTTTCGAGCGAGATATGGCCCTTAAAGTAAAAGTTGTCACAACTCTCCTAGGTCTCCCCCTACATGTTATGCTATGTATTTCTATGTACCTAGCTAGACAATGTATTAAAAATATGGGATATTATGTTGTTAGTAAATAGTAATCATCAAATACGCCAATTAAATAAGTTTCCTCCGTCAGTGATAAAACAAATTATAGAAATATTTCCCTTTAAAAACGATCGAACAGCGCATGTGTCACTTTCAAAAAAAATACGCATGCGCAATAGAATTTCAAAGATGGCCGATAGTGGCTGAAACTCAACTCGTTGTAGTGACTTATTTGCCATAAAAATAAATATAATCAGCACATAAATTAAATTACTAAAAATAATCAGTATATACATTAAACTAGTATTGCAAAAGTTGTTCCTTGTAGTGAATATATATAAAGTGTTTTATATGCATAGATTATTAAATCCGTCGCGCAAGTTCATCATGTTGACAGATCGCTGGCTATCATTCGAGATGAGAGTCTGCAATACCTTTCGAGCGGTTACACTAACATCAATCAACTTTAATTAGTGGCCAGAAGCTCTTAATTAATTATTTTTTACGAAATATGGTAAGCTCGAGTACGGAAGCAGTTTTTTCTGAATTATTAAAATTTCATACTGCGCTTTTCAAAGAGGTAAGTTATTTATTTATATTTTTTTACAATCGATTACAGATTTAATTCTAGTTTTAGTTCTTTAATATTTTACAGCAAATATGCGTAGCAAAAATTATTGTTTTCTAATAATACTAGATGTTAGTGAATTCAGTTTAAATATTTTAATTAAAACCTTTTTAAGAATATTATTTGTTATTAGTTGAATAAAAAACATCATGCCTTTTTCTGTTTTTTTTTTTCGTTTTAATTACACACTAAACATTCTGACGATAATAATACATACAAATTTAAATGTAATTAATTATTTTCTTCGCCGTATTTGTAAAAAAAATTAACCCTATAAATTGACACAGTTAAACTCTTCTAGAAGTGCCCGGTTCTTACAAGTCTTTGTAAAAAAGCACTTATGGCAATACGTGTGACACACAAAAGAACTTTTAATACAGTGGAAAAGGAGTCGAGGCGCGCAATATACGCAAAAATAGGCTTTATTAATATACCGATAGATAATGTTATAGAATGTTATTACTGATATTCTTTTAAACTAAGCAGAACCGAGTTGAAATCTGTATTCATAATTCGAATTGCATTAATGCGCCATTTTTAGCGATCGTTAGTTATTCCTTTATGGGTTTTTAATATAATATACAAGCAGTTTTATAATTGAATACGACCTCTAAAGTTATAAAAGTAGGTACTATATATGTAACGTTTACGTTTTGCTTCGAAATAAGTAGGTATCTACTTAAGACAGATTAGAGAAAAGAAAATCATTTTTTTATTTTTTATTTGAAATCGGCCTAAATATGTATATTATTTAAATAAATTTTTCACAAATGCTATTTGTTTATTAAAAATCGTGTTAATCTATAGAGAGATATAGATATTTTAATCTACATTCATATATTTTTGTTTCGACAAAAAACAAAAGCTACTTTTAAATAATATTATTTCGATTACTTACTTACTTAATAAATAATATTTTGAACAAAAAGTTTTTCGAATAAGTCATAGATTAAGTTACTTAATATTAAAAAAAGGATAAAGCAAAAAAGATTTCAAGCTTTTATTAGTTCACTAGCTTCTGCACGCGACTTCGTCGGCGTGGACTCCGCTCCTATTGGTCTTAGCGTGATGATACATAGCCTATAGCCTTCCTCGATAAATGAGCTATCTAACACTGAAAGAATTTTTCAAATTGGCCCAGTAGTTCCAGAGATTACCGCGTTCAAACAAACAAACAAACAAACAAACAAACAAACAAACAAACTCTTCAGCTTTATATATTAGTATAGATATCAGTCTACCATAAAGTCACGATAATTGAACCTGCATGTTTTTGAGTAAATTCTGAGACTCACTAGGTGATATACCACATACTTCCATCAACCCACTGCTTAGAGGATTTACCTTTAATGGTTGCTTTTAATTAAATATCCTTGAGCCCAGATGTTTATATTTATAGCGAGATGTTGCTGGGTGTTATATTACAGTTTTTTTTATACCTGATAAAAATATTTTTATCATTATTATTTTAAAATTTTTGAGAAATGGTACCTATTTTGTTCTGGCGTTGGCGTCGTAAGTAACGTAGTTTTTTGTCGATAATTCTAACACTGTATAATAATTAATAAATAATTATATAATTGTCATTATAAAAAAAAAAAAGTTTTCAATGATCTTCGATTTTTGTGTTTAGGTATATTATGACTGACATTATAATGTAGAATTTTGAAACGACTTGACTATAGAGTCTATATATACTATAAATCTTCATTCCAAATTGGCGAAAATTAAATATAATATATAAACAACAAATAATTACTCCTCGTGATTATAAAATTATGAAAATTTGAAATATACTTAATTCATTAAAAAAACACAGTTGATTGGTTCACTTCCTATGCAGTCCATTTAAAATTTCCAAGCTATTAATCACATGATCATAGTAAGTTATTTCATACATGAACTGTTTATAAAAAAATTTACCGATTGGAAATTTTTTTCTTTGTTTAAGACAGAGTATTGCGATTCTTTATCGGTATTGTGTCGTTTTTCAAAGAAAAAGATCCAGTTGATTCTACCAGTGACACGTAGAATAGAAAAGACACAGAGGAGATTGATCGTTGAGGTTGAGATAACAGTCTCAATTTAATTTGAAAACAAGAAATAGTCAGACTTTCAATGTTATTCGATTAATAACAATGAAAGTCTGACTATTTCTTAAAACAAAACAAAAATGATACTTCATATTATAAACTTAATTACGATTACGATGTCAAAATTTCCCCGCGTGACAACAACGTCACGCATGTCATTAACTCGTAATCCTTTGACTCGGTGCTTATTTGTTATAATTATACAAAATTAATTGTAGCGGATGATAACCAATGAGTGACATTTGGGATATTATTAGTTCGAGCTAATATTTGTTTATGCAAATATTTGTTTTTAGTGTGGGAGTTTTCCCTTGTATTTTTTCTGTGTCTCAGCGGAAAAAAAACAATCTTGTTCTCAAAAAAATGTACAACAGATACAAAATGAATATAAAATTCCGATGATATTAGTTACGAGCATCTCTTGATTAGAAAATGATTTACCAATCAACAGTCGAGAATTAAGCCAAAAGTTTTCTATAGGAGTACCTATTAGGCCTCTTCCTTCCATTTTTGTACCAGCCCTTCATTTTGCGGTACCTATAGAAATATACATATAAAATGCTAGCTTTCCGCTCGCGGCTTCGTCTACGTAGTTATTACGATTTTGCTGTTCCGTTTTTTCCCATTAATATGTAGGTAGTCTATGTCACTCAGTGATTAATTAGCATTCTCCTGATTATCTACTACTACTAGAACTACTTTTAGAAAAATAAAATAAAAAAAGAAACTTCTTTCCAGTCTTCTTTTGTTAAGTTAACCAAATTTCAACATGTTCAAAATAGTAAAAAAAATCTTAAGGTTTTTTTTAGACGAAATTGCGTTTAAAACATACTAAAAATTCTCATAATACTTTTTACAATTTTATTTTGGTCTCACAGTTCTGGAAATCGTAGTAATTTATTGTTTATTATATGATTTTCATGAAAGAAGACATAAAATTTGCTAGGTAACAAGACACTTTCTGAAATGTGGTGTTCTAAAATATATTATTTAAGTAATTTTTATACGGAGTTTAGATTTGTTGTAAGGTTTTTTGTTTAAAGTGGTAGTATTATTCTGTGATAAAGTATTATTAGTACAAGTAAAATTTTTGTGTAATTAACGCACAGAGGTAAACAAGCTGCTTAAGTAATAATTAAGCAAAAGATGAAACGTAAACTTTCATATAATTTGTGACGGCTATATTTAGAAAATAAATATTTGTTACAAACTACGTCAAATTGTATGATAAGAGTAATTTATATAGCTTGCTATTGAAATACGCGATCAATAACTAATTATATATAAAATGTTTATCACACTTTGTTTATAAATTTGTTCTACCTAAATGTCTTGTAGGTACTCGTATATAATAACGCCTTATTAGGATACTTTTCACCTTTGCATTGCTTTTCGATTAAATTGTTTCTATATTTGTAAAAGTATGAAGACAAAAAAATGTAGAAACAATATAACTAACATTAAAAAAAAAAAAACAATTTAGAATAAAATTTCTAAAAAAGGTTTAAAATAAGGTTTACAAATCCAGAATCATTCAATATTGGTCGATATAAATTTAAAAATTTAGTTTAGATTTAGATTCATATAAATGGTAGGTATTTGTATAGTAATAAATCCCTTTCCTATATTTAACATCTCTTAAATTATTATGCCTTTAGAATCTATATAGATATAAAATCGAATTCGACGTTTAATGGTCATGAATGGGCATTCAAATTCAAAACGTTTGCGGTACCATTTTGTGAAGCTGTAAAATTGTCGTTAAATGGATTCATAGTTTATCTGTCGTTTTTATTATCTGCGATAGCTTGTTTATGGTGTATCTGTAGCAAATAATAAGCCAATATTGTTCCCGCTTCTTTTAAGAAACGAAATTGTTTGGTTTGTTTTTATGCGTTATCTTGTAGGTATTATACGAGTACTAATTGATATCGACTGTAGTTATTTCCATTGTTTGTATATTCAAACATCAATTTTTCGATACTTCTTATGATAAAATTTAGTCGGTGCAATGTTTTATAAAGACCGGCAATTTTTAAAGATCTTTATTATTACGCGCCTAAAGGATTTATACGTGCCTTTTGCTAAGTTGCGCTTAAAAGGGCGAATACGTCAAAAGAAATCTTTATTAAAATGTCGTATTCTTTAATATTTTTAAATTTAGTGATGAAACGTTACTATGCGATGCCTTCATAAATTTTTCAGTTTATTTAATGATTCATAACAATATCTGTGTACTCATAGTTAAAAAATAGATATGAATAAAAATAGCACGTTTCAGTTGTGTCCAATTTCGTTGTACTTCACTATTTCAAGAGAGGCTTGTGTTCAATTAAATTGGTCCTTGTTCATTCTGTCGTTTACGTGTCGAGTATGTTGCTAGTGCCACTAAAATTGTACGCCCGATACCTGTGACGTGACTTGGTTTTAGGCACAATATCTCACTACTGTTATACCAATTTCACTCTATGTTCTTGAAGTTTATTAAAAGTTAGGTACCGGACAGACGCCCTTGATAAAGTTGAGGATAATAAGTTTGTCGCTTAGTTCTAGAACACATCGTCACTTGTATGATACAAGTGACGATGATATTTAACTAAGTCACATACAAGTTGTATGTGACTTAGTTAATTATCCTTATTTAGAAAATTGTATAGTAATGGTAATGTTTACTTTGAAGTAATATTAGCAACTCTTATTTACTGTAACAGAAGAAATGAGTGGTTATGATCTAAAATGTAAATAAATGTAATGATAAATATTATTTTTAAAACAGTAACTACGGAGTTTCTTACTGATTCTTCTCTACAGTTAAAATGTTAAAATTTTAATTTGTAAAATGGCAATTCGAAAGCGCTTTTGAAGCCTATTTGAATAAAGTTATTTTCGATTTTGATTTTGAATGTAGGTATTACTTATTTAATCCAGAACAAAGTTAACAATGCTCTTTTGATGCTCTTAAGATTGCAGGGGTTAATTGGTTTTGGTAGCCGCTCACCATCTGGTGGGTTGTACGCTTGTTCGACACCCTAGTTGTATAAAATAAATCGGCCAAGTGCGAGTCGGACTCGCGCACGAAGGGTTCCGTACCATTGACTAGGTACATTGATTGCAATAACGGGCAAAAAGCGGCTAAAAATCACTTTTATTGTATAAAAATAGGCAAAAATGACGTTTTTTGTATGGGAGCCCCCTTAAATATTAATTTTATTTTAATTTTATTATTTATTATTAAATTAAAAATACAACTGAGTATTTTGTGAATATTTCAAGTGCCTACCTGTTGCCATTATTGATATCGAGCAAAAAAGGGCAAGAAAATCGCGTTTGTTATATAGGAGCCCCCCTTAAATATTTATTTTATTTTATTTTTAGTATTTGTTGTTATAGCGGCAACAGAAATACATAATTTGTGAAAATTTCAACTCTCTAGCTATAGCCGTTCTTGAGATACAGCCTGGTGACAGACGGACGGACGGACGGACGGACGGACGGACGGACGGACGGACGGACGGACGGACGGACAGTGAAGTCTTAGTAATAGAGTCCCGTTTTTTCCCTTGGGTACGGAACCCTAAAAAAGAATAAAGTAGTGCCAATAAATGTTTTCTGCTGTAAGGGTAGTAAAAGTAGTAAAAAAAGATTGTCAGATTTTTTTTTAACCCAGAGGAAATCCCCGACGGATGCCTCCAGCCCGGGGGAGCTGGTGGGTATGTCCGATTCGCACGGACTAAAACCTCTGGGGTGTTCCTTCACTCGCCTGGGGTGGAATTACGGGGGCGCTAAGCGCTTCCGCGATCCCGCCGGCGTTGCCCAAATAGGGCCCGTCATCATAAGTGACCTCCGAGATTGACTTAGATTCCCAACTGAGAAAAATTCTTGAAATACATAATACACACATTCTCAGGTTTGCTATACTTACTATAAATGAATGTAATGTCCCCTTGGTTTATCTTTAACAACTTTTATTTTCTGCTGTAGCAGGTTTTATCTTTACTTGTTTCAAATTATTAAAGTCGTAAATGATACTATACAAAAAAAAAACATAGTATATATTCATTTACACTTCTTAAATTTAATCAACTTATAAAGAATATGTAAAATATTTTTATCAAGGGAAAAGGTTTATTTAATAAATAAAATGAATCTCTTACCCTAATATAATACCAGGTATATGAACATTATTACGGTTCTGGTAAAAAATAACAAGGTGGAGAAAAATTGTGCCGCCCTGAATGCAGGCCTCAGTACGTTGTTTAATCATGCAGGACCCTTTCAGCACATTCTCATTGTGAAGAATAATAAAACATCCCGAAGTTTTACATGTTATAATAACAAGAACAAGCTTACTACTAGATATTAATATTGTTGTAGCGTTCTGCAATTTTTTTTTAGAAAATTTATTACGCTCGCAAACATTATTTTGTTTATCTAGTATTGTGTACTCGCAAGAAATGTATTAGGCATTTTTGTAGCATTTTCTTTGCAGTATTTTATATATTTTCTTTAATATTACTTATTTATTTATATTTATTTACACTTTATTGTACACCACAACTAAATTTTAAACATTAAACACATTTAAAGACATGTACAGACTGTGAAGTACAATGGGCGGACTTATGGCTATTTAGCCATTTCTTCCAGACAACCCCAACTTATAATTTTAGGCTAAGCCTGACTTGGTTCAAGAGTATTTGTTGGTATTTTGTATATGCATATATCAATACTTGATATATATTTATTTGATATTTCTTTTCTATAAGTTTTATAATATAATAGATATTTCTAGGTAAATAAAAAGCAAAAATCCCGACTATCATATTAAATATGACCTAAACCACATTTGAAAGAAGTTGGAAATATAAATATTATAGTGATTTCTCATATTGTAAGCGACATTTAAGCTGGGTAAAATAGGGGTTGAAAGTAGTGATGTAACGGATAGCAGTTTGGCCGGATACCGGATAGCCGGATATCCGGCCGCCGGATATCCGGCGGGACTTAGCTGTTTAGTGAAATTTAACAAAGTTTGCCAAAATTTATCTTTCAGCACCTTGCAGCAGTGTGTACAGCGAAAGACTTTTTTCTGAAGTTGGGCCTTATTTATGGAAGAGAAGCGAAACCGCTTGCTACCTCTCAATGCAAAAAAATTAGTATTTATTCACCATAATTTGCCCTTAGTGCAGTATGAGTACTAATTAATTCATTTTCTTTCTATTACATTCATTTACTATTGTGTGACTAAAAATTTACAAATAAAACTAATTATATTTCTTAAGTGATACTAAGACTAACTGAATAAAGCAAATAATTATTGAAAAATATATATTTTTTATCCAGGTTACAGGTATCGGATATCCGTTTCATCTTTACTTAAAATATATGTGACGTATACTGAACGACGCCGCGTTGGCGCAACGGTCACAGCACTGGATTGTGTTTGTTGCGCTGGCGGTTGCGGGTTCGATCCCCACACATGACAAATATTTGTATTGGCCATACAAATGCTTGCCCTGGTCTGGGTGTTTGACTGTTTGTGCAGCAAATTACGAAATAGTTTTACATAGGGAAGTGAGAAAAATGATTTATAATGTATAGTGTTTTATGAAGAGAGAGGTTGATAATAATGCAGTTAAGAATTTTAAATAATGTATGAACGACACCCACGATGACTTAATGGAAGGAGTTTCATAATATTACTTGAATTTTTTGTCATTAGATTAAACATTCTACACTGAGTCAAACATTTTTATAATTCTATATTTAATGATATTCTATCTAAATTTTTTATTTTACCTACCAATAACGATTATACGAAGCCGTGAGCGAAAGGCTAATTCAAAAATAAAACAATAGGCCTAGTACTTTCGTGCGCGATGCGACCCATGCGCAAACTTACGAGTACCTACTCCCTCCAGTTTCTTTCAGCGTTCTTTTTAGATGACGCGAGTTATACACCTGATAGCGATCGTTACTCATAGTAGGGAATATATCTGCCAGCCCGCATTGGAGCAGCGTGGTGGATTAAGCTCTGATCCTTCTCCTACATAGGGGAAGAGGCCTATGCCCAACTGTGGGATATTACAGGCTGAAAAAAAAAACTGAATTACTATCCGGTATCCGGCCGGATACTGAAGTACTATCCGGTATCCGGCCGGATAGTGAAAACAAGGCCGGATAGGCCGGATACCGGATAGTTGCCGGATATCCGTTTCATCTCTAGTTGAAAGTTAGTATGTCAGTTCCTCATTTTTGAAGTAAGAAAAGCAAATATTTGTTTTAAGACTAACCATTATAAGTGAGCGTATACGTGTTTCAGCCTCAATGGAAATTTTGCCTCGATGATAAAATAACATCTATACAAATAAATAAAATTGGAGTGTCTGTTTGTAATATTAAAATAATCGCTTTGTACTATATGCATATGGATGTATACACGGTACATATACCAAAATAACATTTTTTACAATTTTTGTCTGTCTGTCTGTCTGTTTGTCTGTTCCGGCTAATCTTTGAAACGGCTGGACTGATTTTGACGGGACTTGCACTGGCAGATAGCTGATGTAATAAGAAGTAACTTAGGCTACTTTTATTTAAAAAAAATATTTGTTTTGTAACTGAGAACTGAACAATAATTTTATTTTTAATTCCACGCGGAAAAAGTCGCGGGCACAGCTAGTAATTTATAATTATTTTCGTATTATCTGCCCGGACAGACTTCGTTCTGTCAATAGTTAAGAGTAAAATAATTATTTATTTTATTTTATTTTTTTACTATAAAAACATTCCGTGGGATTTAAGGAACATGCAAAAAAAATTAGCCGAATTGTTTGAGCCATTCTCGAGTAATGCGTTTATCCTTATAGCAACATTCATTTTTATTTAAAGGTATAGATATTAAGTTTTTTTTTTTAATTTAATTTATTATATTTACGACTACTGCATAATATAATATATAGTTTAAATTATTAATTTTCGTACTTTATTATTTACTAACTGTTACCCGCGGCTTTGCTTGCGTACAAAAGTATTATCTTTTCCAAGAGGTGATAAAATAGTCCAATAACTTTTTCCCTGGTTTAAAATATTACTGGGTGATAAGTTTTCAGATGTGAAATTAAAAATATCCCAAATCCAATTAAGGTTATTCGATTATATTTGGTTTCCAGATGTTCTTAAGTAAATTATAAAACTAATCAGTCTTATAAATTAGGATAAAATTTGTTATATTAGATTACCGAAAATGATCTCACCGAAAACAAGTAGGATCGATATTATGATTACGCGATTTGCGAGACACATAGGGAATACAAACAACTTGAAAGAAAGAAAGAAAGAAAGAAAGAAACTTAAATCTTATATGACTTTTAACATTTTGTTACTCCTACATGCATAAATTTTTTAGATAAAACTTATAGTTACGTATATAATGGTTTTTGTTTTACCACTAGATTAGTTAGCACGCGTACAATTTGGAAAAGGCGCATTACTGAGGCACACGATAGTTTAATAATAGTGTAAGGTATTGTGTGTATGTTGCGTTCTATAGTCGATTTAAACTATTTGTTGTTTTCTCTTGTATGTGATCAAATAAATATTTTTTCTTTCTTTCTTACACTGTCTGATGTTAAGTGATTACTATCTTGAAAGCGTTCACTCAGGAGCTGAGGCTCTTTTACTTCAGCACAGGAACAAAACACTACTTTAGATCAGTATTGATGGATGTATCTTCTAAAAGGTCAACTCTAAGCCACCAGTGGTACCACTCCAGTCGGGTTGCTCCAGATTTTGAGCACGATATTATCTACACCACACTCAAAAATACATAGCGTGCGTCCACACTGCATGCGCGGTGGCGAGCGCGGAGGCGGTTGCGGCGGCGGAGGCGTATGGTGGCCACAGTGACGCGCGAGCTCATTTAGCGATTTTACGTATATCAGGGGTTGCAAACTATGGACGAGGATTTATTATTTTTACTGGACAGTCTAATCTTGAGATGGGAGGTGTTGAACATTAGAGATTTTGTGCACGAAATAAATAAAAACAGAAATAAGTGGTGAATTTTTTAATTTATATGAAGAATTGAGATTATACCCTACAAAATTCGTATAGTGTATACTGCCATTTTACCAAAAGCAATAATATTACCAATTATACTCGTCCATTCGATTATTTTCTTTTTGACAGTTCAAGAAAATTTGAAATTAGTGACCACGAAGTACCTATAGATACAAAGAGTCCGGACGTAATGTTGAACGAATTGTCTCAATTTAGGGGACAGAATTTTAATTCTAATTTTAATTTCCCACATAAAAAGGTATAAACTACAGAAAGTGAATACATATATAGCGACAAGACCGAAATGGTTTGATACCCCTGCCACCCGCGCATTAGATCGCTTGCTGACTAGGCCCGTAGTGTGGACAGAACGCGCGGATAAGAATGTTTGAAAACTACGCTCGTTGTATCGCTCAGTCGCTTCCGCTTTAGCCACTGCAGTGTGGACGCAAAGACGCGTTTCATATGTTCGATATTTCGCGCCCGCCGCCGCCACCGCGTTAGGCTCGCAGTGTGGTCCTAACCATTGTATTTTAGTGACAGTATTAAGAGGGCGCATAAAGCAAAATTATCATTCTGCTATTTGATTTTACATGAAAAATTCCAGACCAAATCTTAAAATAAAAATATATGACAAACTACGTGATATTTTCAAGCCTACAGTCTAATCAAAAACATAAAATAATGAAATTTCCTCGATAAAAAAAAAATCACGAATTAACCTCTAATTTTTATGCGTTTTCTATTTATACTCGATATGGTTATGACCATTAAGAAAAATATTTAATAATTAATTACATTTTAATATGAATGACGAGATTTACTAGGCATTTAATGTAATTACTTTTAGTTTTGGAATTATCTATACATATAATAAAATGGTAGGAAAGTCAAAACTGTACATTGAATATTTTTTTAAAAGAATACTTGGGCTGTGATCTACAATCGATACCGAAGCCAAAAATATATTTTTTAGAATTTTTGTCTGTTTGTCTGTTTCTCTGTATGTATGTCCGGGATAAACTCAAAAAGTACTGCTTGGATTTACTTCAAATTTGGCACGAATATTATTGAGAAGTCGGGTCAGAACATAGGCTACATATTATCACGCAATCACCTACGGGGAACGAGCAGTGAACGCACGCAGACGACGACGTCGCGGGCAGCAGCTAGTATATAATATAAACATATTTGTCGTTTTTACATTCGTAATGCGCTCAAAACTATATCGTCTATCGCACTCTGACACGAGGCTTTGTGTATATTTTGTTTCATCAAATAGTCACGGGCGCGCGGGTGAAATCAGAATCTGATTTTTTGCTCGCTTTATACGCCCTCTTAACATTTTTTTTACACCGTTGTCTGTTCCTATGGTAAGCAACTTAATGCTTGTGTTATAAGTAACAACTGGCTGATATAGCTTTTTTTTTAAATAAATATACATGGAAATAATATATATTATATATAAGTACAAATATTACACCAAGACTCAGGTGGGAATCGAACTCACAACCCACGGAGCCATGCCACTACAAACTGCGCAGATTGTTTTGTATTTATTTAGTTTTTGCAATGTTTTAACGAAATAACTAGTGATCACTTGCTACTTCGTTGCCTTGAAATTTTACTTGGCTTCATATTCCTTCTCGTTACCCTACAGTATTGTATAGCTCACGTCTTTCCCGAGGCTGTACACTATCTCAACATTAAACAAGTAACTGAGCGATTTGGCCTTGAAGCGTAACCGATACACAGTTAGTTACTTCCGTATTTACAATATAAATATACCTTTATGTAAAATACATAAAAGATAACTTTACAACATTAATAATGGTCTAAGATCCGGAATATAACAAAATCTTCCCTTATCTGTTAATTAGATGAAACATTTTTTTAAGGCTGATTTCAATATTGTGAATTTACAAAAAGAACCTCTGCCACCATAAGCCTGCTGCAAATAATAATACTTAAAAAAATCTTTTTTCTTCTAAAAAATCTTTTCCCTCTCATGTTAATTACATGTAGTAAGCTAAAACCGTCAATATTTTACATTATATACCTGACTATAGTAGGCACCCATCTCTATGATTGCTATACTTACCTGCAGCCAGGTTACTGTTGACTGAGGTTACTGACCTGGCTGCAGGTAAGTGTAGCAATCATAGAGATGGCTGCCTACTACAGTCAGGTATATAATGTAAAATATTAACGGTTTTAGCTTACTACATGTAATTGACATGAGAGGGAAAAGATTAAAAAAAAATTGCAGCAGGCTTATTATTTATTATTTAGGTGGCAGAGGTTGTTTTTATAAATTCACAATATTGAAATAAGCCTATAAAAAATTGTTTCATCTAATTAACAGATGAGGGAAGATTTACCTTCTCGGATCTTAGACCATAACAGTATTAACCTAGATAAATAATAATTTATCTTTTATGGTGTAATCAATTAGTATTATTTTATATATTACTTATTAATGAGAATGTTTTCGATACCTAAATAAACTAATACAACTCGTAAAATTTGCATTTCCTTTTCTATATAGAAGAAGGCTTAGTTAATAACACTGCTTTTTGGTCAATCATTTCCCTACAAAGATTAAATATCGTTATCTATACTAATATTATAAAGAGGTAAAGTTTATAACTTTGTTTGTATATACGGGGTAATCTTCGCAAATACTGATCCGATCATGAAAATTCTTTCGCTAACAGAAAGCTACACTATTCAGGAGTGACAAGATAAAAGGAAAAAGATAAAAATATATAAAGATTTTAAATCAGCAGGATTTGAACCTGCGCCCTCTGACGTGCCGTGTCAACAATTCAATCTAATCAAGCATTATTATTTGCCTTAGAAGTTAATTGGTGATTTTAAAACATTTATATTTATCTGATTTGCTGAAAATAGTGAGAGTGTATTGGAACATATCAAATTTCACCGTACCCTTCTTATGTGAAATGGATTATAACGCCCAACGAAGTGGGCACGGGTCGGCTAGTCAGGTATATAGGGTTAGCACTTAGCAGTTTTAGTTTTTTCCCAGGACATAGTGTGTATTTACACACTATGTCCTGGGAAACAACTAAAATAATAATATACAATATTAATTCACAATAATACAAGAAAGTATGATGATATGGGATGTCTGGCGTTGAACTTGGGAAGGCCTATGTCCAGCAGTGGACTGCAATAGGCTGAACTGAAATACAAGAAAGAAATATACATAAATTTATTAGTGATTTATGAATCTGTTGCCGAATCTCTATTTGAGTGACTTTACTGTTTAAGCCCAAGGTTTGTGATTAATTGTTGCACTAGATCCTTTCAGTTCAAGAGCTTTCTGACAATAAGCTTAAACCAAACAAAACGGTTTCGCAGAAAACCTGAGGAAGAATCGCGCTTACTTTAGAATGTAAAGATTTGTTTAAAAAAATCTCTTTTCGTTATATCGATTAACAGTTAAAGAAGGCTATTACCTGTGCTTATTACATTACGGGTATTTAAAATATACGTTGTAAGTCAAAAGGCGGAAGCAGTGCCCTTAAACGCGGAGTTCTTCTAATACATTTATTAAAGTATGATCATATCGGAAATTTTTCGTCCCTTTTACCAAAAGCAATGTAACGACACCAAAATCCAATTTCAGGTGTCACGAACGATAAAGATTTTACATAAATCAGCGATATAATCCAATATTACAGAGTTTTAGCCTCCCCAACGTCTAATGTCCCATTGAAATCTCTATTTCAATTGAAATGAGTTATTTCATTACCCTGCGTACGCTTGAAGCGGTTCTAAGCGAGATTCGTAGACATAAATTCAGAAATTGATAATAAAGTTTCATTAGGTGAGTGTTATTTAGATTGTTACCTTCTATTTAAAGTGTTAACTTTATTACTTTTGATGGTCATTATCAAAGAGTTTTGTTTCAATTGCTTTGTATATTTAAAATATATTTCTTTTGACGATCTTATAATCACTTTTTATCTATCTATATATATAAAAGAGATTTACACCCATTGACTCATCACGATATCTCTGGAACCATAAGGCGTAGAGACTTGAAATTCGGTAGGAATATTCCTTTCGCCGAGTAGAGGTCAGCTAAGAACGGATTTTACGAAATTCCACCCACAAGAGGGGGTTGCGGGGGTTAATAACATATATGGCAAAACAACGTTTGCGGAGTCAGCTAGTTTAATATACTTCGAATTTACAAAAAAGGTTTGATTAGAATAAGGTTTCATGATTAAATAATAATAAATTACGGTGTATTCATAATTATAAAAAGTAAAATTGTTGTGCCTGTAATTCCCTCCTGAATCTGGGTGTGATATTTGTATAACTGTTTATTAAGCGTGCTCAAACATTTTAGAGACGTTTAAAATACTCATTACTCACTAAAGAAATGTATTTATCGCCTTGATTTATGCAATTTTAATTCATTATTTTATGCTATATTTTGTCATTAATATCAATTTATCGAGTTGTTAATACATAATATATGTAATAGTTATGTATTTGTGTATGTACATGTATATATATATTGTATATGGTGGATTTGTATGTATATAAGCATAATATACATACATATAATCTTTTTAATAAAAATGAATGTTGCTAAGCGCGTAACTGGAGAATGGCTCGACCAATTCGACTAATTTTTTGTATGTTCCTTATAAATTCCACGTAAGGTTTTTATACTAAAAAAAACAGACAGAACGAAGTCTGTCTGGGCAGCTAGTATTATATATATATATATATATATATATATATATATATATATATATATATATACATGTACAACATCTTGCATTCCAATATCGAATCACCAAGAAGACGCTAGAGTAGGTAGGTACATTCAGCGCGGTTCTTGCACTATTTAGTGAAAATTCACCAATATAGTATTCAAAATAATATTATGTACTCGTTTGAAAACTGTAAATGTTAAACAAAATAGTAAAAAACATATTAATCGATTCAGTAATTTTAAGTAAGAAAAATATATTTATTGTATACGAACAACTGAAAAGTATAATTTTCATCAAAGAGATTTTGCCATCCCAGTCGAAATTAAATAGAACGGACTCACCAGATTGCTACTAGAGATTGCAATCCGGTGTCGTTTTCAATCCGGCCGGATCCGTTCGAATTTTTATCAATCCGGCCGGATCCGGCCCGGATCCGGGCTGGATTTATCAAACCATAATAACCTAACTTTTCTTTTTAATTCAAACGTATGTTGACCGTTAATGAAGTGAAAAAATTGTACATTTTAATTAAATATTTTTTTTTAAATTAAATCTCAGTTTCAAAACAAATTATATATCTATCAAACGAAAAGATAAAAATGTTTAAATCAACTTTAAAGAGCTAAAAATGTAGCCGTGGGAGTTATTTCTCAGTATTCATATATTTCGAATTTATTGATACAAATTGAACTAAGCCGAGTTCCAATTTCGACCACGTCGTATTAACACGTGGTGAGACGGATCAAAGAGCTAGATTTGTAATTTTAATTAGTCTAGTAAAATAAAATTTTTTAGTGATTGTAGATCTTCGTCTCTACTTTTCCTTTCACAATTTTCTCGCTATCTATCAGGCTATTACTTGGTTAAGGTTTCGATTACGGATTTATATAGGTACGAATATTTATAGATATGATATGGTTCCAAATATAAGATTTAGCCCGTAACATCTCACTGCTGGGCATATTCCTCTTTCTCCATGTAGGAGAAGGATTGTAGCTTAATCAGTGGATATGTTCCCTACTATGAGTAACGATAGCTATCAGGTATTTATGATAACAATCGGAACCGACAGCTTAACGTGATCTCCGAGGCACGGACCCACAAGGACAGACATCCATCCTGGAAAGAAATATTTGTACAAATATAAATATCCATCCTAAGCGGGAATCCAAACAGCAAACCGTCGATGTTATCATATTATGGTTACAAATATTAAATTTGTTCGGATTGTCCTTTAGTTTCGGTTACAGATATTCGATTTTAGAGGAAATGCTACAATACTTTATTTTACTTCCTATGATAAGTTAATAATTAACGTTTATTGTATTAGTTACTGTTACAAATTCTGAGTACTCTATGTTAAACAGCGATGACTCCCACTATGATTTATTTGCAAAATTGACTGACTTTATGATAATGAAGAACGCGCTCAGCTAATGTTATTTGACCAGAAAAATGTAAAAACATAGCAAAAAATTTAGTATTTAAATTACTTCTGCAATAGATCCCTGCGAAATCATCCGAAACTTTAATATCGGTTTATGATATGGTTACAGATACATTTTTAATACGTATATCCAATAGTTTGGTTTCGATAAAATAACATCCCTAGTTTGAATCTTAATATTTCTAGGTATTCTGCAAGTAACGGTAATGTTGAAGTTATTTAATATTCACACAGTAAGTCAAGCAACTTCAGTGTTTTTTCAGCTGTAAATAGAGTTGAATACATTCACTATAATGCACCTATAACTAATTTAAATGGCAAATCTATCAATCAAGTCTTTAGTCTTAGCGTCAAAGGACTCGTGTATTTAAGAACCACGCTCTTTCCTTTAAAAAGAGGTCGTTTTCTCAAAAAACGCCAACACCGGATCCGGTCACCGGATCCGGTCACCGGATCCGGCATTTTTTACCGGATCCGGTAACTGTAAAATGATGCCGGATCCGCCGGATTACCGGATCCGGTTTTCCGGATTGCAATCCCTAATTGCTACGATGAATAATAATAGTAAAATCGAAACCAATAATTAAACGTTTAACACATAAAAATATTTTTCTTTTAACGATCTAGGTACAACGTCTTTTTTCCTCGGCGCCATCTTTTCCAGTTTCAAAGCGTAGTTTCCCCTTTCTTTTTTTAATAAGTAAACGGCGGTCGCGCGATGGAATAAAATATTCAGCCTAAGGGTAAAAATAACTTTAAGCAGATAAAATCATTTATTATAGTACGATTATGCTGTAATAATTCTTCATTTTCTTTTAACGAAAATTGTAACTATTTACGAAATTATAATAATTAATATATAATAATTTTTTTTAAAATCTTTTTAAGCAGCAGGAACAATTTTATACTCATACGATCTATTATACATCTGTACACGCTGTCAAAAATGCCGCAGGTCTTTTCCCGCCATTCGTTGACTTCAGACGTGGCTTCGGCTTCTACATCGGATTGAAATTTATAAATTCAGACCAGGCTGTATGGACTATTAATGTCATTTGCCTTTCCCTATTGGGGATAAATTGTAAAACAACAAAAATGCCGCAGCAAAGTTCAGTCTCCCGGGTACTAATTGGTATGAGATTGCGATTTAAACATAAGCAATATTACGAAATTATATGTAAATTTAATATACATGATTATCCGTTTAAATTTTATATGTGTTTAAGTTTATTTACATGGAAATGTTGATGCTATTTCATATGTTATGCTGTCATTAAGTAATAATCCATGTTTCCAAATGTTCGTAGTTTATTTCATTATGTAAGACCTAAACTAGGCATGTACCTTAACTTCGTCTAGTTCCGTTCAACCATTCTGATGTATTAAAATTTTCGTATCTATCTATCTATATCTATCTATACTTATTATAAAAAGAAGTCCCCCGGCCGCGTCTTTCTGTCCTCCTGTCTGTCTGTCTGTCTGTCTGAACGCGATAAACTCGAAAACTACTGAACGGATTTTTACACGGTTTTCAACAATAGAAAGAGTAATTCTTGAGGAAGGTTTAGGTATATAATTTATTATGCTTTTATGTAAATTAGCAGAAATACGGCGATAAATGTTGAAGAGGTCGCAAAAAATCTCGCCAACGGGGGACCTTTCCTCGCGAACGCCGCGTAAACTAGCAAAGATATAGTTAAGTAATGTACTAGCGAATTCAAAATCTATAAAAATGCTACAAAAAAGTCCGCGACAGCATATCTCTATCTCTTACGGTTGACTTACAATAACCACTTTTATGTTCAAATTTGTAATTAAAAACATTACGTTATTTTCAAAGCTATTTTCTTTAGTTCAGTATTAATCCTTATCGAAATAAATATGTTGGTTAGCTTAAAAATTTAATGTAGATTAAAATTGCCCTTTACACTATATCAATTAGATGAATAGTTTTTGAGATATCGTCGTTAGAAGTAATTATTAAAAATAATTAATGCGCAACGAAGTGGGCACGGGTCGGCTAGTTTATAATAATAAAGAGAGAAGTGTGAGTGAAAAATACAAGTAGCTCAATACCAGAGTGATGACATTATAATATGATCCAATCGATCGAACAAAAAATCTCCACCTAAATGGATAATGAATCTTATGAAATAATGTTGATCAACCTCAATCATATAATTACAATTTTGGAATAATATGTATAAAAACGATCTCCTTGCTAGTAGACCCGACATACGTTGTCCTATCTTGCGCGTTAAGTTACTCAAGTTATGTAGTAGTTAGTTAAGTTATATGCGCAATTTTCTTAATTTTTCAGTCCGTGAAAGCCCTAATCAAATAAAATAATTTTATTTTGCTATAAGGTGATTATTATACAAACTTAGCGAACGTAAAAGAATATATAATCTGTAAGTAAATAGAAAATTATTAATAACAAGAAGAAAAAGAATGAAATTGTCGAAGTATTAAGTCTATTTACTGGTTTTTATTTTAAACTTTAAAACAGACAAAAAAAGATAGAATTTAAAATCATTACAAATAAATTAATAAATAAGTAATAGTATTTACATACATACATACATACACACATACAGTCATACATACATACATACATAGTATGTATTAGTATGTGTATTACTTACATATCTGTCTATATATTGTATGTAATATTTGTATAAACGATTTTCAAAAACATTTACTGACTGCTTGACAGATATTATTGGGAAGGGAATTCCAAAGTTTGATCACTTTAGTAATGAAGATATATCATAACCAAGGGAAATGGGTATTCATTTATGTTCTATATATGTATATTAGTAGGTTTTTCATATGTAAATATAGGCGTTACGTATTTTTGTACATTCGTAGGTACTGTTGCGGTAATGTTGATTCCGAGACAATAATTTTAAAATTCGTTCCTGCGCTGAAACCCTTAATCATGAAAGCTTTTAGCCCATATGAGAAAACAACACAAATAAAGCTTTGTAATAATGATGAATTAGGTACGCAACAATAAATTTGTAACGTAATCCCGGCTTTACACGCCATCATTAGGTACGTTAATTTTATATCTTACTAGACGATCGACACGGTTTTACCCCCTGTATAGAATAAACGACGTCAGGAGATGAAATAATACAACAAATGTCGATTCTCAACTAAGCATATTTTGAAAGAAAAACAACGGTTCTAGTAAATTTACAAGCAAATACGTCACAGTTTGACATTTTACTTATAGTTCACTTAAATTGTGTTTTTACTAGGAAAGTTTTGGGGTAGTTCTGATTTCTTTCATTCTATATGGATTTTGGGGTGCTGAATCGAAATCTAATGTTTGTAGACAACATTTCCTGACGCAACATTGAAAAAATCGCAAAAAAAAGCAAAAAAAATTGCTTTCTTTCGGCTGTTGGCTAATGGGTCACGGTACATAATTATGTCTATTTCAGTGTATATATAGTTATATATGTGTTTATACATTTTATTTTAAAGTACACTTCTATGCCGTTTTATTCTTATTCATGTCCTTTTTCTAAAGGTTGTCTGGAAGAGATCGCTCTTTAGCGATAAGACCGCCTCCTTTTGTACAATACTTTGTTTTTTTTTTTTACATGTTTTATGTTACATGAATTGTTTGTGGTTGTACAATAAAGTACGTATTTGTATTTCATTACTTTTATACCTTTCATCACAAACATGTGTTCGACAGTCGAAATGAGGTAAACTAAACTAAACTTTAACTTGATAGACCGGGAGATAGTGACACAAAATATTTGGTCATTTGTACCAGTATGGCGGTTCGTCAGGGATCTAATTACGTAAAGGCAAAAAGGAAAATGATGGTCATAGCGCTCGCACCGGCGGCCCATTCGCGTGGGCGTTAATCGAACGCGTCGGGTAAATAACGAGTGTCGAACGATTTGTTCCACAAAAATGCTTGTATTTTCAGATAGTCGAAAAAAAAGAAGTAGGCGGTAGCGGAATGCCATACTTCTCGGGTGTGACTTACAGCCCGCCATACCGACGCGAATACATTAATTTAAATAAAACAATTCAACCATTTGTACCAGGCTAATTTTTGCATAGCTAATCATCGTCGAGTAGCCATTCACGAAAATCACCTTGCCATACTTTTCCGACAGTTCCCAATGGCCGCCATACCACTGCAAAGGAGTAATTTTTTTTATATTTCGCCAAACGATTTGTACCAGTATTGCATTTGAATTATTGGAAAGTATTTGACAAAATGTGACCGTTATTATTTATCCCATACTTCTAGTAGGGGGAAAAGTGCTGCCATACTTGAAATACTTATTTATTTGACACGTTTTTAAAATACGACTGTAAAATACGTAAAATCATTTTTTACATCATGGCATCATTGTATTCTCGTCATTTGGATGCAATTGCACCTAAAAAAAATTATTACAGATTGTAACCATCGGGCGGATGACTTGAGCTAAAAGGTAAAAAAAAAAATTGACGATTTGTACCAGTATGGCATTTCGATTTTTGGAAATTATACGATACAATGTGACCATTATTATATTTGCCATACTTGTAGTAGAGGGAAAAAGTGGCGCCATACTTGAAAAAAAACTCGAATTACGAATAAAATCTTAGGATTTCGAAAAAATATTGTTCCCATTCGCCACCTCCCACAGGTATGGCATTATCAGACTTTTATTTATGATCATACAGGGAACTGATAAAAAAAGTTTTAGGGTGGTACAAATCGTTTGGCGAAATATAAAAAAATTACTCCTTTGCAGTGGTATGGCGGCCATTAGGAACTGTCGGAAAAGTATGGCAAGGTGATTTTCGTGAATGGCTACTCGACGATGATTAGCTTTGTAAAAATTAGCCTGGTACAAATGATTAAATTGTTTTATTTAAATTAATGTATTCGCGTCGGTATGGCGGGCTGTAAGTCACACCCGAGAAGTATGGCATTCCGCTACCGCCTACTTCTTTTTTTTCCGACTATCTGAAAATACAAGCATTTTTGTGGAACAAATCGTTCGACACTCGTTATTTATCCGACGCGTTCGATTAACGCCCACGCGATTGGGCCGCCGGTGCGAGCGCTATGACCATCATTTTCCTTTTTGCCTTTACGTAATTAGACCCCTGACGAACCGCCATACTGGTACAAATGACCAAATATTTTGTGTCACTATCTCCCGGTCTATAAACTTTTCAGCATTCTTGCGTTACATGAAATTGTTGTATTACCCAAATAGATTTGAAATATAGAGGCTTAAGAGTAAGCTCTTCCCTTACTTTTCATTTTGGGAGAATAAAGTACTGTCTCCTTGAAGGCGTGCAATTGTTCATTTACATCTACGGATTTAATAACAGAGCCAGTGCATCTGAATATTACTTGAAGTTTGACGATAGCGATAGTGGGTCGTTAACGTCTTAATGACCTCCGAAGTTCTCTATGTGTTAAATAGAAGTTTCCGATTAGTTTCTCAGAAGCAAACGAGTAAAAACGTATTTCGGAGAACTTCGATGCGTCATTTCTACGTTATATCTGGCACTGTTACATGTTGATTGTATTATTTTATGTTTTTCCATCTGTTATAATTATGATAATTAATCTAAAAGTATATGCTTAAATCATGGTTATTCTGCATGGTTTGGAATTCTCTATAGGTATTTATTTAACTTGCAATGTATGTATGTATGTAAGTTCGGGTGACATCTTGCAAATCAATTTTGAAGCAGATATCTTCAACCAATTTTGCTGAAATTTTGTACACAAGTTTAATTTGGATGACAATGCATGGTTAATTTTGTAACGTCACTCTCAATCCAACATGATATCCAAGAGTGCGGACTAGTTATTTTTAGTCAGTCAGTCAGTCAGTTCAGCCTATTGCAGTCCACTACTGGACATAGGCCTCCCCAAGTTCGCGCCAGACATCCCGGTTTTCCGCTATCCTCATCCAGCCTAAACCGTCAATCTTACGAAGATCGTCGGTCCAACGGGCCGGAGGACGTCCCACACTGCGTTTGCCAAGACGCGGTCTCCACTCCAGGACACGTCTGCTCCAACGGCCATCGGTCCTGCGACACATATGACCAACCCACTGCCACTTCAACTTGCTAATTCTGTGAGCTATGTCGGTTACTTTCGTTCTCTCGCGGATAGATTTTTAGTGCACTTCGACAATATGGGTACCAAATGAAAGAGCTTGCTAAGAATAATTCGAACAAAGTGACGTGATAACAGATTAAAAAGTCAAATATAAATTAAAAGCAAAAAACCTTTTAAAAAAACAAGCTTTTATTTGAATGCGCTAAAACGAAAAAAAAAAAAAAATTTACTTTAAAACTTTTACTATCTACTTATAAAGTCATTACACATAATCTATGTGATGTAAAAGCTTGTCGCGAGATTTGCTTGTAAACAAGTAAATTAAATAAATTGATGTGATTGATTTTAAGGATTAAAATTAATATTGTAACGAAAAAATGTTCATGTTTTTAAATTCTATTAAATCAACTCCAATAATGCCCAAATTCCACAGTGCTGTGAAAAATATAACACATAGGTTAACAAAAACGAATGATAAGAGTCACAATATCTCTCACTGTTTCCCAACTGCGTTCAATCTCGAACAGAAGTTAACGATTAGTTACAAACTTAACGTATAGCAAAAACCGGCGAAGGCGTTTAGCTTTAACCGCTTCACAACTTAGTTATGAGTTACAGTTTTGAGTGGATATGGAACATATCGTAACTTATAACGATATATGAAATCTAAGAGGAAGTATGAATACTTTCCTTTTAGAATTCGTATGAGCAGTGTTTATAAATAGTAAACAGTATGATTGAGTATTTTTTTTTTTAAACTTTATTAATTAAAAAATCATTTTGAGTCATTATGATAAATTTATTTTAATCCAGGTGGTCGACTTATGAACTTTTTTATCGAGAATATGTCGCTTTTACAAAAAAAAAAAGAACTAATTCGGAAATTATGTGCGTTTATATAGGTATTTTGGCGTCTTATTTTTATTAATATAGATAATCTATATTCCTGTATTCCATAAACGCTGTGATTTCCTGATAATAAAATAAGTCTTAACGAAAAGGAAAATGAGCAAAATAATCCTCTCATGCCTCACTCTAGATAAATAATTTCCGCTAAAAGACCTTTGACGAAAATGTTTAACTCTGTGTTCTTAGAATATTTTAGTATTAGTTAGTTAAATTTATTAATTTTGTTTTACTAATGGATATTATAATATGAAGTATTCCATTTTGTTGTTTATAATATTGATAAATAATCGTTAAACTCACTGGCAAAAAGAATCCTTTGACTAATCTAGTGGAAGGAAAGCTATGAACTATGAAAGTTTACCATCCTGGTCTAATGTTCTGAAACATTATAACTTGCACAGAACTTGAACGGAGTTTAAATTTATGGTTTTCGAGTTTATTTAAAAAAAAAGAAAGAAAATATTTATATTTCATAAAAATAAACATTATAATTATCTTTCGCACTATTTATTTTAGGGGAATAAATTTGTTTGACGATAAATAAATGCTGATTTGTAAAATTTGTGAAATGCCTTTTATAATCCTTTTTAGCATTTCTAATACTATTGCTTAGTAATATTTAGTTATAGTATAGTAAATTATTATTATTAACTATTATTACAAACAGTACCAATCAAACTTCATATTGAATATTACTAAAAATATTGAAGAATAGGGGAATAAATTTGTTTGACGATAAATAAATGCTGATTTGTAAAATTTGTGAAATGCCTTTTATAATGCTTTTTAGCATTTCTAATACTATTGCTTAGTAATATTTAGTTATAGTATAGTAAATTATTAGATATTATTAACTATTATTACAAACAGTACCAATCAAACTCCATATTGAATATTACTAAAAATGTTGAAGAATACATAAAATGATATCGATATCTTGAACTCCTATGAATCTCCAAGAACTTCGTGGCATATGTACATATTTATTCACGATGTCGTCTTTGAATTTCCTTTCCCTCTTTCTTGGTTTTCCGACACGCCTTTTACTCGTAAAGCTGCTTTATGTGACTTGCAAAATTACAAAAAGTATCTTTTATATACAGATTTTTGAGAAATCGAATAACTGTTATAATCTGTCTTTTTTTAAATATTTATAAGACGATGACTTGTTTTCTATCGATTTTTTTTTGTTACAGATTTGAGTAGCATCTCATTGATGAGGGATATCAATAATAAGCAGGGCTGAGAATGTGTCATCATATTGTTTTATGAAGAAAAATATGGATAAAAATAAGAAAAAGAATAGTATTAACGGGAAATATAAGAAAAATGGCAAGATAGATAACTATGATGATGTCATTACAACTTGCTGTCTTTGCATTCAAACAAAAAAGAGCAAAAAGAAAAGTTTAATCGCTGGATGCATTACAAATTTTGGTATTTTGGCAATTTTACTAGTATACACTCTTTTAGGCGCATTTATTTTCCTTGCAATAGAAGGTGGTGCTGCAAAAGTGCATCAGAAAACGCTAGCAACAACATCATATCAGGCAAATGAAAATAGAAATACAATTCCATTACCAAAAGTCAACAGCAGCATCGCACAAGTTAGCGCTGAGTTACGTACTCAAACAGTCGAAAGCATATGGGAAATAACCGTTTCTTTAAATATTTTGTATAAAGAAAATTGGACAAGACTAGCTGCTCAGGAAATTGCTAGATTTCAAGAAAAATTAGTAGCACGAGTTGCTGCGGATGTATCAGAACAATATGGGGACGCGAGAGCGTTGGAATCGGCTCCAGCATTGGTCACAGACGATTACGAATGGAGTTTTGCGAAAGCCTTTCTCTATTCATTAACCATTTTAACAACAATAGGTAAGAATATAAAACGTGAGCAAGAGTAAACCAAAATATAACTATGTAATGAGGCAGTGTTTCATAATATTTTGTTTTCTTTTTTACAGGTTACGGTAGCGTCGCACCAAAAACTGCGCTTGGAAAAGCTGTCACGATTGGATATGCCGTTATAGGTATTCCTCTTACGCTATTGTATTTGTCTGTTGTGGGAGCGCTGCTATCAAGACTCGCTCGTAGTATCTTCAGTCGAGCATTATGCTGCTGCTTATGTTCAAAATGTGGATACTGCTGCCTCGATGAAAGAACGATGGTTACGAAGGAACGAAAAGAAAAATTAAGACGTCAAGAAGATTTCAGATCTCAGACATTACATTTGCAAGAGCCTTATTACGTTCGATCACCTTCTGGAACAATTATTTCTGCGTCACAAGCTAACAGTCTTAGTACAAATTCCATAAAAGATAAGGCCCAAGGGCTACACTTTCTTCGTGACTGTGATTCGATGAGTTGTGATACGGATTCAAAAATATCTTTGCGTGGATTTTCAATACTGGCACCTATTTCCTTATGTCTAGCAGCAATTTTCACCTATATTTTCTTTGGAGCTCTCGTTTTATATCAATTAGAAGGTTGGAGTGTTGTAGACGGAGTTTACTTTTGCTTCATGAGTCTAAGCACTATTGGATTTGGACATTTGGCACCAGGCTTAACTCAGAAAAATGGTGCTTCCTCGGGTACTATTTGGTTTTGTTCGATCTATATTATGACTGGATTGGCATTAACAGCTATGTGTTTCAATGTTCTTCACGATGAAATCGTACATCGATTGAGGCACCACGAAAGGTTTCTCAAAGCTAATAATCCGAAGACTACGACGCCTGAGTTTCTCCAAAGGTCTTGACGAGATGAAAGTGGCAATTTCACAGAGGAGACTGTAGTCAATTCGGATATCGAGATACTGCCCGAAGTTTTGCACCATGTTCCCGGTACTAGGTACGAAAGCAATGCAATTCGTCGATCCGTTTACACTCTCAAGGAAGAAAAAGAACCAGAACGGGCAACATCGATGTAAGGGATGTTAATAAAATCTTTTTAATTTCAAAAGTTGATTTTAACAACAGAGTTTGAACGTTTTAAAAGTTGTTAGAGCGAGTGAATTTTAGAATAGGTGAATGGTTTTGATAAACATAATAATTGTTTTCTTGATAAAACGACTGAAGTGTTTGTTAATTACATTATATAGGTTTTAGTGCCAAATTAGGCAAATTAATATATTTGTCTTCGTAACTAATACTCTTATAATTGTAAAAGCCTATGTACTAAGATATTACTACATACTAAGATATTATTGATTTTGTATAAAACTATAATTATTTTAATTATAAATTAAGTAATGGGGATTGATTTTTGTCGATTAATTAAACGATTTACTTCAAAATAGATAAAACATTAAAATTTTAATTGTTCTAATAGCTTTAAAAGTAAAGTTATTACAAGGTACGGCGGAAGTGTTTTAAAGTCCTAATAATTCTTTTTTAACCCTAGAAAGATAAACTTATTTTTTTGTACTAAAAAGATAAACTGCGCCTGAGAGGCGCACGATTTTAAAAACCAATTTATTTTATAAATTAATTGATTTTTATTCTTTTTTATACTTTCAATGAAGTTTTACAGATTTAATAAGTAAATAAAACACAAATGAATATTATAATTATTCTTTCATTATGAGAAAATATGCAGGATTATATAAATCCACAACAAAAATTAGTAGTCTTCTGTATATAAGTAAAAAAATTAAGAATGAGTAACATTTATAGTATTTTGTCTTAGTCTCTAATAAATTACGATAATTAGTCTCAAATGCCATAAAATAATTAAACAAAAACATTAGTTAAAGGCAATAGTTGCAAACATCATTTTTCGACTATGCGGTGGTCGTGTCCAAGATTTTCAGGAGGTGTTGAAGTGTCATCCAAGTTTTCGTCGATTACTTCGTCTATGTACTCGTCATCAGTATCGCTTTGAATATTGTCTTCACTTACGTGGTCTTCCAACTCACTGTCACCGCCATCATCCGCACTTACGTCTTCTTTATTCAATAAAGAAACTATTTCTCTGTCTTCCAACACTAGTCTACTCGCCATGTTGTTAAAACGTTCCTTGAAACAAGTTAAATCAATTAATCACAATAACTTTCTTTTACATTTATCGTAAATAAGCAAAAAACGGCAAAAACAAAATTACAAAGAAATGCACAAAAGTTACACAAAAGATAAACTGCGCCTCTCGAGCGCAACGTGCCGCTATAGCAAAAAAACTATAATACTTACAGAACAGAAGCAACTGTCACTCGGCAGTGTTGATCGACAAATGAGTTGGTTCGGGAACACGAACTTATACGAGCGTCTGTTTAAAAAATATACTCACAAATTTGTTTCGCGGGCGCCTCCGAGGCGCAGTTTATCTTTCTAGGGTTAAACGTATATGAAATAGGAATTGATTACATAGGTTAATACATCCTATCAGCAAAAAAAAATATTGTGGTTTCGTGTATAGAGATGTTAGTTCGTACAGAGTGTGAATTTAATCATCTATAAATATATATATTTAAGGACCTAAATCGTTTTGTGCAATTATACCAAGTGTAAAGATAATAAACCATTTTTATTAAAATTTTGTTTTCATTTGCCTATTTCATATAATACACTGTTGAGGCGAACTAATAAAATCTAAAAAAGAATATTAAACTGGTTTGAAGTCAAAGTTATGATATTCCGAATTTAACAACTAAATATTTGCATACGTCATAACGTACCTGGAACCTTTACCGAGATAGCCTGTAAATATCTTACTGCTAAATATATTTTGCCTAAAAAAGAACGAGGAAGTATGATCCCAATCTGAATATGAATCATGATCTGATACGTGTTTGTGTCTTCAATATCGGTACAAGTAATATTTTTTGTTTCCTTGAATAGCCTATTTGGGTATTAATTTAAAAGTAAATATCCTACCATTGTTATAAATTCTAAGACGTATAAATGTAACTCTTTTTTTTTAAATATAACTAGTTCGGCAAACAAGCGTATGGCACACCTGATGGAAAGCGACTACCGTAGCTTATAGACGTCTGCAACACCAGAAGCATCGCAAGCGCGTTGCCGACCCTATCCCCAATTCCCCCCAGGAGCTCTGGTCACCTTACTCACCAACAGGAACACAATACTGCTTGAAAACAGTAATATGTAACTGTGATTTTCTGTAATGTCGAGGTACGAGTACTACCCCAGTCGGGCTGCTCCATATTTTGAGCAGGAAATTTCCTGCTGTGCCCGACCTATATAAGTTATTTTATACAAAAAGAACTTGTAAGTGAGTACACAAGATGTGATTGTGATGAAACTTAGTACGTAAATAGCTGGAGAATAGTTGGACATTTCCACGGGTTCGGAAATTAGGCGGGTGAAAGCGTGATCCATAGCTAGTACAATATATAACCGTGCATTGAAAAGATAATATACAAAGACAAACACAGACCACCAGACACACCCGACCACATATATCCTACATATATCCTGAAGAAATTTTGCTTGGGTACCGAATACGGTTGTATTTCTCGACAACATTTGTGTCACGAGGGTTAATCGACAGACACTGTTGTTTATTGAAAGTAGACTGGAAACTTTCTCTTCTTGATGTGCAGGTTCATTTAATAAAACATGGATAAATAAAATGCTATTTTCATTGATTCATTCAGTCTCGTGTATTATTTTCACATTTCTTTTACAGAAGAACAAATAGTAGTCTATGAGACCGAAGACAATTGCTACACAACAATACATACAATTTGAATAGTTCAGGTGCGGTTTTCGAACGTTTAAGGCGAGCAGGCTTGACAATTAAGTTAGGTAAATGTAAATTCTTACAAAGAAATGTGACTTATTTAGGTTTCATTATCGATAGGGAGGGATTACATTCTATTCTGAATCAAGTGGAGGCGATTAAAGCAATCCCAACGCCAACTAACGTAACACAACCTAAAAGTTTTAGTGCTATTTTTAAATTAAGTAATGCTAAAGGTACGAATACCTACAATATAATATACATATTACACACTTACACAATATACATATTAAGTGCATAAACTAAGTGTTCGTGCAGTAATGGAAGTACTCATTAAATTTACTTTCATCACATTTTAAAGCTTTCACAAGCAAAATTAATAATCAATGACTGAATATTTCACGTTAAGGAGTTTAAAGTATTTTCTTTTATCCGTTTTTAATTATATTACTTAATTTTTTTTTATTATACATAATATTAAAATAATATAATTAAGTATAACAGTTATTATTGTCACTGGCCCATCTTTTTTTTGCTGACCCAGGACTCCCAGGAGAAATCCCCTATGGACACACCACGGCCCAGGGGAGCCGTGGGTTATATTATACTCGCATTCAGCTTGTAACATCCCACTACTGGCCATAAGCCTCTTTCTCCATGTAGGAGAAGGATTGGAGCTTAATCCACCACGCTGCTCAACTACGGGTTGGCGGATATTTTTCCTACTATGAGTAACGACCGCTATCAGGTACTTATGATAACAACCGGGACCGATAGCTTAACGTGCTCTCCGAGGCACGGTGGGGAGAAACCGGGCACCGGAAAGAAATATTTGTACAAATACAAATATGCATCCCGAGCGGGAATAGAACCCGCAAACCGTCGGTGTTTTAGGAGATTACTCACACCTGTACACCAGAGTGGTTATGTTGGACTCACACCAAGTAAAACCTCTGGGGAATCCGTTCGTCGAGCTTATGGCCGAATCGCGGGGACGCTACTGCACTTTCGCAGTCCCGCCAGCAGCGCAGCGTTTGCCTTTGCAGGCCCGTCGAGTTGACTGTTCTCCGAAAGGCGCACTCGAAAAGTAGATACTTCCCTTAAATTTTTTGTCTGAGATATTTCGATGTCCACTAATGCAGAAAATTAATTTACCACGGTTATCATGTTCGTAAGAAAAAAAAAATTGTTATAGATAAAATAACCAAATTAACTGACGCAAATAACACTATTTTTAATTGTAAGGAAAGATTTAATAAACCAAACTCTTTTTTAAAGTCGGTTGAATTGTAATGTAAGAAAAGCATTTCAGGATTGTGACATTTGCGCGTTGTTGCTTAATTTAATGACGTGATCTATCTTCATTTTCTATTACAAGTCTGAAACAAGTAATTTCATAAACGAAAACATTCTATGGCGTATCTCGTACCCTCTTCTACATTAAATACTGCGCTTACTTACGCATTCGTTCGTAAATTTCATTTGTTAATAGCATTATGTTGTTTAATAGACATTTTGATACTCTTATTTATTACTTTGACAGTTTTTAAATTTCATAGAAAAACTTTTATTACCTACTCACTCAGCTTTGCAATACCCTTAAAAAAATCAATTTTTGATCACCTTACGAGGTCATCAAGTTGATGACCTCGTAAGGTCATCAAAAACTAATACTAACCAGCTGATTTTTTTTTCTTTTAGTTAGTGAATATTTATGCTTTCATAAATGCTTTATTCATAAAAAATATTTTACATAGAATAATGAGTGCCCTGGTTCTTATGATTATATAATTTGATGGTAATATTGTCCTACAAATTGCATGGTACGTTATCCCGGTCCTACGCTCACTGCTGCTCTATCTCCTGCTAACTCTATTATCTACCACAATCGAGAGTTTTCGAAGAGGAATTTTTTGTTCGCCTCAACAAAATGAAACTACTCCCAAAAATTTGCTTGATACTAATCAGGTGAAAAATATGTACTAGGGATCCCTACCTATAAATGCTACGCATATATAGATTTTGTATGAAATATTTTTATACGCTAAGCCCTTTTTAAGACAATTAAGCGAAAAGTCATCGGATAGTATTGATTTTATCTTCGTTACATACAGTTCATTCAAGTCAAACTATTTAAATGGGCAGTGCTAGTTATTAACTTCTGTCCATGACACATCTATACTAATATAATAAAGCTGAAGAGTTTTTTTGTTTGATTGTTTGAACGCGCTAATCTCAGGATCTACTGGTCCGATTTGAAAAATTCTTTCAGTGTTAGATAGCCTATTTATCGAGGAAGGCTATAGGCTATATATCATCACGCTAAGACCAATAGGAGCATAGCACCAATGAAAAATGTTTCAAAATCGGGTTTTTTTCCTTTTGAGAGCTTCCGCTGCGTAAACGGTTAAAGTTTCGCACAAATCTTGTATGACAGAATTGGTCCTATTCCACGGGGACGAAGTCGCGCGCAGAAGCTAGTTACAAAATAAATGGGTAGGAATCCTGTTAATTTTTTTTCTCAAAATATGTCTAAGTAAAACATTAAAAATTAATCTGTTTTCATTTATGGGCATAAAATTGAAGTATCTTGAAAGCTCTTGATACGTCCATCCTTATACGAGTCCCTGATGTGACCCTCTAATAATCCGCATCCGCATCTGCATACGCGGATGTCAAAATTTTCGCATCTGCAACAAGCCTAGAATAGACATATTAAATCTTAACACGTAAGAAAGATGAATTAAAAAAATAGATCTATATTTTTCTATACTAGTAAGCTTGCGGTCAAGCAACTACCGTAGCCGCTTGCAAACCAGAACCAACACAGCGCATCCTAGGAAAGGTTACCTTACTCATAGGAACACAATATTCTTTGAAAGCGGAATTTGACTGCGATCTAAAAAGTTGAGTTACTTTTATATCCGTGCAGCTGAAGTTTTCGAACAAGATATGTACCTATATACCGCTGTGCCCTACTGGAAAAAAATTGTTACACTTCTCGTAAATACCGCCAGCCATTGGGTGCGAAACTCTAAAAAGAGATAAAAAAAATTATAACTATCAGGCGTTTGTTTTATTTAACGTTCATTTAAAACGAAAGTTTTGACATTTGATACCGAGTTGAATGAGGTCGTAAAACGAATTCCGCGAAGAAAATTTTCACACAATTCGTTATTACATTTCGCGAGATCTTCTCTTAAATTTATTACGTTGTTAGAGAAATGAATTGCTTAATGTACCGTAAACCCGCAATACTCTGTTTGTGCTTTCTTGTAATTATTACACGGATTATTTGAATAGTTTTAACTACATTTCAGAGACAACGTTATTTATCTATTGCAATAATTATGTACATAACGTTTTGTTTTAATAACATTTTTATACCTTACTATATTGTATTACATTTTGTCAGTACAGTGTAGTTTTTCGGTCTTAAGATTACTATTAAGGAGACTGTTTGTAAATCAATAATGGTACACGATAATTTAATGGAAAAAGTAACTAAAATAGTTTTGAGTGCAATGTTTCTGTACCTACTTCGAAAAATAAATGGTTTTGTCTCATTCATCCTGTATCCTAAATTCCTATGGTCCCTGAGGTCCTATGAATTCATTTAGAAAATCTGACTGAACCGCAATCATATTATTTATTTATTTATTTCATACATTTACATTGTACAGTGTGTAAATATTGAACGCCATAAATACATTAGGTACATAAAAAAAACTGTGAAGTACAATATTAATATGAAATACTATAGTAAAGCCAAAACTACTTTTTTGTCTGCTTATATTTTGGTCGGACATTACCTACACTGAAATTGCCGAACGAATTCAAATGAAACATAATTTCAGTTCATACTATGCCATACTAGCCAGGAGACTGGATTTTTTACATGAAATTCAATACGACTTCTTTTGAAGAAGATATGAAAATTAAAATTTATAATCATGAAAGATGTCGCGGTTACAGCTCGATCGATTAATAAAGACGTAATTAAAGTAAGGTATTATTCAGTAAATAAATTCAGCACTTGACAGAAATACGATAGAAAGTAATTTACTTGACAGAAAGTAATTCCACGCAATAAAAACACGATTTGTTGCCGTCTTTAGTATAAAGATCAAAATAATGTACGGTATTATAAATATTATCTCGGGGACAGAGTTCTGTACTCTTTATATGTGAGTCTAATTGCATTGGTCGGATTTATACTTTAAGAATTACTCTTAAACGAATGTGACAAATGCTGTATTATTATTATTTCTTAAAGGTTTATATATTTTAAGCTATAATTTGAAAAAAAAAGTAATGAATGTAGACGGTAATTATGTTTTGTTCTGACTGCATTGTCGAAGACAGGGAAAGTTTTGAAATGAAAACCTTAGTTAAGAACATTTTGTATATTTGAAACGGTATATAACTAACAAGACGGCGAACTCGGCAAAAAGGTATAAATAACGAAATAAAGCTTTCAACTTAACAAAAGTACACTAACTAAGTAAATAAGTCTGTTTAGTACAACTTCTTAATTATTAAATTATTAATGTTAACGTTATTTTGTTCGTATGTTGCGACTTTATTATTGTAAATACATATGTATTTTAACGAACACGTTTTACCTTTTTAAATAAAAGTATTGTTACATAAATGCAGCTTCAGAGAGAATCCCAGAAAGCTTGTTTAAAAAAATTCACTAACATTGTATTGTGAAATATAACAACAACTCATTAAAATCTTTTTAACTTATATTTTTATACCGTTGCCTGTCTGAATTACTAACCTATATAATTGTACGATCACGATCACGATCCAGCCTGTAATATCCCACTGTTGGGCATAGGCCTCTTCCCCATGTGGGAGAAGGATCGGAGCTTAATCCATCACGCTGCTCCAATGCGGGTTGGCGGATATATTCCCTACTATGAGTAACGATCGCTATCAGGTGTACATGATAACAACCGGGACCGACGGCTTAACGTGCTCTCCGAGGCACGGTGGGGAGACCCACAAGGACTGCACAAACACCCAGACCACGGCAAACATCTGTATGGCCAATACAAATGTTGTCGTGTGCGGGGATCGAACCCGCAACCGCCCGTGCAACAGCCAATCGCAATCCAGTGCTGCGACCGCTGCGCCAACGCGGCGTCATACCTATTATAATCGTAGTTGTTATGTAATTAAGCTCAATTCAACATGTATGTATAGTATAGTTAGCTCAGCCTATTGCAGCCCACTGCTGGCTGCACACAGATAAACAAATAAAAAGTGGCGGGAAACTGTTTTTTACTTTTTTATTTCATTTTGAATATATCACATTTTCATAGCATTCGTTATCAGTCAGTTCAACTTATTGCAGTCCACTGCTGGACATAGGCCTACCAAGTTCGGGCTAGAACTACTTCAATTGTATTCATCATTTTCAATGTATTTGTCAAGTTACATAATACGAAATCGTAATATTAAATAGGATTATTATTTGTGTATATTTAATTTTATTATTACTTGTCACTATATATTATTATTAAGAGAGTAATACAATACAATAATGTGAGAGAATTGGTGTCAAACCTAGAAAAAACTATTACAAGCGATTATCTGCCATTGTGACACTATTACAATTGTGTGATCATGTCCCAACTTAAGTACTGAGCAATAAAATTGGTAGTTACATGTTTGTTACTTATGCAAAAATAACTGAATTGGTTATAATGAAACTTGACATGTAGATAGTTGGGGATTAAGAATATCATATATGCTGCTTTCTATCATGCACTGGCTGACCTTTGCCCACTTCTTTGGACGTTAATTATTTTTGTGATGGAAATATATTGTAAAGTTTTCCTCTAGCTCGCATTTCTACGACTTGATTTACATATACTATTATTTTTAACTGATTTTTTTGTTTAATAACAATAAAATATAGTCTATATCATTACCGAATAGTGTATATTTCTGTTAGTAAAAGAATTTTCATGTTTGGATCAGTATTTGCGAATATTAGGTACTCCCTACAACAAACAAACTTAACAACTTTACCTCTTCTTCTTCTTCTTCTGATATAATGGCTCCCGTGAGGATTTGCCAATGTCAGAGTGAGTAATAAACAACAGCAACACAAACAGATATATAGATAATTCAATTATTGAAAAAATGGCGGGAAAATTCAAGGCGCGCGGCCATCTCTTTTATAATATTAGTATAGATTGAAACGTAACAAACGGAAATTACGTCTATGTAACTGCGATGCGCATTCTTATAAAATATTGGAATTACGATATAATAAATATTTAAATTGATTGATAATATAATAAAGGCTTATAATAGTTTGCACATTGCATGTTTCTCTGAACCGCTGAAGCATACAAACTTGCGGCTGCAAAAGGTTCTCATTTAATATTATTGTTATATTTCCTAGAAATAAACTCTCAAAGGAAATCTAAAACAATAATACTCATAAGTTTTAAACAACAATATATCATGAGAAGGAAGTGGCCGTTTGTCTTCTCGGGTAGAAAACTGCAAACATCCGGTCTTTACGCTGCTCATATTTACTGAACCTGTCCGCTGTAACTACGTGCCGGTTTCGTTACACTATCCGCTTATGATAGATTTATCTTAATATATTGTTTTCTAATGTTTACGCGAATATTTCACTCTTCATAATGAAACAACTTTTTCGGATTTTATCGCGGTTTATTAGGTTTTATTACATGCGCGCCGTTTCGGATACTTTACAGCAACCATGGTCACAGGATTATCATATCTTTCTATTTTAAACGCTTTCATACAATAGTTTTATATAGGTATACGAGTATATGTCAAATCCACAAATTTTTTATCTGAAACTTTCGATTTCGCTAAAAATTTTCTATCTTTTTCTACCCCCTAAAAGACATATTTCAGAATTTTTACAAAAAATTTTCCCATCCATTTTTTAGTTACGAATTTTTGAAAAAAAAAAATTTTTTTTTTTTGGAAATACTAGAATTTTTTCAAAAATTGACCGTTTGTTGACACTTTTCAATTTAGTTTTAAAAATAAAATATGAAAAAAAAATTCAGAAGTCCAATATATGAAATATTTTGGTTTTTTTGAAAAAAAAAAGTCTTAAAGTCCGACCGTTTTTTTTTCTTTCTTTTTTTGCTCTAAAAAAACTTCAACTACTTCTGCAATGATCCCTGCCATCCGATTCTTCGTCCGCGTTCTTTCGTTAACTGCCGTTTTTCTAACTACGTTTTTCGGTTTTCAAACATCTGACCCATTGCTTATTTTAATGTTTATCAATTTTTAAATTTTGTTACCAATCTAGTAAACGATAAATTTTGTAAAAATTGTCTACCTACCAAATGTACTTTTGTTAATAAAATAAAGATAAAAAATCTTTTTTTTTCTATAACTTTTCATGGTAAATTACCATGAAAAGTTATAGAAATGAAAAAAGAATATGTTTCACTGTAAAGTTTTTACTGACAGTTGAAGATATACTAGCCTGATTGCTATAATTTATCAAAATTCAGGCATCTCTGTTGGAGAACCCTTTAATAACAATAAGAACATGTCTCCATCAATCATATTTGATGATCAAATGCTCAGACTTCTTAAATTGAGGATAATATTTTGCTAGTGTCAGTTAAAACGAAACAAAAAAACTCTTCCGGAAAGGAGTTATTTGATTAATGCGAATTAGACTGTGAATTGTGTTTTCTTGAACACAAAAAAAAAAAAATTGCGTGCGTACAAAGTACACATGTCAGAAGTGAAACTGCTTTGGCAAACTAATAAAAAAATAATAATTTAAAATACGAAAAAACTAGTTAAAAAAAAAGACAACGTCGCGATGTTCCCAGGCGGTCACCCATCCAAGTACTGACCGTCATGACGCTGCCGCGTTACCGGTCGCTCAAATTTTACCCCCCATGCGCCTAAAGAAGTTGCACTTCAAAAATAGACTTCATTTTAAATGTAAAGTAATGAAATGGGAATTCAAATACGCATTATTAGCGATAAATTAACAATAACTCGACAGATCTCAATCAAATGTAAATGGGAACACATGAGAAGCACCAGCTTTCGGAGAAGCTCCTCCTGATTTCCATTAATAAAGTCGGTTAATAACTCTGAAGTATCTAACTCGATCAATGTATTAATACATATTTATAAAACAAATTGTCACGAACAAACTACTATTGGTGGATACCACGGCGAATCGGAGTAGGTATTGGTAGCCGACAATCCACCGCTATCTCTTTGTTGTCTTTCTATTACCCTGTTTTCATTTACTGTGTTATGTGTTACTGTGTGTGCAATTTGTATACCTACCTACAATTTAATATCTAGTCAATATTTTATGGAAGAAGATTAATAAAGGGAATTGGTTTGTATTCGAAAAAAATCTTCCATTAAGAGATCTAAATTATTCTAGAAAGCAACGCTAAGAATTGCGATTGAACGAGACAAACATACAAACCGGAAAGAAAATTTCCACAAATACAAATATCCATACGGAGCAGGAATCGAAGCCGCAAACCGTGCTTCCGGCGCCCACACCCACCACGACACCAGAGCAGTTGTTGCTACGACATATATCTCATGACAAATATTTGGATAGGCCATACAGTAACATTAACACTTACTGTACATTACTTAGTAATGAAAGGTATAGCAACAATTGGTAACAATATATTAGCATGGCAACAATAAATCAGTTAGCTTTTAACACGTGTTTCATTGACACTACACTGGCGACGAGAAAAAAATTAATTTTAAATCGTATTACGCTTGTGATTTAAATATTTAATACAGTGCATGAAATTTAGAATGTTTTTGTGATTATTATTTTTTTAAAAGAGCAACACTAAATAATAAAATTTTGCAGCTGCCTGCCCTAGAGGGCGGCCGACATTTTGGATTCGTCATTCGTCGTGAATCAATATATTTTTGGATCACTTTAGGGCAGAAACCATGTGGTTTGCTGCTCAATAAAGTGAAAGAAGAGAAAGAAGTTGAAATTTATAAAATCAGACCTGGCTGTATGGACTTAATATCTCTTGCCTTTCCCTATTGGGGATAAATTGTAACAACCATGCAAAATTAAATTATCTTAGAAATAAATGAATTGACAAAATTAATTATGTTATAATTACAAGCAAAAGGGTCAATTTTATGCTACGAATGGGACAGGAATGGTAGTGTAATATAGAGTTAATGTCTTTTAGAATACCTTCGACTGAATATCTCTATTTTAAATATCATTAGAGAACCTAAAAGCTGAGGATTCACTGACTTTTTTTATATACCTAAGTAAAACAATTAAGGTGAAAATAGATTAGACAAGCGAAATGTCTCAAGCGTTGAAATACATGAATTTTAATGGTCTCAGCTTCTAATCCGGGCTAGAACAATTAATTTAACTTTATAGCACAATTTAAATTCATAACGACATTAATATGGTAAGCAGTTACGGAAAATTTGGTTTAAATCTGCATGTGTAATCGTTAATCTGTAATTGATCAGCATCCCTATAATGTTGTAAGCTTATATATCTATAAAATAATATAATTATTATTTAGCAATAAAGATTTTCTGTCTTATATATTGTTGGACTTTTTAATTTAATTTTCAGTTCAATAGTTTACTCTATTGAATCACATCGCATTTGAGCGTGTTTTAGGCTGCTTTCTTTTTGGCAAGGTTTCTTTTTTATTTATTATAATAATACCTAATGACTAGATTTTTTTTTTGGCGTGTTGATATAAATATCGTCTGTAAACTTCTATCTTTAATTTTACTTGTTTCGTCGAATGTGTGTTGAATGATTCTATAAAATACTGCTTTGTGATGTCTTAAATAAATACCTTTTCTCTTTTGTTTAAAATCTTAAACATTCTTACATAGTCAGGGGTGATATCATTATGTAAAACTTTAGAATACAATTCGAAATTGTCCTGGGAAAAGGCATTCCTTATTCTACTTTATGATCTCCCACCCCTAAGACAGTATTTTGTGGGCGAATATTTTAACGATAAATATCGCTTAAGACGTTTCCTTTCTGTTTATCGTTTGGATTTCGCTGATTCTTTTAACAGTTTTTTTTCTTTTCTTTTAAGACGCCTTTTATCGTCTTAATATTGTCAAAAGGCGAAATAGGTTTACTTTTTCTTTTTTTTTTGTTTTCTTTTTATTCACGAAACTCTTACCTTCAGAATATATTGTTACGTTAAATGCTGATTAGGTTTTTGTTTAATATCGGTGAAAATGTACGGTATACTTACCTACTTATTTATATATTATAAGAAGATTAAATGTAAGGACCATGTTATTTATGAATTTTAATTGTTATTTTAGTTAATATTACAATTACAAATCTTGATTCATTTTAATTAATAATTGTGAGTTATGGAGGAGTACAATTATCGAACTATTAAACTAATTTTAATAATTCTTTTGTTATTATTATGACTTAATACAGGCAAATCACGCCTTTAATGTATCCTGTTGTGACTCATAGCTGGTGATGCTATGATTTTTAAAGAGTCAAATAAAAAAAGTATATTTCTTACACACTCCAGCAATTATATATAAAAAAACACATAATTTTATATCAGTTTTATACGAAACGGGAAATTAATCTAATACACATTTATTGGACTTTCATATTAATATATTGTCTTTCCAATCACGATTAATACTGTAGTAGGAAATAGAGCGCTTCCTAAGCAGATTTCTACATAATCCTATTGTTGTATAAACAATGTAGTTAATTCCTCATGTACTAACATTCAATGAAGATGGTAAGTTCAAGTAACAAGCTTGTCTAATGCATTGGAAATTAATTTAGCAAATGTATGAACACGATCTGAAATTCATTAACGAATATTACACAAGTGTAAAATTGGATTACGTATTAAATAAATACATGAATAGAGCCCTTTTGTACATGTAATATGTATGTTACAAAAGACGAAAATACGATGCGATATAGGCTTATGACACTCTCAATCATAGAATTAATTAATGTCAGCCTGCTATAGTAGTCACTTCTTGCGAAATTGTCAAGTCAAATGTGTAATAGCCATTGTAGTCAACAGTAATAAAGTAATCAGATGACTTGTATAAGAAACCTTAAAACTCATCTACAGGAGGTTACCTTTTTTGAAAGTCTGAAACATTCTTAACAGAACGTAAAATATTATGAAACAGAAAAATACTATACAACTACTTCAGTAGTACCTACATTGCTAAACTGTTCACATTCACTACAATTAACTCATTAAAAACGAAATAGTGACATGACGATTCTAAAGTGTATTTGAAGCCTACTTAAATATAGTAATTTTTGATTTCTTGAATAATACCAACCTAACTTTAACTGAGGTAGGGCCAGCAGGAAATTTCCTGCTTAAAATATGGAGCAGCCCGACTGGGTAGTACCTCGACCTTACAGAAGACCACAGCTAAATAATACTGTTTTCATGCAGTATTGTGTTCCTGTCGTATGGTGAGTAAGGTGACAGCTCCTTGGGGGATTGGGGATAGGGTCGGCAACGCGCTTGCGACGCTTCTGGTGTTGCAGGCGTCTATAGGCTACGGTAGTCACTTACCATCAGGTGAGCCGTACGCTTGATGTCGACTTAGTAACATAAAAAAAAAACCTGAATAATGTTTATACAAACAAAACTACAATCACAAATTGCCGACTATAAATTATTTACTGCATTAATTAAAATGTTTTGCGAGGATGTAATATGAGACTGATTTTAATTAATGTGAAATATTAATTTTGTAAATACGATTACTGTTAACAAATAGTTAATTAATCGTATTAGTTCAATATTGTCTATTTCAATATAAGCTATACCCGTACGTAACTGGATTCGCTTTTACATAAATAATAAATCTATACATATAATAAAATGGTAGAAAAGTCAAAACTGTACATTGAATATTTTTTAAAAAGAATACTTGGGGTGTGATCTACAATCGATACCGAAGCCAAAAATATAGTTTTTAGAATTTTTGTCTGTTTGTCTGTTTGTCTGTTTGTCTGTTTGTCTGTATGTATGTCCGGGATAAACTCAAAAAGTACTGCATGGATTTACTTCAAATTTGGCACGAATATTGTTAAGAAGTCGGGTCAGAACATAGGCTATATATTATCACGCTATCACCTACGGGGAACGAGCAGTGAACCTTTATTTCTTCAAATGTATGTCCGGGATAAACTCAAAAAGTACTGCATGGATTTACTTCAAATTTGGCACGAATATTATTAAGAAGTCGGGTCAGAACATAGGCTACATGTTATCACGCTATCACCTACGGGGAATGAGCAGTGAACGCACGCAGACGACGTCGCTGGTCTAGCTACAAATTTTTTTTTCGATAAACATACTTATAAATAATACATATATAAATATATAAATGAATATGTATATTACACCCAGACTCGGGGTGGGAATCGAACCCACAACCCGCGGAGCAGAAAGGAGGGTCACTACAAACTGCGCCAACGGGCTAGTCATGTTTGTTTGTTATTCATCCCTCTTTTGCAAAGGTGTTTTATAAGTCAGAATATAAAGAAGTTTTTGTTCTAACTCGAAGTATGGTTTTAAATCGTGTTAGGTTTTACTCATGTCCATTTAGTAGTTTCAGCGTTGGTCCAAGATGCAGACAGAAGCGCTGAAAAAAAAATTGTTTTGACTTCAGTATCAATAACAGTCATTTGAATGGTATTTTCCAATGGTAAATGATAACCTTAAATGTTAAAATTGTCCTGTTACAGTTTTGCTATAAGTAGCTATGGAATTTTCAAAGATTGTCAGAAAAACGTTTGTGATTGTGTATCCGAACAAGGTAACAGGTAAGGTAACCAAAGGTACAGCGCGGTGACATCCCCCCGCGCGGGGAAACATGATGCAATTCGTAGCTCGATTTCGTCATACGTCCACGAACTACGTATACAACCGTTGAACGGAAATTAAGCCATAAAGCTGTCGCCGTAAGGGTGAATTTGGCGTCAACATATATATATGTATATATGTAATTAATTATATGTGTGTCCGAACTCCCGAAATAAAAGTTAATCTAGTAAGAGGTTATGAGAATTATGAGATAGATAAATTAAAACTTTTTTGGATTTCGGACTCCCGTAAAGTATCCTGTGAAATTGAAATAAGTGAATCCGCGAAAACTGGAAATCGTAAATAAAATTCGCCGCCTAGATAAATTTAGTTGAGTTTTCCAGGCTACTCCGTAGCGGAATTATGACTACAAATTTCAAATAATCTATCCTATTGAATAAATTAATATATAATGTTAACTTAACTGAACCGTATCAAGGTACTTGTAATTACGCAAAATTATTAATATTAAATTGTTATCATAATGGAAAGTTTTGTAAAATAATAAGGTGTACATATTTACATAACTATTATTTATTTAAATAACACTTGAAGTTAATGGTACATAGGTCTGCGTGCAAAAGAAATATGTTTGAAACTGAAGACTAAAAAAATTGTATACAGTTGAAAAATATACCTATTGGAATCATTTTTACCATATTTACCTGTTATATTGTGTGTAATTGTGTATATTATGTTCTTTATCTATACATCAACTTGGTGATCAAATTATTTTCAGAATAGAGAATTGATAAAGATAAATGTAGACGCGTGCTTACGTGGATTCATTGCTTTATATCATTTTATCACGAAATACGTCGCTTAGCTAACAATAGGGAATCTCAGTTGATTGAATCAGACTAACTGCACGAAACGTTTCCTCACTTTCAATCCATCCATTTGTCCGTCTGTAAATCTCTAGACTGACCACGCGTGTAATTTGCTACTCTAAATCTATTGTTACATATGTTGTTTAATTTGTTGTTAATATATACTATTTGGTGACCTGTGTTTTTTTTTTAATTTCTTTATTTCAAGAATAATAATTACAATGGTCTTACAGCTTGATTGTCCTCGCCAAACTTTGCTGTTTGATGGCGAACTTTGCTGTTTGATGGCGAACTGAAACTTTTTTTTAAACCGACTTCAAAAAGGAGGAGGTTTCTCAATTCGACCGTATATGTTTTTTTTTACAGGATCTTCTTTCTTTATAATAGGTATGTGTATTAAAATCAGTCCAGTAGTTTTGGAGGTAAGCCCAGACAAACATCAGATTTTTATATTTATAGGTTTATTTCTTCGGTTTTTTTTTTGTAATGTGAACATTCTTACGACATTTTCATTATTCATCGAATTTCTAAATATAATATTTAGCCGTAGACGGAGTATGAACCCGTAGCTTGGATAAGATTTTACTAAATTTATTTCAAAGTAATATAATCTGTAATAGTGACTGTCTCTTACCAGTTGCGAAAAATACATTTTTACAGAGGTTTTTATTAGAATTACCAAACTTTATTGCCACCAGCAAAACGTGCTGCTTTATATCCTATGACAATTTATTGGCATAAGTATAACAGAAATTAGAAATTAAATTAAATTAAAATTAAACTAAATGTCTATTATTTTGGTGGTTGCCGGTTTGATCCCAACTTGTAATATTTTTTTACAGGATCTGCATAATATGTGAATGATGTGCCTGAAGAGTAAGTTTGTGTTTGTCTTGTGTATCTTTCCTAGAACTTTTACAGTGTTTTACGATAAAGCATTTAATTGTAAGTAGCCGTTAATGGAAAGGACTTATTTCAACAAATAATAATTAGTATATGAACATGTTGTGCAAACGAGAATAATTGCTCATCTATATATACACAATTATAATAACAGTTGAAATCTGAGAGTCATCTCAAAACAGATTATCAAAGGAAAGTAAGAGCGCTTGTAAAACTTCAGTAAACTAACCCAAGTTTGTTATAATTAAACGTAATTAAGCATTCATGAGATAAGATGAACTCGTGGATAACACATACTTAGCACACTCTTAGTTAAACTTACGAGTTTAAAACCGAGAAAATTTCTTTAAAATTTTAAACACTCAATATGATTGTAAAAATAAAATCTTCCAACAAGGATGGATCCTTGGGTATATCCAAGACCCTAATTAGAATATATATATAAAAATTTCGTGCCCCGATGTATGTTCGCGATAAACTCCGAAACTACTAAACCAATTTTTATCAAATTTGATGAAACCCGGTAAGTGGCGCTGCTATCGGTATGTAAGCAGTCAAATTTGGTAGCTGTTTCCCGGGCAGGATAACGTTTGCCGGGTTTGCTAGAATATATTATATATATATGATGCTAAAATGCTTACATAATATTTATACAAAAAAATACGGTTATGGAATCTTATTATAATACTGGCTTTTAAGGCCAGTTTTAGTTTTACTTACAATCAACTTTTGGTTATACAGGTTTCGTTGTAATATATGAAAACTTAATCTATCGTAAACATAATTTATTTTTGATGGCGAAATAAACCAAACGTATTAGACAATTTATTTCTTGAATACAGTTATATGACAGATAACTATCTGAATTTTATATCTTATAGACAATAAACCAGGCTTAGTTTAGTAGTTCAAGACCGAAATTTATAGTAGTATGGAGATTTGCAACAGTGTCATTATCTTACATTTTTAGTGTTAACACTTAAATGTAAAATTAATACAGAAGGTATGCTGCTTTCATTTTAAGAGTTTAAGGAAATGTGCAATTTAAAAAGTTACCAATATTTCAAAGACTTTCTCGAGTAGAGTATTAGGTAAATTCTTTGCACGTTCTTGCTTCTTTATTTTAAAGAGTTCGTGTAAATTCTGCAGTAAAGTTCATACATAAATATAAAATACAAGTAAATAGTTCATAAATTCAAAGGTATGCTGAAAACCGATTTTTTATTACATTTTAATATAATTTTATAACGTAAACGTATAACGTATTTCACTAGCCTTTCGTACTGATAAAACATAGCGATATAAAACAAAACATATTGTTTTCAATTCGGCAAATAACTGATAATGCGAGTTGTATGAAATCATAACTACGCACCTGGACGAGCGCCTGTAGCGACCCCTCCAATTATGAAGATTTACGAGGACAAGGGAAGTCAACCCCGACCTGTTAATACAAGAAGCGACATTCTTTTATTTTATTTTTTATTGTGACAGCCTTCGAATTAACTAAGCCTTTATTTAATACGTAATAATTCTTACGCATTACCGACGCCATGGGTTACCATGCGTGATCGTGTGTGACCAGGACGTCTGATACCTGATCGAAAAATTAGTAATCTCAAAATGAAGATCGCGATAAGTCAGATAAGTAGGTACTGATAATAATAAAGTGTAATATTGAAGATGAAACCTAATTGTAAACGAAGGGGTTTGTCTCCTGATCACAACACCAGAGGAACCACAATAGCATTGATGATACTTGGACCAAGGTGCGAGCTGACTATCGGATTTTACACTCATTTTACGAAACTTAACAGACCACTTGTTTATTAGAGTAATATACTATAAGTTTGCAAATAATATTGCCACAAAAATGCAACCTGCCGAATATTTTGTTTGTCACATCTAGTTATGAAAACATCCGAGCTGAAAGCCTGCACGAGGTACAAATTAAGGGTAACGTTGTATACGGCTTTATTTATTTACCTTAATTTAAGGCTAGGACACCATAATGACCCACTTGGACTTTAAAAGGTTCGACGCAAGCACTTAATGAGGAGAGGCACCGAGTAAATATTTGAAGATATCCCTCAGACCTGATGTATTTACGACTAGCAAATATTAACTTTGGCTATAGGTAAATATTTGTACAACTCACGATTTAGATTATGTCATCAGACAAGTTTTCTTTTATTATGTTATTTACTTACCACAGTAGTATTTATTTGAATTAAATACTGTTTAATAAAAAGTAATCGTAAAATTTTACTCAACGTCGAATCTGCTTTGATTTGTTTTTGATTTATTGAATCTTTTGCTATTATGAATCAAAGCGTTAAGATTCGCTGCCTTAACCATAGATAGATAACCTATCTATGAAACGACGTAATCGATTTTGAAAAATCGATATAACTCGTTTGTTTTTCGCGTCACTAATCTGGCCGTTCTTGCCAACTCAGTCAGCTGTTGGAGCTTGCAGGACACACCTTTATCACTCCGGTAAGTGTAATACTTTCGCCAATATTTACCTATCGTACGTCGAAGTGACGTATGGTTATATTTAGTGTCAGTTTTTTATATTTGAAAAAAATATGTTATTGCTACTTTTTTGAGAATAAATGTACATGTTTTTTATAAGTTTTTTACTTGTTAAAGTCCTCGATAAAAACAACACATAACGTCACAAAATCGTGTAGACAATGCAAAAATCAGTCGGTTTTTGTATGAAATGAGGGATGAACAGATTTAGGGGTCGGACAGTGAAATTGAGGACAATTTATTAAAAGTTGAAGTACAGCGTGATGCCGAAGACTATGACGTGAGTGCTCCACCAGTGGTAAAACCATTACATACTGAAGATGTTTCTGAAAATGACCCTGAAACTCCTGAAAGTACTTCGCCAAGTAAGTATGTCGAGTTATATTGACATGCCACAGCGTCAAATTCTTAGAGGCAAAAACGATCATCATTGGACGGCCACTAAAGGCAGAACAAGTGGCAGAGTATCATCTGCTAATATTATATGTACATCTAAGGGTCCAACTCATGAATAAATGCCTTTATGATCCTTTAGAGTGTTTCGGTATATTTATCGCTGATGTCATTGTAGAAGAGATAACAAAATGGACCAACGCTGAAATCCAGCTGAAGACTCAAAGGCCTGATATAAAAGCCACCTTTAAAATTACAAATTGTGAAGAAATTCGGGCTCTTTTCGGTATACTGACACTAACAGCTGCTGTGAAGGATAATCATTTGACCACGGATGATCTATTTGATTGTTCGTATTCAGGAAACAGATATTATGTTTCTGCCATGTAAAAGTGATATTTAGTTAGGTTTTTTACATTATAGAGATTACAAAAAGTTGATTTTAAAAAGTTTACATAGTATATTATAAGACTGACGCAGAGATTCCTAAATGTTTAAATTTTGTAAAGTAAGAAGTACCTTGTTTTGTTCTTTAATTTTTTTTCTAATAAAAATAAAAATAAACTCTAATGTTTTTCATTTATTCAGAACAAAATTACATACATTACGATATAATATCACATTCATAAACCTAGTATATGCATAATCCAAAATATGCTCACTCAATGTATGTTAATAAATAAAAAAAAATATATTTTTCACATTATTTATAATACAATAAAAACAAAGTTAGATGGTTTTGTTTCTATAGTTTATTATTTTTTTTTAATTTATTTAAATAAATAGCATTACTCACGTAAAAAAAAAAATCATTCGCACGTCGACTCGACGTATGGTTCTTACTAATCTTTAGTGTACAGTGAAATATGGTTATCTATCTAGGGTTAATAATATTAAATAAACTTACTGATATAATAAAATTTTCTCAAATAATGTTTATGCCATTGATATAACTTTTTGGCTTGTGAGTATAAATATACTCACAAGCATATACATATAACGCTTAATTTTAATTATAATCAAAATTAAACGTTATATGTATAACAGAAGACAGATACAAAAGGTATTCTTCTCGAAGATTGATCAGGCTGAGATCATTGGATTGGGCCGATCAATACACTTCATGTTTTCTTCATTGTGAATCAACCATACACTGGCACAACTGAAAACCATGAAACAAAATCAATCAATTAATCAAGTTTTTTAAAATTTGTATTTAAGTATAAATCATATACATATCTATTCAATTATTACAAGCCCATGAATCAACTGTACAAATATTTGCTATAAACTCTACGTAAATTTATTGTCGGTTCGACGAAAACAACTATATTTTTATGTGTCGAACTTCCACTAACTTTTAAGCACATTTTTAGGTTCAGTTTGCGTTTGTCGTATATACCAATCAGCTGAAACTGTTTAACAAGGATATATCTGGTGTGTTTCTTATGTTTTTTTTTGTAGGTAAGAACGTCCAAAGGAAGACTTATGTTTTGGTTTGTAAAGTGTTTGAGCGGCATTTGTATAGATCTTTATTTCGTAGTTTTTTTTGTAATCATTTTTAATCTTCCAATATTTATCCAATATCATTGCAATATTTAAATATTTACTCGTTAAATATTTTATCATTGCAAATTTTCAATAGTTGGCAATATCGAATATACTAACTAAGATATAAAAAGTTACTAGACAAAGAAACGATAACGCAGCGTACTCTTTTCAATTCCGCATAAAACAATATAACTCCCGAATTGAAATTACGTAATCTATAAGCGAAGTTTCGAAACAAAAGCCCTATATCGAATCACTTAACTGTATCAAACCTCGCAAGGCACCCCCTACTAAAATCGAACTGCTAAATTATTCTTGCGGCATAAACATAAACATTTATTCGATATTAGACTGGTATCGGTCCAAGACGCTCCAGGTGTGGGATTAGTTTTGCCAAATCATGTCATTTAATAGATTCAAGATTCTATATACCTATTGAGAGTTTAATAGCTATATGCAAGCAATACTTGGTGTATTTGAACTGTATTGATGTTGTAGACGTCATGACCTCAGATCGTAAAGATAAAGTATCGTGAATACGTTGGACGCTTTATTATTACTCGTAAATCTAGACCTGCTATCTCTTGTGCGAGATAACGTATAATTATCTATACTAATATTATAAAGCTGAAGAGTTTATTTGTTTGTTTGTTTGAACGCGCTAATCTCGGATTCGATTTGAAAAATTCTTTCAGTGTTAGATAGCCCATTTATCAAGGAAGGCTATAGGCTATATATCATCACGCTAACACCACCAAGTTAGATCATGCATGGAGTACTGCTGCCACTTATGGGATGGCTCTGCCAAGTACCAGCTTGCTGCTTTGGATTCTGTGGATCGACGCGCCAGAAGACTCATCGGTGACGAATCGCTAGTTAACTCTAGACTTCAAAGTCTAGAACACCGGCGCAAGGTTGCCTGTCTATCCGTATTTTACAGGATATATTTCGGAGAGTGCGCTCAGGAACTGTACAACTTGGTTCCACCTTCACCTTTCTACCATCGGACCGCAAGGCATCGCATGGATCTGCACCGTTACGTGGTTGAAATCCCACGATCTCGTACTAAGCGCTTCGCTTCCTCATTTCTAATACGCACCGCAAAAATTTGGAATGCCCTTCCGGCTTCCGTTTTTCCAAATAGCTATAACTTGGGTATCTTCAAATCAAGAGTGAATAGGCATTTTCTAGGCAAGCGCGCACCATCTTAGGCTGCATCTTTACTTACCATCAGGTAAGATCGCAGTCAAGCGCTAGTCTATATATGTAAAAAAAAAAAAAAAAAAAAAAAAAAAAAAAAACCAATAGGAGCGTAGCACCAATGAAGAATGTTTCAAAATCGGATTTTTTTCTCTTTTTGAGAGTTAAAGTTTCGCACAAATCATGTATTATGACAGAATTGATCCTATTCCACGCGCTCGAAGTTGCGCGCAGAAGCTAGTTAAAATATATGTATGCTATGTATGTGTATCTAAAATTGACATAATCTATAAGTGAAGTAATAAGATTTATGTCGAAAGTGTAATAGCCCAAAATTTATAAAATGTGTCTAAGTTAAGAGCGCTCAAGCCTATGTATGTGTCTAGAAAAAATTAAAATGTTGTTGGTTATAAATACACTGTAATTGAAAAAGAAAAATCTTATCAAGAATAGCTGAGCTAAAACTTTTTCAACTTATTAAATGCAAATCTTTGGCTTTGTTAACGAATCCCAGAATCTTTCTAGATTGCTTCCTTACCTCATGGAATGCAAAAGACTTAAGTTTAAAAAAAAAAATTAATGGAGGAAAGTTAGTTTTAAGTTTAGTTTCAGGGTACAGCAGGAAATTTCCTGCTCAAAAAATGGAGCAGCCCGACTGGGGTAGTACGTAGTACCTCGACTTTGCAGAAGACCACAGCTAAATAATACTGCTTTCAAGCAGTGTTGTGTTCCTGTTGGTGAGTAAGGTGACCAGAGCTTCTGGGGGGGGGAATTGGGATAGTGCCGGCAACGCGCTTGCGATGTTTCTGGTGTTGCAGACGTCTATAGGCTACGGTATTTGCTTACCAGCAGGTGAGCCGTACGCTTTTTTGCCGACTTAGTAATATAAAAAAAAGTTTTAATGCGTTTTGGACTGAGACATTTTTATTTACATCATAGCATGTATTTGTATAATTGTATATTTTGATAATAATATTTATTTGGAATGAGTAACAATTTAACAAGGTTAAATAATAAAAATCATTGATACGAGGACCGATTCTAAATCTAATAGGCTTTTCCAGAACAGCGAACGCGAAAGTCGATCACGATTCACGCCAGATTTACTGCGAAGACTTCACTGTATCGTGTTTAGTACATTTTATTATGACACTTGCAAGGTTTTCAAAATAATATATAACTTCTTGTTATCTTGACTTCTTCTTCAACTACTCGATTGGCACACAATATAATTATTTTTGGAGTTTACTCCTTAAGAATCGATTTTCATATAAGGCCCCCGGTATGAAAAAAATATGAGGTGTAAAATCTGTTGAACGAATGACCTTGTTACGTTTTTGTGTTCCATCTATCTGCTACTACGTTTACGATATGTAGTAGCGGCTATGGCCTACGACGTTTACGACGGTATCGGTTACGACAATTTCTAATAATGCCATCTATGGATGGCGTTATTTGATTCTTTTTTTATCATTTGTATGGTATTATAATCTTTTTCTTAGACCGTAAAGTCTTTTTTGTGCCTATTTAGACAGTCGATCTAAAGAAGTAAACTCCACTCGTGCGTTGAAGCTGACACACACACTTTTTTTAATAGTTAAGTTTGATTTTAGTTTTTAATTAAGTTTAGGCATAAATCAACAACTCTCAAGAGACACTAAATTAGTCAGTCCCTTGTTTCCTTTAAATATAAATTAAACACTTGCGTTCACTAGCTAATATATAATCATCTGTATAGAATATGTATGTATTTACTTATATATTATAGTGAGTATGCATAATATGTTTATGTATATATGTATAAGTGTGTTTTGTGTTTTGTTATTTATCTTTATATTTATTTGTTAGTATGACGTAGTATGTAACTTTTTTAAATATATATATATTATATCAACAATTTCTTGAAATATTCAACGAATAATTACTAAGCCTGTAAGTAAAGAAAAGTGGTGAACTAAATAATGTTATATCGTTGTATAGCAAACACCGGAGACAATGAATAACAATCCAGAAATCAAACTAATTAGTTATTTGGAGAAACATATAATTGCGTATTTGATTTACTTATAATATTATGAGAAGTTTATAAAAATTAAACATTTACTTTTTTGATACTAAGCAGATTCAAAAAGTTGAAAAATAAACGAATATATGTTGTAGCAATTATAAGACATAATAATAACTAATAAGAAACATATTAGAAACATTAAAATAAATATATTAATAATATAATACAAAATCATATTTAAATTGTGAGGTATTATAAACATAACATAATATATTATGTATTAACATAATATATTTTTGTTCTTTGGATTAATTAGATATAAGATATTAGATAATCAACGCTATTTCCTTTATGAACCTAACATAAAATTATGCGTATGATGTGCATACATAATTATATATACTTACGAATATAACAATTTAAGTTTGAAGTAATATGACACAACCAAAGGGGAAAAAACGAGGGTGCTTTAGACCACACGACTGAAGTAAAACTTACGAAACGTAACTCTCTCTCTTTCTATCTTCACCAACTTATATATCACTCTCAACTTCCGTTCGCCTTGCCTAATCACACTTTTAGTAACGCTCTCTTCACGCATTTGCCAGCTTACTCCCCAAGTCAAGCGTGCGTAAAGAAGTTTTACTTCAAAAACCAAATTTATAAGATACAATCAATAAGATACAAATATTAAACCTATAATTAAGCATCAACCTGTCAGAACAAAATTATCTTTATTGCAATGACGTAATAAGTAATTATACAATTTGAAACTTTGTAACATCGGTGAATTGAATATTTATTTATAATGCATGTAGTCTGGCCAAAAAAAATTTATGAAACTCGATCCCAAAACTAATTGGATTCATATTGATATGAATATTTTATGGAAAATATGACGTGAAGCTTTTTCACGGACAAAAATAAAACAACATGAAATAGCTGCCACTTGAGAAAAAGCATTTTGGACATTAGAAAAATGGGCAAGCGTTTTGATGTACCTAGAGGTGTGTATAGACGCCTGCACTCTTGCAATTGCGGGTTTGGTTCCCGCTAGCGATGGATTTTTATTACTATTCATACAAATATTTCATTCTGGTCTGAGTGTCTGTCTTTTGGGTCTTCCCTTCTCCTACATGAAGAAAGAGGTCCAGCAGTGGGATATTACAGGCTGAATCGAAACAACAAAAATTGTTTTACCGTATTTTTCATGCAAACAATTTGCACGTTGATAGTAATTGCTAAGATCGCAAATGCCATTTTGCTGTCTGCGGAGTTTCTAAGTGATTGTTCTGAGTAAAATATGACTTTTTAAAGGAGTGAATGAGTTAAAAACTAAAACTCTGCGTCACGAGCATAACCATCCCACGTCCAGTATCTAATTTTAAAACCACGCCTTACGAAAATCGTCGTCTCGAATCTTTGTCAAATTTCTCGGAAAGATAATTTAATATTTTTCTTTTTCATGTTTTGTCATCTCTATCTCTTCTCTATATATATAAAAATGAATCGCTAAATGTGTCGCTAAGCGCAAATCTGCGAGAGCGGCTGAACCGATTTCGCTAATTCTTTTTTTATAATATTCCTTGAAGTACGAGGATGGTTCTTACGGAGAGAAACATTTAAAAAATTCCCTGAAAAAGTCTATAACAACACTTTTCTATATTCCCATACAAAAGATTCGTAATAATACTTAAGTCAATTTGAACTTTAATACCATACCGTAAAGTTTAAGTGTTAGAGGAGGGGTTCCGGGAAGGATAAGTATTAAAAAAAATTGAATCGACTTTTAGGCGGTACGAAGTTCGCCGGGTCAGCTAGTATATAATAAAAACATTTAAATATCAAACAGCAGGGTTTAGAACTGATGTCTAATATCTGATAGTGATTTGTGTTAAGCACGTTCATATTATGTTATTTGATGTACGTTCAATGATATAAAACGAAGGCATATATATATATATTAAACACTTACAAGAGTTTTTATAAGGTTGAATTATTTGCGAACATTTACAAACCTAAACGTATATTATTTATATTTATATAAAAATCTTTCGTGACCGTGACTCTAAGTCTCTATATGTAATATGTATACATTGTGCTCTCTAAACGCATTGTGTATAATTACATGAATTATTCTATATCGGGCATTCGGGAATACATGTTTACGTAGATTTACTCTCCATTGCCGAATATGAGAAATAAATCAAATTTATGTAAAGCGTCGATGCCTCGTGACGTTATATACGACCAATGAATTCCTATAAATCTTCGCTTGAATACCACAATCAATGGTCATGGTCTGTACACATAGAGCCAAATACAATGAACGTATCCTAAATCCTAATAAAGAAGTTTGGTCTGACGTAATTAATTAACGCGTCTTCAAACTATTTAAATTTCACCTGATGGTAAGCGATTACCGTAGCTTATAAATGACTGTAACACCAGAAGCATAGCAAACGCATTGCTGCCCCTATCCCCAATTCCCCCAGGACCTCTGTTCACCTTACTCACCACATGATAGTGCTTGAAAGAAGTATTATTTAGCTGTGATCTTCTGTAAGGTTGATATGCTTCCCCAGTCGGATTGCTCCAAATTTTGAGCACGATATTATTTCCTTCTGTGCCCTACCTCAGTTTTTTACTGAAAGAATGTCTAAAGTAGCTATTTCTATAAAAATACTCATCAAAAAAATGTATTATGTTAATTTTAATTTTTCTAACATGTGTTAAAATACTACAATTACAAAAATAAAATAAAACAATAAAATTATAAATAAAAAACTTCCTCTAGAATGTCCGTGTTCGGCATGGCGCCTAAGACGCTGGCGGCATTACCCCGTTGAATAGCGAGGCTGAGCCTTTGGGCGAAATACTCGCCAGCTCTCAGGTCGCCACATGCAGGGACAAGCCTGGACGACAATTCTGACATGAATTTTTTCATGTCAGAAGACCAAGGGCCCAAGGTCTCCACAGCAAGCGCCGCAAATAAGTAATTGTCTGATAAATTACAATACTTACGGCGCTTGAGGATCTGGGCTTGGTCGGCGGCAGACCCGGCCCTCTCCGCAGTGTTATTAATATGCGAGGGGGCCAAGGTATCTACACAGGTAACATCCCATACCAGAGGACGCCCAAGATGCCACGGTACTAAGGTCATACCATCAGGTCTCTTGCCATCGCTTCTTGACAAACCAGACGGTTCTAACGTGGCTGGTAAAGAAGCGGTGACAAGAGCTCGACGAACTAAATCGTTCAGCGTACCGTGTCGGTATAATCTGCCAGCGCTCCTGGTACAGGATAAGCCATGTCGGCCAAGCCTGTCCACCTGCTGCCCACACGGACATATATGAGGCTCACATATTTTAGCGCCGAGCCGGAGACCCACCACGATACGTAATGTGGTGGGATCTAGCACGGTGCCTATATTTTTAGAAGGAAGAGCTCGTAGCCAGTGACCCGATTCACTTTCGGCAACTGCAAGCAAACGAGCTCTATCAGCGCTGCTTGAACATTGCTCTAGGAGGCAGGCATAAACAGATTTAACTGCGGGTATATCCCAGGCAGACTGTTTATTTTTTGTTAAATTGTTGGTGTCCTCATCTGGAAAGGAAGCCCTCCAACACTCTGTAGCTTCCGTCAAGTATGCCACCCGAACATCTTCTATAGGAGTATTAAGGATAGATGAGATGAGGGTGAGCGTACTGTGACAAGAAGCTAGAAAGGCAGGAAGAGCCAAGCTTGCAGATGTGCGGACACCTAAACCCCCGAAGTTTATAGGGAGGGTTGCCTGCATCCAAGAGCGATCATCAAATTTCAAATTTAGAATTTTTGACAAAGTATCTTTCAACGAAGAATCTAAAATATTCGTGATCGAAATAAATTTCCAAAATGGGCAGCATCTTAGCAAATACATGAATTTAGGAGCGAAAAGGCAAAGGCGTAATATGTAGGTGGCCATGTGAGGTTTTAAATCAAAAAGGCGGCCTGAAATCAAATTGAAATTTTCTAATTTTGAATTTATAATGGGAGAAAAAGCTTCAAAAAATATTGGAGCACCCAATAATAACAAATTTTCTTTTTTCATAATAGAAATGTTTGGTGTTATTATATTAAACTGTTGTGATAGTGAAGTAATTTTTTCTGTAGATAAATTGTCCGAAAACAAAATTTCACATTTATTAAAATTTAGACTCAGACCAATTTGATCAAAACGGCGAATAATGATATCAAGATCCTCCAATACTGATGACGCAGTGCCTCCCAAAGAACCATCATCAAGGTACCATACATTAAATTTTGAATTTAATTCATCGATAATCGGTTGTATTGCCAAACTAAAAATAACAGGGCCAAGAGGGTCGCCTTGCTGGCACCCCACGCAAGACTCAATAATATTATCACCAAATAATAATTTTGAAGGGGTGCCATAACATTGCCACATATATTCGAAAATTTCAGGAACTTCTTTTTGAATTTCTGAAAGAAGAGCACCCCTATCTACCGAATTAAATGCGTTTTTAACATCAATTTTGACAAAAACGTCAAAGTTCTGATGTAGTAAAAAAGATCGAGCCGCGTGCACTGCAGCCTCACAACCCCCATTGACTCCAAAGCCAAGTTGTCGTGGTTTAAACCTTTGAGTCAAGCGCTCGCGGTATTCACGGCAACAAAGCTTTGAAGCCAATCGTCTCAGAGTACATCCCACAGCAATTGGCCTAATACCGCCATCTTTCTTTTTGAGAGCTACAAGGTTGGCTCCGTAAAGGATAGGTGTTATATCCGAGGGAACTCTACCAGCCAACATTAAATTTAATAAACTGGTGAGCTCCCTCAATAGATCTTTCCTCACATCACCCAAAAATGGATCAGTTAAGTCTTTTAGGTGCTGTGGGGAAATGCCGTCTAAGCCTCCAGCAGAGCCATTGGAGAAAGAACGAATGGCTCTATCGGTGGCTTCCTCGGTTACCCTCAAAGAAATTTGCTTATGGTCAGTACCCCGAGTGGGCGAAGCTGCAGTCGTGGGATGCTTTTCGCGCAGTGCACCCAGTGTGTCGGGTGAATGCACAGCCAAAGAATCATCAGAAAACAATAACTTTATAGCGCCTTTAGTGTCACCTTCTGATAATTTGTTTTCTACTATTTTCAGTTTATTAGAACTATTTGTTTCAAAATTACTATTAAAAGGCGCTGTCTGAATTAAAGGAATTATTTTATTTGTACTATTTTGTTTTATTAGATTTGTCAGGGAAATTTTGGCTGATCTATTTCCAATGTTTAAAATTTTATAGGCAAATGTTAATAAATCATACCACGCATTTGTACTGTTTTCTGATACTACCTTGGCTATGCACTCAGTAAGACTGCGAGCTACTGTCAAACGTGCTCCCTTAGGGATACGCTTCACTAATTTTATATTTTTCTTGAAATATGCGAGCCTCGTATGTATAGGGTCATTGCTTCGATCCCCATCTGTACCTGTGTCAGCAGCTGAAAATATAGTCTGATTCACTGAGACGTCTACACGTGGCACGTGCATACGACTACAGTGAATCTTAAGACCTCTTGGGCCTCTAAATACTCTATCACCGTCACAGATGGGGCACCGTAACAATGACTCATTATTATTACTACTATTTATAAATTGCATACACTAGTAATAAAAGACTAAAAAAATATAAGGTAAGTAAATTTAAAATGCACATATACACAATAGTAAAAGTTCAATTCTCACAAAACAGTTCTCTTCTCGCAAAACCAAAAATTGAAAAATCTTCCGAGCACCATGACGATATTAATTTATCCAGATAATCGAGTATGGAAATATTTTTTATGCAAATCATTTTAGTAGTTTTAGTATTTTATTTAAAGAAAATAATGAGTAAGTTTGTAGCAGATATAATTTTCTTATGTTGATTCTGGTGACGGCAAAATTGATGAAATGTCAAAACCAACATCACAAATTTTCATCCGAAATAAAAGGTCATATTGTTGTTATTTTTCACTTTTCCACACTTTTAATATACACGGAGAATCTTCAATTTGCTACTTTGCATGAAAATAACATGTAAATATTAATATATTATTATTTATTTACTTTTAGCAAATTGGCTCGATATCACATTGACAGCCGTCAATAGATCAATTTTAATTAAATATATTAGAATGTCCTTTCGTTAGTATTTTAGTTCATGTTTTTAAATAAATATCAAGTACTAAATAATAGAAACTTTTAAATAAAGATAAACGGCGAGCTATTTTTAATTTAACTTTTCTTGTAAACTGGCTTAATTTGATCAAGATGCAGCTAAAATATTCATCTACGAGTATACAAAATAATTAAAATAATTCATCCTACATGTAATGATCCGTTAGTAATCCGTGGTGGTGGTGGTGGTGGTTAGGGTTTCTCTCAAAGCTAGGATCAGGTATAAGACTACCCGCGAGAGAACTAAAGTAACCAATATAGCCCATATAATTAGCAAGCTGAAGTGGCAGTTGGCTAGTCACATGAGTCGCAGGACCGATGGCCGCCTGCTCAGGCGAGTCTTGGAACTATAAACGGGTTTGGTATCTTAAGCCTTTTTTATTTACTGTGCATGTTATGCCCGATTAAAGGGAAGAAAATATAAAATTAGCCGGAAAAGAGAAAGACACAGAACTTCAGATATTGCGGGAGTTTCTAGGCATTGAGAGTGGTAGAGAGAAAAAGAGAGAGAAAGAGAAAATGAAACTTTATACATTTACTATAATAAATGCTTTCACTTTGTTAATATTTCAAATTCAAATTTCTCGCAAACAAAATTTTTGTGTTGTCTTTATGCATTAGATGTGGAATTTTTGTTATTTAAAAAAGCAATCAACGTGTAAAAATACTGTATTAATACGATAAAAGCATATTTTAAAAGATATTCAAGGAATTCCTGCGCGATTGTATTGTTCGTTGATATTAAAATTGTGCTCAAACAGTTTGTGTCGTTATTTATGCCAGTGTAAAGTTTCAAATTAAAATTTTACGGCCGCGTGTTTTACAATGGGCAGCAGAGTTTGTTAAACGGCAATGCGCCGTTAAAATAAAAGCTACGAGTACCGATAAAAAAATTAGTGGAATCTATTTATTTACTTATTTCCATGACACCTGTTTCAGTATTCGCATATTACTTGCATCTATACTAATATTATAAAGAGGTAAAGTTTATAACTTTGTTTGTATATACGGGGTAATCTTCGCAAATACTGATCCGATCATGAAAATTCTTTCGCTAACAGAAAGCTACACTATTCTGGAGTGACAAGATAAAAGGAAAAAGATAACAATAAATAAAGATTTTAAATCAGCAGGATTTGAACCTGCGCCCTCTGACGTGCCGTGTCAACAATTCAATCTAATCAAGCATTATTATTTGCCTTAGAAATTAATTGGTGATTTTAAAACATTTATATTTATCTGATTTGCTGAAAATAGTGAGAGTGTATTGGAACATATCAAATTTCACCGTACCCTTCTTATGTGAAATGGATTATAACGCCCAACGAAGTGGGCACGGGTCGGCTAGTATATTGATAAAAGCGTTAGATCAACAGATAACGATTCAGCAATTTAAATTCGAAAAATAACGCAATCGCATTAAATTAAAACACAAATAGTACATAATTAAAATTAACTCTTACAATACAGTGAGTTCAATAATACTGGCCCATAAAAAAATGCTCTATACCTTCTTACCTCTTACCTTTTTTGGACCAAACCCCAAAAATATTTAATTTGCAAAAAAATGAATTTTTTGGCGATTTTGGCGGTTTTTTAGAGTTTACTCAAGATTAGGGGGTGTATGGAACAAACAGACTCCAAATTCGGATATAATACATAATAAATAACATAACCCTAGATGTGTCTAAATCTTTTACTTTTAATTAATGTATTAAAGGTATTGTATACGAACTAGTTGTCCGTGTCTTATGCCATTAAATAGAATCGAATATTTGTATAAATATATAAAATTATGACTTGAGCGCTCAACTTACATTGTTATTCATATCACAGTTGTATATAGGCATATCATTTATTTAACCACGCGTTGGCGCTGCGGTCGCAGTAGTATGTTGCACTCGCGGGTTCGATCTTCGTACATCTGGACTTACAATTGTTTGTCGTGGTCTGGGTGTTGGTGCTTGTGTATTGGTTGTTTTTGGTCACCAAACCAAGGAAAAAATCCTATTGGAGGCTGTTGAATTTAAAGCGTTTATTTATTTATTTAAAACATAGTCTTATTCCGAAGTTTTTACTATTTGATAGTTAAATGTTGGACCAACTTATTTTATTGAACGAGTGATTTATGAGATTACTAATAAGGCGTTTGAAAAAGGGCGAGATCGAGTGAACGCAATACTGAAGGGTCTTTTTTTTTGCGGCAGCAGTCCAAGGTTGACTTGTTTATTTGTTATTTATTCAGTGCAGGGAGCATCGAATAAAACACAAAGTTCGGAGAAAGGGGACATTGTTTTTAACCGACTTCAAAAAAGGAGGAGGTTTCTCAATTCGACCGTATTTTTTTTTTTTTTTTTTTATGTATGTTCGGGCATAACTTCGTCGTTTATGAACCGATTTTGATAATTCTTTTTTTGTTGGAAAGGAGATATCCCAACTTAGGTACCATGATAAGGAAACCAGGATCTGATGATGGGATCCCAGAGAAATCGAGGGGAACCCTCGAAAATTGTAGTGACGACTAGTGCGTTTTATCACTTTTTCCTTAACTACTATAAAGCACTACTATTTAATGAAGGTCTGGAGTCGATCTGATGATGGAGTCGAAAGACAGTCGAGGGAAATCTTCAACTATTTACAGCAATCACCTGCTGTTTGAGCTTCATTCATTTCTATTGATGAGAACTTTGCACCCATATGAGTTACAAGTGCCATTACAGGTCTGATGATGGAGCCCATAAATAGTCGAGGGAAATCTTCAACTATTTACAGCAATCACCTGCTGTTTGAGCTTCATTCATTTCTATTGATGAGAACTTTGCACCCATATGAGTTAAAAGTGCCATTACAGGTCTGATGATGGAGCCCATAAATAGTCGAGGGAAATCTTCAACTATTTACAGCAATCACCTGCTGTTTGAGCTTCATTCATTTCTATTGATGAGAACTTTGCACCCATATGAGTTAAAAGTACCATTACAATTTACAGGTCTAATGATGGAGCCCTTAAATAGTCGAGGGAATTCCTCAATAATTTACAGCAGTTACTTTTGGTTGTTTGACGACCGCTTTGATATAATGGTGCATGTGCCGTGTCGGCGGCGCCTAAACACCGACGGTCGCGGGTTTGATTCCCGCTCGGAGTGTATATTTATGTTTATACAAATATTTATTTTCGGTCTGTAGGTTTCGGTTCGGTCCCGGAGAACATGCTAGGCTGTCAGTCCCGGTTGTATATCACGAACACCTAATAGCGATCTTTACTCATATATAGTAGGTACTTATGACGACGCGTTAGCGCAGCGGTCACAGCACTGGCTTTTGCGCTGGCGGTCGCGGGTTCGATCCCCGTTCACGACGGACATTTGTATTGGCCATATAGATGTTTTTCGTGGTCTGGGCGTTTGTGTTTGTGTGTTGTGTATGTTTCTGGACTCCCGACACAGGAGAAAACCCTACTGAGGGCCGTTGAGTGTGAAGCGTTTATTCATTGTTTATTATAGTAAGGAATATATCCGCCAAACCACAGTAGAGCAGCGTGGTGGATTAAGCTCTGATCCTTCTCTTACATGAAGAAAGAGGCCTATGCCCAGGAGTAGGATATTACAGGCTGAAGCGTTTTATTTTGTTGGGCTTACTTAATACTGCCGAGAAGCATCCTAATTAGGTCTACACATCACTAAAAATTGTAAAATAAAATAATTTTTAACAAAAAAAAAACCGACTTCAAACAGGAAACTAAAAAGTAACAAATAAATTTACTTAGCACAAAGTAATTCTTATTTTGATTTAGTTAATCAGAAATTATAAAATAAATATTTTATAATTTTGAAGTCGGTGCCAAGTAAAACAATAACTAGGTATATTTAGGTATTATCAATTTTTCTCACCCCTCAAGATAATATTGGCAGGTAATTATTACGGAATATCTATCCTGTAGTACCTAATTAATTATCTTCATAAAATAGTATTCGGAGACCGGGCACGGCATAAAGTTCACAAATTCGGTGAACATCTGTGGTAGATATAGTACTGAAGGCACCGACTTCAAAGTTATAAAATATTTATTTTATAATTTCTGATTAACTAAATCAAAATAAGAATTACTTTGTGCTAAGTAAATTTATTTGTTACTTTTTAGTTTCCTGTTTGAAGTCGGTTTTTTTTTTGTTAAAAATTATTGTGTTTACGTTTTTATAGTGAAAAATAAACTCTTTTATATCGAAAAGAAATCGATAATTTAGGATAAGTTTAAAGAAAATACATGACAAATATTGTACGGTTGCCCAATTTTAAAACACAGTAAGGTACACATTTTTCGAAATTGATTTTTAGCATCTTTCGTTCCAATGGAGTCGTTTTTACATGATTCTAATATAATAATTATAAAAATTTAATTTGTGTCCCTTACTGTGTTTTGAAATTGGGCAGCCGTGTAGTTACATAATATACAGACTTGAAAAGGTATTAACAATTTTAACAAAGACAGAAATCATGGTTTTCCGCAATCCTCATCCAGCCTACACCGGCAATCTTACGTAGATCGTCGGTCCAGCGCGTGCAGCGGGCTGGAGGTCGTCCCACACTGCACTTGCCAAGACGCGGTCTCCCCTCCACGCCACGTCTGGTCCATCGACAATCGGCCCTGCGACATAGTTGACCACCCCACTGCCACTTCAACTTGCTGATTCTGTGGGCTATGTCGGTTACTTTCGTTCTCTCGCGGATAGTCTCATTTCTAATCTATCTGTGAACCACACATTTGCATGTAAATACAACATTCTGTTACAGATAAATTTACACAAACACACAACATTATTATTACATACGTATACGGCTGTATTGAAATGAAATGAATAGCTCTAAAGCTTATTATTCGGTGTAGGATTATATTAATGATAGAGATGAGTGGATTTAGTGACGCTGTATTTCATGTAAGATATTACCAATGTTTGTATTATAGTGCAGTTTTTTTAAAAGTAATTAGGTACAAAGCTTCTTGCCGATTATTCTCTGCAGAATTTACATTCCGAATCCGTGGTAGCTTCACTTTTAACGATAATTAATAATATTATTTGTAAAATGACGATTCGAAGGTACTTTTGAAGCCTATTTAAATAAAGTAGTTTTTGATTTTTATTTTGACTACATATGAAATATGTATTAAGTTTGATAGTTGCAGTAAAACTAAAGCCAATAGTTAAAAGCTGAAGCTAATATTAAAGTAAAACGACTCGCTATTGTCTAGCTGTTTGATGTCTCGGTTTGTCAAGTCGTTAACGTTATCGCACCGTCATTTACCTAGCCATTTTATTGAAAAGCTGAACGTCACTAAGATTGCTGTACAAACGCCGCCGTTTTGTGACAAAGCTAGTAGAGACGAATTGAACATTCTATAAGGATTATTAGTATAATCTGTGATAAGGATGATCAGTCACCAGCCCCCGTGATACAATATATAATTTTTTCACAAGTTCGTATAATATGGAAGGCTAGACATCTTCACAACAAAAATAATCATTTAAAATAAATCAAGCTATTTAAATATTTGTTCCAACACAATTTTTTTTTAAATTCGAACTAGTAATTCCTGAGACAAGCGCGTTCAAACAAACAAACTCTTCGGCTTAATATTAATAGTATATACAATTATTAAAAGGTTAATAATAAAGATGATTTGATATTAAGATAATTTTTAAAGGTTAATATAATAATAGTAAAACGTTATTTAATGACGTTTGTAAATTGCTTCGCAGCCAACTTCAATAAAAAGATTTTTGATTCTATTATTATAAGTCTTTCTTGGTGAAATAGGTTCTGGTGTTGTTGGTGTTTTGCAGTAATTAAATTATCTAAAATAATATATTCTAATAAGTTAGTAAGCAGGTACCAGAAAATACAACAACAAAAAATCTTCAATTTAAGTAACGTTTCGAGTCATTTCTCGGAAGCGGTGTTCAAATCGTTTGATCGATTTTCATTCAAGGATAATGCAAAATGTAGAAAGTAAAAATCAAGAGTTCCAAGCTAACGTTGCCGCTTTTGTCGTTCACTCGTTGAAAAAAGAGAAATTGGAACACACTTCTCAGTCTTGCAAACTTAATCTGGAAATGTCGAATTTTATTCGTCTGACAGGTAATTTTTAGTGTTGTGCTTTTAACATTAAAATCTAATACTCAAATAAACTCAAAAAACACAGAAAATGACGTATATAAATCATCGTGCCTACTTATTTTATTTTATGTATGTATATCATTAAAATATTTTAGTTTTACTGTGTGTATTAAGTATTTTAAACTTGTATTTATTAGCTATATACCTTATTGTATAGTGTACACACAGTTATGCATAATATAATTTTGTGTAAATTGTGTAAATATATTATTAGATCGTCTTATTCATTGCAAGTACATCTATATCGATCATTAATAATAATATCTTCCGTAACACGGTTGCCTGGCAGAAATCGTTTTAGCAGACTCATTACTACATACCTAACTTATTTACTTACTTATAACTGGATTTACTGGATAAAGGCTGCCAATTCTAAACCGAGATGGTGAGAAAACTTGCAAGTTATTTCAGAAGGTATAAATTTCAAATAACAATAATACACGTTCATTTCAGACAAGGTTTGGTTTCACCCGCGTAATTAGTGATTTAGTGGGAATTTCGGGTTAAAAAGTAGCCTATATGTTATTCTAGATCTCCAGCTATCTACGTACCAAGTTTTATTAAAATTGGTCCAGCATTTATAATAATAGTGGGATAAATTTTCATTACGATTTACAAATATTGAATCATTTGGATAACCAAATCTTAAAGATAACTCATATTATGGAATTAATAGGTATATTATATTTATTAAGTTGCAGTTTCAAATATTAAGCAATTTTCAATTTTTTTTCTTATATTAATTATTATCAAAACTATCTCTATAGTGAAGTAACGATTAATGCATAAACTAAGTAATGTTAAAATAAATACTAAATTCTAATATATCAATAAACGAATAAGAACTACTAACATTTGAAAGTCGGGGATTATCAAGCTATTACTTCGAGTTTTATTACATTCTCATCGATGGAAATAAAGTAGCGTAAAAATTCTAATCGCGGCACCGGATTTAAATTGTTTTCCATGAACCGTAACCCGTAATACGTCACGCTAAAATGTCTTGAAAAATACTTATGCGGAATCGATCGCGTTTTGTTTCTCATGATCTATACATATAATAAAATGGTAGGAAAGTCAAAACTGTACATTGAATATTTTTTTAAAAGAATACTTGGGGTGTGATCTACAATCGATACTAAAGCCAAAAATATAGTTTTTAGAATTTTTGTCTGTTTGTCTGTATGTATGTTCGGGATAAACTCAAAAAGTACTGCATAGATTTACTTCAAATTTGGCACGAATATTATTAAGAAGTCGGGTCAGAACATAGGCTACATATTATCACGCTATCAGCTACGGGGAACGAGCAGTGAACGCACGCAGACGACGTCGCGGGCAGCAACTAGTAGATGCTAAATTTAATAAATAAATTTAATAAAATTTAATAATCAAATCTTACCTTTTAATAATATGCAATGAGCGTTTTAAATTTTTTTATTTTTATATATTTAAAAAACCAACAGCTTTACAAATTATAAATTTTATAGCTATGTACATGTAGTATTGCCAATAATAGGTTTCTCTTAAATTAACAAATAATAATACTGTAACAATCAAACTAACTGTAAAAATACTAAACTAAGGAATTCTAAACTAAGGAATTCAAGGATGCTATCAACTTGAAACTACCGATATTAAATTTAGACAGACCTGCACACCACGCAAAACAACAACAAAACAATTATGAGCATGTTGATCGAATATTTCAAAGTATCATTTTACAAATTACGATAGTTAAGTCTATCTAAACGTAACGTACCTAATTTCATTTAATTTTAAATTATTTTATTGGCGTGTAAACAAATAAACAAATATGCTTAATAAACATACGCAGTCATCTGTTCCTAAATTAGGCAACGGACTGGCGACTTTTACATAGAATCCAAAATCCATTTGCTTTTGTAAATCAATCGTTTTTTTTATTCCCTGTTGTAATAACCTTGTCCTGACAATAACAATACAGCACAAAAAAGAATTTCAAAATTTGATGCAACTGTTCTTTAGTTAACAACCGCTCTGGTGTAGTGGTACGAGTAATCGCCTAAAACACCGGCGGTTTGCGGGTTCGATTCCCGCTCGGGAAAGATATTTGTATTTGTGCAAATACTCCTTCCTGGTTTGGATGTCTGTCCTTGTGGGTCACCCCACTTTGCCTCGGAGAGCACGTTAAGCCGTCAGTCCCGGTTGTTATCATAAATATCTAGATAGCGATCGTTACTCATAGTAGGGAATATATCCGCCAACCCGCAGTGGAGCAGTGTGGTGGATTAAGCTCCAATCCTTATTCTACATGAAGAAAGAGGCCTATGCACAAAAGTGGGATGTTACAGCCTGAATGTGTTCGGAAGTTATATGCGTACCTACATTTCAACGACTGATTTTTATTTAGGTATGTAAGATTTATTATTAAGTAGCATTCGTAATATTTAAAGTAATGAAAATAAACATAAAACAAAATATATATTTATTCAGTGCTCTCATAAGTATATAAATAGTAGCATAGGAAGCAGACGGTATCTTAGAAGCGTGTATAGGAGGCGACCTTGTCACTTGCAACAATCTCTTTCAGGCAGTCTTTGTGACAGATACTTATTCAACGATATTTAGAGGTTGGTCTAAATTTAATTTAAGAGCTAAATCAAACTTAAAACTTTGAAATAAGAATATATATATTCTTATTTCAAAGTTTTAGGTTTGGAATCTAACTCTAGAAGGACCAAATTTGAACCGTTTACAGAGATTTTTAAGGCGCTCAAGCTTAGTTTTGTTGCTCCTTTTAAGGTCCAGAAAAGATGTATACTTAGTCAAGGATTGGTAAAAGTAGTGATATAATAAGAATATTTAATTTTTTAATAAATAAAAGAAACAAAAAGGTATTTTTATCTTGCAACGGTGAGTAAAAATTCTAAACTATATACATAATTATTATTAAAAAATAGTGTATTAAATTCTGAAATCTTAATACTTAGTACTTACCATGAAATAATGACGGGACAGTTTTCGAAGAAAAAAAATTGGTGGCGTCTGTATTAAAATGTGCTGTGTGGCTTAGGCACTGTGCTGTGTGGCTACGGCACTAAAGAATGTAGCCACCCCCTCTCTTCCCGTGGGTGTCGTAAGAGGCGACTAAGGGATAACACAGTTCTACTACCACATTGGAACTTAAAAAAAGCCGACGGATGGCGGGATAACCATCCATGCTGGCTTTGAAATACACAGGCCAAAGAGGGGCAGCAGCGTCTTCGGTGCGACAGTCAGCCCTGCGGTCACCAACCAGCCTGCCCAGCGTGGTGACTATGGGCAAAACATAATATGAGTTCGCGTCATAATGTCGGGCGCGAACTTGTGGAGGCCTATGTCCAACAGTGGACTGTGATAGGCTGTAGTGTGTGTAGTGTGAGTGTGCTGTATTAATCAATGTCAGCAATTTTTTTTTTAATTTATATTTTTCGTATCCTGTAGGTAATATCTTTACCTTCACCTGTAATAGCATTATTATAGGTAAGTATAGGCCTGTGTATTTTATTACATAGTACCTGGGTGACCGAGCCTAGCTCGGTATTCTTAGTATTTTTTTTTGTTTTTTTTCTCGGTGTTTTTATATTTTATTTTTATTTACATAAAAAATCAAGAGAAAAAAAGGAAAAATAATAATAGATTGGAGACGGATTTGAACCATGGTCTTATCGGTTGAGTCCGAGCTACCGATTTCCGACCTGAGCTATTTCACCGTTATTGTAAATTGCGAAATTAAGCTTCGTATTCTAATGATATTTTTCATTGCCTAAAAACAGGGATAAAACGATATTTTTTTTAAATGAATCCTAGCTAGATCAATTTTTCGCCCCCGAAATCCCCTGCATACTAAATTTCACGAAAATCGTTGGATACGATTCCGAGATTCAGAAAAAAATATTATATATACAAGAATTGCTCGTTTAATAGTATAAGATTAATAATACTTTTAATGACTTTGAATTATTTATTTTTATTAAGAAAACATTTTTGTCAATGATATAGAAATTAGGCAGATTCATTTGTTGTCAAAGAATCATTTGAGCGGCAGATTTATTCTTAAACCCCTCCAATTTATTTTCAAACATCAAAGCGATGAACAGACACAAAGCCAAATAAATGGAAAAGAGGATGTTTCCCGTTTATGCGAATGGATTAGTTAAATTTAGATCCGACTCGGTTCCTCCGTCAATCATTTGCTTGTTTGTATTGTTTATATGATAAGCAATTTGAAGTTAGGCTAATTTTTATATTTTCAATATCTACAAACCAATTCGAACGGTTTAACATGAATTACATTTTTGATAGTTATAACCACATAACCGTTTGCGAAGAAATTAGCACGTATTATTAGCAAATTATAATTATTAGACCCGAATTGACGTGCTACTTTTAGTTCCGAAATTAGGGGGTGTAATTTAAATAAATATTGAACTTTGTTTGTGCAATAGTGCAAATCTACAATATCGGACACGGTCTTTAAGGAATATAAGTAAATGATAGCGTGGTAATTTTGTGTTCAAATACGTAAAAATTCAGATTCATTTTTTGTTGTTTTTATAATAATAATTAATCATAATAAAAGCATTATAATTCTAATAAAAAATATTGACACCAGTTAGATGGTCAAAAAACTTACGAGATGTCTTGGCGAATTTTCATCAAGAAAGTTGTCGAGAAAAATTTCTTCGATACTTTCAAAAGCATCATAACGCAACGGGAATATAACTTGGACGCTGAAAGTTTTGCAATTTATGAAAACTTCATTTAGCTGCAGATTTTTATCGATATATCTTATTTTTATTTTTACAATAGCTAGTCTTTTACTTAATGTAACATTTAAAAATGTTTTTTGAATATTGCAAAACCAGAACTATTGCAAGTGCATTGCCGAACCTATCCCCAATCCCTCCAGGGGCTCTGGTCACCTTATTCATCACAGGAACACAACACTGCTAGAGAGCAGTCTTATTTAGGTGTAATCTTCTGTAACGTCAAGATACCTTCTGTTACCCAGAGGGCTGCTTCAGATGTCGAGCAGGATATTTCAAGCTGTGCCCTACGTCAGGAAATAAAATTTTGCTAAATGCTCAAGGCACATAAATATTCACTTCACGATTCAGCCTGTTATATCCCACTGTTGGGCATAGGCCTCTTCCCCGTGTAGGAGAAGGATCAGAGCTTAATCCACCATGCTGCTCCAATGCGGGTTGGCGGATATATTCCCTACTATGAGTAACGATTGCTATCAGGTGTACATGATAACAACCGGGACCGACGGCTTAACGTGCTCTCCGAGGCACGGTGGGGAGACCCACAAGTACAAACATATTACTTGTTGTACAAATATATCACTTGTTGGTTAATTATTTTTTTACTAGGATACATAACTATTTTTTGGCTAATGTTTTGGAAATTAAAAAAAAAAAAAACTTTAAACAAGTATGACATATAAGTACTTTTCTTGTAAAATAACAACTAAAGATAATAAAAAAAAATCTCTAATAAATAGCTCTAGAACTACGAAACTCAACATAGTTCCAAAAAGGTGGTGTTATAAAGATATAATTTGCGGGGTTCAATTATAAGAATTTACCGAACTCTGGGGACGGGGCTGACAGGTGGGCAGTAAATTACACCTTTACCCGGTCAAGTGGATATGACTTCACATAAAACGGGATATATTTTACGTAATATATTATTCACATACTTCAAGATTTTCATCGTAAAAAAAAATTATGATGAATGAGATTGTAATAACGGATAGGATATTACCTAAATAAAAAATAAAAATTGAATTAATTTAATAAACTTTAGAATACATAATTTCATCCCACGTTTTTTTGTTAGTTTTTTTTTTTTTGTTTGTGCATTTTATTAATCTAATATTACAAAGAGGTATTTGCTATTTTTTATCGATAATTTTTTTTTATTTCTTCTGCTTTGCAACATCACAAACATTATAAATATCATTGGTGTTTTTGCAGATAAGTACCTAATTACGTTTGCGGCGGTCAGGAGGTCGAAAAGAAAACCACATAATTATTAATTATGTATTAAGTCGATATTAATACAATCTTACAACTACATCCTATAACTAACGTAATATTGTATCAATGCGATATTAATACAATAATGATACTAAAACTACATCTTATAACTAACGACTACTTCAGTCGATGTGATACTAAAGAGTAATTAAAATAATATTACATTTAATAAAGTTACAAATTAAAACAGTGGGGCATTGAAAGGCTAATACGGGGAAATCGGCGAGTGTGGAAAACTCGTACGGTGGTCGCCAGGTAGCCGCCAGGTGTTCGCTTGGGAAGATTCCGTCAATTTAGTACGTTAGCATATTCGAGGGATCAAGGTTCCGTAACTAAGTATAAAATATTACTAAAATAATATAAATATTACTAAATAGTACTATAAAATATTTTTAAATTTTATTTACAAAACACAAATACTGGGCATTCATTTTAAATTAAAATTGTTAATATCAAATACCGTTAAATTATTAATGTATTTTTATAGGAGAAATGACGAATATATAAGTAGATTTGTTTAATTGTCACAAAATATTCCATCTAAATATACATCAAACGCTTATAGACTGAATAGTGGTAAATGCATTAAATGGAGAGTATGTTTAGGTATACTGGCTCTTACAGATATTTGTATAGCCTAAACGTAATTGTCCTGGTCTTTGATTATGAGCGTTAAGACCGCCATTTGTACGTGCTTATGTTATCCTTTTCGATGCAAATTTTTTTTCTCTTAGTGTACAATAAAGTATATTCGTATTTTATTATTGAATAAAAATCACAAAAGTAAATAAAACAAGTGAGCGATTGTTTTGTTAATTTATTGTACGTATACACACTTATAAAGTTGCGCCTATCACTCAAAGTGTAAGTTAACATAAGAAAACGATATAGCACTTTAGATTGGTGGCCTGTTATTATTTATTTATTTTACACTTTATTGTACACCAAACAAGAAACAAAATAAATAAGCAACATTAACAGCGATTATTAAAAAAAGTGTACAAAAGGCGGCCTTATTGCTTGAAAGCAATCTCTTCCAGGCAACCTTAATTGTGCCTCTGAGTGTATATAATATACTCTTGCAAAAAGTCACAGGTATCCTTAACCAACTTTCATCGAATCTTTTTCGTAATACTAAATGGGTTTCCATTCATAAGGATTATATCTCATTTATACCGCATTGGATTTCTGAAACGGGCGAATATTTGCTATAATACGAGAAAAAAGCAACTTAGTTGTGCGAGCCGGACTTTGAGTAATGATGGCACATTCGTGAGGCCGAACGCATATTGCGCCGTGGAACAAATCACGGTATAGAGACTTCCAATACAATGGAATACTAAAAAATACTTCCAATACTTCAAATCCAATGGGTGAGTTGAATCAAGTATTAAATAAGACGTGTTCTTTTCCGAAATCCCAAAATCTATATTGTGAACATACTTATCGTTGTGTGTGTCAACGGCATAATAAGGTGACCATCAGACTCCCAATAGGGGTACGGTCGGCAACGCGCTTGCGATGCTTCTGGTATTGCAGGCGTATGTTTGCCGACCCACTTGCACAAAAAAAAGTCAACCGATCAAATATGCCCGTAAAGAATAACGCCGACATTCCTACATTTCCGTAAAATTTAGTTTATATCTAGTATATATCTAGCAATACCCTAGTAATTGTATTAGCTTTTACCCGCTATTGTTAGATATTACGTATCAAAAAATAAGTAATTTCAGAACTGAAATGTAACAATGTCTAGTAGTCTGAAATTACGAGTTGTTCATCTATTTAATTTTCATCATCACTGCTATATTAAAATAAATTAATGAAAATATAAAATTCTCTAAATCCACTTTTATTTACAAAAATCGCCAATCGACAATCAGGCGGATTAACTGATGTTAAATGGAATTGTACTCACCGATGCTTATAATTCTGCTTTTATTTTTTGGACATGAATGCTGCTGAGTTCAGGTGCTACATTTAGGGGGCATTAGCTACTAAGAAGGTATGATCTTTTGAGTGCCTCGATTTGTGTTTATAAAAAAAATGAAAAATTTTATGGCAACGGATATAAAATACCAATAAATTCCAGTTCAGGTTTGAACATGCGGGTAAAATGCTAAGAATCATTATAATTATAGAAAATGCAAGTTTAAAGTAATTACTTGAAAATATGTCGACTACCACTCTCAAGCAATTTTGACAGTGCGAAGACCATAGTTGAAAAAACTATAATAATCACAATATACGCTATTTGTGCATGGATTTATTTACTTTTGTTTTTATGTTTATTGACTGTGAATTTTTAATTCTTCCACCGCATTTAATTATCGTAGTGTTATATACCGGCGGAATGCTGGTATATTGATTTCTCTTGATGGACTTCTTGTCAGGATAATGAAAGTAACGTTGTTTGAATTTACTGTTTATTCAAATATGTTCACGTTACAATTAACATTGAAGAGAGCGTTACACTATAGGTTACAGAGGCGTTTTGATATTGAGGACTGATATGTTCAGTCTGTATCGGATGGATACTGAATCTAGTCTGACGCTTACCGATGGATGTTCGGTATTTATTATTGAATTACACAACTCCCACTTTTCTCGGTTCCCTTGCATTCGCAGAACGATTACAATTTATGAGGTAATGACAAAACAATGACCATGGGAACGTTCGTTGGAGTATTGTTAGTATTGTTTATGATCTATAAATTTAAGCATGTGCGACAAATTGAAAAGACAATACGAATCAATACTTCAAGCTGTGACAGTGTGATTTGACGCAAGTACAATGGCTACATCGAACACAATAACAAACTAATAAGACAATAAGTTGAATAGATTAACATGTGCGTAAAGTTATTTAGTAGCTAGTTCAATGGGTTCTTTACTTTAATGTGACAATGGATGCTGAGTTATGGGCGAGCAATTGTAAGAGTAAAACAATAGACTCATCTGTTACATCCTGACAGATGTCGTAACAATAGCAAAACTAAAAGATAGAACATAAACATATGTATATGTACATACCAGTACATAACACCTCCCCACTTAAAGTGAACAACGGGGTTTACAAGTTGTTTACAAAAGTTTGTTTACATAAACTGAAATATTGAAAGTTACGCTCTCATTAATATAAAATAACAACTAATTAAACTTACACAATTTGTTATGACATAGTTCTTGTCTCTGAACTTAATGTTCTCATAAACAGTGTGTCTTACAGTAAGTATTCCTTATTCTAATTTCTAACAAGATTACACAAATTCTATTAAATGTTGGCTTACAATTATTTCTTATTCTTAAACACATTAGTAACAATAAATTTCATAATTCGTTATTTATTAGTTAACATAACAATTTTCTTTATTTTGTTTCATTACAATGTTTTATTTATTTATTGGTTAACATAAAAATCTTTTCTTCTTTTGTTTAATACGACATTTTATTTAATATTTTCCTTTAAAATAAAATACATGTCTACCTTAAATTTAACACAAGTGCTTAATTATTTAAATTATAAGTATACTTAAATCTAGAATGAGACTCTACGCTTGGGGATCTAGTTATTCTAAGTGGTTGTCTTACTATGCTATCCTCATCATCTGTTTCAGTTATTTCATCCAGAGTACTACTTACTGCCATTCTAACTGAGGCTTCTGCCTTATTATTTCTTCGATTACACTGGTTAAATATTTGTACGCAACATCTACAATTATCGGGGTCGTGGTTATTACAAGTAAGTGTTTTATATAATTGCGTTATTTTACAAAACTTAAATATTAAATATAGTAATATACTTATACATAAACAATAGACTATCCATGATATATGGCTTTGAGGTAGAAACTCAAAGGTTTTATTAAGATTATTTGTTAACTTATCATTTAATGATTCCAATGTTTTGTTTCAGGTAATGCTGATTATTCATTAATTCAGTATATACTTTTCTTGGAATTATTATATATGGAAGTAAAACATTTTGTTTGGCAAATAAAATTGAATTTAATAACATTTCGATGTTTTCATAAATTTCTTCACTTAATGAACTTAATGTAATGAAATGAGTATTAACCGTTGATTTTAAATTTATAAGTGTTAAACTTGCATCAGTATTATTTATAAATGTATCAATGATCTTAAAGTTTTTTAATATTAATTTTTCATTTTCATTTAATTTCTTAATCGTAGAATTAAAGTTTTGTATTGCTGATTGTGTGAGTCGAATCTGGTTTTTCATTAACTATATATCTCTTTATCGTTTTCAATGTCGTCGCGATCGCAATGAATAACCTACAGGAGGTTTAATAATCTTTTTAATTGTGGGTTTTCTTTTTATTACCGTTTTACTGTTTTCGGTGTTATTCTTATTAGCTAATTTAATACGATTCACGTGAACTCTGACATGTTTTCCTTTTTCGGTTTTTATTATAACATTCGCGTTAGGTTTAATTGCAATTATAGTGTAAGGGCCTTTCCAATTTGGTATGAGCTTATTAGGGCTTTTATAATTTAAATATACTTCGTCATTAATTTTATATTTATGAACGTTATGTTTTTCGTCATATCTAACCTTAGATTTTTCCTTACTAACTATTAAATTATCTCTCGCTATTTTCAAAGTTTTATTCAATTTGTACTTAAGATTCTGTATGTAATCATTATAATTAGGTTCATTAACATTTTCTATTGAGCTAGGTAAGTTAGGTTTTTGTCCAAAAACTAATTCATGTGGGGTAAATTTACTGCTACTGTGTATACTTGTATTATAAGCAAACATTGCTAGGGGAACATAGTCATCCCAATCGTTTTTATCGCTTGAAACGTATTGTTTTAAATAATCTTTCAATGTGGAATGGCTTCTTTCTAAGGCTCCATTCGTTTGGGGGTGATAGGCTGTTGAAGTTAATTTTTTGATCTTAAATATATTTGCAATATCTTTTAATAAATTCGACATAAATTCTGTACCTTGATCAGTCAATATTGTCTTAGGTATACCGAAATAAGTCATAAACAATATTAGTTTTCCGGCTACTGTTTCTGCATCGTGTGAAGGCATACTAAAAGATTGCGAGAACTTTGTTAAATCGTCTTGTAATGTTAATATATATTTATTTCCTTTAGAGGTTTCAGGTAATGGACCTACAATATCCAGAGCTACTCGTTCGAACGCGTATGTCGAAGTCGTTGTTATGATCATCGGTGCTTTAATCTTTTTCCTCACAGTTTTATTTATTTGACATTGCTTACAATTTCTTACATAATTAATTATATCTGATTTCATATTAGGCCAATTGTATTGGGTTTTTATTCGTGAATACATTTTAATTATTCCGTTATGACCGGATGATGTACTATTATGATTTTCCTTCAATATGATAGGTATTTCGTCGGCATTCGGGTTTATTATTTTATTATGACACATTCTAATGGAAATGTCTAAATTTCTAAATATATAAAAGATAATTTGTTTTACTTTATCTGGGTGAAGGGAACTATAAGAATCTTTGAAGTTCGGTAAGTATATGAGTTTAATTTGATCTTTAATGAGTTCTTCGCGTAGATTTCGTAAAGTATAGAATAAGTCTTTCGGGGTTAAAGTATCGTAATGATTATATTTAGCAATACAATGATATATGACTTGTTTGTCGGATGAGGTTTTATAAATTTTATATATTTCTTTAGGTTCTGAAAGTAAAATATCAATATCATTTCCTCGGGAAAAAGTTTCAATTACATAAGGGTCTTCCTCATCAAGGTTTATGTTTGTAAAGTAGGCAATATGTCTATGTTTATTATCGAGAAGTCGTTCATTTATTTCAAGAAAGTCTTTTATTGTAAATTCATTATTCTGTAAGAAAAAATTCTGGAAGTCTGTATATGTTTCTAAATTTTGTAAAGTACTATTAACGGTATTTATTTGAATACGCGATAAACAATCTGCGTTTGAGTTTACTCTTCCGGGTTTATGGATAATTTCATAATCAAACTCTTCTAATTGTAGACGCCATCTAACAAGTTTACTACCTGGGTCTTTTACGTTAAAAAGCCAAGTTAAAGGTCTATGATCAGTTACAATTTTGAAATGTCTACCGTATAAATATGGTCTAAAATGTTGAATTGCCCATTTAATGGCTAGAAGTTCTTTTTCAGTTGTATTATAGTTACTTTCAGCGTGATTTAATGTTCTAGAGGCGTATGCTATCGGTAAGTCTTTCCCTATGTTTCCTTGACTTAATACTGCTCCAATAGCAAAGTTACTAGCATCAGTGGTGAGTATAAACTCTTTAGTGAAATCTGGGTATTGTAATATTTTCGGTGATATTAATATGTTACGCATCGTATCGAATGACTCTTGTTGTTCCTCAGTCCAAGTAAATGGTGTATCTTTCTTTAATAATTTAGTTAAAGGTTTTGTAAGCTTTGAAAAGTTTTCTATAAATTTCCTATAATATCCTATTAATCCTAAAAATGATTTTATTTCTTTCGGGTTTTTAGGGACTGGAAAGTTGGTTATTACTTTAGTTTTCTCTGGGTCTGGTAAGACACCTTTATTAGATATTACATGTCCAAGATAAGCTACTTCATGTCGCATAAATTCGCATTTATCGGGTTGGAGTTTAAGCTTATGCTGTTGTAATTTTTTAAATATTGATTCTAATTTTATTTCATGGTCTCTTATTGAATTTGCATATATAACTATGTCATCTAAATAGACAAAACAATATAATCCTTGTAATCCACTAAGCACATTATTCATTAATCTCTGAAATGTTGCTGGTGCATTCTTTAAACCGAATGGCATTCGAGTATATTCATATAAACCGGTAGGTGTAGAAAAAGCTGTCTTATGTATATCTTTAGGATGCATTTTTATTTGGTGAAATCCGCTAGCTAAGTCTAATGTGGTAAAATAAGTTGAGTTTCCTAATTGATCTAATATTTCGCTGATATTAGGTAATGGATAAGCATCACCTATGGTTACATTATTTAATTTTCTATAATCGATTACTACGCGCCATTTAATTTTTCCTGAAGCGTCTTTCTTTTTAGGTACTACCCATAATGGTGATGACCACGGGCTAGTGGAGGGACGTATAATACCTTGTTTTAACATTTTATTTATTTGAGTTTTTACTTCCTCTTTATGAACTTCCGGATATCGATAACTTTTTGAGTTAATTGGGTTCTGTTGTTGTCCAGTATTTATCTCGTGAACAATTGAATTGGTACATGTCAGTTCGTCACCTTCTAAATAGAAAATTTCACTATATTTATTGCAAATTTTATATAACGATTGTTTTTCTTCATAATTTAAATGATCAGTTCTAAGTTCATTACATATCCTTTGATATCGTGAGAGTTTACTGTTTTCATTAATATTAGAATTATAATTACATGTTAGCTTAGAATAGTTATCATTAAACAAAGTGGCGAGATTATTATTATCTCCCATAATACTTAAACGATTGGCGGCATTAACATCGCCTGTACAATTAAAACAACTCGCGATATTTTCATCGCGTATATAATTAAAACATTTCGCGGTATTTTCATCGCTTATATACTTAGAACAACTGGCGGAATTATCGTCGCCTATATAATTAAAACATTTCGCGGTATTTTCGTCGCTTATATAATTAAAACACTTGGCGGAATTATCGTCGCCTATATAATTAAAACATTTCGCGGTATTTTCATCGCTTATATAATTAAAACACTTGGCGGAACTTTCATCGCCTATATAACTTAACGATTCTAATTTTATTTTTATTTCTTTAATATCAACCCTTTTATCTAAACAATTTAAAATCGATACGAAAGCCTGGTTATTTTCATCAACTTTAGTGACGCAACTAGATAAATATACTCCGTCTATGATTCTTTTATTTTCCACATAACCCTCTTTTATTCCGGGGTTTAAAACATTAGCCTTTATCAACGTTTCCGTTCGCGCGTTCAATGTATATAGTGTATTATTCATATCGGTATCTTTATATAAATTTAAAGGAATTTGAAATTCTAGGAAAGAAAGAGTTTTATTTTCGTAATCTATTTTAGCATTTAATTTAGTTAATATATCGTTTCCTAATATACCATCAAACTTTAAAGTAGGTATTTGATCTCCTTTAACTACGTGAAAGTTATGCTGAATTTTTATTTTATTTAAATTTAAATGTAAGGTCGCATATCCTAAGGTTGTACATGGGACCTTTGATTCCGTAATTCCGTAAATGGTTAATTTTTTGTCTCTTTGTATTAATAATTTACGATGGAGGTTTTCAATTTTTATAATGGATATACTGGCTCCTGTGTCTATAAGAAAATTAAAAGATTGTTTTTGCTGCGTTTCTACTATTGGTAAATTTATATTTATCATATTTATGTTTGCGGTGGTAAATATAATTGTTTTATGTTCTACTGGGGTAGTGCCTGGATAAGACTTTCCATGCTCATGGGATCGGCACCATCCACGAGCTGGTTCGAGTTTAAAGAATTAATATTACTTGTATTATTTGTATTTCTTATATTTCGAGTAAAGTCACGCGTATGATAGGGTGCTCTGCGATCTCGATATGGATTTCGTTGAACGGTACGTTGCTGTTCTATGTTAGGACGCCTTACTGGACTCGGAAATTCTTTAAAATGATTGCGAAGTCGATCATGGTTATTATAATTAATTTTGTGATTATAATGCGGATAATTAAGTTGACTTTGAGGACTGAAACTGTACCTGTTTTCTTCTCCTTTACAACATTTACAAAAGCTAGTTTCTTTAAAATGAAATAAGGGTTTATTACGCGATTCTCTGTTAAAATTGTAATTATGATTTCTATTAAAATTATTTCGATTATAGTTGTTTCTATGGTAATTATTCTTATTAGGATTATAACTACGGCAGTGCGCTGCTATATGTCCTGGTTTATTACATTTCATGCATATTTTATTTTTTGAATTTTGTAATAAATGGAATTTCTCTTCCTCTAATGCCATATTGAATGCTTCATTAAGATTGTTAGGACCTCTAGAGCGGAGCATTAATGAAATTTGTGGGTTAACACCGATTAAAAATGTATGTAGTGCTAATCTATTAGTGTTTTCTATTTCTCCCGGTAACAGTTTGGGATCGTTACAAGATTGTTTTATTGACATTAATAACCTCTTTAAACATGATTCTATTCTGGAGATGTATTGTGAGATTGTTTCACTATATAATTGTTTGCAATTTTGTAACTCAAATAAAAGATGGGTTTCGTGTTTTCTATTACCGAACCTACTTTTAAGGAACTCCTTTAGGTCTTCCCAGTTGTCAAAAGTTGTATTAGAGCACACGGATTGAGCTCTATCTGTTAATTTGTTTTGTATAAACGCGAATAAAATTTGTTCTTGGTCTTGTGAAGCTATTTGAAAAGCACGATCGCAATTTGTGAGCCATGCACTTAAATCGTCTCTATTTCCGTCATAAGAATCTATAAATTTTAATAAGGTATCGATTGAAACTCGTACTTGTGGTTGATAATTTCCCGCTACGCTATGCGAAGGATTAGCGCATTGATTTACTATCGGATCATTATTTGATGAATTAGATAGCGCCATTTTAATTATTTTCATCGGTAAATTATTTATATATATTTTTTTTATTTATTTATATACTAATGATTTGTCTTTATTTAATTCGTTACTTCAATTTATTTAATAATAGTGATTATAAAAAAAAATTTATGAAAATTATTTTATTTAATTCGTACGTTAGGTATTTATCGAAAGAAAAAAAAATATAATAATGATAATAATGATAATGAGACTAGCAGATTGGCAGATGAAATAGTGAAACAGTGAATTTATAGAACTTACAGTAGTATCATGGTCGTAGTCGATAGTTTCATCGGGGCCACGCCTGAAGCTGCTCTGCTGAGGGATGGTTGAGTTGCTCTCTGTAGCCTTTGTGTAGTGTCGCCTGTAGCTGCTCCTCTTCTTTTCAGGAAAAACACCGTCGTACGTCGAGGCCAGACCAAAACCGTCGTGTTGAACCTGATGCTCGTCGCCGTCGTCGCCTGTCTTGCGTTATCGCTTTTCTTTAGGCCAAAACCGTCGCGAATAGAGCTTCCTTTGCCGTCGTCGCCTGTCTTGCGTTGTCGCTTTTCTTAGGCCAAAACCGTCGCAAGGGATGTGCCACCAGAGCTTGGGATTCTTCCTTGACTAAAAGCCTGGAGACTACCTTCTGTTTTCTTTCTTGAGAAGTGTCGAGTGGAATCCCACTTCTGACACCAAAATTTTGTTATATACCGGCGGAATGCTGGTATATTGATTTCTCTTGATGGACTTCTTATCAGGATAATGAAAGTAACGTTGTTTGAATTTACTGTTTATTCAAATATGTTCACGTTACAATTAACATTGAAGAGAGCGTTACACTATAGGTTACAGAGGCGTTTTGATATTGAGGACTGATATGTTCAGTCTGTATCGGATGGATACTGAATCTAGTCTGACGCTTACCGATGGATGTTCGGTATTTATTATTGAATTACACAACTCCCACTTTTCTCGGTTCCCTTGCATTCGCAGAACGATTACAATTTATGAGGTAATGACAAAACAATGACCATGGGAACGTTCGTTGGAGTATTGTTAGTATTGTTTATGATCTATAAATTTAAGCATGTGCGACAAATTGAAAAGACAATACGAATCAATACTTCAAGCTGTGACAGTGTGATTTGACGCAAGTACAATGGCTACATCGAACACAATAACAAACTAATAAGACAATAAGTTGAATAGATTAACATGTGCGTAAAGTTATTTAGTAGCTAGTTCAATGGGTTCTTTACTTTAATGTGACAATGGATGCTGAGTTATGGGCGAGCAATTGTAAGAGTAAAACAATAGACTCATCTGTTACATCCTGACAGATGTCGTAACAATAGCAAAACTAAAAGATAGAACATAAACATATGTATATGTACATACCAGTACATAACAGTAGTGTGTGGTTTTACAGGCAACATTTTTTTTAGTACATACGTTTTTAATAAGATTTGTTAATTTAAGCAATTACACTCTAAAATTAGCGTATTCATACTCTACCATAATATATCATAATATTTTACACCTTTATTTCTATTAATATAAATTTGCAAAAGCAAATATGAAATGGAAGAATGGAATCATTTTATAACAATGTTTATCGTCTATTCAAGTCATTTCCAAGTCTGATCAGAGAATGCCTCAGCAGAATTTCCCGGCAGTGTAAGCTATTTTCATTTTGATCAGTCATTCCATTTATCAATCCATCCAATTATATCATTAAAAGGAAAATTATCACATAACCGTATAACAATACGACATGACTCGATATGTAAGATTGGTTTATTTAGTTTCTTACATACCATTTGCCCAGAGGTTGACTGAAGAGATCGGTCTATTAGCGATAAGATGGCCTTCCGTATATTAACTTATAATATTTTTTTCTCTTTAATTTTGTATGGTAAATAACTTACTTACATATCCGTTAACCAACAGTGGAGCAGCGTGGCGAATTAACTTTAAACCACTGCCCGACCGTGGGATATTCACAAACTGTTACAGTACAGAATAGAAAATTAATTACAGAGATACCATCTGAGTTACTTTTAGTTGTTTATGCCTACTTCGCTGTAATTATCTAAAACATAACAACAATTATACAGTTAATACTTGTAATACATGTTACTTCTAATTAAATTAGAATATATCAGTATTGTCAGTTTGTCCGAAATTAGCCCAGTAGACTATATACAACAGGTATAGAATATGTACATAATCGATGTCTTGAACCGACAAACCAATGAATAGGGCAAAAGGTGTCAATGATAATTTACGGAAACGGCGCTGATGAAAATAAAGGCGCTTGATTGAACTCCAGCTGAAATTAAATTGATGTCAAAAGTATCCGTTTCTTACTTAGTTGTAGTTCGAATCGGTTACAACTACCAATATATTCAAGCTTAAAAAACCTGCCTTAAACCTTACAAACCTGCGTATTTCAAAAGAAATATTGAGACATTTACTATCGCCAAACGCAAATATCTAACCCTTCTTATTTATGTAAAACATCTAATGCCGTGTTCGACATTACCAAGACGTTATATGAATAGCCATAAAACTGATATTATTAAATCAGCCTGTTTGAATATATTTACACAATCTCAAATTCGACGCATATGATATATGGAAGGTAAAAGCTTAAATAAGTATTCGCAGGGTTTTTTTTTTTATGTTACGAGTCCGGCAAACAAGCATACGGCTCACCTGAGACCGTAGCCTATAGACGCCTGCAACACCAGAAGCATCGCAAGCGCGTTGCCGACCCTATCCCCAATCCCCCCAGGAGCTCTGGTCACCTTACTCACCAACAGTAACACAATACTGCTTGAAAACAGTATTATTTAGCTGTGGTCTTCTGTAAGGTCGAGGTACTACCCCAGTCGGGCTGCTCCATATTTTGAGCAGGAAATTTCCTGCTGTGCCCTACCTCAGTTGTACAATGAAAGAATAGTTTTTCCAATCAAATGTTATTAGAAACACAATATATAATAAATATGCCGAAGCTAAAGCCACTTTAGACATCTTAATAGAAATCGTTATGGTTAAGAGCACAAAACTGCCCAGTGCATTAACAATGCCGTGATCAATTGCCTTTCGTCGAGCCTCATTGCTAACTCCTTTACAGCTGACAAATGGACTGGATACACGCGTGATTTACCTCCACTGCAGACGTGACTTGATGAATCGTGTGACAGAACTGAAAATAACCGAAATAGGTTTTAAAAGTGCCTTAAGAATTCTTATAGACCACATTCGTCTATATTAAATGAAAATGGAAACCTTTATTAACCGACTTCCAAAAAAGGAGGAGGTTCTCAATTCGACACGTATGTTTTTTTTTTTTTTTTTTTTTTTATGTATGTTAGCTCAGAACTTTTGACTGGGTGGACCGATTTCGATCAATTTTGTTTTAATTGAAAGGTGTTGCGTGTCATGTGGTCCCATTTTAATTTAATTGAGATCTGACAAGTACTTTTAGAGTTATATCTAATAATGCGTATTTACGTGATTACTTTTCGTCGACCTACGTTATATTATACCGCATAACTTTTTACTCGGTGTACCGATTTCGATGATTCTTACTTTAATCGAAAGCTAATACTTGTCTTGTAGTCTTGTTTAAATTAGATCGAAAACTGATTACAATATTTTGAGTAATCTTTAATAGCGCGTATTAACTTGACTACTTATTACGTTGTATTACTTGTCGCTGTAATGAAGTCGGTTTTTTTTTTCGTTTGCGAGCAAACACAATTATTTTGTACCATAATTATGGTTATTCACACTTAACGAACGTCAAAAAACCTTTATTTTTAAACAGCTAACAATAACAATTCATGGTAGCAAGTTCAAAACATTAGGTATCAGTGACTAAATCTATACTAATATATAAAGCTGAAGAGTTTGTTTGTTTGTTTGTTTGTTTGAACGCGGTAATCTCTGGAACTACTGGGCCGATTTGAAAAATTCTTTCAGTGTTAGATAGCCCATTTATCGAGGAAGGCTATAGGCTATGTGTCATCACGCTAAGACCAATAGGAGCGGAGTCCACGCCGACGAAGTCGCGCGCAGAAGCTAGTTAGTTTATAATTACAAGTTTTTTTTAAATCAATGAATGCTTAATAGTATTTTGAGTGTTTGAAAAAAATTAAAAAGTTGCTGCTCATGATCGTTATAATCATATTTTTTATTACATTTTTTAATTTTTACATTTCTTATTTTTTATTTTTTAGAGTTATTCATGATTTAGTAACATAAATGAGCTGTAAATGCGTAGAAAGCGTTTTCGTTAATTTATAACTTTATTTAAAATTTAGTACCTATTTAAGAAGATAAGTTCCTAGGGTATCTTTTTATTTAGACGTTCAATAAGAGATAATGACACTTAAGTACTATAATTTGTGTTGGAACTTTTTATTTAATAAAATCTCTGTGACTTTATTAAAATAGGTTTTTGTAACATCGTTTAAATATAAGTAAACACAACTAAACCGAAATAAGATTATAATACGTTTAAAACATGTACTTACATTAAAACAGATAAAGGGAAATAAAATGCATTAGCTCGGGACGATCCTCATAAAAAAGGGACATTAGGCATCACTATTCTAGAGAGATTCCAGATTGTTTCTGGCGTGAAAATTTAATAAGGTCGACGTAGACGGTTTTAGATGGAAAATATCGCGTGGAAAACTCCACTGTACGATAGAAGGTGCATTACCGTGGCATTAGTAGGAGTAGCTTTATAGCTAGCTGGCGAACTTCATACAATATTACAGTTGCGATGCAATGTGTTTTAAGTCGGATTCAGGAATTTGATATTAGAGAAGCAATTTATTCGTTTACCGGTTTATCGATTTATTTTTAGTAGTAGTAGCTTTATAGCTAGCTGGCGAACTTCATAATTATAATATTACAGTTGCGATGCAATGTGTTTTAAGTCGGATTTAGGAAGTTGATATTAGAGAAGCAATTTATTCGTTTACCGGTTTATCGATTTATTTTTAGTAGGAGTAGCTTTATAGCTAGCTGGCGAACTTCATACAATATTACAGTTGCGATGCAATGTGTTTTAAGTCAGATTTAGGAAGTTGATGTTAGAGAAGCAATTTATTCGTTTACCGGTTTATCGATTTTTTTTTTACGTATTACAGAAATGAATCTCGAGCTAATGATTTAAACTGAGGTATGTTAAATCATTAACGCCCGTATAACTATCATAATAACTGTTACATGTAGGTATATTAAAATAAAATAAAAGATACATTACATGTAGGTACTACTGTGTGTGTGGTTACGACAGTAAATAATATATAGCCACCCCCTCTCTTCCCGTGGGTGTCGTAAGAGGTGACTAAGGGATAACACAATTCCACTACCAATCTTGGAACTTAAAAAGCCGACCGATGGCGGGATAACCATCCAACTTCTAGCTTTGAAATACACAGGCCGAAGACGGGCAGTAGCGTCTTCGGTGTGACAAAACCAGCTCTGCGGTCACCGACACGCCTGCCCAGCGTGGTGACTATGGGCAAAACATATATATGAGTTCACGCCATTTTTGGTGTGAACTCGGGGAGGCCCAGCAGCGGACTGCGATAGGCTGAAATGACTACTGACTAAGGGCGTCCTCTATGACTTCTACTTTGTATAGAACATATTATTACAGAAGAAGCTTAATCTGCTACGTTGTTTCATTGCAGATGTCGATCAATTCCTATCAAGAGTTACGTTATTTAGCAGGTCGTAGTTAGCCTGAAAGTGATATCGTCTCACTTGAGAAGAATGAGCTAAGTATGATATTTATACTGTCTACGTTTCTGCTAATTGTAACTAATTTCTCACTTTAAGCGATTAGCTCGATATTGGTCCTGTACTTAGGTCGACAAGGGGCCAGACTAATATTTACATACATTTTTCTTCTTCTTCTTCTTTTATTTTTGGCATACGATCGCCATTTGCGATATTCTGCCAGCATACAAGACTCTACCTCAAATTTAAATGCAATATGGAAAATATGTACTTTTGCATTTAAGTACATAATAAAAGGCGCTAAACAATCCTTTTTATAATAACGCTATATAAATTGAAATTCAAAGTCATCACAAGAAAATTTAACAGATATGTTAAGATGGCACAAGGGATAAAAAAGACATAAAATACAATTCTCGTTATGTATATATAAAATATCGTTTTTATGTATCATGTTTATATAGAAAAAGACGTCGTTGTCAGAGCAGGAGGATGTGAGATGTCTGATAAAACAAACTAGTATGTAATAATTGTGTCTGCTCGCAAATGAAAAAAAAATTAACTTCAATTACATCGACAAGTAACAACGTAGGTAGACGAAAAATAGTCAAGTAAATACGTGTTATTAAAGATTACTCAAAGAGTTTTAATCTTAATTGATTTAGCAAAACAAGCATCAGCTTTCAATTTAAATAAGAATATTTAAAATTGGCAGAGCCGGTGAAAAGTAATGCGGTATAATACAACGTAAGTCGACGAAAAAATTGTCAAGTAAATACGCATTATTAGATATAACACAAAAATTACTTGTTAGATCGCAATTAAATTTAAATGGACCCATATGACTAATACCACCTTTCGATTTAAATAAAAATAATCTAGATCGGTCCACCCAATCAAAAGTTCTGAGGTAACATACATTAATTAAAAAACACACGAATTGAGAGCCTCTTCTTTTTTGGAAGTCGGTTAAAAATGAATACTATACTGATGATAACTTATATATTAAAAAAAATTACTAATACTTCTAAAATAAGATGTGCGTATCATTCTGAGATATTTTTCTGAAAAACAAATTAAATATTAAAAAAAAAAAAACAAAAGTATATCCCACGGGTATCGTACATTTCACCGGGATAAAAGTAGCTATGCACTGTTCTGGAATTGTAATCTTTGTGCTACACTTCTTCCAGATCTAAAAAGCCGTGACGTAATCGAATACTAAATATACATACATTTTTTACTTTCGCATTTATAATAGTAGTAACAGAAATTACGTAAATTTTACTGACGACCATGATCGAGTATGTGCGGAGAGGCAAACATTTGCATTGTGTGAGTAAGAATCTGTTTTTTGTCTTTTGGTGGTCTCGCAACTCTGTCTGTCTGAGAGATAATCTCGTCTGAGAGATAATCTTTTTAGGAAAATTACATACTTAATGTAAACTCGCAGTGGAGCAGCATGGTGGATGAAGCCCAATCCCTTTTATATATAAGAATAATACTTTTTCGACTAGTAATGGAATGTTTATATGAATGGCGCTATTTAACTGCCATGTATTATATTATTATAATTATTATTGATTCCATATAGTAGTCAATTTGTATCAATATATTATATATCTATATATTTTAATTCTTTATCAACTCAACTATTTATTATCTATACTAATATAATAAAGCTGAAGAGTTTGTTTGATTGATTGTTTGTTTGTTTGTTTGTTTGTTTGTTTGAACGCGCTAATCTCAGGATCTACTGGACCGATTTAAAAAATTCTTTCAGTGTTAGATAGCCCATTTATCGAGGAAGGCTATAGGCTATATATCATCACGCTAAGACCAATAGGAGCGTAGCACTAATGAAGAATGTTTCAAAATCGGGTGGTCCTCTATGATATATTAAAGTGGTCCTATTCCACGGGGACGAAGTCGCGCGCACAAGCTAGTGTAATAATAAAATGGAAGGACGAAACAAGAGGTACAAAATGTAATCTAATTTAAAGTAACTATTGACTCTTCAAACCCAAATAGGTACTAGCAAATTACAAAGCCCGGTGTTTTGAAACGTAGTCAGAACACCAGGACCTTTGCTTACACGCTACACACTGTTACCTACACACTACAAATGTTTCATTAAATTAGTATACCTAAATCATTCAATATTCTATTTAAATATAGAATATAAGTGTTTACTGTACTGGAGAATACATTAATGGTAATATTGACTGATTCGACATTTAACATTACGCTCTGCTGGTTTATATACCTCCTTTTCCAAGTAGGAGAAGGGTCGGAGCTTGCTCCACTACGCTGCTTCACTACAGAGTAGCTGATATACCGGGTGTATTTGGAACGCTTGAAAAAACGAAGAGGTATGATAGTGTTGGCATGACCTGACATGATACAAGTAAAAAAACGCAAAAAGATTTTTTTTCTTGCCTGTTTTCATAACTTTTTTTGTATAATTCGGTTTGGGAAAAATAATGAAACAGAAATTTGAAGATAATGCTTTAAAATAATCGTGTTTTGAAAAATCGGCAATGTCGTTGAATACCACATGTTCATGTGCGCCATCAGCTGACCGGCGCGAGGTCAACGTACTCCCACACGCACTGTCATGCGTCTCGCGGTCAACGAGAGTTCGCAAAATACATAAGTCCTAAAATATTCTTAAAAAACGTTTCTGAGATAAATGGTTATATGCATTATATAGTATATAAATAGTATATTACTAGGTTTAAATCTTTCCAAGCGTTCCAAATACACCCGGTTTTCTCTAGTATCAATAATAATTAGCGTGTTTTCTAAACACGTTGGGGAGAACCACAAGAACAGACACCCAAAAGAAAATAATATTTGTACAAATACAAATATCCATCCCCAGCGAGAATTAAAATCACGATCGTCGGTGTTTAGGCGTCTACGCGTACCTACCACTACACCAGGGCATTGATGAAGTACTGACTTCGGTTTAGTTGGTTTGTAGTAGTCACTGTCCTGACTCCTGCCACTTTCACACACATGTGACATTTTGTCACTAACTATATTTACAAAGAGTGGTTGTAGCACCCAACATACTGACAGAGTTTTAAAAAGCTAAAGAATACTGAAACTAAGGCCTGGTATGCTATGTAAATTAATTACTAGAAATATATCGTAGTTTCACTTACATAATATTTTTTTAGATGACTTACTGAATTTCATATTCGAATTTTAACATTAATATGGTAGGTAGAAGTGTACGTCTCAGCAATCCAATGGTATCTCCAATGCAAGCACTGGGCCCATCAACAGGGCGCTGATGTGATAGGATCCCCCCGGACTTGCGACCGGAGCGTGGTTTAAGGCCTTTATGTTGCAACAACGCTCACCTAGATCCTATCACATCCACGTCCCAACCAAATCCGGTAAGATGCCGCCAATGCAGCTTTGGTCATTCGTTCCAGAAATGTACTGATTGAGGGTCTTGGCAGTCCTAGGTCTTTGAGAAGACTATATAGTGATTTCGCTGGTAGCCCTCTTGCACCCATTTCCACTGCGTAATGTCTTGTCCTCAATCCATTCCTGATTAAGCCGTCTACCAGGTCATAGTATTTATTCATTTTGTATTCATGATCCTTTGGGATGTTTGTCTCCCATGGTACAGTCAGTTCCACAAAGAAGACCAACTTTCGTTGCATTGAGTAGAGCAATATATCTGGCCTTCTTGACGTCACACATAATTGGTCTGGCATTGTGTAGTGCTTTTCGTATGTATCCATGAGGAGTGTCCAGTCATCAGCTTTTTCAATGATTGAACTCGGTTTATCTTTTTGACTTCCTGCTTTTCCACCTTCTTTAACAAACGTTATCTTTCCCGAGCTCTTCGTCAGGCCCTTCTTGCTTCTTGCAACTGCTAGGCTTAAAGCTTCTCTAATAATCTCCAGTACTCTATCGTGTCTGTACGCATACAGACCTGCATCTAATTCCGCCTTACAGCCCGTCAATATATGTCTAGTGGTACAAACGTCTGCTTGACATTTCTGGCACCTCTTATCGTCCGCCTTACCCCATCTAACAAGGTTACTTGGGTCTGGCAACGACAATTGGAATGCATTCAGGTAGAATTTCAGTAATTCTGGAGACCAGTTGTATAGGACTGATCTCTACTTCAGTGCAAGGGGAATACAGTAGTCGCCAATGGATAGCCAGTCATTTTGTATTTCCAGACCAGTTGCATGAAGAGTATAGTTATGCTCAGCATCTCGTTCTACAAACTGTTTTAATAGTTCCTTGTCCGTCGGCCTAGGCGGTGTGCCGAGCCCAGACCTTCCCTGCCCTGTACCTGACAAAAATGCTTTATGAAATTGTAACCTCGATTCTAGATTTTTCATTTTATCGCTGTCCACATCTATGTGCATGATGAGATCATCCTTCGATTGTTTCAAAATATAGTGTTTTGTTATCCTTAGCTTAGCATAGATAGTGGAAGGTCTTTTATAGTTTAGACCAAAGTTATTTGTTGAGCGATATAGCAGGAACGGATCGACTTGACGGGCTACACCTAGCCATGATTTTAGAAACTTTGTGACCATTGCATCTAGAGTTTTCAATACGGTTTTATCTAGGTCATAAACGAGGAAGGGCCAAGAGAACTGTGACGTCATATAGTTTTCGTAGATCCAAACTTTCTTTGGGCCTGCCAGTGTCAATTTATCTACAGTCTTGAGGTCTTGATATGAGGATGATCAATCTTTTTACCTAAAAATTTAAAAGGCTTGCCCTCCGAAACCACTGCAATTCTTCGATCATTTGCTTCTAGGTTTGGATCGATTGGTCCAAAAGTCGTTCCACGTCGAGCCAAGCATAAGCAGTAACTTTTAGCTGGTCTTAGTTTCATCCCGTTTGTCCAAGCACAAAACTTTTCGACGACTTGTTATCAGTGTTAAGTCGTCTGCAAAGGCAAGCGCTACAGATATGTACTGTTCATTTCTTTTCAGTCTGTACCCCCATCTCTTCTCATGTTTCAGTAGGAGGTCTATTAATATATTGAATATTATATTAAAAACAGTTGGGGACAAACAGCACCCTTGGAAAAGGCCCACTCCATAGGTGATTGTCTCTGTACGTTCTGTGCCTATACTTACAGTGAACTGCAGCTGCTTATAGTATGATTCAATCATTCTGCATAACACATCTGGGAAGTTGTACCATTTTAAAGCAAACTGAATGAGTTCATGTCGGACCGAACCAAAGGCATTTTCGAGGTCCAGCCAGCAGATTGTGATTTGACGTTCATGTTTTCTGGCATCCTCCAGACAGTCTGATACGAGTGAGTTATGTTCTATACATCCCGACACTCCAGGCAAAAAGCCTTTTTGATATTTGGGTTCCAGGTATTTGTTATCTAACATGAAACGCATTGATCTATGTTGCAGTATGGAAAAGAAAACTTTGGATATTGTGTTAGTTAGGGCGATGGGCCTACAATCACGAGGGTGGGATACTTCCTCTTTTTTAGGGATTAGAATAAAACGAGCCAAACAGAATTGTTTGGGGATTTCCTTTTGATGCCAAATTTTCGTTATAAGTTTCAGTAGGCATTTTCGGACGAAAGGACACTTTTTATATACAATGTAAGGTATGCCATCTGGCCCTGGCGCAGAGTCACTTGGTTTCTTCCGTATAACTGCTTCCAGTTCGTCAATGTTCGGAGCTTCAGTCTGGAAAGCAATCTCCGCTTCAGCAGGTTTCTGATCGCATGGGTCATCATCATACGATGCCGGTACCAGTGGTCTTTTATATGTGTCTTCAAAGTATTTGGCTGCAACTTCTTTCTTTACATCTAATTTTCCAACCCCAGTACTGAAAACCTTTTTGCTAAATTTGAATGGGTTTTTGTCAAAAGCCACTTCTGTCTTTGCTCTCGAGTATTCTCTCTCGTCATTTAAAATTTGCTGTGAGACCTCTTGTATAAGTTTTAAAATGGACCTCAATGCTCGAGCTAACCCGTGAGACAACTGTTTATCACCAGCGGCTTTTGCCAGTCGGAGTTGCTTTGTTAGTTCTCTTTTCCTTCTTCGCAACTTACTCTTAAACCCATTTTCTTTCTTAGTCCCTTGGCTTCCTTGTGTGGGGGGGTAGAAATCCCCAAAATAGTCATAAACGGTGTTTTGGAAGGCCTCAATTTGGCCATGTAATGGTTGATTTTGTATAACCGAATAAAATAAACGAAACATAACAGAAAACAAATATCAATGTTTTCGTATGTTTCGTATATGTCTACACAACACTAGTTTATATTGTTGAAATAAACTTGAAATAACATAATAAAAAGAAAAAGAAAATAATATTAAAACAGTACTTGTAATACATTTGTAGAAGCTGAAAACATCACTCACAATATTAAAAAATTAATAAAGATATTACATAGTTACTATTATTCGGAGTCAGCATATATATTCGGAGGTTTTAAATATTTTGTTACAAGCATTTACCGTTACTGCAATGACGACCGCTCTGGTATATGACGGTCGCGGGTTCGATTCCCGTTCGGTGTGGATAGTTCTGTTTATAAAAATATTCATTTCCGGGCTGGTTGTTAGTTTTGTATATCCCAACCGTGCCTCGGAGAGCACTTTAAGCTGCCGGTACCGGTTGTTATCATGACAGCAATCGTTTACTCATAGTCGGCAATATATCCGCCAACCCGCAGTAGCGCAGATTGGTGGATTTATCTATCTAAGGATCACCTTCTCCAATATGGAGAAAGGGGCCTATGCCCAGCAGTGGGATATTACAGGCAGAAGCGTAGCGCGCAATTTCGTCTCTTTTCAGCCCAATTGCTCTTAGAGACAGTTGCATCAGTAGAGCGCAAATGTGGAATTATTGCTGTCGTATCATTTAAAAAACTATTATCTCTGGTGAGTAATCGATCGATTAAATACTTTAGTATATACCTTCTACGCTGCTGTATAATTTTTTCGGTTAACTTTAATCGAAAATTATATACCTACGGTGTTTATGAAGCGAGTAAAAAGAAAGCATGCAATTATATTACCATTTTAGTATTGTTTGTAGTTTGACCGTGTGTCTAAGAGCCACAGGATGTCATCCCGATAGAGCAAATTAACATTGAAACTAGAAATTAATTACATCTAGTGGTCTTATAACAACCCAACCCTTTGTAAGCCCTCTGTATGGTGGCGTTATTAATTAAAATAAAATGGTTGGGTTTAGTCGAGGCTTTTGACAACTCTAAATACGACAACACTGTCATTAGCGGTTTCTATGTATATACAGGTACGGGAAACGAGGCGAAATACAAATGAAGAAATTTTTTAAAATTGCCTTTTTTAATTAAACTATAAAAATTCTGTAAAGAACTATAATACAAGAAATATTTAGAACAGAAAAAAAAACAATTATACATTTCTACATGATGAACTTTGTTTTTTTTTTTTTCTGTCTCCATTGTAACAGTGTTAGTTGTTACTATACCGGATGTATTTGGAACGCTTGAAAAGATTTAAACCTAATAATATACTATTTATATACTATATAATGCATCGAACCATTTATCTCAGAAACGTTTTTTTTTTTGAACATTTTAGGACTTATGTATTTTGCGAACTCTCGTTGATAGCGAGACGCGTGACAAGTTCGTGTGGGAGTTCGTTGACCTCGCGCCGGTCAGCTGATGGCGCACATGAACTTGTGGTATTCAATGACATTGCCGATTTTGTCAAAACACGATTATTTTTAAAGTTATTATTTATTTTGATTATTTATAAGTCATTATCTTCAAATTTCTGTTTCATTATTTTTCCCAAACCGGATTCTACGCATGTTGTAAGCTGCAAGCTGTATAAGTACTTTTTGCTCATGTGCATCTCTGTCTGACATCTATCGTATCGTTTTAACGACAAACAACGAAGATAGCCATGTTTATTTTCTAATGTTTACGCGAATTTCACTCATTATAATAAAACTACTTTTTCGGTTTATATGCCCGACGGCCGACGCGCGACGTTTCGGATACTTTACAGCAACCATGGTCACGGGAGGATTGCGCGCTTTGTCACAAGATCTTCCAGGCGGAGAATTTTATTTGCGATTTCCAGTCCGTACTGGTTTACATATTGTTTTCTAATGTTTACGATAATTTCACTCATTACAATGAAACAACTTTTTCAAATTTTGGACCATGCATAGCCAGCCATGTTTGTTAAGCTTAGTCTCATTTCACTTCTATAAAACCTTTTTTAAATTATTTAAAAAAATATCAAAACAAGTATGCATTCAATGGACTGAATAGTTAAAATATTTAACCCGAAATTTTTTAATACCTTTAAAAATACAAAGAATTTTTGACGTTACGAAACTCGGTATTACGGAGCTAACAAAGGTTTCAGGGGTAGGATTATTTTTAAATGTAAAACCGCAGACCGAAGTCTTTAGACTTAAAACGTCGACGAAAACTATTTTTATCTATGTTTAAATAAGAACATGCACTCTAAAAACTTTATAAGTTTATTGTACATGTTAAACTTTATATCTAAACCTAAATTTGAATAACACGATTTGTAACGAATGTAATGGTTTTTAACTAAAATTATTAAATGCCCATTCTGTATTTTTTGAGGCATTATTGTGAAAACAAGTGTATTGTCCACCTGATATATTTAAATCTATTTAATGGTGTGATAGCGCATTCTTTATTTAATTTCTAATGCTTGTTTCTAGTGGAGTACCTAGATAAAAAAATGTCTTATGGATAAATCCAAATCAGTTACAGTACAAAAAAGGAAAACTTCTTCTATTAAAGAAAAGGATAAGAGAACTTTTAAAATAAAAATAGAGACGAAGCTGAGACTAATTTTATTGACAAATGAATTTTCCTTTTCTTACATTAGTGCTGGCCGGGGCGGCTTATTTAATGTATTCTACCTACTAGGCCACACTATTACAGAAGTCTATATTAATATTACAAAGCCAATGAGTTTGTCTGTGCGTTTAACTTGCTAATCTTAGAAGCTATAGTATAAAGTTTATTAAATTTTCGGTGTTTATTGCGAATTTAACAAAGGGTTCAATGGGGAGTGAGTTCGTATCGAAGTTTGTAATTTTGTTTGTTTTACAGATTTTACCAGTGGGAAATCTTATCTGGCGTGCGGATACCAATGTTATTATAAAACTCAAAATAAATTAAGAATAATTTTAAGATTTATTAATTTTCTTAAAAACCTAAACATATTCAGAGGTACCTATATATTGAGTTAATGTAATAAAAATATAGTGCTCGTTTTATATGGCCTTAAATATTTAAAACTCAAATGAGTAGGGTGTCTAAAAACACATACAATAGAAAAACAAACGCACATCTTTATATAAACAGAATACGAGCGGGGATCGAAACCGCGACCGAGTACAACAGCTTTAATCACTGTGCAAATAGTGCTACAGTTACACCAGAGATTCATTAGGTACTATAATATTAATAATATCTTGTTGTCATTTGTATTTCTTTGAAACACGAGCTCCCGTAAAAGAAATCTTATACACATAACTATTATTCACGACAAATTGTTAACTCATGTGAAAGTGTAAGCGGCAAAGCATACTAAATACAGTGAGTGCAATGACCGCCTTGTCAATTAGGTATTCTCCCATACGTATAAACATTTCTATGTCGTAATCACTACATATCTCTATATAATAATTATATACATATAAAAATGAATCGCTGAATGTGTTGCTAAGCGCAAATATCGAGAGCAGCTGAACCGATTTCGCTAATTCTTTTTTTATAATATTTCTTGAAGTACGAAGATGGTTGTTAGTAATATAATAAAACTGCTTCGTAGGAGTTCACAATCGCCTTTATTTTTACAACTTCACTCAACCAAGCCGTTACAAAGAATGCCCCACTTCTCTCCTAACACGTATTTATACAATTTCAACAAAGTCAATTGATTGTCAAAACTACATTGAATTACCAAATAACACATCCAAACAAATTTAGTCGTAATTATATAATATTACTATCAAATTAATTTAAACTAAAGGTAACACTTAGATATCCAAAACAACACAATAAAATTAATACATTTTAAGTAGACTATTAACATCTTTTTCTCTTTTTTTTAAATACCCTACTTTTTATACAATATTACTATCAAATTAATTTAAACTAAATTTAACACTTTTGATAGTTTATTTAAAATATCGCAATAAAATCTTATGATTTTGATATACTTTTAGTAGACTTTTAACTGTTTTTAAATGAAACCCAACACTCGACCATCCTGACAACGTGTGCGTCCTCGTACACGAATCATGTGATAACCCAACACTGCCATATAAATAAACTAGCTTCTGCGCGCGACTTCGTCGGCGTGGACTCCGCTCCTATTGGTCTTAGCGTGATGATACATACCCTATAGCCTTGCACGATAAATGGGCTATCTAACAGTGAAAGAATTTTTCAAATCGGCCCAGTAGTTCCAGAGATTACCGCGTTCAAACAAACAAACAAACAAACAAACAAACAAACTCTTCAGCTTTATATATTAGTATAGATAAGAAAATAAAATAAGTTAATTTATAAATATAATAACATCATCATCATCATATCAGCCTATCGCAGTCCACGGCTGGACATTGGCCTCCCCAAGTTCGCGCCAGACATCCAGGTTTTCTGCAATCTTCATTCAGCCTTCACCGGCAACCTTGCGTAGATCGTCGGTCCAACGCACCGGAGGACGTCCCACACTGCGTTTGCTAAGACGCGATCTCCACTTCAGGGCACGTCTGCTCCAACGGCCATCGGTCCTGTGACACAAGTGACCAGTCCAATGCCACCTCAACTTGCTAATCCTGTTATAAATATAAGCAAACGTATATTATAATTGCACTACATCACATTACATTTAACTCATAAACTTCTCCCATATATGATTTACAGTTCTATTTTGTTTAAATAGAATCGTGAAAATTAATTAAATATTTTCATGAAATAGTTAAGCTTGTCTGGAAGAAATGGCTAAATAGCCATAAGACCGCCCATTGTACTTCACAGTCTTTAAATGTGTTTAATGTTTAAAATGTATTTTGTACAATAAAGTATCACTTCTCACATCTAAATCTCAATGTTCAAAATGTAGTTGTGGTGTACAATAAAGTATAAATAAATAAATAAACGAGTCATGAACCAATCACTTCTCATGACATGATTGTACTTCACTGTCTTTTAATGTGTTTAATGTTTAAAATGTATGGTGTAAAATAAAGTATTAATAAATAAATAAATAAATAAACGAGCCATAAACCAATAACTTCTCATGACTTTCTAGATGTGAACCAATCACTTCTCACATCTAAATCTCAATGTTCAAAATGTAGTTGTGGTGTACAATAAAGTATAAATAAATAAATAAATAAACGAGTCATGAACCAATCACTTCTCATGACTTTCAAGATGTGAACCAATCACTTCTCACATCTAAATCTCAAATATCACTGAACCATGAACCAATCAATTCTCATGGCCTTTACTATATGGTGGGCTAGTCATGAACCAATCAATTCTCATGACTTAAGATGTGAACCAATCAATTCTCACATCTAAATCTCAAATATCACTGAACCATGAACCAATCAATTCTCATGGCTTTTACTATATGGTAGGCTAGTCATGAACCAATCAATTCTCATGACAAGAATACCAAAGACACTAAGCAACATTTCTCACATCCTAAAATCATATTTATATTTCCACGTAAGTGGGACATTGTTTCGTTCCTGAACCATTCAATTCTCATGAACTTCATCACAATATATCACGAACCAATTAATTCTCATGACGTCATAGTAAAGATCTCCACCAATCACTCCTCGCATCCAAATATGTCGTTTCTGGCGCAAACTGTCACTTGACGCGATCTTATACTGATCTTGTCCTAAAACTTTCATCTTCATCATCATAGCCTTCATTCGGACACGACAACAATTCTCTGATATATTATTCGTAAATTTTTCTTTTGGACCACTTTTGCGTGTTCGTTTGCCACGTGGCAAGGGCCTCCTCCAATCTTCTCCATTCTGGCCTTTCCATGGCCACTCTGCCCCATGTTATTCCTGCGGCCTGTCTAAAGTCGTCGTCCCACCTACTTTGTGGTCTACCCCTTTTCCTTTTTCCATCTCTTGGGTACCATTGCGTGACCATTTTACTCCATTTATCAGTTCCCCTGATCATGTGACCTGCCCATTTCCACTTTTGTCTTCTTATTTTTTTGAGTTATGTCCTGTACCTTAGTTTTGTTTCTTATTGTGCTACTCTTAATTTTGTCTTATCTTTTAATACCAGTCATACTCCTTTCCATGGCACGTTGACATACGGAGAGTTTATTTGTTACGTTTTTTTTTTTTTTTTTTTTTAAAAACCTAAAACTTTAACCACAGAAGAATCGGCAAGAAACTCGACACACTTACTTTTTTGAAAATGATATATAATCTGAGTTTTAGTACAAAATTAGTAATCACAATTAGTAATATCTTGCATGAAATACAGCGTCACTAAGTCCATAGATCTTTATCAACTAAGTAATTCTACATCGAATAATACGCTTTATGTATTAATTTCTTTTTAGTAAAAATTTAAAAATTTATGTTGAAACAGTTCCAAAATTGTTTGTGGCATTTTATTATACATGCGAATACCATAACTCAGAAAGGAGAAGCTTACTTTGCTTAGTCGGAAACTTGGAGTTACAATTTTGTTATTCCTCCCAGTACACCGCGATTAATACTATTTATTTCAAAACAATTAAAATTCTTGGGAATATACATAATATTATTATGAATATATTGCGACGCAATTGTTAATATGTCTACCTTTTTTTTATCAACTTTAATATGTCAGAAATATCCTTAACATAAAATGGCAGATCATTTATTTATATTTAAAAAAAAGAAAAAGGGCCTAGAATCGATCCTTGTGGAACGCCCATTTTTAGCACAGATCCAAAAGATTTCATTCCGTTTATTGATACATGTAGAATTCTATTAAACGAAGTTGATGTAGTATAATTTCTTTTCTTTTCAAAAATTTTACTTGAGCACGGTAGGATTGAAATCGGGCCTATAATTACTGGGATCACTACGATGGCCCTTTTTAAAAATTGGTAAAACTTTACTATACTTCAGCAAATCTGAAAAGAACCCACTTTATTAGCATCGTTAAAAGTTTAAGCCAAGTACATCAATGAAAGTTCTAATTAATTTAACTGATATGCCCCACAGATCATTTTTATTAAGTCTATTAAATGCTTCTAAAATGTTCTAAAGAGTCAACCTGCGAGAATGATAAATCAACATTACATTTGCTAAAGTTATTTTAAGAAGTTGGGTAGAATTAGTTGAAGATGAATTCAGTCGAGAAGTTACGTCAATAGGCTTCAAAGAAGTTGAGGTTACAGCACCATTTACATGTAAAATGTAATTCAATTGGTACATGTGCACTTAATTTTATCATCAGAATTAATAATTTTATCTTTGATAAATTTTGATTTTGTAGCCAAAGTAAATGATTCCATTGCTTCACACTGTAACGTTTGCACAACCTATTTCTACTCTTATAAAAATACCCCATTCACTAAATCTACATTTATATTATAGATTATTACATTTATATTATAGATTATTTATATTATAGATTATTTATGTTGTAGAATTCCTCTAAAATTAACTTGAAAACTGAATTATAGCTTACATCTGGATCCTGCGCCATCATATCTATTTTACATTATCTCTAAAACAATTTGTTATACTTACAGTTATCAGTCTGTATGTAATTTCTCGAGAAGAGAGAATTTTTGACCGCACTGATCGGAAGTTAAGACAGTTATAACAGATTTATCGTAAATTTCAATACCAGTGAATACGTTATCTACACTAGTAGTTGCCCAGAGGTTCGACCATAATTAAAATTTTAAATTAATTAATTTGACAAGACTTTTTTTTATTAATTTAATGTATATTTTATTTATAATTTTAAAAAAATATTAGCATCCCGCAATCCTTTTCATTCTCCTACGTACGTACGCGTAATTTCCGTAAAAAGGGGTAGGTACAAAATTTTTGCTTCTCGTATTAATGTATAGAAGTTGTAAAAAGTTGTAGAAAGTGTTGTTGGTGGAAGATGTACAAATAACTCGTATAGAAATTAGAATAAATTTCAACAGAATATAGGATTATACATATTATGTATAATACATACCTACAATAGTGAGCCTTAAGATACTTTCTGAAGCTAAAGAGTGATTGAGCTTGTCCTATAGAGAGAGGAAGAGAATTCCAGAGCTTAACAGTTGTTACGGAGAAGGAGTTAGCGTAGAACGAAGAAGCGATCATCAAATTAATCGAACTAATCCTATTCATTGTCTCTTTTAACACGTCTAAATCACTGAAACATATTTAAAACTTTTAAACAACTTTTAAGAGTGCTTAGCAACTTTGAAATTTACTTTGGCTGGCACCTCATCAATTACAATATCTAGTACTACGTTTCCTGCGGATTGCACAACGAGTAGTTTCCCAATACCCATTATAAAGGATAAATTTGTTGATCACGACTCCTAACTGTAACGCCACGGTATTCTTCGTAACTGTAACGCCACGGTAGTCTTAATTAATGAATTAATTTTGTTCGTAGTTCCTGAACCGACGTTCTACTGAGCGTTCTCTGGACATCCCATGCAAAAAAAATATATTATTATTGTTCTCGGCCGTATCTCGGGACTTCGTGAGCGATGTATTTTCGGCTCTGGACTCCGACTTCGGGAACGACGACCAGCAAGTTCGCATTGTGCAGAACTTGTTTCATTTATTTCTGCCTCGAGAGTTTGCGAGTCGAACATCTGGTCATCTTTTCGCCCTCGTCGACTAGTACTCAACATGATCTGAAACTCGACACAATAAAATGTATATTAGTATGTTGTTCAATTAAATTCATCGCATGGAGATCTCAATCTTATAAATTAACATCCGTCACGCAACATACCGAGAGCATTTTGAGAAACCAGTGCTTCTTAACACTGACTTCGATTTCTGGAGAGTAGCCCCAGACAAAACCTGAAGCCAACGTTAAGACGCTACATAAACATGCAATATTATCAGGGAGTGCCCTGACCTTATATTGGCATGCTCAGCAGTTCCCCCAAAATACAATCACCTTCTCATTACACTAACACTGCCAAGGAGTAGCCTTGACCAAATGTTAGAGCAATTAAGTTTATACCGCATGACATAAATGACATAATAATTAAAATTTGTAAGTAACATAAACTGCGATTACCGGAGAGTAGCCCCGAGCTAATCGTCAATAAATGTTATCTCACTGTTAGTGCATGAAAATACTATCAGGGAGTACCCTGATCAAATATTGACATACACGCTAGATATTATGTATTAATCGAATCTAAAATGTCTACAATAAATATAAAAGAAAAAAAAATTATAATAATTATCACATAAACATAATAAACTTCTGAGTGCTAATACAAAACTATACTTTACACGTTTTTTTTTTAATGCAAGAAAAATACTTACACCAATATGGACAGGGTACCACTTCTGAGATATAATAAAACTGCTTCGTAGGAGTTCACAATCGCCTTTATTTTTACAACTTCACTCAACCAAGCCGTTACAAAGAATGCCCCACTTCTCTCCTAACACGTATTTATACAATTTCAACAAAGTCAATTGATTGTCAAAACTACATTGAATTACCAAATAACACATCCAAACAAATTTAGTCGTAATTATATAATATTACTATCAAATTAATTTAAACTAAAGGTAACACTTAGATATCCAAAACAACACAATAAAATTAATACATTTTAAGTAGACTATTAACATCTTTTTCTCTTTTTTTTAAATACCCTACTTTTTATACAATATTACTATCAAATTAATTTAAACTAAATTTAACACTTTTGATAGTTTATTTAAAATATCGCAATAAAATCTTATGATTTTGATATACTTTTAGTAGACTTTTAACTGTTTTTAAATGAAACCCAACAGTAACAACCATCCATTGTTACGTAGAGAAAAATTTAAAAAATTCCCTGAAAAAGTCTAAAAACAACATTTTTCTATATTCCCATACAAAAGATTCGTAATAATACTTAAGTCAATTTGAACTTTAATACCATACCTTAAAGTTTAAGTGTTAGAGGAGGGGTTCCGGGAAGGATAAGTATTAAAAAAAATTGAATCGACTGTTAGGTGGTACGAAGTTCGCCGGGTCAGCTAGTAGGGGAGACCAGGGATGAACGTAACAATTTTCGGTTATTTCGTTATATCTCACACAACTTTTAGAATATCAAGATTGAAACCAATACAAATGATAGATTAGTGTTTCAGCTATCTTTAGCCATCGCCTTAAATGCAAATTATATAGGCATTTTTGAGAAAATTGAGCAAAAAAAATATCTGGAATCTGTTACAACCATCCCTAGGGGTTGGGTTGGTTGTAACAGTATCAGGGGATGGTAGTAACAATGCAAATAAATAAAAAGTAGCTTTCATAATCAACATTATTATTTATCACAACACAACATTATTATTCTTATTTATTAATCAGCCTTTTATGACTCACAATTAAGTATATCACAATAATCAAAACTAATGATTAAACACTTCTAAAACGAAAAAAACTTCGAAAATAGTCACCAATCTCAGTCAGACAAATAGTTATGACATATACCTATAACTTCTTTCGTTATTAGTGCACTCTTCATGAGCCCATTGGTGACACTCGAGGCATTGTACCCATTTTTAATTTGACCTACTGTTTGCTAAAGATTCAAAACAGACTAGATAAAAAAACAATCCTCGCAATCTGAATTATTATCAGTATCTTTTGTTATTCTAGTATCTTTTTTCTTTTTTTGTGCTATATTTCCTTTTCTTTCTTTTCTTACCTATCCATTATTCTTCCTAGGTCCTGCCTTTGATAGGGGCTTAACTTCATAGGGACTAAACGATATCATTGTAACGTCCTGGACAGCAGCTGCAGAGGTAGATGGGATTTGTAAATTATGAGTTGATGTCGATGCCGATGTCAATACTGACAGATCTACTTCCGAAATATGTAGTTGTTGGTGGGAAAGTTAATTCAGGAGGGGTCTTGGCAATAATGGTGAAGCTAGCAAAGACGCTGCAGTTGGCAAAGACGGTGAACCTACCAATGGTGGTGCTACTTATGGCAATGGTGAGCGTAACTCGCCCTGTATGGTCAGTAAATTATCAGTCGAAATTGCTTGATCTTGTGATGATGGTGAACAGGACATTGCACCAATCTGACGACTTGTTAAAGGAATAGGGTCAGGTAAAGGAGCTGGAACATCATCTAACGGTTGATCACTAACGGTGCTGGGCAAGAAGTCCACGTCTGTGAATATTTGCGCGTTGTCGGCCAAATTCCTGTGCAAGCAAAGCCTGCCTGTACTTTTCGGGATAAAAGTAACACGTTGTTACTTTCATCCCGATCTATAAATTTTCCCGATTATGACAAACACGTGCTTATAGCCTACAAAAACTGTTATAAATGTGCCATTCCGGATGCCAAAACATGAAGACGAATAGTTGTGCTATTTTATTCAAAAATAACACACAAGCTAAAACATTACATAATTAAAACAATCACAGTTGAAAAAAACGGTCAAAACTTACTTTATGCCTAATTTTTCGGCACCGACTAATTACGTCCACAACTTGGCGGCACAGCGCCGTAAAGCGCAACTGAGGGAAGGAGAGATTCAAAATGGTGCATATTGGTAAAGCAGCCATCTTTGTAACCAACATAATTCGTTCAAAAAGTCATTTGTTACGTTCAACCCGTGTTACTTTCATACCTGGTCTCCCCTACAATATAAAACAAAGTCTCTTCCTGCTGTCTTTATGCTTAGATCCTTAAAACTACGCAGAGGATTTTGATGCGGTTTTCTTTAGTAAATATAGTGATTCCAGAGGAAGTTTTATATGTATAATACATAGGTACATAATATAAGTAGTAGAGGAACACTGATAATTTTTGCCCCCGTGCGATGCCGGGGCGGGTCATATTAAACAAGAATGCGACTTAACACGATGTTTTTTACCACTTAAAAATGGAGGAATGGATGTTAGTATTTAGAAGTTAGTGGCTAAGATAGTATCATTGAGACACTCGCTATTTGTATCTGACTTATTAATTTAGAAGACAATGTAGATTTTTAGAGGCAAATAATGAAGAAAGAAATAAGAAATATTAAAAAGAAGTTTGTTTAGTTAGCACCTATATCTAAATAATAATAAACAATATATAAACGCCTGAAATTCGTAGAGGCATTAGTAGAGAATTTTGCTTTGTTGCTCGGGAACATAACACACACACAAATCTCCAGATAATCATAATTATTTAGTTAAACTGTTACCAACAAAAATAAGTCCTTTATTACTTGATTTGAAAGTAAATAAAAAAATGTAAGTATATTTATATCAAGTAAAACGGAAAAATTATATTGACATACAACTTGTGTAAATAAAAATGAGAAAAATATAATTAAAGTTACTCAAATATTTAAATTATGTAAACAGTGAAAAAGAGACTGTCTTAGTATACAATAAACAAAATTGTTATTAAAATTTTTACTAACTCCAAGGGCGTCTGACGAACCACCCTATTAGGATATAATTATGTATACCTAGGTACGACTAAAATATCAATTATTTCTTGTTTACTTTAAATATATTTAAAAATACACGAGCTTGGGGTGCGTGTGGGGACTGCAATAGACAGAACTACAGAAGTCAAGCGAACTATAATTATGACTGTATTAAAGTTTTCTCGCTTTTAGACTTCTGGGGAATGATAATATTTCAGTAGTTTAAAATTAAAAAAGTGACACATTGAAACTATGCAGTGAAGATTGAACCATATTTATAATCTACGATCACGCAACATTTTTATGGAGATTTCGATAGTCTATTTAAAAGAATTTTAGCAATCGTTGGATACTTCAGGTTTTTGTTATTTTAATTTATTACGCTATTGAAAAATAAACAAAAATAAGATAACTTGAGAAATAACATGTTTTGTGTCAGTTTAAATGTGTTAAAAGCATTAAACCTAGAGTATCTACATCTAGAATTTACGAAGCTGCAGCTGTAGAGTTCATTCTTCTCATAAATAAAACATCATTTCAAGTGCTAAGGTAACATCTGGCGTCTGTCACGATAATTATGTCGTTAGACTGAACCATTTGTCTACCATCTAGACTTTATTTTGGCTAGGTTTAAAAGTAACAAACGTTATAGCACTGATCGTCATTGACAACAATGTTTGCGTGTTAATTTTGGTTTAGTCTTTTGAGTGGAATATACGTTTTTGTCTCAACTTTCTATTTCACGGTAAAATTCAAGAACGTTATAAGTAACATTAATGACTATAGGAAACTCTTTGGAAACCGATACTATACCTAGTTAGGGGTACGTACGTATTCATGTACGTATTCATACTCGTATGAATTGTAAATAATTGTGTTTATTCGCAAACGATAAAATAGGTGTGTGTGCTATTCACACACGATAGAAGTGAAACTTCTTTGGAAACAAAAAAAAACTAATTTAAAATTACCGGCGTGCAGCGCGGCGCCCTTCCCTGTCGTTTTTCCGTTGCATCCGGTTTGAAATCACAACGATTCTAAAGAAGTTTCACTTCAAAAACCGACATCAATTTACACCAACGAGTAGGTAATATAACGTAACGTAGTTTGTCAAAACTTAAATTAAATACGTATTATCTATACTTATTATACTTATTATAAAAATAAGTCCCCCGGCCGCGTCTTTCTGTCCTCCTGTCTGTCTGTCTGAACGCGATAAACTCGAAAACTACGCAACGGATTTTTATACGGTTTTCAACAATAGAAAGAGTGATTCTTGAGGAAGGTTTAGGTATATAATTTATTATGTTTTAATGTAAATTAGCAGAAATACGGCGATAAATGTTGAAGAGGTCGCAAAAAATCTCGCCAACGGGGAGCTTTCCACGCGAACGCTGCGTAAACTAGCAAAGATATCGTTTTATAATGTACTAGTGAATTCAAAATCTATAAAAATGCTACAAAAAAGTCCGCGATAGCATATCTCTATCTCTTACGGTTGACTTACAATAACCACTTTTATGTTCAAATTTTTAATCAAAAACATTACGTTATTTTTAAAGATATTTTCTTTAGTTCAGTATTAATCCTTATCCAAATGAATATGTTAGTTAGCTTAGGCATTTAATGCAGATTAAAATTGCTCTTTACACTATATTAATCAGATAAATAGTTTTTGAGATATCGTCGTTAGAAGTAAGTAGCAGCGAAACATTTAATGCTCGCGAACCAGCGTTGAGCGTTCTTTCCTTGAGATGCCTATAACGGCGCGGGCGAGTCCATCCCATCTGCCCCGCATCGCTCGACCGCCTGCTCATGCTATTAAAGGAAATCAAAGAATATCAAAGATCATTTTATCGAACTTTTTTTTTAACTTTTTTGTTAAATTCCACGCGGACGAAGTCGCGGGTACAGCTAGTTAGGAATAACTTCAAAAGTTCACGTCAGACCTCTATGAAATCTAAATGAGACTACATGACAAGGCCCATATTTTGATCAAAAATTTGTGTATAATACAGTCGAATTGAGGACCTCCTTCTTTTTTGATGTCGTTTAAAAATGAGCAGCTCTTAAGTATCGCATATAACAGAAAACAAAAGAAATTCAGACAAGAGAAAAATCAGAGATGCTATAGAAGTAAGTATAGATTGTTAATAGTAAAGTTGTAATGTAAAAACAAAAATACTACATAAGATAAGGACAAATGTTCAGCTATTTTATTGTACACTAATTAAAATACTTCGTAGAAGTAAGTTGTGCTCAATATCTTTATTAATCCTCGTGTCCTTTACCTTAAAGTTGACTGGAAAATTCACTGTCTTTGTCACTATGTACCGATGAGATCGACTCATGTACCTACACGTTATCACGTAGTTTAATATCACTTTTTAATTTAATATAAATATCGAAATAAAAATACTGGTGTTAGATGAAAAAATCAATGAAACAAGACCAGAAAATTATAACGAGAGCCAGCTAGATGGTAAACGTGACTCAAGTTACGAGAAGAGGTATTCAATATATCAATTTTAGTACCTACTATGAAAAACAAAATTACTTGAAATTTTTCAATATACAACCGTTTTGTGATACACTTTAGACATAATGATCTGATTAATAGCCGAGTCAAGCCACGCCATTCTTCTAGAAAGGTTGTACGTTAATATCAGATACAAACACAGTCTTATAAATGGCGTAATAGAATGAAAATCCACAAAAGAAACATTTGTCAAGCGAATTAATGAATATTCGCTCGTTAGTCACACACGTATTTTACTTAAGACCGTAATATATTTCTCAGGTATTAATTAAGTGAAAACGCCGTGTCCCGACGCGTTCTTGCTCATAAATCCCCCTTGCTTCATGACAAAGAACATTTGCATTAGAATCTTGAAGGATGCAGAGTAACTGAAGGATTTAGTATGAAGATGATATTAGAACAGTTATGAGATATTGATGTCTGTATTTATATTTTTTTCGCTTTTTTCGCTCGCCTGTAACATTCCGCTGCTGGTGATAGGCCTCTTTTCCCATGTTAGAGAAGGATCGGAGCTATCCACCACGCTGCTCAAATGCGGGTTGGCGGATATATCCCCAACTGTGAGTAGGAATCGCTATCAGGTGTACTGGTGAACTAACGACCAGACTGGAAATAAATATTTGTATAAACAAAATATCCACTACCTTTTTTTTTAACGCTGGTAAAATGCATTTATGCACTGACCCCGCCGTCGCACTGGGCAGCGGGAGTGTGGGGCTCCCGGCGGTGGTGCAATGCCGGACTACCCACTAAAAACCAGCGGTGCCCACCTCCGTCGCCCGTGCCGGAGTCGCAGGAGTCCAAATTCCTCTGCAAACCCCGGCGGCGTTGCCCTTGCGGGCTCTTTCCTTATAGGTGGCACGCGGAGGCACCGCGCGCACCAACCCGGGCAGATTTGATGGTCGGACAACCCCCTCCCTAGTCGACCGTCCTCTGTCTGGCGCTTAGGCTGCCCCGTACCGCCCGGGCAGTGCCAACGTAAGTCAGCAAAGACCGGGGTGGCGACGGCCCTGTACTCCCGCGGACCGAGGCCTCGGCACTAGGCAAAGCGCCTTCGCGCCCCCGGGGCGGATGGGCGAACCCACCCACCCCGTCCCCAGCGTAGGGGAAGGAAAAACCGACCACCACGTCTTCGCGCCGTCACAGCGCCTGCGCTCACGGGTCCACTCCGAGAAGCAGAGAAGTACCCGGAGCGCACCTACCCCCGCGCTTCCGCGCCACGGGGCGGGCGAACGAAGCCACCAACCCCGTCCTCTCCCCGCACCACGTCGCAGCGCCAAACCCTCACCGTCGGCAGCCTACGTACCACCCCGCACCGCGCACGACCTCCGAGCCGAAAGACGAGCTTAACAGACCCCGCTCCCGGAGCGGGAGACAGTCGGCAAGACCATAAGTCCGCAAGATCCGCTCCCGGTGATTCGAGATCGAGACCCGCCCCGCCCCGGGCCGAGAGACGAGTCCGCGAGACCCCCATAAGTCCGCAAACCCGCCCTGGTGATCCGGGGCCGAGACCCATCCCCGGTACCCGGAGTGATCCGGGTCCGAGACCCACCTCCGGAGAAATATCCACTACCTAACCTAACCCGCGACCGTCGGTGTTTAGGCGCTGCCGAGCGATACACGCACCATTACACCAGGTCGTCATTTATATATATTAATATTTTTTATTTTATTATGAAGAGCTGGAGATTTTGTTAGCTACACCATCCTTAATAGATACAAAACTGATTATGTATGACGACTGATGTATTGACGCGTTTAACTTTGTTTTGTTTAATGCATAAAACAAAGAATCGCGCTGTAGAAAAGTTACAGAAATCAAATTTCAAAGGTCCAGGAGTGCGGAGGTGCTGTTCTAGAGAGGCGACAGACATCAGACTGTACCGAGACAGTCGCCAGACTGTACCAAGACAGTCGTCAGACTGTACCGAGATAGACGTCAGACTATACCGAGACAGTCACTAGATTGTACCGAGATAGTCGCCAGACTGTATTGAGACAAACGTCAGACTGAACCGCGTCAGTCGCCAGACTGTATTGAGACAGACGTCAGACTGTACCGAGACAGACGTCAGACTGTACCGCGACAGTCGCTAGATTGTACCGAGATAGTCGTCAGACTGTATTGAGACAGACGTCAGACTATATTGAGACAGACGTCAGACTGTACCGACTACACACCACTAGCACACCAACACCGACGCCATTCTGTACTTTATATTTCACTGGTTGTCAATAAATTTTATCTTGCACATTAATTAATGAAAGGCTTTGTCAGAGGAAAAATTTATCAGCAATAAATCTGAACTTAATTAAAACAAAGTTTTTTGAAACCTATTCATATATTTACAGTGACGGTACATAATTGTATTGTATCTTGTTTATTCACGGCAAGCATTTATGAAATAGGGGCGACTTATACTACACGGCCTAGGGCCGCCAAGACTGTAAATCCGCCACTGTATCTAAGCAACCTAATTAAACTGTTGACTATTGTTGATAGCCAATCCCAACTTCAACGTAAATAATGTGACCCAGCCCAGCCAATGTCAAATTTTGCATATTAATGTATGTAGATAAGCCAGAATTGAACCCAAAGTAGAACTGTAACTGACAATAATAGCCGCCTTTTGTACTTTTCTTTGGTTTTGTAATTTATTTTAATTATTTGTTTCTGGTGTACAATAAATAAAATACATTATAATTTTAATTTTTTGGTAGATGTCACTCCACCCGTCTAATATATAATAAATACATAAGTATAATATAAATCTGTACCTACTTATAAAAATAATACATTTACATATACTTACATATATAAATAAATAAATAAATAAATAAATAAATAAATAAATAAATAAATATATAAATATAAGCTAGTGGAAGATTACACCCCGGCAGGGAGATGAAACGTTAAGTTAAAGGTTAGGGCTGCAGGCTGAGGAACCGGCGGACAATCTAAGCCGAGCCAACTGTCCCGGATCCCCAGTTGCCTCAGATGGTGAGCGAGGCTAACCCCGATCAAACCGTTGGCAGATATTACGATAGGGATGATTTCAGCGGACCTCACATCCCACATGTCAACAATGTCATGCGCCAGATACTGATATTTACGTACCTACTTTCTACCATTTGTAGCCAGTCGTTTAATTCTGGGACATATTCTTTGAATCACGTCAAATTTGACCCAATTACCACTAAAGTTTATAACAAAATTGTAAAAGAAATGGAAAAACTTTTTTCGGTAACTTCCCGAAAATAAAGAATTAGTTAAATGAAAACATATTAACTGACTAATTTTTCCAGAAGTCTGGACACCGCCGTTTAATTCTGTCGTGTTACCAACGCAGCGAAAAAATATATTCTTTTAGTTGTTCTTTTATAACTAGAATGTTCTTTTAAATCGTGCTAGTGGTTAATTGTAAGTTTTACCACTGAATAAAGCGACTGAAGCCACTAAATCAAATTTTTCCTGTTCCTAATGACTGATTTAAGTAACCCGGATTGGAACTGAAGACCGCTTCCAGAAGATTCATGTATTTTTTTATAACCCACTGGATCATATTATCCACTCTTCACTGCAATAACAAATAATAGTTTAATGACATTATACTTCATTTAGTCCAACATTAAGTAGGTACCTTAGTATCTATAATAAAAAAAATAAAAAAAAAAATAAAAAAATCAATAAAATAAATTCTGTACTATGAATGACTTTAATTAATTATCAATAATTAGGATACACATTTTTGCTTGAGTAAAATTTGTTTTTCATAACAATAAACCAAAATCTTGAATCTGAATTGAATCTTAATAATTTGATTTAAACATAAGTAGTAATTTGCTTCTGACATTTGTTTTAGCTAAGTTGGTTTAAGATGCGGCAAAGCTTTGATAGAGCGCTGAAAACGTTTCTAACATTCTGTACTACAGGAATGAAATATTTAACTTCAAAAACAATTAGACATGTTTCCACTGGTATGCAATTAAGATGGTCTGATTAAACATCACAGGGTTTGAGAGTAGATTCCTCTTATTAAATCTAACTATGAATATTGTGTTTCATATAATCCAATATGATGTAAAGAAAAAGAATTAAGTAGGTATAGTAGAGTAGCGAGTAATGAGGCGGAATATAAGGTAGAATTGTTGAAAAATACCTAATTTTACGGCTAGATATGTATATATTTTATACACATATAATATACGTTTATTTGTATTTAAAAGTATATACCTACACTGAATTAATTTTTAGCGATTCTTCCGCAATGGGCTTCTTTCTTAAATCTGTGGCTTCACCTAAAATGTTAAGTGGTTACTACAGCCCATAAACATCTGCATCTGACACTATATTTTGTATTAGATTACTGTCTATTATTAACAGACTAATCTTAACTATCTACTCAAAATTACAAGTTGTAATGAAACATATTTTTATATAGAAAATAGTTATTTATAACATGTAATACAAGCTATAATGAAAGTAGGAAGAATTTGCTTATGACGAAGGTCAAAGGACCGTGACATTTCATACTTAACGGATGTTATTACGCTGTTAAAGTAAATACTACCTACACAAACTGTAATTTAAATATGAAGGTATGTATAAATTCAATTATGTCTATCTTTACAAATAACATATCTAACGTTTGTGGTATTAAGAAAAGTACCTACCTACCTATTACAAAAATATTATAATGAAACAACTTTTTCGGATTTTATCGTGGTTTAATAAGTTTTTTTTAATTTTTTTTAAACTTGCCGCCCCTACCAATTCATTTAATTTTTTACCAAATTAATTTAACACTCATTGCAAGCACAATTTTCATTATGAACATTAACCGATTTCAGTAATGTAGGTCATGTAGGAGGTTATCAATTCTACCGCGGTTTTGTAATATTTTTTTTTTCAATTGAAAAAAATCGTGGTGATTTTGCTGTCCCCCTATCGCGTGCCAGCCATTCCTTTTTTTAGGAAAATTAAAATGGTATTTTATAGTCATAGAATTCTTAACGACGACTTTCGACGTAAGAGATAAGATTCTCGTTAAAACGTATCTTACATCCAATTAAAGTGCAGAAGGGAAGAAATTATAATACTGTGATTTCCAGCAAGATAACCAGATTTAAACTTATCATAAATTCAAAAAGCTTTGTCGCGAAAATCTCACGAACCAGTGCTCTGAACATCTTATTGTTAAACGTGAAAACTATAACTGCTTTAATTTGTAAAGCGAAAATAAATTAAATGAAAATTTTAACAAACAAACAATTTAGCTTTATTATAAGGTATCCACAAGAATACATTTAAATAAAACAAAATTTTTACTTAAACGAAAATTTAATAAATCATAATATAATCATAATCACAGTAAATGTATATATAAGAAACAAGATAAAAATAATTCGTAACCATTAAATATAAAAGCATTTAACATTTGGAATTGTTGACAATACGGGCGGAGATGTGGATAACAATTACAATTTCATTTTGGTTTGCGGCATCACGCAAAGTGAACGCTATTATGAAAATATTCGACTACGGCGGCAATTCCTGTATATATTTGCACATGTATTTCATTCCGATGAGCAATAACACAAACGAAAAACCGACAAGTAAAAATTGAAATTCATCATTTCGACTTTCCAATTTTCTTTTATTTTTCATTGTGGACCTTTACCGAGCATATTACAGATGACCATGAAAAGTAATCCAAGGACAACCATCGACCCAATGACGGTCAGAAATTGGTTTAGGTTGAAGGACAATCCGCAACTTTCAGCCATATTTCATATGCTTTGTTGTATCATGTTCCTTGAAAATACTTACACATCCAACTCATTACAATGAGCAAAGTCACGAATGCGAAAGCTATTAAGATAATTTGTAGGACATCTATGTTGTAGCAAACTTCGCTTTTTCTCCCCATATTCCTCGTCTATCGTCCATTAACTATGTGACAGACAATCAGGAACAGTAAGACGAGGATCACTATTGAACCAATGATCATGAGAAGTTGGTTCAAATTAAAACTGAGTCCGCAAGAAGTCGATTCCCCCGTTTTTCTTCCCATTATTTTTTGTTAAGGTGCAGTTGTCACGAATGTATTAGTATCCATTATTTTTTAAGTTATTTTATGTGTACATAATTAATTTTATCACATTTTTTACATTAAATAAGTCAATTTGACTTTTAAATAAAATGTCTTTTACGAAACTGTCATTCTTAAAAAAATAATGGTTGGTAGTAATAGCATTAAATTATTTTCATAACTTATGCATATAACCGTTTAACAAATATAAGTTAAAATTATTTATTTAATAAAGTAAAAAATAAAATAAAAATTAACAATGTCGGATTTCTGACAAAAAAGTTAAGTACAAGATACCGGTTTTAACGTGAAACCTCTTCAGGTAATCTATACTAATATTATAAAGAGGAAAGATTTGATTGTTTGTTTGTTTGCATTGAATAGGCTCCTAAACTACTGAACCGATTTAAATTTTTCTTTCACTTTTTTGAAGCTACATTATCCGCGAGTGACATAGGCTAATATATATGTATTATATTTTCAAAAAAATATGGGAAAAAATATTTTACCCGTGCGAAGCCGGGACGGGATGCTAGTAATTTATAAAATTTATTACAATTAATAAAATATTATACATTTTCCCACTCATTACAACCAAGGTTCTCTCTGTAATAAAATTGTGCTGACTCCAAGGTCATAACACTACATTTTGAATATAAATAGTCAACGAAGTCCAACGCTTCTTTTGGTATCTTTTTGTATATTTATCATGCTTCCATCTTTCCTTTCCTGAAAAGATAACAATAAACAATAAACAAAAACTTCGTCTAAATATTTAATTATTTTTTTTTAATCTTTGTGTAATTACCCACTAATTATGTACAATGCGAATTTAATAGAGTAGGTACATAATTATCCGCATCCGCGTAAAAATATCTTATATACATTGTTAGTATATACAAGCAGTAATATAATATTTACATGTATCATTACGGTGTTGCTATTTAATACCGTTATTCAAATATTTTAGAATTGTGTTTTTTATTATACATAATAATTAATTATTGACATACATAATAATTATCCACATTTTTAAATTATCAATAAATTAATTGTTAAAATGATTTTCTAAAACAATACACGTTATTATACACGGCCTACCCGTATAAACATATATTAAACGTGTGTGTGTTTATTTGAAGTGTAAAAAATAATTATTCAGACAAAGAAGTGATTAATGAAAAAATTTGAAATACAATGGACTGTGCTAAGGTATATTAAAAAATATAAACAAAAGATTAGAATTAATTAAAGAATAGTGGATTTTTTTTTCTCTTAAATGACTTGTCATCATCATCATCTCCCTGCCCGTATGGCCTTATCCCACTTATGTAGAGTCGTCACAACATGTTTTCCTCTTCCATTCTTCTCTATTATTCGTCACTTCAGCGCTTACTCCTTTCTTTCTCATATCCCCATTCACACAATCACTATATTGATAAACAAATAATGTTAATTTTAAACATGCCTTTTATTGATTTAGATTTACTACATTTTAATTTTTAATCGACTTTGATGTTTACCAATTTTATATGCTGACCATCTTTTCTCCCTTTCTTACCACGTATCCTTTATTCTTTTTCTCTCTTTGCCAAACCATCTCTTGGTATTTCTTACTCCATGACATAATTACATGTCAAAATTAATGCATAAATTATACTAATTTCCTATATTATTTTCTACTTGACAGCATTTTTATTTTTTGTCAAGAAGATAGAGTAGAGAGAGAAGCTATTGAAGGTTAGTCAAATAATTTCCTCCAAACTTTTTACAACACATTTAGATACTTACCATACTCTAAGTGCATAATGTTTAGTATTGGATTGTTAACTTATCGAAAAATTAATGTTTTTCATGTTTTGTCATCTTTCTAATTAGTGATAACAAAATCTATTTACATAAGAATATAATAAGAACCACAACCAAAAAAGGTTAATAAAAACAAGTACATATTTTTAAAACCAATTTAATTAAATAACACAAAGCAATTATTCTAATAGGGACCCCATTTTTTTAAGGCAAATTATAAAATGACTACACACCCATATTCTAAAAACCTTTGAAAGCCTTTGGTATAAGTATTTACAATGACTAAATTGGCCTAATTTAAAAAAAAAAGACTTATAAACTTAACAACTTTTCCACCATCTGTAAGCTTTTTTATTACTATTTTATTTTGTTTGCAAATCCTGATTTCATAAAAACTTTAATTGTGAAATTCTTACAATGTAAACAATATTCTCATATTTTCAACATATAAGTCAAGTTTTAATTTGCTAATAGATACTAATTGGAAATTGACCATCAAAACTTATCAAATCCAGCCTTTAATTCTACAATCAATTTAATAGTAAGTACAAAGTCAATTATTGTTTACAATATAAGAAAGATAAATTTGGAAAAAATGAACCATGTACTTCTTTACAGATTGTTTATACATACTATTAACAAACAAAATTTCACATTTAATCAATTTATTCTTACTATTAAAATAAATAATTACTGTTTTTTGTACTTTCGCAATGCTCTCCTGCGTACGTTCTCCATGTTCCTAGTCACCAACCAAACGCTGAAACTGTAAGCGACATGATGTATGGAATTTATGGCGCTGAAGAATACACTGTGTGGAAAATATCCAGGTGTCTTTGAGGTACTTCCGACTAGACTAATGGCAGACTTGACAAAAGTTTCCGCTGTAGGAGCCATTAAGGTGCTTCGTCGTATTCCTGACATGTTGGAACACACGTAACCGGGGAGCACGCACTGTACTATGATCCCTTTTTTACTATACTCCATATCGAGGTTCTCGGATAGTTTTTCAACGTAAGCCTGAAAAAATAGCAAATATTTAATCCAGATAATTTTGATAATTTCAAATCATTGATTTCTACATGAAAACCTCTTTTGATAAAAAGTTCGCTTTATTCTAGAACGTACAGTCCATTGAATAAAACTAGTTTTATTTACTTCTATAGGACTATAACTATAAAACACTAAAATTCCAAACATTATTTAAATTAAAAGTTAAAGCCAAAAACGTATTTAAATGATTTAAGAGATTCTAAGTCAAAATATGACTTGGTAGTTTCAAGTAAAATTCATGTAAGTTCGGGTAGATATCGTCCAACTTTAAAATTAATAATTTATATTGGTAGCTTAATTATATTCCGCAGCTAGCTTGTATCGACTAATTGTTAATTTACAATACGCCCACAATTATTAATCTTGTATATATAAAAGAGATTTCCACCCATATATTGACTCATCACGATATCTCTGGAACCGTAAGGCGTAGAGACTTGAAATTTGGTAGGAATATTTCTTTCGCCGAATAGAGGTCAGCTAAGAACGGATTTTACGAAATTCCACCCACAATAAGGGGTTGCAGGGGTTAATAACATGTATGGCAAAACAACGTTTGCGGGGTCAGCTAGTCTATAATAGTGTTAAGATGTACCGATGTACGAAGTCACGGAACTTCGTGCTAGATTTTATAATTATGTAAACGTTGATTATTTATTTACAGAGTAATGTCTATGTTTTTAAAATATAATATTAGAGTCGTCACTTGATGTGACTAGCTGTGATAAGATCGTCCATATGTAATAAATAATAATACAAAATATTAGTAACTCACTGCCCGGACAGACTTCGTTCTGTCTGTTAGGTTTTTTTTAAGTATAAGAACCTTCCGTGGAATTTAAGGAACATACGAAAAAAAATTAGCCGAATTAGTCGAGCCATTCTCCAGTTATGCGCTTAGCAACATTCATTTTTATTATATAGAAACATTAATACCTGCGGTTTTGACTTACGCCCTAAGAAATTGACTATGGGTAATTGGAACAATGTTTCGACCAAAATCACAGTCGAGAAGTCATCGTTATAATCGAATGAATAGGATAGAGTTCACCCGGGGAATCTGAGCTAACCACAATTGAGTTGCGGTTAGCTCAGATTCCCAACGACTTCAAACAGTTGCCAGCAGAACATAAGTTACTGCAGATAAGTTAAGAGCAAATTTTACTGATTGTTGATAGAGGACATGTAAGTGTAACTGTCACCAACACGTTTCTAATAGGGATTTTCGTTTCACTGCCAAACTCTATCTTACCTTTCTCTTGTGTAATAATTCTATCAGACCTAAAGTCCACTGAGACTCTTAATCAGCAGAAGCTGAAACACGCACTGTAGTTAACAACTATGTTTAATAAACTATAAATGATAGCGAATAATAAATAATCGTTACCTTTCTATCTATGTTAGTAATTACTACCGAATCATTTTCACAATTCATACTTTCTTATTTTATTTATTTTATTTATTTTTATTTATTTATACTTTTTTGTACATCACAACTACAAATATCATTTACAGACTGTGAAGTACAATGGGCGGACTTATGGCTATTTAGCCATTTCTTCCAGACAACCCAACTTTATACATTCTAGCAATTATATTGTTTTTATAAGCTTATAACTTCGGAGATTTTATATTAAAGCAGTTAAATCTATACTAATATAATAAAGAGGAAAAATTTGATTGTTTGTTTGCATTTAAAAGGCTCCGAAACTACTGAACCGATTTGAAAAATTCTTTCACTGTTGGGAAGCTACACTATCTGCGGGTAACAAAGGCTATATAATATTTTTTTTAAAAATTAGGAAAAAAGTATATTTTGAAATTTTTGTTCAATACCCGTGCGAAGCCGGGGCGGGATGCTAGTAGTTTATAAATTTGCAATCTTTTATTTCAATATCAAATAATAAACATAAAATGAAAATATATATTTATAAGACATTTGACATAACTTGGAAAGATTGTATAAAGAAATAACGATACTTGACTCGAATGCCAATGTTATTATTTTTTTTTTCTAAATTTATTTCGAGTCTTACAAATACTTAAAGGCTTTTCTATAGGTATATCTGTTGTTTTTCAATAAAAAGTTTAAGCGTTTCCGTCTCATAAATAATTTAATAATTTCTTATTAAATATATTCTTAAAATAACCATAGTTTACACAAAAGAAAAAATAAATTAAATTCGTAAACAATTTTTCATATTGAACAAGACATTATTGTTGACAATCCACGCGTGTTTCCTTGACGACGACTAACACTTTACTGTCAGGGCGCGTCCCCACTCTGTCGTGACGACAGATAATCGTGTAGTTTTAAGTGTCGTGGCTCATATGTTTAAATGGAGGTGTTCACATATAAAACGACACGACTAACTGTCGTCTACGACACTTTGCAGTGACGACAGATTGTCGTGACAGTGGGAACGGCTAGATACGATAGTTGCTAAACGAAAAAAAAATTTGACGACAAACAATCGTTATAATGTGAACAGCTAGAGACGACAGTGTCGTAAAACGATAATTAATCGTCACGACAGAGTGGGAACGCGCCCTTACGCAAATAGAAAATTACAAGGACACGCACACAATGAACTGTCTATATTAAAAATATGAATAGAATAAGTGTCTCCTTTGCTAATATTAATTTTTGTAGAAAAATAAGTTTTATAATAGATCAAGAGATATTTATAAATATAATCTAAGAAATTTATAAATAGAATAGAATCTTTGCAGGCGCAAAGAAATAAACAAAGAGTTGGGTATACATGGGTTCGTAAGTATTTAAATGTATAAGATGTTTCAGTTTCAAAATATAGCTGTACTACTAATTAATATAGACTCACCTTAGCAGCGGCGTAAATAGTTAGGAGGGGGCTCGGTATAATGGACGATCCTGAACCAATATTTATGACCACACCCTTGCCTCGTTTTACCATCTCTGGTAATACAAGTCCAGTCATCCGAGTGACAGCTACTATGTTAGCCTTGATCATTTTGTCGACTGACTGTTCCCTGATAAAACACAATATTATTAAATTTATACCCTTAAAGACTCTTAAATAAAGAAAGTGTTCGAATTCGGCAAATAACTCGATGCAAATGCTTATACTACGACACAACATCTGGTTGATTTAAACAATAATTTATGAACAATAGACAGACCACAAACGCCATTTTGACGACATTCATTAAAACTTTAAAAAAAATCGTTCCTAACATTGTAACTTTAGGAGGTTTGGGTAAATTAAAGAGCAACTCAGTTTCACAAAGAATTTTAATGAACCCAAAAAGACTACGTGAGATACTAGTATGGACTTTAATCAATATTTAACAAAAGAAAAATATTGCTTGCCAGCGGAGCCTTTTTATAGTAAGTGCCAATAGCACACTATTAACAAAAGATTAATTTTTGCCTTACATTTAATTGAGAATCGTAGTTGACAAGTTAAAACAGGTTTATCTTATACTATTAAACAAGCAATTCTTGTATATATATATATATATATATATATATATATATTTTCTGAATCTCGGAATCGGCTCCAACGATTTTCGTGAAATTTAGTATGCAGGGGATTTCGGGGGTAAAAAATTGATCTAGCTAGGATTCATTTAAAAAAAATGTCGGTATATCCCTGTTTTTAGGCAATGAAAAAATATCATTAGAATACGAAGCTTAATTTCAACATTATTATTACAGCTGTAATGGTGTAATTAGGAAAGCGACGGATTTCAAATCGTTTTGACCCGGGTTCGAATTTCAGTCTCCAGATTATTTTTTTCTTTTTTTTTTAATTTCACTCGTGATTTATTATTTAAATAAAATTAAAATATAAAAATACTGAAAAAAAAAACAAAAAATAAAATAAAATTACCGAGCTTGGCTCGGTCACCCAGGTACTACTTATTTTAACTAACATAGGTGATTAAATGTATGGTGTAATAGTTATGGTGGTTATGTAGGTATATATTTACAAATTTAAATAAAAATCATAGTACAATTACAGCTACATTGGCAAAAATCTAATTATTAGTCCTAACGAAAATGGAAATGAAATTAGAAAGCAAACATTTGCATTCATTTTGATGCATATTGATACAGCATATAAAATAGAATTTCGTTTAATTTTGTATTGCCTTGGTCTAGAAACATCGTTAAATGTGTATTTGATAAGCGATATATTGTGATAAAAGAATAAAAATATTTATAATGTTAAGAGAATAAGAATCTGCAGAATCCAAAGCCTTTTTAGGTTCATAAGGAATTAATAGAAGTACGCTCTGATAGTGTCTTAGAATACAGTAAGTTTAGACAACGGAAATAACGTTAAGCTGAATTAATAAATAACGTGTTCCCGAAAAGTGTTTGCTTCGTTTCATACGTAATGGTAAGAGCTTTGGACGATAAGGAATTAAATATTAAAGTATTAAAGGTAACTGCAATATTCTTAACAAAATGACAATATTATAAGAGATTAGTTAGACAAAGATGTTTGAGTGCAGAATGATATAAGATATATAATTATATAATATTAGGGCAGATTGATTTCTTACATCAATTTCCTAATACTAGTGGTAGCCCAGTGGTCGAAATTCGACCATAATAAAATTTAACCACAGACTTTAACAATAAATAATAGAGTATAATAATTATATGCGTGTGTGTTTCAAATACAGTCATGGTAGTGTGTGTAATGTTTTTTTTAATTTATTTATTTAATGTATTTTAAGACAAATTAAAAAAAAATAGTATTCTGCACTTCTTCTCTATATAAACTATAAGTTTGCGAAATATACTCCTCCGTCCTCGCAATTTTCGTAAAAATGGGTACAAAATTTTTGCTTTACGTATTATTATATAGATTCTAAAAAATAATTTCGTTTCATAAATGGGATATAACTTAAAACGATTTTTTGATACATTTATTTAATTAAAATCCAATTTAATTTTCCAGTTAATTTTGGGATATAAATGCAATTAGGGGTCGTTCAATTATTACGTAACGCAAATTTTGAAGATTTTTGAACCCCCTCCCCCCCATGTAACGCGCCGTAACGTCTTCCTGTACCCCCCCCCCCAGCCCATAAACGTTACGTAACACCCCAACTGACCATTTATACCCAAATGTCACAACTTTGTTGCGAAAACTACCGAAAAGTCGCTTAAAAAAAATCGCGTTTGCGGTAAGTATAAATATATATATACAAAAAGGGATATAAACGAAAAGGGTTGCCAATTTGGGAGATTTTAGTACACTAGTTTTTTTTTATTTAAATAAAAAACAACGTTACGTTACGCGTTGTTCGAGACCCCCCCTCTCCCCTGTAACGCATCGTAACGTTTTACAAGACCCCCCCTCCCCCCCTAATTGCGTTACGTAATACTTGAACGGCCCCTTATACAGTTTATAAAACATTGATCCCACATCAAAGGACTGCCATCATTAATGTTTCATAAACGTTAAATAGAAAATGCACCACATAATATTTCATTCTTGCAATATTTCATACACCACGTCTATACCAGACCGCTATCTTTGAAAGTAACTTCATATTATGCGGTTTGTTGCGTCGAACTTCGATAGCTGAATTTATTTTTGACGTGGTTATTGAACGATTTTCTTCTCATTGATATTTTATTTTCCTCAAATTTATCACATGTATTCGATATTCAATATTTTCGAAGAACGTCGTGAATTTGCAACAAATGATAAAGTTTTGTAACGCGTTGTATAATAGTAGGGGAGACCAGGTATGAAAGTAACACGGGATGAACGTAACAAATGAGTTTTTGAACGAATTATGTTGGTTACAAAGACGGCTGCTTTACCAATATGCGGCATTTTGAATCCCCCCTTCCCTCAGTTGCGCTTACGGCGCTGTTCCGCCAAGTTGTGGACGTAATGAGTCGGTGCCGAAAAATTAGGCATAAAGTAAGTTTTGACCGTTTTTTTCAACTGTGATTGTTTTAAATATGTAATGTTTTAGCTTATGTGTTATTTGTGAGTAAAATAGCACAACTATTCGTCTTTATGTTTTGGCATCCGGAATGGCACTTTTATAACAGGTTTTGTAGGCTATAAGCACGTGTTTGTCATAATCGGGAAAATTTATAGATAAATAAAAAATAAAAATACAAGCAGGCTTTGCTTGCACAGGAATTTGGCCGACAACGCGCAAATATTCACAGACGTGGACTTCTTGACCATCATCGTTAGTGATCGAACGCTAGAAGATGTTCCAGCTCCTTTACCTGGCCCTATTTCTTCAACAAGTCGTCAGATTGGCACAATGTCCTGTTCACCACCAACACGAGATCAAGCAATTTCGACTGATAATTTACCGACCGTACAGGGCGAGTTACGCTCAGCCATTAGTAACACCACGATTTCCATTAGTAACACCACCATTGGTAGGTTCACCGTCTTTGCCAGCTTCACCGCCTTTGCCAGCTTCACCATTATTGCCAAGACCCCTCCTGAATTAACTTTCCCACCAACAACTACATGTTTCGGAAGTAAATGTGTCAGTATTGACATCGGCATCGACATCAACTTATCATTTACAAATCACATCTACTTCTTCAGCTGCTTGCCAGGACGTTACAATGATATCGTTTAGTCCCTATGAAGTTAAGCCCCTACCAAAAGGCAGGACCTAGGAAGAATAATGGAAAGGTAAGAAAAGGAAGAAAAGGAAATATACCACAAAAGACGAAAAAAGATACTAGAATAATAAAAGATACTGATAATAATTCAGATGGCGAGGATTGTTTTTGTCTAGTCTGTTTTGAATTTTTTGCAAACAGCAGGTCAAATTAAAAATGGCTACAATGCCTCCAGTGTCAGTAATGGGCTCATGAAGAGTGCACTAATAACGAAAGAAGTTATATATATATATATATATATATATATATATATATATATATATATATGTCATAACTATTTTTCTGACTGAGATTGTTGACTACTGTCGAAGTTTTTTTTTTTGTTTCAAAAGTGTTTAATACTTAGTTTTGATTATTGTGACATAATTGTGAGTCCTAAAAGGCTGATTAATAAATAAGAATAATAATCTTGTGTTGTGATAAATAATAATGTTGATTATGAAAGTTACTTTGTGTTTATTTGCATTGTTACATCCATCCCCTGATACTGTTACAACCAACCCTACCCCTAGGGATGGTTGTAACAGATTTCAAATATATTTTCTCAAAAATGCCTATATAATTTGCATTTAAGGCGATGGTTAAAGATAGCCGAAATACTAATCTATCATTTGTATTGGTTTGAATCTTGATATTCTAAAAGTTGTGTGAGATATAACGAAATAACCGAAAATTGTTACGTCCATCCCTGGTCTCCCCTACCTACTGCTTATCATCGAAGAACTTTTTTTTATTAAATACGAATATATTTAAAAATACGAATGGCAACCAACCTTACTAGTATATCTAATTAACGCGGACGAAACCGTTCGATTAACTTAATATATAAAAAAAAATTTATAGGTAACAATGACTCCTTGAAAAGTTATAATAGGTATAACGTAGCTGAAGTGATAGACAAGTGAACTTTCTAACGGAGACGTTTGTGTATTTTAAAATGGATTTAGACTTATAATTACGTTATTTAATCGATTAATATAGTCTTTATTTACATCGAGTTATTGCTAAACTAAAGCATTAATTTTCCTTAATTTTTAAAATAGATATTGATTTCATTACCATAAAATAAAGTTTGTTTAAACGCTATTATGAGGATAAAAATTATTTTGTTTGAGAAATTTTGTTTATTTAGGAACATTGTAAGAGTTATAATGCCCGTGAGAAACCACGGGCGTCATAATTTACGATTTATATCTAAATTTAGGATTTCCCTGTGCTGAATAAGGTACCCAGAGGTCATGGGGTTGCGCTTGATAGCAGGGGTAGGGCCAATAACGCACTTATGACCATCCTGGTGATACGGGCGTGAGGCATCCAGAGGCAACGGTAGACTCTTACCATTAGGTAGACTACGCTTTTCTACCATCTCAGAAGTATTATATAAAAATGCTGTGTTTAGACTTATGTCTGCAGAGAGACTAACATTCGTAAACACTAACTTCAAAGATGCTTAGATTAGTCGTTCTCACTACCAGCGCAATGATTATTATTCTGCCCCTACAAGTCTAGTACAACTTTCTACATGAACAAGCTTTCTAACAGAAAGTAAATTAATACCTCAATGTTTATTCTGTTGCAATTTACAACTATACTCACAGTTTCTAAGGACTATGTAACGTTGGTATAATATAATTATAAAAATACTTTACCAGTCCGGTAAATCCAGGAAGTATTCAGGGTAAGTGTAGGAGATACCGACGTTGTTCACCAATGTACCGATCTCGAGGTCTTTAATCTCGTTCGATATTTTATCATAAATTTCTTCTCCCTCGCAAAAGTCCACCTGTATTACTTTCGTGTTTACTTTATATTCATTTTCTGTGGAAGAAATTTTTTATATAGAAAAATTATCGTTTGTGTATGGCATTTAGAATTACTAAAATAAATATTAAAAAAAAAATAATGTAAGTATTTCTACGCTGTCGATCATCATTCAAAAGGTAAAATACAGAAATAAAAAATGTAAAGCAAGGTAAAAAAAAGAACGAAATATAAAACGACATATCCGCCAACCTGCATTGGAGCGGCGTGGTGGATTAAGCTCCGATCCTTCTCCTACATGGGGAAGAGGCCTATGCCCAAGAGTGGGTCTTTCGACACCCAGGAGAGGGGGTGGCTATATTCTTTACTGCCGTAACCCCACAGCGTATTTACATGTATAATATTAAATAAATAAATTAAAATACAGTTTCTAAGGTAGGCAAATAAATGCCTGTGTTGTAGGTAATATTAGACCGATATTATGTGTATATTTTATAAATAAACTAGCTGACCCCGCAAACGTTTTTTTGCCATATATATTATTAACCCCCGCAACCCCCTCTTGTGGGTGGAATTTTGTAAAATCCGTTCTTAGCTGACCTCTACTCGGCGAAAGGAATATTCCTACCAAATTTCAAGTCTCTACGCCTTATGGTTCCAGAGATATCGTGATGAGTCAATGGGTGGAAATCTCTTTTATATATTACTAGCGACCCGCCCCGGCTTCGCACGGGTGAAATGCCGATACTAAATATACTACACACTTTGAATTTCAAGTCTCTTACTTCAAAAACATAGGACTTTCATGCAAACTTCCAACCCCCGTTTAACCCCCTTAGGTATGGAATTTCGTAAAACCCGTTCTTAGCGGATATCTACTCCCTATAAGGGACCTACCTGCCTCATTTCAAGTTCGTAGGTGTATTTTTCATTCGACTTTCATACAAACTATCATCCCCTGTTTTAACCCCAAGAAGGGGTTTATTTCTCAAAATACATTATCTACCTGCCTCATTTCAAGTTCGTAGGTGTATTTTTCATTCGACTTTCATACAAACTATCATCCCCTGTTTTAACCCCAAGAAGGGGTTTATTTCTCAAAATACATTATTAGTACACCTCAACACTATCTATAGAGCATACATTTTGAATTTCAAGTCTCTTACTTCAAAAACATAGGACTTTCATACAAACTTCCAACCCCCGTTTAACCCCCTTAGGGGTGGAATTTCGTAAAATCCGTTCTTAGCTGACCTCTACTCGGCGAAAGGAATATTCCTACCAAAATTCAAGTCTCTACGTCTTATGGTTCCAGAGATATCATGATGAGTCAATGGGTGGGTAACTCTTTTATATATATAGATATAGATAGATAAGCGCTTTCACACTCGACGACCCCCAGTAGAATTTTCTCCTGTGTCGATAGTCCGGAAACACACATAACACACAAACGCCCAGACCACGACAAACATCTGTATGGCCAATACAAATGGGGATCGAACCCGCAACGCCTGCGCAAGGGCTAGGTATAAGCCAGTGCTATGTACGCTGCGCCAACGTGTCGACGCGTGTACACGAAAACTACATAAATACATACACATAATACAAATATTACACGGAAACAGGTCACCGCCAATTGCGCCAACGAGCTAAATCACTCAATAATAGACATAGATAAATATACATACCTATTTCAGTGGCTGTCGCATTTAACTTGTCGATGGACCGGCTGACCAAAATAATGTCACAGCCACGGGCAGCCAACTGAGGACAAAGATATACATATATTTTAAAAACGAACATTTTATCCTATTCGTGAAATATTATAATAGGTCGAATAACTTATATAAGTTTAGTTTTTAAAAGGATATCACATCGAAAATTTAATTCAGAAATACAAAACCGATTACATTTGTAAATCGGTTTTAAGAATACTTATTGAACTTTTCTGAACTGCAAGAGGATGTAAAAAGGTCAATGATCTGATAAAAGTAAGAGGGAATTTCAAGAACACGAGTTAAAAAAGACCTGCAAAACCCACTTGAACAAAAATACATCGCCACTACGTATTAAAAAAAAAACTTCTGCCGCGTCTGTTTGCCTGTCTGTCTGTTCGCGACAAACTCAAAAGTACCTACTGAACGAATTTCATGCACTTTTCAATAATAGACAAAGTGTTTCACGAGTAATGTTGTTTATTCCTCATTTCGGTTACAACAGTAACTATCTATGTAATTCTCTTTCTGTACATAGGACTATCACTAAAAATTATCCAAACAACTAATACATAATTAAGACGCTTGTAGAAAAATTTACTTTTGAGGGTAACTAAAGGGCTGCTCGACGAGCAGAGACGGAAACACACGAGTTCGCGCCATTTTTGGTGCGAACTTGGGGAGGCCTATGTCCAGCGGTGAACTGCGATAGAAGTGATGAAAGGCCTGCTACGAACGGACGTAGTTAGCAAGAAGTTATTTTTAGTGCGTTAGCATATTAAAAGAAATTTTCCTTTACATTTTGTTTTCTACAAATAAAAAAAAATGTGGCTAGCTCTAAATATTCATTGAATTATCTATGAATATTACTTTTCACGTTTTAATATATAAAAATATGTTTACATACTATAACTACTTGGACCTTTTCCTCCTCTCACTATTTGACCACTTATGCACTCTCTAACGTTTTTATATTTTATTCTTTTATGTACTTTCAAAGTGTATATAAAGGTACTAGCTGACCCCACAAACGTTGTTTTGCCATATATGTTATTAACCCCCGCAACCCCCTCTTGTGGGTGGAATTTCGTAAAATCCGTTCTTAGCTGACCTCTACTCGGCGTAAGGAATATTCCTACTAAATTTAAAGTCTCGACTAGGCCTTATCGTTCCAGAGATATTGTGATGAGTCAATAGGTGGAAATCTCTTTTATATATGGTGGAAATCTCTTTTTTACTGACTGTGATATATTTTTCTTGCCTACTTCAAAATATAAAAATGCAATTTGGAAAATTTTAAGTTTTTAGTCTTTGTAATTTTAATTTAAAAATTTGTTTAGAACTACTTATTAATTCCATTCTTTTTTCTCTTTTCTCTTAAATTGTAATTAAAATTTTCATAAATAATGTGCTACCACGTATATAATATTATTATGTGGATAACGGTGCAGGTTGTGTAATAAGTTAAGATTTTTTAAGATATTAAGATACTATGTAAACTTTTATTATACAATTGTTTGTTGTCCTGAATAAAATAAAATAAAATAATATATATATATATATATATATATATATAGATATAGATTAAGTAATAAAAAACTGTCTTTATACATCAAACAGTATAACTACAAAATATATATTGTGACAAAAGGAGGTCAAATCTAGAACGAATTTAAATTCAATAGCCACACGTGACGTTAAATAAAATGTATAATAAGCAACTCTGAATAAGTGGAAATTGAAAACGTGTAATTTAACAATTGTTTAATTGTACTGCATACACATTTAAATGTAAATATTTCGAGTTTGCTGTTTTATTGTATACCGTTTGTGTTGTTCTTTATTGCTCGTGAATTAAACCAAGATAATATGTACCTACTTAATTTGATTTTATTGTCGATATAGGTACCTAATATAAATAAACGCTAAATAAATGCTTCACACTCAACGGCCCCAAGTAGGATTTTCTCCTGTGTCGAGTGTACGGAAACACACACAATACACGAACTTAATCGCCGAGACAACATCTACATGGAAGATACTGACGTCTATCGTGAGCAGGGATCGAACCCGCGACCGCCAGCGCAACCGCCAGTGCTGTGTGTGACCGCTGCACCAACGTGTTTTCACATATCACATTTTAAACTAGGTACTTAAACCTCATCACCAGCCTATTTTCAGATCCCTTTGTTATCTCAGATATTAGTTATTCTGTATATCCCAGCTACGTACTAAGTTTAATTACAATCAGTCTAAATTTAATTACATATTTTATGCATCCCATTTATAAATTAGTAGGACTGATATGTATTGAACTGAGGAAGGGCACAGCAGGAAATTTCCTGCTCAAAATATGGAGCAGCCCGACTGGGGTAGTACCTCGACCTCACAGAAGACCACAGCTAAATAATACTGTTTTCAAGCAGTATTGTGTTCCTGTTGGTGAGTAAGGTGACCAGAGCTCCTGGGGGGGATTGGGGATAGGGTCGGCAACGCGCTTGCGATGCTTCTGGTGTAGCAGGCGTCTATAGGCTACGGTCTTACCATCAGGTGAGCCGTACGCTTGTTTGCCAACCTAGTAACATAAAAAAAAATGTAATAAGTTGTTTTTATAGAAAAAGTATAGAAATAATATGAAAGATTTACACCATAAAAATATATTACATACATACATAATTATATTGGCTAAATTATTTAGTTCACGCAGGCTAGTTGTGGCCTAAGTATAACCGACTCATAAGTTATTCCAGACCCGAGTAGCAGTGCTTTGCTGTTCCGGTATGAAGGGCAAACGCCAGATTATTCACAAGCAACGTAACAATTTAGACTTACAGATGATTGTGGGTTAATAATGTATGTAGCTAATTTCTCATACAAACCGAACAGGCAAGGCTTTACCATGACTAGTAATTTATATGTTTGTTATTTTTTTTTTATGTTACTAAGTCGACAAACAAGCGTACGGCTCACCTGATGGTAAGTGACTACCGTAGCCTATAGACGCCTGCAACACCAGAAGCGTCGCAAGCGCGTTGCCGACCCTATCCCCAATCCTCCCAGGAGTTCTGGTCACCTTACTCACCCATAGGAACACAATTTACTGCTTGAAAACAGTATTATTTAGCTGTGGTCTGATCTGTAAGGTCGAGGTACTACCCCAGTCGGGCTGCTACATATTTTGAGCAGGAAATTTCCTGATGTGCCCTACCTCAGTTTTTCCTGCTGTGCCCTACCTCAGTTAAACAAATATTAATACTACTTTAGGTGGGAGATTGGGTAACAGTGGATCACGGGTCACAGTGGATTATTCGTTATAACTCAGTATATGTATTGCTTGAATCACACAAACAAACGAGTGGACACTGCTCATCCACACCCCTCTCAACCGCGCTAGTCGACCACGCGCTGTCGAAGCGGTATTTCTTGCTGTTACACTTTAGTCAGCGCTTAGTACAAAAGTATTTTTACGTGATTTAGAATTTTGTTGTATCTCTAAGTGATTGAGAAATTTAAATAATAGATTTATGTTTTTCTCTTGTTATTTATTAAAGCCGTTGTAGATAATGTAGTTTTGTCTAAAGTAGATAGTTTTATTTTAGTATTTTTTTTCTCTCATAATGGCCTATGGGTTACAATGAATCATTTGAGTTTGGGTCACATTGGACTGTTGATTCAGTGTAATCCGTGATACTAAATTTTTTTAAATTTTTTATTGTAGGTAAAAATGCCTCGCAATCGAGTAAGAAAAACTAGGTAGCATTGGACTTCACACTAAAGAGCAGATGAGTAAAGCCTTAAAATGTACAGACATAAACTTTAAGGCTTCACTTATCTGCTCTGGCTAAATCGACTCTGGCTAAATCGATTTGATGAGACTTTAGAGTAAATGATAAAAGACTGTGTAACAGTACAAATAAACGAGTAATAACGTGAAAATGTATTTTATTGCATTTGTTTTTCAAAAGATCCAGTGTAACCCCTGAGATGATCCAAAGCGACCCACCCCAGGGTCACAGTGGATCATTTCCTATTTTTTTTAAAGTTGTTATTACTCGCAAGTTTATGTAGTAATTGCCAATAAGTTCATTTTTCTTTAAATATTAGATACCCATACTATGATTAATTATCAGAAATTAGTTATTTTGGCGTTATTTACAGATTTATAGCACTTTGAAAAAAAAATGATCCACTGTTACCCAATCTCCCCTACGTGATATCACTAAAATCTATTTAACTAAAGGAAATTGAATAGATTTCTAAATTATTATGATCTTAATTTCCTAATATTAAATATATTCTTTTCTAATGTATACGCGAATTTCACTCATATTTGTGGCATGACCCACCATGCTAATGTTTAATTATTATTAATATTTTCTCCCCTAATAAAATATAGTTTTGAACGCGCGGTGAACGCGCGGACGCTAGCCGCGGCGCACCGCCCCGCCGGCTCGATGACTGGTTCTCGCTTCTGCACCTGCGCCCGCGCATCCCCCGCGCTCGCCCTGCAGCCAGCGGAGCCCAGTCATCTGTGGACGTCGGATAGTTCGCTCCTAGCTTCCGAACGCCAAACCCGCGCTTCTCGCTTTACCAATTTTGCATTAGCTTTGTAGTCGCTTTATCGCCTTTGTAATTCTTATTAGTAATTGAATATACACGTTTAACAAGATTTGGGGTGTTTACTTTATATCCACTTAGTTAGACATCCCAAATAGTGGTGACCCCGACGTGATTGTGTTACGTGGTGTAGGCGCGTGTGCTAGAACATTTTATGCGAGATGTCGTCGGACCGGACCGTGTCTGGAAAGATCGAAAATAGCGATGACGCAGCGCAACAAGCGGAGAATATGAGTACGGCGGTAACGGCAAAGGTCAGTGTTAGGGACACGGTATCGAATACAAAGTATCGATACTGTACTCATGAGTAGTATCGAAAAAAAAAGTATCGTACTCATAAAAGTATCGAAACAAAAGTATCGATACTTCTAGGTATCGAGTACAAAAGTACTCAATAGAAGGAATTGATACTTCAACTTCCAAAAAACAGGTCGCTTCAAATTTCGCACAAATACTGAACGACTGTTTCCAAATTCCAAATATGTCAGTCGACCAAAAAAATAAAATTGTGTTTGCTCGCAAACAAAAAAAAAACCGACTTCAATTACATTGACAAGTAATGCAATGTAATAAGACGAAAAAATAGTCAAGTAAATACCTACGCGCTATTAGAGATTACTCAAAAATTTTCATTATTTAACGTTGTGTCCAGGTGTCCATTTTTTATAAGTATTTTTAACGGTTCACAGGAAAGTGGACATAAGGTGCCAATCAAATCACCAATTGTAAATTCATGCATCACTTCATCAGGCATCTAAAATTTATAAATATGTGTTGTACAGCTTTCTCACATATTTATAAATTTAAGATGCCTGATGATGGTCCAATAAAGGATTGAAACGTCGCATGAATTTACACTTGGTGGTTTGATTGGCACCTTATGTCCACTTTCCTGTGAACCGTTAAAAAATTACTCAAAAAGTTGTAATCAGATCTCGTTCTAATTTAAACAAGACTACACGACAAGTATTAGGGCCTATGCAAACCACGTTTTTTAAGCGCGACGTCGCGTTTTTATCCTATAGAGCAGTTTGTTGGCGTTTGTATCGATTCAAACGCGCGTCGACGGCGCGTCTGTGTCGATACACACGCGCGTTTGCATCGCGTCTGTATCGCGTGACACGTGCGTCGATGGCGCGTTTTTATCCTACAGAGCAGTTTGTTGGCATTTGTATCGATTCAAACGCGCGTCATCGTCGCGTCTAAATCGATACACACGCGCATTTGCATCGCGTCTGTATCGCGTGACACGCGCGTCGACGGCGCGTTTTTATCCTACAGAGCAGTTTGTTGGCGTTTGTATCGATTCAAACGCGCGTCGACGGCGCGTTTAAAAAACGTGGTTTGCATAGGCCCTTAGGTTTCGATTAAATTAAATAAAATAATAATTAAAAGAAAACAAAAAACCCGCCTGCATAAAAAACAACTAATAGAAAATGAACTGAAAAGACTGAAACAAGATAAAAATTCAAAATTACACAACGCTAGCGAAACAAATCGAAACAATATCAAACATTATGTACTATGTAACACTTAAAAATATCAATACGGTAGTCCTTTAAAATTTTATGCAACATCGTACATAATAAATGCAGTCGGAGACATGAAATTGAAGGATAAGTCAAATCATTCTCTCTTTGTGCATGTCTCCGACTGCATATTATGTACGATGTTGCATAAAATTTTAAAGGACTACCGTATTGATATTTTTAAGTGTATAGTACATAATGTTTGATATTGTTTCGATTTGTTTCGCTAGCGTTGTGTAATTTTGAATTTTTATCTTGTTTCAGTCTTTTCAGTTCATTTTCTATTAGTTGTTTTTTATGCAGGCGGGTTTTTTGTTTTCTTTTAATTATTATTTTATTTATGTCTTTTTAGTTAGACAAATTACGTAATCGGTTCAATTCATTAAAATAGTTTACATCATGTGGTTTATTAAGTAATTTATTAACGACGAAAAAAATGAGGCCGTTCTAAAGTTGCCACGTATATATCATTTTTATCTTTAACCGAGCATAACTTTTTACAGAGTAGTCCGAAGTTGATAATTCTTTTTTTAAGGGAAAGGCTACACCCCGAAATTGACCGTCGGACGTTGCCTAGGAGGCGAGGAAGAACCTCGGCTCGCATCTTGCTTGCCTTAGGCATGGGAAAGAGCAAAGTCAACATTTTTTAAACTTTCTTATTGTATTTCTTTATTATTATTACAGTAATAATAACCATAATATACATTTTTGAAATCCGTGTATTGAGCCCTTTAATTTGATACCCATATTATAGTATTCTAAAAAAAATTATTTCTTCATTAACTACAATGGCTTCGCACAGCCGCCATGTTTGTTTTTTTTTAATGTCACCTATCTAAGAACACTTGGGCTGCTAAGACGAATCTAACGATATCTCAATTATGCAAATCCGTTCAGCGGTTCTAGAGAAATCAGGTAATTAAGAATATTACATACATACATACATACATACAAGATACGCGCGAAAAACATAACCCTTCCTTGGCAGTCGGGTAAAAACATCAAAATCGGTACACCGAGTAAAAAGTTATACGGTATAATACAACGTTGGTCAACGAAGAAGTAGTCGAGTAAATACTTTAGACTATTATTTAGATAGACTATTAGATATATCTTTAAAAGTTCTTGTCAGATCTCATTTAAATTTTAAATGGGACCACATGACACGCGACACCTTTTAATTAAAACAAAATTCATCAAAATCGGTCTACCCAGTTAAAAGTTCTGAGCTAACATACATTAAAAAATACAGTCTAATTGAGAACCTCCTCTTTTTTTTGGAAGTCGGTTAAAAAGGTCGTCGCTTTAAATTATCGTACAAATACTGCATAAATGTTTTCAAAATTTCAGGAGAAAGTGTAATAGTACTCATGTAAATCTTTCGATACGATACCTGCCAAAAAGTACTCATTGAGTAAAAGTATCGAATGCAAAGTATCGAGTACTAAAGTATCGGTATCGAAAGGAAATGTACTCGATACCACAAAGTATCGATACTTTTTTCGTGTCCCTAGTCAGTGTAAAAGTGCCTCCTTTCTGGAAAGAGAAACCAAAACTATGGTTTTGTCAATTAGAAGCGCAATTCCTATTAAACGGTATCACTTCTGATAATACGAAATATTATACACTTATTGGCAATTTAGACTTAAATATTATTGAAAAAGTAGAAGAGATAGTTGATAACCTTCCAGCTACCGGGAAATATGAATTATTAAAAGCCGAAATTATTAAACGTCTGTCTGCCTCACAACAACAAAAAATAATGCAATTATTGTCCCATGAGGAGCTTGGGGACCGAAAACCGTCTGCATTTTTGAGACACCTGCAGGATCTAGCTGGTCCTGGAATGCCTAATGATTTTTTACGCACTATATGGACAAGTCGCCTTCCAGTATATTTACAGACAATCGTGGCGCAGCAAAGTGAGCGGCCGCTGGAAGCTGTGGCCGAATTGGTGGACCGCGTAGCTGAAATTGTCCCGGGCAACCCTGCGGTGGCACAGGTGACCAGCGCCACGTCATCGTCGGCGAGTAATTTGACAGAGCTAATTAGACAGGAGGTACGTAATGAAGTTTCCGCACTATCTCAACAGCTTAAAGGCCTATCAATTAAACTAGACCGTACTCATGCGAGAAGAAAAAACACCCGCACTCACTGTCATAGCCGTCAACCTGGGCGTTCAAGAAGCAGGTCACGCAACCGTCCGTACCGAGTAGATGGAAATCGGCGATTATGCAATTTAATATTAACAATAATTAATGAAAATGGTACCAACCATTTTCATTTTCGCGGGAAGGCTGACAGGTGTATTTCGCCGTGTGACTACGCTTCGGAAAACTTGAAAACCAGTCGCTAAAGACGGCGAGTGACTGTTGTAATATTTCCAGCCGTCTCTTCGTAACAGATGCAATATCGAAGAAAACTTTTCTCATTGACACAGGTTCTGATGTTTGCGTCTACCCACATTCATTCTTGCGAGATCGTCGAGCCAGAGTCAATTTCGAGTTAACGGCAGCGAACGGTACTATTATACCTACATACGGGTATATTCACCTACTGCTCAACTTAGGATTAAGAAGAGATTTTCGCTGGAAGTTTATAGTCGCAGATGTTCCCAAACCAATCATTGGGGCTGATTTTCTTATAGAGATTTATCTGACGCAACTCACGTGTTTTTACGACAAGATTTGCTGAGAGGATCTTTAGAACCACCATATGCAGGCCCTTACAAAGTAATTTCAAGAGCAAATAAGGCAATGGATTTAGCAATCGGGAATAGAATAGTTAAGGTCAGCTTAGACAGGGTGAAGCCTGCATATGTACTGAACGAGGAAGAAGACGGCAAAAAGATGATCGCAAAAACCACCAGAGCAGGTCGTACGGTTCGATTCCCGGACCGTTACGTTCCGTAACCCCCGTTTTCGTGGGGGGGGTCATGTGGCATGACCCACCATGCTAATGTTTAATTATTATTAATATTTTCTCCCCTAATAAAATATAGTTTTGAACGCGCGGTGAACGCGCGGACGCTAGCCGCGGCGCACCGCCCCGCCGGCTCGATGACTGGTTCTCGCTTCTGCACCTGCGCCCGCGCATCCCCCGCGCTCGCCCTGCAGCCAGCGGAGCCCAGTCATCTGTGGACGTCGGATAGTTCGCTCCTAGCTTCCGAACGCCAAACCCGCGCTTCTCGCTTTACCAATTTTGCATTAGCTTTGTAGTCGCTTTATCGCCTTTGTAATTCTTATTAGTAATTGAATATACACGTTTAACAAGATTTGGGGTGTTTACTTTATATCCACTTAGTTAGACATCCCAAATATTAATGAAACAACTTTTTCGGATTTTATCGCTTGATGTTAATAGGGTACTTTCGAATATCTTTGTAACGTTAGGACATAATTATGACACCTCAATCCTCCCGTGACCATGGTTGCTGTAAAATATCCGAAACGTCATGCATTAAAAAAAACTTAATAAACGGCGATAAAATCCGAAAAAGTTGTTTCATTAAATGTACATATTGTCTTAAATTGTGGGTTAAAAACTGCCGTTAAAGCTGGTAAGAAAAAAAAATAGGACATTGTAGCTTGTCTCTCGCTCGCCTGCCAGATATCGTTATTAGGGGGTTAGGGGTATTATATATCATAATCTTCTATCTTTTGACGCTTTGCTGAGGCGCATACTTGTAATTGTACTTTACTTCTATACATATAGAGGAAGAGCATCTTACAGGCGTTAAATTGACAATTACAAGGAAATATCAGTATGTAAATTGATAACTAAACGGTGAATGTCATGATGTATTTACAAATCCAATTAGGTACTGGTTCAGGGTTGTGAATTATATTCGAAAGTATTTATATAATTATAATTATGTATTTTACGACGCGTTATCACAACCGACAACGGTCACAGCACTTGTGCGTGGCTGTTGCGCTGGCGGTTGCGGGTTCGATCCCCGTACATGACAAACATTTGTATTGGCCATACAGATGTTTGCCGTGGTCTAGGTCAGTGTTCCGCAAAGGGTGTACCGCGGCACACTGGTGTTCTGCGGTCGTTTATTGGTGTGCCTCGGAAAAATAAACTTTACGTTTGTTGATTAATAATAAATATTGTTTCGGTGATTAATAAATAAATGTTGGTTAATGTTACTTAAAAAATGATTTTTCTTTTGTTGTGCACCTCCAAAATATTTTCCTATTCCTAGGTGTACCTTGAACACAAAAAGTTTGCGGAACACTGGTCTAGGTGTTTGTTCAGTCCTTGTGGGTCTCCCCAATGTGCCCGGAGAGCACTTTAAGCCGTCGGTCCTGGTTGTTATCATGTACACCTGATAGCGATCGTTACTCATAGGGAATATATCCGGCTACCCGCATTGGAGCAGCGTGGTGGATTAAGCTCTGATCCTTCTCCTAGATGGGGAAAAAGGCCTATGCCCAGTAGTGGGATATTACAGGCTGAAGCGTAGCTTAGCGTACCTATGTATTTTATTACACAGTACCTGGGTGACCGAGCCTAGCTCGGTATTTTCATTTTATTTTTTGTTTTTCTTTTTTTTTCTCGGTATTTTTATATTTTAATTTTATTTAAATAATAATTAATCACGAGTGACATTAAAAAAAAAGAAAAAAAATTAATCTGGAGACTGAGATTCGAACTCGGGTCAACACGATTTGACACCCTCCGATTTCCTAATTACGCTATTACAGCTATGTTGACAGTAGTGAAATTAAGCTTCGTATTCTAATGATATTTTTTCATTGCCTAAAAACAGGGATAAAACGACATTTTTTTTAAAATGAATCCTAGCTAGATCAATTTTTTGCCCCCGAAATCCCCTGTATACTGAATTTCACGAAAATCGTTGGAGCCGATTCCGAGATTCAAATTATATAGATATATATATATATATATACAAGAATTTCTCGTTTAATAGTATAAGATTCGCCAATAAAACGTGAATGTGTGTATCAGTCGGCATTTACTTAAAACACTCAAAAGTTTCAACAGTTGAAAGTAATTAAAAAGTAAATACATAGTTATAAATTCCCACCGCGGTGCTTAATAGGTAGATTTTCTCATGTTAAGAAGATTACTAAGATTCTAATTTCAAATGAAACATGTACCTACCTCAGCGATATCAGCATGAATTTGAATTCCATATAAAATTTGAGAATATAATAAATTAAGGTATACATACAAATATATGTATTCAATAAGGTCTCGCACTTCATGGGCTATATTTCTAGTTTCCGTCTCATAGAATCTCAGATGCAACAGATTTACGGTACGGCTACGTTAGGAACGCCTTCAGCTGTTGCATGATATGCTAATGCATATTTGAAATGTAAAATCGTACATTTTTCTTCAAATTTAACTTTTATATTTCTCTTATAAATGTTTAAAAAGCTTCAATATATTCTTCTATGCTGCCGTCCTTTAACTAAAACCTCGTTAACCCCAAAAAGTGATTTTAGAGAAAAACGCAAAAAACGCGGGAATCGTTGTTTCTAGAAAACTATTATACATAGATCAGTGATTGTTGGATATAATTTAAGCAAATACTTTCCTGCATCATTTAGGATATTTTCTGCGCAGAAATATACTTTGAATTATTAATAAAACAAGGAATTTTGGTTTAGTTAAGCAATACACATATTTTTTGACATTGATTGCCGCACTAAAATGTCTCTAACCTACACTTAGAGACTCTTTAGTTAAGCATTTTCTTTAAATATTTAAGGTTTGTAATGTTTGATAGATTTATCCTGAAATGCTTAACTATAAACTCGTTAAGTCAATTAACTGTTTTGTAGCTAAGATTTTTCTTAATTTTATACATAAATACCTTTCGTAAGAAGAGGCTAAAGCGCCTAAGACTCTTTTAAGCTAAGTGTTACCGAAAAATAAAATAACTTTTGTAAAAACATGTACTTGCTTACTAAGCTAAAAAAAGGCAACTCTTACTTCGATTGTTACTAACGTCTTTATAGCTAAGCATCTCATATCAAAAAAACTGGAAGATTAAATAAAATGCTATATGAAAATTAAATCAAATTTTATTAAAAAGTTATAACTAAAAGGTTCCTTTACTTATCATTAAACATAAACTGCAGCCATTTGTAAAAACAACAACAAAAAAAAATAATTATCTCAAAAATAAATTAACAGTTCTTTTATTCATTGTGAATAACATATTATTAATTATTATTTCACCTTAACACTTTAAAATCAACAGTATTAAAGGATTTCAAAATTACCACTAGCACAGCCTTGATTAATTTTCTTAACTTACTAAACAATCAATAAAATTAGAAAGTTATTATAAGGCACTATTTCCATAGCGGCAATATTTGCGTTTTGACAATAATAAAAATTTCAATCACATAACACTACTCATTAATATTATAAAAAGACATTCATTAATATTATAAAAAGACATTCATTTAAATCACAGATTGCTATAAGGAACTTTGCGCTTTATATCTTACAATAGTACTAGTAAGTTATTTAAACAAAGATTATATGGCATTCACTAGAACATTTTTTAAGTATAATCAGTCTCAATAATTATAAATGGCTTTTAGGTTTATCTTATTAATTAGTGACTCTTGTTTTCTTTTTTTGTGCTTCAAGACTTTCGCTATCGCCACAAGTTGGTAAATTTTGCCAAAAAAACATTTTATGCTTTGGTATGATAGGTGATAGTTTATCAATTATATTTTGTTTCCGATCTCTCTCTATTCCTTTGGGTAGTGAACGAAATCTTATTCCTAGCTGTGGGTTTTTTAAAAACTTGTCATTCAAAAATTTCATCGTTTTGTAGTTTTCAGCAAAATCATTTTTGTAGTGTAGATCAAAACTTGATCTAATGAAACGAATTTGAGATATATTTTTGAGATAAACCCTAGGGTTGGCATTCTGGATACGTCTGTCTGATATATTATTTGTATAGTCAATAAAGTCTTGAGGCTGTAGAGATTTTAAGATTACTTTACCATTATTAGCTGACCCTACAGCTTCTTCGAAATCAGTAAAATCATAAATCCTGCCCTTTTTTTTCATAGAGAGCTCCACTTGATGATGGAATTGGTCACAACTCATAAATGTATGTCCCGGTTCAAAATAGTATAATGTCATTTGTTCGGTAGCAATCACATCACTATTAATAAGATCAGCTAACATAGAAAAAAAAAGCCAGTTTTTGTTTTGAGCTGTGCAATTATCCATCCAAATATTTATTTGTTTGACATCACGAAAACGTAAAAAAAAGTTATAATAGGCACTCATAATGTCTTCTTGCTTTCTCCCGGCGATAGCGTCGTGCCAAATAGCTGCAAATGGCTTTGAATCTTTAGTGATTTTTCCAACTGGAGCAAAAGTTTGATTAAATGCTGTTAATCTTGGACAAAATATGACGGATTTAAATGAGTCGAGCCTTGGTAACATTATGACCTTCTCTAAGTCACTGCTAAAATATATTTCGTCAGTACTTTGTTTCAAAGATTTATGTGAATCATATAATTGTCTGGCGTACGTATATTTCTTATGATGAGTAGCCCATGTTGCACATTGACCACAATAAATTGTTTATGATTTCTTCGCGAGCATCATGTCGTGTATCGCGAGAATGTAATTTATAACTCTCGCAAAGCTCGCATTCCTCATTTCCAAGTTTGGCAAACGATATATTCATACTTTTTAAGTGTTTTCGGTACAATTCGTATCCAATTTTTACGTCGGGATGCTTTGAACAAAAGTCGTTGTACATGTAATTGACGTTAATTTCATTTGTCAAATAGCGACGATTTGGAGCATGTTCACGACGATAATGCGGCGCTGATGGATTGAATGTTTCAATATGTTCTGTAATAATTTGTCGGTCAAATTTTGGTGTTTTAGTATGTTTACCACGTTTGTCAGTATCGTTACTTGTATCAAGGCAGTTGGATAAAATGTAGTCATTGTGTTTTTCGAATCCTAAAGTTGTTAAGAAAAATATTTTACATACAGAAACGAGAGTCCCATCGCCTTTCGGCAACGTAAAAGACCTTCTCGGATTACGCTTTGGTTCATTAGTATACTTCCTTTTAGGAATGGCCACCACATAATTAGATCTAACAAAAATTCTAGTCTCTGTATGTGTCATTAGCCAAAATTTTCTGTTTATTTCTTCACGCTCATCAGTTGTAAACATTGATGAACATTTTTTTCTACACTTATTGTCACAACCAATTTTTACTTTATGTTGATTTAATTTTCGTCTCTGCTTTTCTAATTTTCTTTCTTTTAAACTCGTACTATACTTTCGCCGCTTGGGTTGCGCTTTAGTTGATTCTTGGGTGGTCTTTTCCAATCCGTTTAAAAAAGACGCATCGATGGTCATACGACGTTTTTGTAATGGCGCAATATCAACACAAGGCCTTAACGTCCTTGCTTCCATTGAATGCTGTCTGTTGAGGACCGAGGGTTTCTTCAAATTGAAACTTCAGAGTCCTCCGTATTTTTTCTTTATTTTCTTCCTTATTTATTTATTTCTTCCTTGTTTCTTGTTCTTGAGTCGGCGAATGTTCGGTAGAGAGTGGTTTGCTGTAGCTGGGACCCGCTCTTTTATAGAGAGTCCCCACCTCGGTAACAGCCGCGAGTTTGAGAGGGGTGACCAATCATGTTTGAGAGAGAGCGAGCAACCAATGGCGGTTAGTTTCTGTTTGGCGCCAACCTTCCGCCGGCCAATGGCGGCAGGTATTGGTCACGTGACGTTGCGTAGACCAATCACTGCCCGCCTCGTTTGCCCGCCAACGAGAGCGACCAATTGCCGCTCGCACGCGTGGAAGACGCGTACCACTATATGTTGCTCTCTCTCTCGCACCTAGTGCCACCTCCTGCTCTCTCTCTCTAACCGTACATTCGCCTCACTCTTACAATTTTATTGTAGCGTTTACATCGTAACTATTTCACATAGTTATTCTATTAGCTAGATACAATTTTTACTTACATCTATCATTATATCTTACATGCTAATCTTTATTTACACTACAATATTCATATATATTTACAAATAATCATTCTTGTTGTAAGCCGTCCGTAACATCCTCCCCCCGGCGTAGACTCTTCGCAGCCTCTCCCCTCAGCAGGACGGCGATCTTCGTCGTTGGCCTCCGGAACACACCTCCTCTGGTTCGCACGTCGGCCGCTCTGACGACGCCGTCTGGTCCCGGATGCACTCGTTCGACGACCCCCCTGGGCCATGTGTTGCGTGGGAGCGCGCCGTCGACGATGATGACGACGTCGCCCTTCTGCAGCTGCGGTCCCTCCGTCCTGGCTTGTCCCCTGGGTATGAGCGTCGGCAGGTACTCCTTGAGCCACCGCTGCCAGAACTGGTCCGCCATCGCTTGTGATCGCCGCCATGTGCTGCGATCCGCTTCGGTGCACGGCCCTGTTCTTGGCAGGCCTGTCGACGACCCCATTAAGAAGTGGTTGGGAGTCAAGGCTTCGTCTTCCTCGTGGTCCACTGGAACGTGTGTCAACGGCCTCGCGTTGACGCTGTACTCTGCTTCAGTGAGGAGTGTTTGCAGCACCTCTTCCTTCGGTGACTTCTCCGTCAGCGTTGTACTAAGTGCGGCTTTTACTGACCGCACCAATCGTTCCCATGCGCCTCCCATGTGAGGCGCTCCCGGTGGTATGAATCGCCATTCTGTCTCGTACTGTAGACAGTAGTCGCGGAGCTCGGGGATCCATTGCTTGTAGCAGTCGCGTAGCTCGACGTCGGCTCCTCGGAAATTTGTAGCGTTGTCGGAGTAGATTACTCGCGGCCATCCTCTTCTGGCGGCCATCCGTCGTAACGCCATAATCGCTGAGTCCGTAGATAGAGACGACACGATCTCTAAGTGCACTGCTCGCGTTGTTAAGCATGTGAACAGTGCACACCATCTCTTTTCGTGCCTCCTTCCTATGGTAACTGTCATCGGCCCGAAGTAGTCAATACCGCAGTATGTGAAGGCGCGGTGCCCCGGATCGATACGTTCCCCGGGTAAGTCTCCCTTCGGTGGTCGTGTAGGCATCGTCTTGTAGACACGACAGAACTGACAGCCCTTTGCGATCTTTCTTACTGTCGGTCGTAGGCGGAATATGATGTACCGCTGGCGTAGATCATTTACTACGCGCTCGTTGTTCGCGTGCCCGGCGTTCCGATGTTCGTTTTCGATCATCAGTCTTGTGAAGGAGTGTCCGCCGTCAAGTATTACGGGTCGATTGGAGTGCGTCGCTACTGTTGATGCTCCGATGCGTCCTCTTGCTACGATGATCCCATCTTCTAGTTCTGGGTCCAACTTCGTAAGCTTGCTGTCCTTACGAAGCGGCTGTTTTCTTCGTAACCTCTGTAGGTCATCGCCAAACGAGTCCTTTTGAGATTGTCGAATCCACCTCGCTTCGGCGTCTTTGATATGCGCTACTGACAGTGGTATGTCTCTTCGTCTTTGTTTCAGCCTCTCGATGAAAAGTCGTACCATGGCCGTGGCTCTTATGAGTCTCTTGTACGATGAAAACCGGCTGATGTCGGGTAGCGTGACGTCACCGCCAGTACTTCCTTCCGACGTACTGTACACGATTTCATCGCTTCGCTCGCCGTCCGGTGTCGTCGTAGGCCACTCTTCTTCAGGCATCCTTAAAAACGAAGGTCCATTGAACCAGCGGTCCGTTCTACTGATCCGCCTGGTTCCAATGCGCGTAGCGTCGTCTGCGACGTTGTCGTCTGTGGGTAACCATCGCCAGTCATCTCTGTGTGACAACTCGGCGATCTCGGCGAGCCTGTGTGCCACAAACGGTGTGTACTTCTTATCTTCGTTTCTGATCCAATGCAGCACCGTTTTGGAGTCGGTCCAGTAAACTACTTGGCTCGGTTTCCAGGAGTGTTCTTTGAGTATTACGCCGGCCATCCGAGCTCCAATTACCGCCGCCTGAAGTTCGAGCCGCGGTATCGTTTGCAGCTTCAACGGCGCCACCTTTGCCTTCCCCATCACGTGCGCTACTTCTATGTTGCCGTCCCCGTGACGGATCCTCCAATAGGCTGTCGTTGCAAAGGCTTGTTCACTGGCGTCGTTGAACACGTGAAGTTGTATTTCCGACCCTGGTGCTATCTTCATACTGTAGCACCGCGGCAGGGCTAGGGCGGAGATGTCGTCTAAGCCCGCGACCCACTGCTGGAACTCTTCGGCTTCGTCGCTCGGGAGCTCTTCATCCCAGTCCACCTTCTTTAGCCACAGCTTCTGTAAGATGATCTTTCCTACGATGGTGTACTGGCTGATGAGTCCTAGCGGGTCGTATATCGACATGACGGCGCTCAGTGCCTCCCTCTTTGTCGGCACTCTGTGCTGAGTCTTGACGGCTTCCGGGACTCTCTTGATGTCTGTATTGAAGCCGACCGTGTCATCCCTCGGGTTCCATCTGAGCCCGAGAGTCTTCTCCATTTGATGCGCCGTCAGTCGCACGTCCGCGTTCCTCGATCGCTTCGCCTCCGGTATACTCTCGAGCACCTTTGTGCTGTTTGAGTTCCAGCCCCGGAGATTGAAGCTTGCCCTTTCGTGGATTTTCATGACATCTCTTATTGTTTCGACCGCCTTGTCCACATCGTTGAAGCTGTCCAGGTAGTCGTCCATATAGTGTCTCTCTTTGATGGCTTGCGCAGGCTCGGGGTACTCGCGTTCGTATTCACTAGCGTTGTAGTTCCTCACGCTGTGAGCGAGAAACGGAGAACATGACGCGCCGAAGATCATCGATGTCATCTTGTATGCGCGAGGTTTCTCTTCGGGTCTGTCTCGCCACAGAAACATCTGTGCCGGCTGGTCTTCGGGGCGGATCTTCACACGCAGAAACATTTCTTCTATGTCTGCCGTTACCGCGATCTTCTTTTCGCGGAAGCCGAATAATATGCCGGTCAGTGATGCTAGCAAGTCCGGACCCTCTAGTAGACAGTCGTTTAAGCTTACGCCGTCCACTCTGGCCGCTGCGTCGAACTCCATTCGTACCCGCTCTGGCTTGTTTATGTTGACGACGGCGAAGTGTGGCAGGTACCATTTGACGCTGCTTCCTTGTTCGCTACCGTCGCATTCCTCTGCGTAGCCCTTGGCGATGAGATTCGCTACTTGCAGCCCGTATTCCCTTTTGAATACGGGTTCTTTGTTCATTTTCTTCTCGAGCGTGCGCAGCCTCTTGAGCGCGTACTCGTAGCTGTCGGGTAGCTCTGGGTTGTCCGTCTTCCATGGCAACCCGACCTCGAACTGATTTCCCTTGCGTCTGATGGTCTCCTTAAGTATCCGTTCCGCTCTCTGGTTCTTCTCGCTGACTCGGGTTTTTAGAGTTATTCCTAGCGAGTCAATGTCGAAGTGTCGCTCGACGAGTCTATGTAGTTGTGCGTCGCTAGCTGGCGTGTAGATGTGAAGCACTGATTCTTCATTCTTCATTAGAATTCTTCCAGGCACTGAACCGTGGAGTACCCATCCCAGCATGGTTCGTGATGCTGCTGGTTCGTTGCGTTTACCGGCGCGTAGCTGTCTCGACACAATGAGATGCCAGTTGTCGGCACCGATTAACAATCGAGGCCTGACCTTCTCGCTGACGATGTGTCCCACAACGCCTCGTAGATGCTTGTATAGACTCAGGTTGTCCGGTACTTGCTGCTGACATAGCTGCAGCTCTTTCACTGTTCTTGCTGTGATTTCGTGCTTCGTATCTTCGTTGACGCCTTGGATATGAATTTGTACCGTAGCGCTGCTTACTCGTCGATCTTCGTTTATTCCTTTGAGGTTGAGCGGCTTCTTCGGACCTTCTTCGACGATCTCATTTGCCAGGTCTTCGTCGATGAGCGTCACTGTTGACCCTTCGTCGAGGAGGGCGTCCGTGATGACCTCCCCCCGTGGACCGCTTAGTTTCACCTTGCAGGTCTTTAATAAAACGGTCCCTGGCGTTGACCTGGTGGCGACGTTCATGACGGTCGCCGGTGTGCTCTGTTCTGCACACGGTTCTTCTTCCCTTGGAAGTTCCTCATTCTTCTTATGTAGAATGGCATGGTGAGGCATCTTGCATCCGTCTACGCCGCATGGTTTCGCCTTGCATGAGGCTCGGCTGTGCTTCCGCTTCATGCATTTGAAGCATAGCCTCTGCTCCTTAGCCCACTTCCACACTTCATTTGTGGTGAGCCTTTTCAGTTGCGGACACGACGGGGTATGGTGACTCGTTGACTGACACCGGTAGCACGTGATTGACTGCTCTTCATGCGTTGCTTCACTGGTAGCGAAAACCTTTTCTTTCGCCACGGTCCTCTTCGACATTGGTCGCTCCCTTCTGAGAGACCCTGAAGCGCCGTTTCTTCCAGTGTGCGTGAAGCGTAGCAGCTTGTCTGCTTCCGCCATCAAAAACTCAGCGAGCACCGTCATCTCGTTGTCCTGTGCGATTCTCTCTTCGTTCATCGCCGCGTGTTCCGCCCATTTGCTCACAAGGTGTGGGCTAAGCTTCTCCATGACGTCGCGTACTAGTAGAGGATTCTGGAGATAACCTCGTTTGTCTACGCTCTTCATTGTGAAGACGATGTTCTGTAGTTTCACGGCCAACACGTTCAGTTCCCCGCTGGAGCTGTCGACCCTTGGAAGTCTCTTCAAATCTTCCAGAGCTTTGTTGATGACGTACTCGGGCCGGCCATACTTCATTTCAAGTGTCTTCATGATGAGGTCCGGGTGCGTCGCCGTGTACAGCTGAGAGATCACTATCTCTCTGGCTTCCCCTCGGAGGCTATTTCTTAGTCGTAGAAGGTTCTCTGTTGCGCTGAACTTGTACAGCCGCGTCGAATCTTCCATAGCCGCCTTGAATGGAAGCCACTCCATGATGCTACCGTCGAATGGCGGGAGGTCTGTCGTCTGTCGCGGCGGCGGTCTGGAATGGATCATCTTCTCTAGCACGTTTGCTAGTTGTTCGATGCCTTTCCCTCTTTGTTGCGTCCGCTCCTCCCCCCGTACTTCAATTGCGGGTGGAGGTTGTACGTTTGATTCCCGTGGCTGATTGGTAGCTTGACTTCTGTCGATCCATTCGCAGACTCTTTCATTTTCGTCAACGCTCGCTGCTTCATCCGCTTCTATGGCTGAGATGTCCGCTTCTAATCGCTTCTTGATTAGGTTTTCTTGCATATTCAGGCGCCTCTCTTGAATCTCCGCTAGTTGCTTCGCGGCTTCATACTCGGCCACTCTGATGCGAGCTACAGCGCTGCTCGTCGACCGTCGAGACCGCACTGTTCCTGTAGGCGATGGAGGCCTGTGCGACTGTGTTGTCTCCGTCCGTAGTGATGTCGACGCTTGAGCGATGTCTTCTTCTAGCGGGGCGAGGGGTGCCGGCGGTGCCATAGGGATTCGTACCGGTGATCTTTCAATCGTTCTTCCGATCGGTATCGTTCCTACGGCCGTCGATGGTGATCTTGGCGGTTCTTCATGGATTCGGTGAAACGTGGATGAACTTGCTTGTAAGGCGCGTTCCGATTCGCCGAGTCCTGATTCCGACCTGTTCTTGCGGCTTCTCGTACTATGGGCCATGGCGTTGATTTTTCTGTCTTCTAATTGGAAATTCCCACGTTGGCTTCGTGCTTCGACTTCCAATAAGAATTTTTCCCGCCGATATGTCTTCCGGATTCCAATTGGAATTTCTTCGGAATTCCAATTAGGCAGAATTCTTCAATGAAAAATCCCACGATGAATTTCTTCTGAATTCCTTGTAGAAATTTCCCACGCTGGTTTTCTTTCTTCTGGATCCGGCTTCTCGAAGGACCACGCAATGTTGAGGACCGAGGGTTTCTTCAAATTGAAACTTCAGAGTCCTCCGTATTTTTTCTTTATTTTCTTCCTTATTTATTTATTTCTTCCTTGTTTCTTGTTCTTGAGTCGGCGAATGTTCGGTAGAGAGTGGTTTGCTGTAGCTGGGACCCGCTCTTTTATAGAGAGTCCCCACCTCGGTAACAGCCGCGAGTTTGAGAGGGGTGACCAATCATGTTTGAGAGAGAGCGAGCAACCAATGGCGGTTAGTTTCTGTTTGGCGCCAACCTTCCGCCGGCCAATGGCGGCAGGTATTGGTCACGTGACGTTGCGTAGACCAATCACTGCCCGCCTCGTTTGCCCGCCAACGAGAGCGACCAATTGCCGCTCGCACGCGTGGAAGACGCGTACCACTATATGTTGCTCTCTCTCTCGCACCTAGTGCCACCTCCTGCTCTCTCTCTCTAACCGTACATTCGCCTCACTCTTACAATTTTATTGTAGCGTTTACATCGTAACTATTTCACATAGTTATTCTATTAGCTAGATACAATTTTTACTTACATCTATCATTATATCTTACATGCTAATCTTTATTTACACTACAATATTCATATATATTTACAAATAATCATTCTTGTTGTAAGCCGTCCGTAACACTGTCGAAAAGGTTTTACTGGTCTTATAGAAGCCAATTTGGTAGCAAGATTATTTACAGAAGGCTTTCTAAGGATTTGAGGATTTTGTGTTTTAACAAAATCATCGTCTGTATCGTCACTGTTTGTGTCATCTTTATCATTGGGTATGTAGTCTTTATCTTTGACTGAATCATCAGAATCATAATCACAACTGCAACTCTGAGCCGGACTTGTTAGCATCGATTCATCACACATTAAGTTTATATTTTCTTGACTAGAACCATATTCTGGTTGGTAACTATTAGACATTTTTAAAGTATTAATTATATTACTTATGTTATGAAAATGATGCGAGGTACCTGTAATTTGCGTTTCACAGAAATTTTGAAAAACTTCGGATATCATAGAATATTCCTGGTTTGTGCTATAGAGACTATCAACAAAGGTGTGTTCGCTGCAATTTTTCTTGTTTAGGGTGCTGGTTTTATTGTTTGTCTGCCCGTTTGCATTATTGGCTAGATCTATCATACTTTGAATCCTTTGAGACACACCGTGTCGTCTGAAATAAGTAAATAATTTAAGTATCTGGTCTGGTATTTCAAATATATTATGGAATATAAAAAAGGGAATATATTAATTGCTACACAAAAACTAAAAACTTTTACCTCGTAATTCTCCCCGACATATTTGAGTTTTGGCGGGTACACGTTACGACGACGCACGCTCAAACCTTATGAGCGCTCCGAACGGAATGGCAAGCTAGCAAGAGGCTCCCCGCGCGCATATCGTATCCCCGCACACTCCCGGAATGAACGAAGTGCGAGCAACGAAAAACGTGTTTCTAGTTAGGCAGCGTGGGTTATGCGCTTATTAGACCTTCCTAAGTTCAGAAGTGCTGAATCCAGAAATTTCGCATTTAGGAAGGTGTAATCGCATTCAGTCAGTTAGTGTTCTGAATTCAGAAGCAAGGATGGTTTCTGAAAGTCAGTGTTGCCAATGTAATATTGTGATTGCCAATGTAATTGCCAGTGTTAATAATGTAATATATTTTAATATAAAAAAACTTTTAAAAATTAACATATTCAATTAACATACTAAAGCAAAGTATTCAAAATAATTTATTTTCTATTTCAAAACCCTTTGAAAAATAATAATTATTTTTTTTCAAGACTATTCTCTGTTGATATCTTTCCTCGACAGATGGCACTATAATAGTAACAGATCAATTGTATTATAAAGCCTGTGGTAGTAATGGACATTGAAAAAATACATCGATGTTTTACGGAAGCCCGGTCGTGACATGTGTACTGCAGACATACATAGTATGTCACATGGTATGTCAACTATCTTTTTGTTAAGTTAAAATCATAAAATTATTATCAGTAGAGAATGATGAGAATGAGAAATGATTTAATCGTCTGATAACATATATTTATATTATGTTATTCTAAATAATTAAAAAATCTGTTTCTTAAAAAAAAACCCTAACCTATCTAACTTCAAAATTTATATAATGTGACAGTAAATATTAAATAAGTAAGAATAAAAATATATTTAAGTAAAAAAAAATCTAAAATCTGCGAAATTCACAAAAAGCTTTCTATATAATTATGAGTAGGTATTATATACTGAAAAAATATGAACATCTAAATCGACGGTAGATAAAGTACATTTTAGCCATATTTTATTAATCTTAAAAGGTTATCTGGTAATCCGAGTAATCGGACGATAAAATTAATTTATTCATCCGATAATCGGACAACTAATTTATTTTATTCATTCGTTTAGCGGACAACTAGCAATAGCCAAAATATTTAGTATATAAATGGATAATTAAAGTAGAACATTTATTTCTCATTGTTTTTACAATATAAATAAGTACCTAAGAATAGTTTTATTTTTTTAATACAACAGTTACTTGAAATTCATTTTTTGCCACCAAGGTATTTGATTTTTGAGTCACCATATCAACAAATACTAATTAAGTGTTTAATTCTTAATGAAAAGTTATCGCCCTACTGATAATAATTTATAATTTAATCATTTATGATTTTAACTTTAAAAACAAAAAGATAGTTGACATACTATGTATGTCTGCAGTAAACATGTTACGACCGGGCTTCCGTAATGTTTTTTCGATTCAATGCATCAGATAGTGGCATCGATGTAATATCGATATATCAAAAAATACATCCATGTTTTCCATACATCGTTTCCAACAAAGTTTTAGGGAATACATTTTTAGGGTATTTTTTAGGAATTTTTAATTCATCGGAACGTAATATATTATTTTTATTTAAAAAATTATTAAAAAATAACAATTCCTAAATTATCAATTTTTAAAAGAACATGTTCAATAAACATACTAAAGCAAAGTATACAAAATAATTTATTTTTTATTTTAAAACCCTTTGAAAAATAAAAAATAAAACTATAAAACTTCCACTTATTTTTAAATAATTTCGATTTTAGGTTTAGGCCTTGTTTAGGCCTTTAGGAGGTTTTGTTTTTAATTTAGGGAATTTTGTTAAAAAATTTAGAGCAAATGTTTTTTCAAGAGTCGGCAACACTGGTGGCCGCATTGTTCTATATTTTATTAATCTCTTTTTAATAAAAACTCATAAAAAACATTTTTCTAGATGTCATTCCGAATCGAATGAGCTATCGCACATATTTTTAGGAGCTTTATTTATATTTAACACGTTTTTGAACTCGTTGACTATACTACCTAATTGATAATTCGATAGATACACATACGTCCGACTTCGTCGCTCTCTCGTAACTGACTGATTCAGCAACTGAAATTAGGAAGGTGTGATCAGAAGCTTCTAACTAGCGTCCTAACTGGCTTTCTGAATTCAGTGACTTCATTCAGGATGGTCTAATAAGCGCATTAGCGGATATTAAGTTAAGAATGACTAATATTTTTTTGAACAAATTCCACGTTAGAAGTAAATAACGCTTTTTTAATGAATTGTTCTGAGAAAATCGCAGTATTGAATACTTGACTAAAATACCGTTATGGTAGACTAACTAGAATTAAGGTAAGTTTTTCATAATAAATAGTTTATAGCGTTGTTTTATTGTGTTCTATGAAAATTGATCCTAAACTATAATCACGTTATACGCCCTTAGTGTATTTGTAGTCAAGAATAATCAAATAACGTAGTTTAAGCTAATAAAACTTTAAAAAAAATTTAGGCGAATTTGGAAGCTAAGGTACTTTAACGTACATCAAGCTAAGAAGTGTGGTATAGTCACTTTTTAGTCAAGAATTTGTTGCGTATTTTGTCATTTAACGGTATATCATGTTTTAATATCTCTTAAACTGTAAGTCATAGAGCTATGGTTCTTAGACAGAAAGATAGAGAATTTAAAACTGTAATACTTTGCATTCAAAACTCAAAATCGACCATTTGAGGGTTAACGAGGTTCTAGTTAAAGGACGGCAGTATGAAGAAGTTCTTAGTATAAAGTTCTTATTATACACTATTTTTTATATTATTTGTTCAAAATCAAAAACTTCGTCATTTAATTAGCATTGCCCATTTAAAAGCACTTGTGAATCATCATTTAACAGAGTATAGGTATATAACATTCTTCAATAAATTAATTTTAGTAAATGTTGAGCTACCCACCGAATCGGAATGTTGATTCTGCTGAGTAGAATTGGCAAAAACTCAACTCACGTTACTCAACTGTCAATCGTTACATATGCAGGACATAATATTGATCATATTATATGCTACATATAAAATCCTCCTCCAGTCCTTTTTATGTTGAATTAGGAAGAAAAGTAGTTCAATGTAGTTAATACCTGACAGACACACTGCACTTAAAAACAGTTGCTACACGAATTAAAAATCGATAATTCCGAAACATTCAATTTAATTGTAAGCTTCGATCGCGAATTTATTATAAGCATCGACTGATACAGTAGCTTTTTTAATTTTCGAATATAAATTTATTCGATGACGCGATCACGATCACGATCACGATTCAGCCTGTAATATCCCACTGTTGGGCATAGGCCTCTTCTCCATGTAGGAGAAGGATCGGAGCTTAATCCACCACGCTGCTCCAATGCGGGTTGGTGGATATATTCCCTACTATGAGTAACGATCGCTATCAGGTGTACATGATAACAACCGGGACCGACGGCTTAACGTGCTCTCCGAGGCACGGTGGGGTAACCCACAAGGGCTGCACAAACACCCAGACCACGGCAAACATCTGTATGGCCAATACAAATGCTGTCGTGTGCGGGAATCGAACCCGCAACCGCCCGCGCAACAGCCAATCGCAATCCAGTGCTATAACCGCTGCGCCAACGCGGCGGTCAACATTCGATGACAAGAAATATTAATCTGATCATCACTGTGAAGTGTTTTTATCTATTAACATACCAATAGTATCAATCTAATTTATTATTAATACTTAAATTACTCACCTCTTTAGCATATGCTTTTCCAATTCCATCTGTACTTCCAGTGATTACTGAAAAAGAAAAAAATGGTTTAATTTTATTGTTTTATGTAATACATCAATATATATATATATATATATATATATATATATATATATATATATATATGCTTTGTTAGTACGTAAATACACAGTTTTCTCTATCACCACCAAACCCGTTGATTGGGTTTGGTGGTGATAGAGAAAAGTTCCAGTTGGTGTGGTAAATACCCCTTGGTCTCCAGGTGGTAGTAAGGGAGTTTGGTCGCGATTGGTGAAAGTGCGTAGTGGTGGCTGGTGAAAATGTTAAAACATATATTTCTATCGTTTTCTAACGCAATAGGACATCTGAAAAGATCTCAAAATTTCTTTAATGGTCTAGAAAGTTTCTGCGATGTATCTTAACCCGAGCAACGCCGGGTTTCGCCGCTAGTAGGATCTACATTAAAACTAGATTTTAAAAATTAATTAATTTCTTTCGACACTCGACACAAGTGTAGGTATATTTACACGGTTGTAAGAAAATTGGTTTATAATCGGCTATTAAGAGATTTCTAGCGGCAATTTGAATCAATACTATTAGCACGTCATCTCTTAATGTCATTATTAATCATCAAAAAGTAATGAAGATGTGTATGTTGCAAACTTAAAAAAAAAGACTTCAATTACATCGACACGTAATACAACGTGTTGACAGAAAAAATAGTCAAGTAAATAAGCGTTACCAAAGATTACTCATAAAGTAGTAGTCAGATCTCGATCAAATTTAAATGGGACCACGTGACAATCATTAGCTTTCGATTAAAATAATCATCGAAATCGGTCCACCTAGTCAAAAATTCTGAGGTAACATACATAAAAAAATACAATCAAATTGAGAACCTCCAGCCTCCTCCTTTTTTGGAATTCGGTTAAAATACTATCAAATATGCTGTCATTATTTTATTTAACTTAAAATGTTTCTCTAAATACAGAATTGTTAAAATGTCTCAAGAATAGTCTCAACCACGTGAAAACAAAACATCAAATCAACACTGCCGTGCAGACATTTGGTTTCCAAGTTAAAAAGAAAATCTCTGCTGCTTTCTCAGCTGTTTCATTTTACGTTATCCTACTTATTCTCTAAACTACCTCGTTTTGTTTGAATTTGCTCAAAGTCTGGAGTATCGTGGAGTGAAAGTTTGGATTTTTAGTTTGAACAAGCAACTTTCTTTAGTATTGTAGCAAAATAGAACCGTTATTATCCCGTCTGCTGAAATGTTAAAATTATTATTTGCTCGCTTCGAGCGGAATCATACATTACGTAACATTACTCTTATGAATATTATTGTTGATGTCTTAAAATGAACGCAATATTAGAATATTTCTATTTCGTTTAATATTAAGGGCTATAACTATCGTTGTATTTGTATTAAATTTCGGCAAATTTTTCCGAATTTACTTACAAATATACGAGTACTTAGACTTTTTTGGAAAATGGTATACGTTGTATGTATGTTTAACGTTGGGCTATCTAACGTTCCAATATCTTAAGTGTAAGTAATTCCTGTTTCAAATTCGACATAGCGAGAGAGCATAATCGTATATTCGCTGGATAAAGCTAAGTCAACAATTTACGTTGGTGGATAGAATTTGCATAATTTGCAATTGATAACGCGAGCAGTTAGCTCAACTACAGACACGTCTGGATTCTGGGAGTCAATAACAGACATAATATGTTGGGAAGATTTTGAATTCAATTTGAGGAAGATTACTATTGACATAAGCAATAAGAAATTGTAATGGAAGAAGATGCTCGGGCAGGATTGCCTGTCTAAGTATCACTATGAATTTATCCCTATTTGAAAAAATACTCTATTATAAACGAGTTTACATTGAAATGTTGTCATAAAAATGGCATTATGGAAGTAAATAAATATAAATAAATATCTTATAACCTTCACACACAGTCGTCTGTTCTTAAGGTAAGCAACGTGAGAACGCAATGCTTGTGTTAAGGTAACAGCCGGCTGATATAGCTAAATATTTTTTTATAAATATACATGGAAATCTATATAGACCGTATATAAAAGAGATTTCCACCCATTCACTCATCACGATATCTCTGGAACCATAAGACGTAGAGACTTGAATTTTGGTAGTAATATTCCTTTCGCCGAGTAGAGATCAGCTAAGAACGGGTTTTACGAAATTCCAACCACAAGGAGGGGTTGAGGGAGCTAATAACATATACTGCAAAACAGGTCTGCGGGGTCAGCTAGTAATATATATATAAATACAAATATTACACTCAGACTCAGGCGGGAATCGAGCCCACAACCCGCGGGGCAGCAAGCAGGGCCACTGCAAACTGCGCCAACGGGCTAGTCAGGAAGTTAACTAAATCAACTTTTACATTTCAGTGAACTGGAATTAAATACAAACAACAAAAACAGTACAGTAGTTTTAGAAAGAAAGAAAGAAGAAAGAATAAACTTTATTTGACACATCAAACACAAAAAATATACATATAACAAGATTAAATAGGTACACAAAGAGGTCAAAAAGGCAGGCAGCTCAGCATATGCGACTGCACTAATGGCTGACGCGCTGATTTTCAGCTGTCGCCTGAGAGGTGACGCACTAAATACATTAATATAATATACATTATTAACTTAGGTTAACAAATTATATTTAGATTTATTATATTTATTTTAGGTTTAAAATAAACAATATTCCAAAGACAACACATAAATATTAACTGACAAAAAAATCGTTTCGGCTCGACTAAAGTGCCTTTTGGTAAAGCAGTAAATACTTTTTACAACTATTTTTAAATGTTTGGATGGAACCTAAATTTCGAATGGGAGAGTTTTGTTTACTTTATTTTATTTGCATAATTATTTGAAATTTATCGAAAATATACAACTATTACAATCGATGTTTGTTTTTGAAATAGTTCGAAAATATCCGATGTTGATTAAATAGCTAGAAATGTACGCTTTAGCGCAGCGGTCACAATAACTGGCTGATGCACTAATGGACGATGTTTCGATACCCGCAGATGATAAATGTTTGTATTAAACTATACAGATGTTTGTCGTAATCAGGCATTAGTGCTTCTTGAATTGGGTATTTACGCACCTTCGAGCTCCGGCACAGAATTAACAAGCTTGTTGTGTTTCTTGTGTTATCTATAATTATACATAAATATAAAAGAAAATCGTGTTAGTTACACTATTTATAACTCATGAACGGCTGAACCGATTTGGCTGAAAATTGGTGGGGAGGTAGTCAGGTAGCTTAGAACCAGGAGACGGACGTGACTATGATGTCTATTTAACTTACTTATTTCAAAGAATGAATTGGAATTTAAGAGAAATTTATAAAACTTTTATTTTTAAACAGGATGTCCTTCTTATTCTTGTTCGGTTTCATATCTTCAGATATTGAACTTTAATTTTTAGTTATATACGAACGGATATAAACGAAGTAATTACAATCTGACCTTTGTACATTCTGAAGGACAGCCAATATAAAACATTGTATGAAAACTCGTTTTTATTTAGTAATTAAGAATGTTTGTCACTTGGAATTTTTATTAATTTAATTTATTATGTACTTGGTTCCATTTCACTGCAGGTAAACTCACTCTTTTTTTAATGAAAATCTTAAATAAATGCGTTTGTTTCCTTGATTTTTTTATTATTTTATTGATCTACGTTTTGAGAAAAAAAAACTTGAATTATAAGTATTTAGCTGCATTGAATTTTGGTAACTGTCTGACTACTTTTTTCATAGTCAGCAATCTGCTTCAACAAGTCGCAAAGCGAAGTTTTTTTTTTTATACAAGGTCGGCAAACAAGCGTATAGACCAGGTAGAAGCCTTTAAAAATAATAAAAAGTGAAAAAAAAAGAGTAGGATGAAACCCATTAGAAAAGGAGGGGAATATTATAAAAATGAAAGGAAAAATAATTTACGGGCGATCTGAGGTCGGGAAGGGGATGGGGGTGAGTTTTTAAGGGTAAAACGGTTTTTCTCGATTTCCGGCAAAACTAAGTCCTATCGAAAAAAGTCAAATGAAAAAGTTGCAGGTAATAAAAAGATCTAAAACTTTTGTCTTTACACTTTTTTTCACATAACCTCAAAATTTATGTGAAAAATTCAAAAAACCAAGTTGTGGTTTGGTTTTTTATTTTTTTATTTTACAAAAAAAAAAAATTTTTTTTAACGAAATTTGGTGAAAACTTACCTTTTTATGTCCTAAATACGCTGTAATTTATTTGATTAAAATATTTATTTTTTCACCTTATTTTGAATTAATATCGAAAAAACACCCTAATTTTCAATCGAAAACTCACCCGTCAAAATATCAGCTTTTTTCAAAAAATTGATATGTTTTCTGTTCGTTGAAATCTCTACTTTCCGATGGTAAAAAAAAATATATGTTACTATAGTAAATCTTCTCAGAAAATGCAAAGAAATGCTCAGAAAATGAAAAAATTATGTAATAAGACATTTACAATATTATGAGAAAGTTGTAGAATCTTCTTTAAATTATATACGTAGATGCTTATTTTTTATTTATTGCTATTTTAAGATAATTTATATACCTAAGTGACCTGCGGGCAATTTGGCCCCATCAAAACCTATTTCATAGAGAAGTGGGGAACGGGCTAGGAGGGTCTGGGCCTTACTGCCTGTTATTTCTTTGCATTTTCTGAGAAGATTTATTATAGTAATGTATATATTTTTTTACATCATAAGAAACTAGAGATTTCAACAAACGAAAAGCTGAGCAATTTTTTTAAAAAAGTTTAATATTTTGACGGGAGAATTTTCGTTTGAAAATTAGGGTGTTTTTTCGATATTAATTCAAAATAAGGTGAAAAAATAAATATTTTTAATCAAATAAATTACAGCGTATTTGGGACATAAAAAGGTAAGTTTTCACCAAATTTCGTAAAATTTTTTTTTTTTTTTGTAAAAGATAAAAATAAAAAACCAAAAACTTGGTTTTTTGAATTTTTCACATAAATTTTGAGGTTATGTGAAAAAAGTGTAAAGACAAAAGTTTTAGATCTTTTTATTAGGTACCTACAACTTTTTCATTTGACTTTTTTCGATAGGACTTTTAGTTTTGCCGGAAATCGAGAAAAACCGTTTTACCCTTAAAAACTCACCCCCATCCCCTTCCCGACCTCAGATCGCCCGTAAATTATTTTTCCTTTCATTTTTATAATATTCCCCTCCTTTTCTAATGGGTTTCATCCTACTCTTATTTTTTTTTTTTGGTTTTAAAAATTATTGACCCTGGTCTAGTACGGCTCACTTGATGGTTAACGAATACCGTAACCTATAGGCACCTGCAACACTTGGAATAATGCAAGCGCGTTGCCGACCCTACCTCTAAATTCTCCTCCAGGAGCTCTGGTCACCTTACTCACTACAGGTACAAAATACTGCTTAATAGCAGTATTTTAGCTATGATCTTCTGTAAGATCGAGGTACTTCCCCAGTCGGACTGCTCGAGATTTTGAGAGGGATATTAGGAATTACAACCTATCTCATATAAATAGAAATTTAATTAAGTAAGTCATTATATTCACACTTTTTGACAAAGTGGTAGAACTTCAATTTTACATAGTTGAAAACAGCTTTGTTATCTAATAAAAATATTCAGTTCACTTGGTCACACTTTCACATCTATATTTTTACAATAAAACCAAATTTGATTCAATAAAAACTTAAAAAAAAATGAGAGCACTGTATAATTGAATTAATTGATACTAAAGTATATCTGTATCTTGGTAACGCTTTACTTTGAAACCACAATACTGACGTATAGATGTGAATGAAACTTGGTATGATTTGAGTTCATATTACGAGTAAGGACATTGTACTCTTTATGACGAAATTATACAGATTATTACGGAAAGAGGATCAAAATCAAAGTATGCGATTACTGACGATGTCGAATGTTAAAGTTAATTTTTAAGTTAATTATAATGAGTAGATGTACATTTTATGAATTTACCTGCCTGAAGCTTTGATACCCGAAATTTATTATGTGATTGTGTTATTATTGAAAAAAAAAAAATTATAGCCCCTTATGTTGTACTTTTGATCAATATAGCTTTGTAATAGTTGAAGAATTATTAGTTTTAATATTTCTGTGGTCTGAAGTTTTAATAATTTAGAGCTTGAAATGTCGATTGTCGACTGAATAAATACAAATCAATATCATGTTGGCTAGGTTATACACAATTTTTGCACCACCTTCGAACTCATGAATAATGGATTTAAGCTAGCAAACAATAAAAAAAAATTATATCAATGTGTAACTATAGAAATTATATGCAAGTTTGTTTAATCATCTTTGCATTATATTTTTCCTATAAAAATAACCCTTAAAATGACACACATTTAACTATCAGAAAATTGTTTTGATATTAAACCGCTAACGGATGTAAATAAATTAGGTTATTACCACGTAATTACATTTAGGTCAGAGTAAAGAAAGACAGCTTGCAAAAACAAAACTACTTGAGGTGATTCGGCATATTTAATGTGTCATTTGAATATAAAGTCAGACGTGGTTATGTATAAACATAAAATAATTGTGTTTGCTTGCAAACGAAAAAACGATTTCAATTACATCGACGAGCAATAAGTAATACGACATTCTTATGTTAGTCTATTCTATAATACAGTAAATTACTTTATACAAAACAAGTTAAATATGCATTATTAGGAACAACTCAACAGACCTCAATCAATTAAATTGGGACTACACGATAATTATGTACCAGCTTTCGATTAAATAATAATTATTAAAATCAGTACATCCAGTAAAAAGATATGAGAGTATAGAAAACAGTCGAATCGAGAATTTATAACTTTCTTTTTTGAAGTCGGTGTAGAACTAATAGTATCATGTTTTGCCAATTTCTGCTCTAAGAAATAAATAAATAAATGCCTCACATGTAACTGTACAAACGTCTACACCACGGCAAAATTCCTATGACCTATATACATATACATGTTTCTGTCATATATCAACCCAACAGAATGGTGTAATGGTGTATGGAACAGAGTGCTGTAAATTAATAATAAATTCTTTATTTCGACCAAGTACTTTATTATTTCTTAACCCGCCAAACTGCGTGGCAGTTGACTTTTTATAAAAAAGGGGCTGGTTGACCTTTTATAAATAATAAAATTATTTAATCTTTATACCTCCTTGTGTTGATGGAAAAATACTCGACAGATCTATAGTTCTTTCGCTTGTTATAAAAAACTGAGGAATTGATTGAACGCATTAATATTAATCTAATCATATAACCAGTCAATTTATCTTGTAAGTTATGTAATATATTTATTAGACACTAGAATATGGCCCGGTGAACTTCGTATCACCTACATATATTTGTGAAAAATATACACAAAACACTTTCTGAACGCACCTATAAATATTTGACAACCAATTGACAACGTTTTTGGCAAAAGACATTAAATTTCCCCGCTACGAACATTTTGTATTGGAAAATTAAATCGTCGTTTTTAGGGTTCCGTACCCAAAGGGTAAAAACGGAACCCTATTACAGTCCGTCCGTCTGTCACCAGGCTGTATCTCAAGAACGGCGATAGCTAGAGAGTTGAAATTTTCACAAATTATGTATTTCTGTTGCCGCTATAGCAACAAATACTAAAAACAAAATAAAATAAATATTTAAGGGGGGCTCCCATACAACAAACGCGATTTATTGCCTATTTTTGCTCGATATCAATTAATGGTAAGAGGTAGGCACTTCAAATATTCACAAAATAATTGTGTATTTACTTTAATAATAAATAATAAAATTAAATTTAAAAAATTTTGGGGAGCTCATACAACAAAAATGACTTTTTTTGCCGATTTTTGCCGGATATTAAAATCAATGTACTTACTGGTGTTTACCTAGCCAATGGTACGGAACCCTTCGTGCGCGAGTCCGACTCGCACTTGGCCTATTTTTTAGTATTTTCCGTTACATATTATTTATGTTTCTCATCGTTTAAACCTTCCCTGAACTTCCACAAACATTTCAAGATCAAAATTAGCTAAATTGGTCAAGACATTCTCGAGTTTTAGCGAGACTAACGAACAGCAATTGATTTATATATATATGTGTCGATTATGACTTTGGTAAAAGAGCCGACTAGCCGATTAGTCGGTTGTAAAGAAGACTACTAGTGTACTTATAATATACTAGCTTCTGCGCGCGACTTCGTCGGCGTGGACTCCGCTCCTATTGGTCTTAGCGTGATGATACATAGCTTAGAGCCTTCCTCGATAAATGGGCTATCTAACACTGAAAGAATTTTTCAAATCGGCCCAGTAGTTCCAGAGATTACTGCGTTCAAACAAACAAACAAACAACCAAACAAACAAACTCTTCAGCTTTAAATATTACTAGCTTCTGCGCGCGACTTCGTCGGCGTGGACTCCGCTCCTATTGGTCTTAGCGTGATGATATGTAGCCTATAGCCTTCCTCGATAAATGGGCTATCTAACACTGAAAGAATTTTTCAAATCGGACCAGTAGATCCTGAGATTAGCGCGTTCAAACAAACAAACAAACAAACAAACAATCAAACAAACTCTTCAGCTTTATTATATTAGTATAGATTATTATTATAAGTATATATTACCTCAGAATTTTTGACTAGGTGGAGCGATTTCGATGATTTTTGTTTTAATCGAAAGGTGGTGCGTGGGACCACCCATTTAAATTTAATTGAGGTCTAACAAGTACTTTTTGAGTTATATCTACTAATGCGTTTTAACTTGACTATTTTTTGTCGACCTACGTTGTGTTTTATTTAACGCATAACTTTTCACTGGGTATACCGATTTTGATTATTCTTGTTTTATTCGAAAGCTGATGCTTGCCATGTACTTCTATTTAAGTTTGATTTAGACCTAATCACTACTTTATGAGTAATCTTTGATAACGTGTATTTACTTGACTAGTTTTCGTCTACGTAAGTTGTATTACGTACCTAATTTGTTGATGTAATTGAAGTCAGTTTTTTTTTTCGATTGCGAGCAAACAGAATTAATAATAGTTGAATTTTTTATGGTTAGTGTGATAGAATATTCATACAATAAAGTTGGTAATTTTTGTATCACTATCACTCACCATAAGGAATTTTCGTAAAAGAAATGTATATATACCATTGCAAGGAAAATTTCATATTTTGTCCAGTATCCTTATTCTAGCTTGATAGTCACGTTACTGTAAAATTAATTAATTGGAGGACATTTATTCACTGAATTGGATAATTCTTATGTATTTTGTATTCTTTATTTTCAGGACATGGTTTCCATAAAAGAATAATTGTGTTTGCTAGCAAACGAAAAAACCGAGTTGTCACTACGATTTTCGAGGGTTTCTCTCGATTTCTCTGGGATTCCATCATCAGATCCTGGTTTTCTTATCATGGTACCTAAGTTGGGATATCTCCTTTCCAACAAAAAAAGAATTATCAAAATCGGTTCATAAACGACGAAGTTATCCCCGAACATACATAAAAAACATATATACGGTCGAATTGAGTAACCTCCTCCTTTTTTAAGTCGGTTAAAAAAAACGTGTCGGTACGAAATTCGTTGGTTCCGCTAGTAAATATAACATCTATTCAGTCTATCGCAGTCCACTGCCGGACATAGGCCTACCCAAGTTCGTGCCAAACATTATGGCGCGAACTCATGTGTTTTATCCATAGTCACCACGAACCGAAGACGCTGCTGCCCGTCTTCGGCCTGTGTATTTGAAAGCCAGCAGTTGAATGGTTATCCCGTCACCGGGCGGTTTTATAAGTTCCAAGGTGGCAGTGTAACTGTGTTATTCCTTAGTCGCCTCTTACGACACCCACGGGAAGAGCAAAATGACTCATCAATATTGATAAGTTCCGCTTTCTACTTCCTTTTACAGCTTTTGTTTACAAACAAAAAACAATCTTGAACTGTAGAATTTACGTTGGTTTTCTCCTTGAACTTGCCGGAGTAACGATAAGTGAAAGTAACATCACATTGCAAACCTTTTTCATTCAAATTTAACACTTATTTCAAGGTAATAAATGTCAATGTAATATAGTATGGATTGACGTTGATTCAAACGCGTTACTTATCTAGTGACACAAAATTAAAATAAATAAAACGAGTGAATGAATGAATGTGTTTACATATGGAAATTTATATATTTTAATTTACGGGAACGCCGGGTAAAGAGAGCGATAGTGATGCCACTACAATAATAGTATTATTCTAGATTTGATCAGACCTGACAATGGCAAAAAATTAAATAAAAAAAAGTATAAATATTGTGTTGCTTTCATGGTGTAATAACTTCACTTCTAGATGGTGTATCAAGACGAAAAATATAATTATATTATATACTTCAAATTGTAAATAGACTAAATAGATTCAAAAAAGAAAGTACCTATAGGTACATTTAACAAAGTACGCTATCGCTTTATTAAAAAGTATATATTGAGTATATTTAAAAATTAATTTGTTATTATTATTTGGACTCTTTAGTCAATTGTTGGACTTTTAAATTAGTCAAACATTAGTAGCAGTAGTACCTAAGGCTTAACAATTTTTTGCTTATCAGAATTTTTCTAAAAAGTAAGAAGTAAAATTTATGTAGCTGATGATGTACCTACAGAGGAAGTTAAATACTCTTTAAAGGTCATGATAAAAAGGTAATTTCGGACAAAAACATAAATTAACGTAAGTGTAAAAAATTAGCCCTCATTAAAAATATAATTATGACTAACACCATTAAACAGAAATTAAAGTTTTGTTAATGAAATTCCTAAAATAATTTCGTCGTCTTATAACATCGACTACTTAAGTAATTTAGGGGAATTTTAATGAGTCACCATAAGCACGTAAATCTTCCAGAGATAAAGTATTTTCTTCTGTATTAAAAATGCTTCGTCTCAAGCACGTATATTTTTACACTGTAGGTGTTATCTACTTAAGTTAAGATACCATAAAATTAAGACAAAATTACTCTGTAATTTTTAATCCCAATCCCTAAACATCTAATAAACTTATAAAATTTTGTTGCTGGAACTCTTGTTCCGACCGATTCAAAGCGACACTAATAAAAAAAATTTAAAAAAAATTGGTTGTCTGTAAAGTTGGTTTACGGACGATAGTTTAACGTGACAACATCATAACAAAACATCTCCTCGGACGCATAGGCCAATCGAGTGGAAGAGAGATAGATGCGGCGAAAGCGTACAATGAGCGTAACGTGACAATGAGCGTAACGCTCAACGACTCAGCCGGCGTTCATCGATTAATTAGACGCTGTCTCGTCAACAAAGTTTCTAGCATGTTTCAGAAAAGAAGTATAGGTATCAATCCCATTCCAACCCGGTGTACTTCCAAAATAAAGATTCACCAAGACACTAACCATTTCCTCAGCATCAGTGTCCAGCAATACGATGGATGATGAATGAGTAGGTATAGTAAGAAGAGGGAGCAAAAGAGCCATGACTACACAATCCAGACTGTTCGAAATAACTTCTGCTAGATTTTCTCCAACAGACACAAAATAATAATTAACATAGTTAGCAAAGTTGGCTATTTGTTGCCATTTAGAATTTAGAAAAGTTCCGTTATTCTTCTTAGGTGGTTTATATATATTTAACAATCTCGTTTACCGTGGTCCAGAATTTCGTGGTTTTTGTCACCACCAGTTAGATATGTTTTTGTACGTTTTTATAAATGTGAAATTATTAATTGTTAATTTTTTATTCCCAACCAACATCAAATTAAACTAACACGCACAAAAAACGCAGTAAATTGTATATTACTTCTATTAACTTAGACATTATAATAAGACATTCAAATTTAATTTTCATTAAAAACAGTCTTGACGGTAACTACAACTTAAATAGATAACAATATTGAACCAAATCTTCTGAAATACGATGCATATCATTTTTCTTATCAAACATTTTTTAGAGACCCAAAGGAATAATTTCATCGTATTAATTTAAAAGACTTACTATCATTATTCTTCATAATAATCATTATTATACTAGGAAACTTTAAAAAACTTTAGTTTTCTTTCTGAAATACCCAGAAGAGCAATTTTCCGACTATAAAGGAGTGAAAGACGTTTCAAACTAAAATTTGAAGTCTCCGAGCAAATATACATAATTATCTTTTACAAATATATTTATAAAATTAAGCTTTATAACCATTAAAGAAAGTTTTACAACAGGGAGTTTGTTTTGAATATGTTATATCTATACTAATATTATAAAGCTGAAGAGTTTGTTTGTTTGATTGAACGCGCTAATCTCAGAAACTACTGGTCCGATTTGAAAAATTCCTTCAGTGTTAGATAGCCCATTTATCGAGGAAGGCTAGAGCCTATTCTTTTTTTTTCAAATTCACGCGTGCGAAACCGCGAGGCACAGCTAGTATTTAATAAAGTTAAATGTCTGTTTAATATCAAAGTATAACGACTGTTTATGACTCGCATAACGATTAGACGATTCTCACAAAACAATATTACGTCATTATATTTAAAAAAATGGGGAAAATATTAACTCAAGGCTATAAAAACAACTTTAACAATGATCGAAATAATATGAAATACTAGCTTCTGCACGCGACTTCGTTCGCATGGAACAGATACCTAATTGAAAAAATCCACGATTTTGAAACATTTTTCATTGATGCTTCGCTCATATTGATCTTAGCATGATGATAATTATATAGTCTATAGCCTCCCTCGATAAATGGGCTATCTAATTCTGAAATAATTTTTTAAATCGGACTAGTAGTTCCTGAGATTAGCGCGTTCAAACAAACAAACAAACTCTTCAGCTTTATAATATTAGTATAAATAATTAACAAGACTTATTTAATTAAATATACGGTTTACTAACATCATCACATAATTATATTTTATGAAAAAACCTGCGTAGGTATCTACCACAATAATGTTTAACTATAATATGTACATTTAACATTAAAATCTAATGTTTAGATTAAAAACTATAAATGTAAGATAGCTGATTTCGAGGGAAAATTGGTCATTTCGCTGGGCACAAGGTATGTATAATTGTACAATGTATGTTTTTTTTTTTGTTGATAATGCACATCGCAGAGGTTAGCGAGCACCTCCTGGGACGCGAATCTGTGATCAAAATCATGTCGTAACTCCAACAGGTATGAAGATTGATACAAGATTCATATGGTAGGTACACCGTACACTCATGCCCTTCCATTTAAGAGAGTTGTACTTCTAGTCTTGAAGGTGAATCATGAATGATATCGTTCAATTAAAAGCATATAAATATATAATACGGCCTGTGTGGTGACAGCAGTAAATAATATAGCCACCCCCTCTCTTCCCGTGGGTGTCGTAAGAGGCGACTAAGGGATAACAAAGTTCCACTATCACCTTGGAACTTATAAAGCCGACCGATGGCGGGATAACCACCCAACTGCTGGCTTTGAACTACCCAGGCCGTAGACGGGCAGCAGTCTTCGGTGCGACAAAGCCAGCCCTGCGGTCACCAACACGCCTGCCCAGCGTGTTGACTATGGGACAAACACATGAGTTCGCGCTATAATGTCGTGTGTGAGCCTGCGATAGGCTGAAGTGATAAATATAATTATATTTAATTAATTAATATATAATGTATACCGCAACCTTAATGCATATTAACTAAAAAAAAACAGGTTTGCAAGGATTTATGCAGTCGTTTTTAAAACCAGGAGTAGGCCGATTGCGGAACTATTTTAACCTTACGGTCGGTCACGGCCTCACGGGGTCGTCTACGCGCTTACGATGCCCTTGATGTTCCAGGCGTCTAGAGTCTACGGTAACCGATCACCGTCAGCCAGATCATATAATTATTTTCAAACCAAACGATATAAAATATATACTTCTTTTTGAAGTGAAACTTCTTCAGGCGCATGAGGGGTAAAATTTGAGCGACCGGTAACGCGGCAGCGTCAGAGACGGTCAGTACTTGGATGGGTAACCGCCTGGGAACACCGCGTGACGTTGGCTTTTTGTTTTTTTTTTCAATTAGTTTTTTTTGTATTTTAAATTGGTTTTTTTTTAATTACTTTGCCAAAGAAGGTTCACTTCTGACATGTGTACTTTGTACGCACGCATTTTTTTTAATATTTGCCAGAGTAACGAAATATCTTAACGTACTTGATATAATTATATTTTTTTTGTAAAGAAATTTACATACCTATACAGTATAGGTATATATGTATAGTATAGATTTTGTTAACATTATTGCATAATACGAATGACATGGCCGCATGTACTCGTAATATTATACTTTATCAAGTTGCTGCTCTATTATGCTTAGGGTCAGCGTGACCTTTCACCAAGAGCAGGGTCGTTTCTGATACACTGTATTTATTATAAGGATCACTCTAGCTAACGTACATCTACTCAAATTTTGTTCATATACAAAGAATTTTAAGGGGTTTTTAGTAGTAAAATACTATACTAACGGTATGATTTCGATTTTAACGTATCTTTTTTTGTTAATTATAAATGAAATTAAGTTACAAATTTTGACACGGGGTCAATTACGTCAATGCGTATTAGGTACTTCAATAGATTTTATTTTGTACTGACCTAATTTATATCTCACTCACTCACTCACTTCAGCCTATCATAGTCCACTGTTGGACATAGGCCTCCACAAGTTCGCGCCCGACATTATGACGCGAACTCGTGTGTTTTGCCCATAGTCACCACGCTGGGCAGGCGGGTTGGTGACCGCAGGGCTGGCTTTGCCGCACCGAAGACGCTGCTGCCCGTCTTTGGCCTGCGTATTTCAAAGCCAGCATGGATGGTTATCCCGCCATCCGTCGACTTTTTAAGTTCCAAGATGGTAGTAGAACTGTGTTATCCCTTAGTCGCCTCTTACGACACCCACGGGAAGAGAGGGGGTGGCTACATTCTTTAGTGCCGTAACCACACAGCACAATTTATATCTATATAATAACAATAATTGTGTTTGCTCGCAAACGAAAAAAAGCGACTTCAATTACATCGACAAGTAATACAACGTAATAAGACGAAAAAATAGTCAAGTAAATACGCGCTATTAAAGATTACTTAAAAAGTTGTAATCAGTTTTCGATCTAATTTAAACAAGACTACAAGACAAGTATTAGCTTTCGACTAAAGTAAGAATCATCGAAATCGGTACACCGAGTAAAAAGTTATACGGTATAATATAACGTAGGTCGACGAAAAAGTAGTCACGTAAATACGCATTATTAGATATAACTCTAAAAGTACTTGTCAGATCTCAATTAAATTAAAATGGGACCACATGACACGCAACACCTTTTAATTAAAACAAAATTGATCGAAATCGGTCCACCCAGTCAAAAGTTCTGAGCTAACATACATAAAAAAAAAAAAAATAAAAAAAAAATACGTGTCGAATTGAGAACCTCCTCCTTTTTTGGAAGTCGCTTAATGAATGTTGCTAAGCGCATAACTGAAGAAGGTTCTAAAGATTTGATTGGAAGATTGGTCTAATTTTTTTTGTATGTTCCTTAAATCCCACGGAAGGTTTTTATACTTAAAAAAAACAAACAAAAAAAAAAAAAACAGACAGAACGAAGTCTTTCCGGGCAGCTAGTCTTTAAATATAATTAAGGCAAGATTAATTACAAATTTTATTTATAAAATGTACAAAACAGATATAATACCTATATAAAAACTAAATTGAGTTTATAATACCTATATAAAAACTAAATTGAGTTTATAATACCTATATAAAAACTAAATTGAGTTTATAATACGGAATTCAAATAATAATTGATGACTTCCCTAGTCGTTACCTTTAGACTGGAGCCGTAAAAGGATATCTGGTATGTGGCCCTACCTTGCTAGTACAAAAAATGTGGTTTTGATTTAATATTCTAGCCTCAATTAATCTAACTACTAGTAGTCTCTATGTGGTTAGACCTTAGTCACTATTACATTTACATTTTATACTAGCTGACTTGGCGATCTTCGTACCGCCTAGTGACATATTAATACTAAACTGCCACTTACAACTAAAGAACCGCATATGGAAACGAATTCTTTTTCTCGTAGAATGTTTTTCATTGTTTTATAGCCGTGCATACGATCTCACGAAAGCTCACCACAGACCATAGAAATATATTCTGGGCTGGGGGCCGTTGGTCATTAGGTGTTTGTTTTTTAAGGTTGTATATCTTTATTTTCTCATTGAAAAACCATATTATATCCATTTGCATGAGAAATAACAACATTTACATGACGAATTTAGTTACAGTCCAATTTATAGGTGCAAAGACCTGATCAGTGATTTTGTGAATCATGTAACAAACGCGCTAGAGAAGTTAGAGAAAAAAAATTATCAAAGAAATTCGCAGTAAAACTACCTACGTCATTTTGTGTGATGTATTTATTATTTAAATTCGTTTGAAAATAGTGATCGAGCCTGCGACCTTTTATAATCTGGCAAGTTATTGAATAGCTGTGTTCCTTTGAATGTTATTGCTCTTTTCCCTCAATTAGTTCTAGTTTTAGGTGAGACTAGCTTATTGTGTCGTCTGAGTGAGTACCTTGGCTACGTAGTACTATTTACTAATCTGTGCCTTGGCATTTCGTGGTGTCAAATAAAAATTTCAATGTCAATTTCTAAAGTAAAACTTCTTTACTCACGCTGGACTTGGGGAGTGAGCTATTGAATGCGTGACGAGAGCGTTACGAAAAGTGCGATCGGGCGAGGTGAACGGAAGTTAAGAGGGAGACCTAAGTTAGTGAAGATAGAATATGTACAACATTATTTATGTTTCCATTAGATACTAAGCAACAAATTATAAAAGAAGGTTTAATTGTTTAATAGCAATTTTACTAAAAGCTAGAAAAAAGCAAGGGGAAAGGCGAAATAAATGGGACTATCCAGGGGATACAATATGGGAATACAATACAAGATGTCAAATTTATTGTATGTAGGTAGTATTCGTAACTTACTTTTTTGTTTTCAGTATTTTTAGGTGATTTAAGTTTTATCCACCCATCCACTTTTTTTTTGTAACTATCCATTAAGTAGCATTAGAAAAAACGGTATCAATTACTCTATTTGTTATAAAAAAGTTTATATGCAAACTGGATCGATTGATCGATCGGTATAAGTATATTTATATAGCAACACTTAGGTCATAACCAAGTCTCAAACATCAGTCTTAATTGATGTCTACATCATGTAAAGAAAAGTTCCCTATCTTGCCCGTCATTTCGCGATAAACTCAAAGACTAGGAGACAGGAGTACGATTATAAAATAATATCAACATTAATTACAAATTTTACTAAGTAAGATTTATAGGCTATAAAAAATCACGATGTAGCTGAATGACCACCAATTAAAAACAATAAACACGTTAAATGTTATAAGGTCAAAATTAAAAATATACACCGGCAATGGTAGGTAAAATTCTTATCAACACATAAACTTAACCAATTAAGCAATAATTGTCACAGATAATAATTATGAGTAAATGGATAAACAGCACATCACTAGGTATTACAAAATTATTTAGCTTGTACTACATGCAGATAGGAGGATTCGGTTGAGGTGGGTGGCATTTGGCAGGCTTCTTCGAGTCTTCAATTCGAAGATTCCGCAATGATTAAAGACAAAAGTCTTCGAGCAATGCGTCCTGCCTGTTTTTATATACGGATCCGAAACGTGGACACTGACGAACGGACTGGTCCACAAGTTTAAAGTCGCTCAACGTACAATGGAACGGGCTATGCTTGGGGTTTCTCTCAAAGATAGGATTAGAAATTAGACTATCCGCGAGAGAACGAAAGTAACCGACATAGCCCACATAATTAGCAAGTTGAAGTGGCAGTGGGTTGGTCACCTATGTCGCAGGACCAATGGCCGTTGGAGCAGACGTGTCCTGGAGTATAGAGACCGTGTCTTGGCAAACGCAGTATGGGACGTCCTCCGGCCCGCTGGACTGACGATCTACGTAAGATTGCCGGTGTAAGTTGGACGCGGATTGCGGAAAACCGGGACGTCTGGCGCGAATTTGGGGAGGCCTATGTCCAGTAGTGGACTGCAATAGGCTGAACTGACTGACTGACATGGTTCTCCCGGTTTCACTTGTTTTATTTAGAGTTAGATTTTACAATTTTTCTAAATAACGTACCAGTATAGGCAATAAGTGCAAAAGTTTGCAAGGGCGGATAGATGGATTGTATTGACACTCGGCACGTACGATAGGAGGATATCTAGAATAAAACATAGGCTACATTTTATCCTGACAATCCCACGGGATCGGAAATTACGCGGGTGTAACCGCAAGGCGCAGCTTGTAATTCATAATGTGACGACTTTATTACTGGCATTCTGAACACACATTACAATTAGGTAATATAAAAAAAAAAAAGTAAGTCATTCTGTTAAAGAAATAAGACAATAAGAGTCAACATCTTGAAATTGGTAAAAAAAAAGATTTCGTTACATACGAATATACAGGTCAAGATAATAAAAGCGTGTGCTAATAATATTTATATTGTAGATAAGTTATCTGGATCAAATCTATATATAAAAATCAATTGCTGTTCGTTAGTCTCGCTAAAACTCGAGAAGCAAGGCCAATTTGGCTAATTTTCATCTTGAAATGTTTGTGGAAGTTCAGGGAAGGTTTAAACGGTGAGAAACATAAATAATATGTAACGGAAAATACTAAAAACGATTATTTAATTTTCCAATACAAAATGTTCCTAGTGAGGAAATTTAATACTTTTGTCAAAAGCGTTGTCAATTGGTTGTCAAATATTTATAGGTGCGTTCAGAAAGTGTTATGTGTATATTTTTCACAAATATACGTAGGTGATACGAAGTTCACCGGGCCATTTAGTTCTAGTATAAAATAAAATAAAACTATTTCGATTTTAGGCTAAAATCTACATTATGGACCGTCAACCGTTTATAGGCATAATATCGTAGCAAAAAAAAATTATAATAACCCTAACCTATCTAAGTAACTTCAAAATTAGACCGTTTATCGGCATAATTTCGTTACAAAAAAAAAAAAAAAAAACAACCCTAACCTATCTAACTTCAAAATTAGACTATTAACTGAGAGCACGTTAAGCCGTCGGTCCCAGATGTTATCATGTACACCTGATAGTGATCGTTTCTCATAGTAGGGAATATATTTTCCTCCAACCCGCATTGGGGCAGGGTGGTGGATTAAGCTCCGATCCTTCTCCTACATGGAGAAAGAGGCCTATGCCCAACAGTGGGATATTACAGACTGAATCGTGATCGTGGTTCATAATGTAGATTTTAACCCAAATTTTAAAAAATATAGGTATCTCTTAAACTCAAAACTTTAACCATGGCTATAACCATAACCATGGGTTTCTGCTCATCTGCTGGGTGGGAGTGGTACTGGGGGTAGCCCGACCCTCCCCCTCCCCTCAAAACCCCATAAATCGACGGTCCATAAAGTAGATCTTTACCATCATGTGACAAGCACCAGCTTTCGATTAAAAAAGTACACATGTCAGAAGTGAAACATTCCAAAAAACACTAAAAAATCACGTAAATTGGCATAAAAAGTTCAAATCTCGGTGTAATCGGTATAGCCATAAAAAATAACCAACCTAATTGAGAATCTCCTCCTTTTTGAAATCGGTTAAACAATAATTGATGAACTGATTATATAGATTAAAGGTATGTAATTAATTATTTCACAAATAACAACGTCATATAGGTAAGTACCTACTTAATTTGTAAACATGTAAATTTCAAGTTTGTTTTAGAGTGCAATAACAATAATTAAAATAGGTAATGTTAAATAACTTAAAAACTTATGATTTATACAATTGTCATACATTTTTTAAATTAAAATCAGATCGACAACCATTAATTTTTAATCATCAACATATTTGTACGAGTGCTAATATCACTGTTTTCTAGTTATCAGAAGTGAATCATAGATCAGATTTTATGTAACACTAGCTTGTGCGCGCGACTTCGTCCCCGTGGAATAGGACCACCCGATTTTGAAACATTCTTCATTAGTGCTACGCTCCTATTGGTCTTAGCGTGATGATATATAGCCTATAGCCTTCCTCGATAAATGGGCTATCTAACACTGAAAGAATTTTTCAAATCGGTCCAGTAGATCCTGAGATTAGCGCGTTCAAACAAACAAACAAACAAACAAACAAACTCTTCAGCTTTATTATATTAGTATAGATTATTGTATAGAATAGTAATACTCACAAGCCCACTTTCCTTTTGATTTGAAATCCACTTTATTGACTGCCGGTCCAATAACGTAAATATAAACTAAATTAAACACAATTTTCGCGATCTGCAATAGCAATACTATGATGAATATTATTGCGAGCTTCTCTAAAAAATTGTATTGAGCCATATTTGCTGATAGTCTAATCCAAAATTTTATAAATGTTTTAAAAGTTAGGTTATGGTTATGCCTCAAATGTACGCGAGCACGCATCGAACACAATTCCCGCATGCGCACTGAGATCGAAAGAAAGTGAGTTTGCGCATCGAGTGGACCGAAGTCCGAACGAACACGTACGATAAGAACGGATACTTCCCGTTTCGAAAGAGATGCAAATATAAATAATAGCGCTATCTCTTTCAACCTCGTACATAATTTTGATACGTCAGAAGTCCGAAGTCAACGTAAGTACCTATTTAACACGGCGGTGTTACACAGGTCGTGCAACTACAGTTGTGGGGGTACGTCGGTATTTAAGACCGTGGTTTTAACACGGTATTTAAGAAATAAATTATACATTGTACATTTAGTTACCCATGTCAAGAAAGTTAAAAAATATCAAATGTTCCATGTTTCGTACAATATTGGTAACCTATAATTAATTACATGTTTTCGACATTGAGATAATGATGTGTGTATCAGCTCTAAAACTAAAGTAAACAACAAAATATCAGTTAAAATTAATCAGCAAGTAGTTAACGATTAAATTATACGTTAATATATTTTGTTCACTAATAAAATTCCGAGATGAAGAAACGGGCATATTTGAAAACATTTTTAACATAAATAATTCGACGGGCTTCGAAAACAAAGTCTAGTGGAATAATTAATAAAATAACTATTTTATTTATTATTGATTTTTATTTATATTTGCAGTAAATTCACTACTTACATACTTGGTATAGAAATCTGGTATACCTACTATATCTATCGTGACCTTATTGTTGGTTCAAAACGGGACATCGCCTTTTTTGTTAATTTGTAGGTTTATTTATTTATATACCTATTACGGCTTGTTCAGAAGGCTGCGGATACCTTAAAACGTTTGTCCTGTAAATATAGCACATATGATAGGTAAGGGTATTTATGATAAGGGTGAGTTCGTCGTCAAGGATTACAGAAAAAAACAGTGCATTACAACGCTTTTAGTACGCTTTTACACTTTCATTGATTTTTATTTAGTAAGGACATTTACTATATAGGTATACATAGTTATTACAAATTAAAAAAGCTTATGAATTCCTATAACACCAGGAGCAATACAAGCGCTTTACCGACTGCTCCCCTTCTCTCCCCAGGAGCTCTGGCTATCCTACTCTCCACATGAACATAACGCTACTTGAGAACAGTAGTTATTTATCTGTAATCTTCTGTAAGGTTCTTATAAGAAGTAGCTTTTAGTGTTAAACCCGCCATTGCACATCTATTTTATATATTGTTGAATGTTGTATTGTGTGCAATAAACATTTTTGTACATACAAGTATCGACAATTATTAGCAGGCTGTTCATTAAGCATGTAAGATTTTTACATGAGGTGTTTACGTGGTTTCACGGTTCTTTCATAAGCTGCTTTAAGAGGAGAAGCTTAAGATAATTTTAATGTTGTAGGTACAAAGTAGTGTTGACGTACAAAAGATCTTCTTATTGTATACTTAGTACCTGGGTGACCGAGCCTAGCTCGGTATTTTCATTTTATTTTTGTTGTTTTTTCTCGGTATTTTTATTTTATTTAAATAATAAATCACGAGTGAAATTAAAAAAAAAAAACTAATCTGGAGACTGGGATTCGAACCCGGGTCAACACGATTTGACACCCGCCGATTTCCTAATTACGCTGTTACAGCTACGTTGACAGTAGTGAAATTAAGCTTCGTATTCTAATGATATTTTTTCATTGCCTAAAAACAGGGATAAAACGACATTTTTTTTAAATGAATCCTAGCATATGTATTCGCGTCGGTATGGCGGGCTGTAAGTCACACCCGAGAAGTATGGCATTCCGCTACCGCCTACTTCTTTTTTTTTCGACTATCTGAAAATACAAGCATTTTTGTGGAACAAATCGTTCGACACTCGTTATTTATCCGACGCGTTCGATAAACGCCCACGCGATTGGGCCGCCGGCGCCGGTGCGAGCGCTATGACCATCATTTTCCTTTTTGCCTTTACATAATTAGACCCCTGACGAACCGCCATACTGGTACAAATGACCTAATATTTTGTGTCACTATCTCCCGGTCTATCTAACTTTGAAAATGACGGACTTTGGATGCAAGCTTTCAACCCCTACTTTACCCTAGGCTAGAATTTCCACAAACACTGAGACATCTATATAAGTATTCATTTTTAATCAGTAGCTAAAACAATTATTTTAACTAAAACGTTTAATTTTTTTTTGTGTAGTGATAATTATAGAATATATAAGTATGCTGTATGTTAAAGTTTTATTATCACACTTTTAACATAAATTATAATTATATTTTTTCTAATTTTATTCTGTACACAACTATAAAAACTTATATATTATAATATTACTTACTGCTCACAGTTTATAAATCAATATATCGCTATTATTTGAGCAATTAAATCAAAATAAAATTAACACTAAGTAACAGATAACTAAACTAGAATAAACTTACTGAGCTAATAAATTACTTTTAGAGATAAGTCGCATTGTAGTTACACGATTTCCAGAAATATTATTAAAGTTATTAAGTTAGTAGCTCGGGTCTGAGAACTGAGATATTATAAGCCTTTCGCGTAGTCATAAGCAGAAGCGATGACTATAATATAACTAATAAATCAGTAGTAAAATTAGAAATACTTATGTATTCACCAAAGGTTTACCAAACTATTTGCACCGTGTGCCTGTCATGTAGCCATATTTTTTTCTGTTTTATATTATACTAGCTGTGCCCCGCGGTTACCCCCGCGGTAATTTGAGGAAAATCGTAGCTATAGCCTTTCCTAATTTCAAGTTTGTAGGTGTATTTCATACAAACAACCATCCCCTGTTTTAACCCCAAAAGGGGGTCGATTTCTCAAAATACATTATTAGTACACCTCAACACCATCTATAGAGTATACGTTTTGACTTTCAAGTCTCTTACTTCAAAAACATAGGACTTTCATACAAACTTCCAACCCCCGTTTAACCCCCTTAGGGGTGGAATATCGTAAAACCCGTTCTTAGCTGACCTCTACTCGGCAAAAGGAATATTCCTACCAAAATTCAAGTCTCTACGCCTTATGGTTCCAGAGATATCGTGATGAGTCAATGGGTGTGTAACTCTTTTATATATATAGATAATTTTTCTCTTTTCATATGCCTTAAAGTGTGCGACAAAATACCTATTAATTAAATAAAATTGTACCAACCCTTAAATCAAAAAATTAAATCAATTAACCTACAAAATAGTTTTGGTAGAATGGTACAAGAAGATAAAAACAATGATAAACTAAAAAGTTTAAGTATTTGTTAGTAACTATTGATAAAAAACAGTTCCCACTTTTTTATCTAAATTTTGTTATACCTTATAGATTTTTAATAGTTTTTAACGTCTATTTGGAAAAATATTAATATTAAATCTATCCCATCTTGGAGGTGAATGTAAAGAATTTAATGTAAAAATGTTCGCAAGAAATTAAATGTTATAAATATAATAATGATTCCGTTTTATTTCGTTTAAAAAACAAAAAAAACTTAACAATTTAGATAAAAACTTTATGCTTTTTCATCATTGATGTATAATTTTTTTAGATCAATGTTATGTTTCATACGTCCCATCTAAAAATATGTACGTTTCGATTTGAGTTTTTTTTACCAATTTACACAATATAGAACACACATAATGATGATGATGATGATGAACACATAATTATAATAAGCACCCGATCGCGAAAGTTACTTATAGTGGGGAATATGTCCGTCAACTCGCATGGATCAGCGTGGTGGATCTTACACGGAGAAAGAGACCTATGTCCAGCAATGGGATAGTATTACAAGCTGAATCTTACAATCGGACAAAGTGACAAAAAATCTCTATTTTATTAAAATAATTATGTATTTTTAGTTTAAAACAAAATACTTACTAATAGGTACTCGTATGTTTAAGATTTTACAGCTTTTATTTTGTTTTCTTATTTACTCTCCAGAATTATTCCTAAAAGTAACACGAGTGATTAATACTTATGTTATTTTTTATACCTAAACAACTACCTGTCACCTTATCATAAGTGGTCACCGTAGCCTATACCTACGCCTGTAACACAAGAAGCATCGAAAGCAGTCGCCGACCTTACTCCAACCCTCCACAGTAACTCTGACCACAAGAACACAACACTACCTGAGAGTACTGTTATTTAGCTGTGATCTTCTGTAAGGTTGAGGCACTTTCTCGGTCACGTTGCTCCAGATTTATTTGTCCTCATTTGTTTAATAATTAAATTATTATTAAAACGCTACCTCTCACGTAATATGCTGACTGCTTCATCCACTGAGAAATTTTAATTAGCTTCCAAAGTTGATACTTGTTAATTTCGCGATAGCAATGTTTTCAATTCACTTCCTATGAGAAAAGGTTATTATAACATTAATACTTCATAAACTTTATTACAAAAAGATTTTCAAAAAAAAGCTAAGAAATGTATTCTCGGAGCATTAAGGATTACTAAAATTTTCAAGAATAGTGACCTTAGAAACATACTTTCCTTAATGTTTTATTTAAGTAATTTACCGATACCTACTATTAGTTGTGTGACCAGGCCAATCTCTATACCTACCTATGCTACCAAAAACCTAGATATGTCGGGAGTGTTAGGTTAAACTACCAGTCCACAATATTCAGGCATTAAACGATGTAGGTACTTTTGAATTGGTCCATAGAAAATACTGAATTAATTTTTGTTGTTTGAAAAACAAAATCCTGAGATGCCTGGAAAACGCCAGGGGTGTTGGTTAATGATTATATACAGAATGTTAGGGGAATGGTTAGCCATAGAGGTATGTTGGGTAGGGGGGGTCATTTGGAACCATGTGCTGTACAGGGACATACCGCCCTGCGTAGTAACAATTATTGTTATAATAATTGTCAGCGTAGAGTGCGGTTTCAGGTAGAAACCATTTCGTTATTTCATCATTTAAAAAAAAAAATAAGTAAAGTAGGTGAATGAAAGTAATATTATTTAAAACAGTGTTAACTAGAGTAAGTTTATAAATTATTTTAAATTGTCTGGAGGCTTTAATTTTTTTTTTTTAATTTATACCTAAACTTGAAGGTTTGATTTACTTTTTGTCTCTGTCAAGATTTCTTTGGCCCATAATTTTGTTTGTAGATGCTTTCTAAATCAAATCACATTTATTTTATATGCGCAATGTATTGATGATCAAAACAAAAAAGAAATGACGTTGATATATCGATAAACAAAAAAGATATGATGGTCAAACCACTAATTTTCGGCACTTTTTTCGAAAAATGAAAAAATAATCATAAAAAAATCCGTAACACTTTGCATATAGGTAAGTTAGCCTAAATAGGTTCCAAATGACCCCCCCTACCCAACATACCTCTATGGCTAACCATTCCCCTAACATCCTGTATATACAAAGATTGTCAACTCGATTGTGTTTTTATATTCTTGATACAGGATTCAAATTTTACTGTGGACAATTGAATTTGAAGCGTTTATTTATTTATGTATACCACTGCTAGGCTAAAAGTGCTAAAACCTCTCCGTATATTAAAAATGGCCTTAATATGTGATGCTATTCCGCAGCAGATTGGTCTCACTACGTGTTAAACAGATCATAAATAAACATTATCGTATTCTAAAGAGCGTAAAGAGATCGAGGCCTTCTGCCAAGTAGAGTGATAACGTTATTGAAACTTGTGATTAAAAATGTGAGCCGTCACGTGAAGCCTGGCCGATGTGAAACATTTAATGAACATTTAATTACTTTAAATACAAAATTTTTTAATTCAAAAATTTCTCAAAATTCGCGACGACACAATTATGATATTATAGTATAGTATCGTACATATATCCCATCATATAGCGTGGTGATGCGTCGCCACAGCCTGTATCACCACGCCAACAATCAGGTTTACCCTCGACTATAGATGTTTCACATAAATAATTGTGTTTGCTCGCAAACGAAAAAAAACCGACTTCAATTACATCGACAAGTAATACAACGTAATAAGACGAAAAAATTGTCAAGTAAATACGCGCTATTAAAGATTACTCAAAAAGTTGTAATCAGTTTTCGATCTAATTTAAACAAGACTACAAGACAAGTATTAGCTTTCGATTAAAGTAAGAATCATCGAAATCGGTACACCGAGTAAAAAGTTATGCGGTATAATATAACGTAGGTCGACGAAAAAGTAGTCACGTAAATACGCATTATTAGATATAACTCTAAAAGTACTTGTCAGATCTCAATTAAATTAAAATGGGACCACATGACACGCAACACCTTTTAATTAAAACAAAATTGATCGAAATCGGTCCACCCAGTCAAAAGTTCTGAGCTAACATACATAAAAAAAAAAAAAAAAAAAAAAAAAAAAAAAAAAAAAAAAAAAAAAAAAACATACGTGTCGAATTGAGAACCTCCTCCTTTTTTGGAAGTCGGTTAAAAAACGGCTTGCACTCCGGGAGTGCCGGTAGAAATGAAAACTTGAATAGTTGTTTTCAATTTGACTACACTCTAATGCAGGATTTTTTTTAGTAATATTCTTCTTGCATTTTACACGCTTTTTAACACCATTGTAGGCATTGGGTCTCCCGACCGTGCCTCGGAGAGGACGTTAATATGTCGCTCCCAGTTGTTATCATGTACACCTGATAGCTATCGCTACTCATAGTAGGGAATATTGCCATTTAATATGCCAATCCGCATTAGAGCAGCATGGTGGATTAAGCACTGATCCTTCTCCTACATGAGGAAAGAGGCCTATGCCCAATAGTGGGATATTACAGGCTAAAGCGTATTTCAATCCATATACTACAGTTCAATACTGATCAGTCTTAATAACTTCAACTCAGTTTTAATAACTTGACATTTCAATCAGCAAGGGTAAGTGTAACTGAGCTAAACATATACATATATAAACCATCGATTGCTTTTCATTTTTAAATAATTTTTTAAGCGCAATATCCGCATCATATTAAGCAGTTTTGCCACTTACGTTTATAACGGTTGCTTCCTCGTTGTGACGTGAATTTAACATAACAAGAAACGAAAGGACGTTGTCCTTAATATCATATATTTAAATTTTACCTTGATTATAAAAAAGGTCAATCTTCGGATGGTTAATATTAATGCACCTAGATAGCTAGAATATTTTTTATTTACTGCTTCTAAAATTTGTATATTCTAAAGATAATATGTACGAGTAGGTATATACGCTGTTTGTTATTCGTTTGCTAAAGGTGGAATCGGGGGTTATTTCCTTTATTAATAGATGCTACCTCAAGATACTAAGTACCTAGTTATCATTTCTAGAATTTTTCACCGTTGTGTATCAAAGTCAAGATTTTATTTTTTACCAATTGCATACAACTGTACAATCTTCTTGATAACAAGCGATTACCTTATCTTATAGACGTTGCCAACACCTGGAGTGTCATAAGCGCGTTGCTAAACGTGCCCCGTTGTCAAAACAAAAACACAACACTATTTTAGAGCACTATTCTTTAGCTTTAATCTTCTGTAAGGTTTAGTACTTCCGCAGTAGTAATCCTCCAGATTTTCAGCGATATATTTCCTACAGTGACCAACCTCGATTCAAAAGTCAAACTTCTTTACGCACGCTTGACTTGGGGAGTAAGCTTTTGAATGCCTGACGAGAGCGTTACGAAAAGTGTGATTGGGCGAGGCAAACAGAAGTTGAGAGGGAGATATAAGTTAGATGAAGCTAAAGAAGTTTTACTTCAGTCGTGTGGTCTAAAGCACATTCGTTTTAGTTTTTATAATTATAAATAGGACACCAAACAAGCTTACGACTCACATGATGGTAAACGATTACCGTAGCTTATAGACATCTGCAATACCAGCCGCATCGCAAGCGTGTTGCAAACCCTAACCCCAATTTCCCCCAGGAGCTCTGGTCACCTTACTCACCAACACGAACACAACACTGCTTAAAAATAGTATTAGGTATTTAGCTGTGATCTTCTCTAAGTTCGAGGTACTACCCCAGTCGGGCTTCTCCATATTTTGAGCACCTATCTCAGTTGTTACTAGATATGCCTTACCTCAGTTATTACTATTATTAGAAATTCTAAAAATATGTAAAACGCAAGCAGGAAAAAATTAAAACGAGAAAATAACCTTACGTCACAGTGCTATGAACAACGATATGGAAATTAAAAAGTACCTAATATTTTATTTATTTTTCTAAATAACATGGCCGTTAACTATTTAACTACCTCATAAAAATTTTGTATTCTTATCTTCAACGTCATTACCTTATTACACTTTAATAACCTTTAACAGAAAAAGTTGACAAAAAAATGTATTCACACAATATTGTGCTTGCTTGGCTTTATCCTTGAAACGGGAAAAAAAATTGTCACAATCTCTCTCTAAATAGGTATACTCGTATTAAAGACTAGCTGATGCCGCAAACGTTGTTTTGCCATATACAATAAATATTATGTTATTAGCCCCTTCAACCCCTCTTGTGGGTGGAATTTCGTAAAATCCGTTCTTAGCTGCAGCTATATGTAATTATTTTTTATAAGAACAGAGAAACGGAGGGAGAGAAAATGTACGAGTCCAATGAAACCATACGCATACGCATAACGCAGGACAGGAAACAATTACATAGGCCACATGCAGAAAGCTGGTCTACATAAATCAGGTACATTTATGACGGTCCGAGTATGCACAAAGGTAGGTTTTAACCCTTTTTATTATTCGTATTTTATTTTTTGTAAGTAATATTTATTTTCCCTTTTGTGTTTAAATAAAATTGCAACTCCTGTTACCTTTAATACTGCTTGCTTGGTTAGAAGACTCTGCAGTATGATAGAGTTATAGAAAAAAACATATTTTAGCTATTATTTTGTGCAAAATTCGAACAAAGCAGATGAAGAAAATTTATAACGTAAATAAAGACACACACATTGTTACACATAGTTTTAAACGCAGCAGGCAACAGTAAAGGTAACCGTTTGTCAGTATTTTCCAATTATTATTATTGTAGGTGTGCCCCTTGGGTGGCTTTGGGGCAATGATTCAGAAATCCTACAATACCTTAAACTGAACTGTCTGTGAGCAGAACTGAAACTGCCTCTAAGTATTCCAGTGTGAGATCACTTCTTCAATTCATTTCCTTAGTACAAGAGAAGGGTATAAGAATCGACAAACACCCAGACAAGCAACAATCGTTTGAAGGAATGCAAACATCTGCTTAGAGCAGGAATCGAAACAGCAACCGTCATTGTTAAAGAAAATTTTGTGCTAGATCAGCAAAGTAGGCCTTCACAGCAGCCCTACAATTCTATAAAAGTTTTTGAGTATATACAATTTAACAAGTCGAAGCCAGACTGTCCCATACTGTGGCACTGGATGTATTATTTAATTATTCGTAAGAAAATTGCCAATTTTTTATACTAATAGAGTGACAGGTAAGCGTAGAGTTTGCCGTAGTCTACGGACGTCTGCTTCACTAGGAGTAGGAGCATCCCATAAACTTTGTACATCCTACTCCAAATTCTCTCTAGGATCTCTATCTCTTACTCTCGCTCTCTCTACTACAAAACACAATATTATTTGAGAGCAGTATTATATGGCTATGACCATCTGTAAAGTTGAAATATTTCCCCAATCGGGCTGCTCAAAGCTTTGAGCAGAATATTTTTTTGTTGTGTCTTATCTCAATTTTTTTTTATGTCACTAAGTCGGCAAAGAAGCGTACGGCTTACCTGATGGTAAGCAATTACCATAGCCTATAGACGCCTGCAACTACCCGTAATTCCCCCCCAGGAGCTCTGGTCACCTTACTCACCAACAGGAACACAACACTGCTTGAAAGCAGTATTATTTAGCTGTGGTCTTCTGTAAGAGCAGGAAATTTCCTGCTGTGCCCTACCTCAGTTGAATTAGAAGATCCCCAGCATTAGAAGATCTTTAGTAAAAATTACGAGTATAAAGCATCTATTTCGAAGATATATAATTCTAGTTTAAAATTCATGTATAACTAATTCTGACCGCTGGTGTACATAAGAAGGGTTTGAATAGACTCGTCAGATACGTAGTTTGATATGTACCGCCCTAATAGTATCCATAAATGGGACAATGCCTTTGAATCGGTGGTAGTAATTTTAAGATTCATTTTAACATAAAAGACCCTTTATAGAGAAATGTTTAGGCTTCGTTGTACATAATTTGTATAATTGATGAAGGCTTAATCGTGAAGTGGCTAAGAGAAACTAACTTATGCTAAAGTGAACGTGTTAATTTTAAAGATTTAAGATACAAAGTACGAACAAGAACTCTATTTAGACCTTTATGTTTTTATGTTTACACATAGGTATAATAAAAAATCGGCCAAGTGCGAGTCGGACTCGCGCACGAAGGGTTCCGTACCATTGACTAGGTACATTGATTTTAATATCGGGCAAAAAGCGGCTAAAAAAATCACTTTTGTTGTATGAGAGCAAAAATAGGCAAAAATGACGTTTTTTTGTATGGGAGCCCCCCTTAAATATTAATTTTATTTTAATTTTATTATTTATTATTAAAGTAAAAATAGAACTGAGTATTTTGTGAATATTTCAAGTGCCTACCTGTTGCCATTATTGATATCGAGCAAAAAAAGGCAAGAAAATCGCGTTTGTTGTATGGGAGCCCCCCTTAAATATTTATTTTATTTTGTTTTTAGTATTTGTTGTTATAGCGGCAACAGAAATACATAATTTGTGAAAATTTCAACTCTCTAGCTATAGCCGTTCTTGAGATACAGCCTGGTGACAGACACACGGACGGACGGACGGACGGACGGACGGACGGACAGCGAAGTCTTAGTAATAGGGTCCCGTTTTTACCCTTTGGGTACGGAACCCTAAAAAGGAAATAAATGGCTATATTGATTATAATAAAATAAAAAATTACTTAATCGATTTTAATACCTCTTTCATTGTTAGTGACTTAAATAATCTAAAAGTATTATAGGTGTTGAAGCATCAGGTTCAACTTCCGTCTGCATTATACGGTTCCGAGGAGAGAGGCAACCTTAGTGATCGAGGGAGCCTCTCGGAGGTCGCTTATGGTGACGGGCCCTATTTGGGCAACGCCGGCGGGATTGCGGAAGCGCCTAGCATCCCCGTAATTCTACCCCAGGTGAGTGACGGAACACCTCAGAGGTTTTAGTCCGTGCGAATCGGACATAACCCACGGTTCCCCCGGGCTGTGGTAAATCTATAAGGGATTTCTCCTGGGTAAAAAAAGGCTCAACTTCACTCACAACTGAATTGCCTTGATATTTTGTCAGGCGTTAACTGATCAAATTAGTGACGGTGAACATAATTATATGTCGCAGATCAGAAGTAGGTAGGAGAAGAACGGAGGGATGACCGAACTACTAAGTATTAAATGGACTCACCGAGCGGGTACCGTCTATCGCGTGGCAGAGGGACAACTCGACACAGTGCCCGGGACTTGTGACCCGAGTGTAGGTTTACGGCGGCGCCGCCTTACAATGCGCATTGGCACTCGCCTCCACCGGTCGAGTTGCCCAATCAGTAACAATTAATTCGTGTACACAAACTAACTATTAGAAGAGTCGAGGTTACGCTACTAGCAGGATACACAAGTGCACCGTGCCACGCCAGAGCCAAGACTGACTTAGCTGCGGTTGCATCGGTCTTTTATACACGACTGAATGACTCGAATAATAGAAGTGAGGGTAGGTGAATATCGACAATAGCGCAGGTACCGCCATACACGTCAGAAATACTCAAATAATACAATGAGTGAGGGTAGATGAATAATAATAACAACGTAGGTACCGACATTAATAACTATCTGCATTGACTCTCCGACACGGCCATCTTGACAAGTCACACGTCCCCGTGTGATGCCGTAAAAAGGAAAAAAGTACTGCGGTATCAAAGTCTCATCTCGGCCTATCCTGATTCACACCTAATCAAGGCTAAAGGGATAGTTTATCGAATAACACGGTTGATTTTAACAACAACGCTAACACTTACTTCATCTTATTTCAGATCGTTAATCTCATGTTAATACACAACCTCTTTGTCGACACACCATACAACCATACGCGAAACTACCATTAAATCAAAATTGACCAATCCTTTTGGTATCAATAATTCCATTATTGCTTTCCACATAGTCGCCACTGTCACCTAAATCGAGCGACAGCAGCTCATGCCACCTCCATCGAGTGACGATAACCACATTTATTGCCTCCATCGAGCAATACAACCAAAACATGTTTCAGCAATGGATACTTAAAAACAATGGCACCAACAAAATTTATCTCAATACAATTGGTTGTATAGTGGTCTACATTGCTTCATCAATTAACTTTAACCACAAAAAACTACCAGTCTATCCTATTCGCTCACAGACGAAAGGTTCCTCTAACCGTAGTTAAAAAAATAAAGTTTTACTATTGACACATTTAGATCACATACAATACAACGTTCATGGCCCGGCCGCCTCAGCAGCTAGTGACAACTACTATTGCCACCCATATCGTCATCACCTCATGTGATACGACCAACACATATCGTCATTAACTCATATGATACGACCAATACATATCGTCATCACCTCATGTGATACGACCAAATTAGCATCAACAACATTAAACAAATCTAATTTATCAGGTACATCAGTAAAAGGAATCCTTCGTAAACGATAGTGAACATACCTATAGGTTTTATTACCAGACAACTGTTTTAAACGGTACGTTATATTTCGGATCTAAACTTAGTTTGTTTCAAGAACTTTATTAAAACAAAATTTAATTTTAAGCAGGTATTAGTATCCAGAGTCATGTACCAACGTCAATCTAACTTTAAATAACCAAACTGTTATTCCACGACACTAACAACTATGTAAGCCACCCTTCCAACTAGCAATTACAATTGCTCCACAATCCACGTGTATCCCTCTTGGATCACGTCACAGTGTATCCCTCTTGGATCACACATTCATCACAGTGTATCATCCTCTTGATGACTACACACTACGGTCTTTAGAGTGCTTACATCAGTTTTCTGTCACATCACTACCATTTACCATTATGATCGTCATCTACATTAAACTCAATTGGTATATGACCTTCTGGTATCTTCCTTAAACGACTGTCGCTGCGACTACCGCGACGGCTCGCACTACGATTACGCTCACGGTCTGACATTGTGACTGAATCGAAACAAAAACTGAATCTCAAAATCTGTCACTACAAAACTACCTACGTATCACGGCACAAAACAAAACTAAATTCAACAAATAGCCGGTAAATCGAATAACGTAATCGAACACTGAACAAAAACCACTTGTACACCGATAAGAATACAACAGCATGACCGAAAAGAACTAAAATATCGATGTACCCACTAATCGCCACCAAATATTGCAACTTACTTGGACACTCGCTAAAATAGAACTTAAAGTTCAAAGAAACCAAAAACTCTGAAGTAAAATAAGCAATTAACAACAGCAAACAACAAATTAAGTGGACGTAGTGAGATCTTTATCCCACTTCTGATGTCGCAGATCAGAAGTAGGTAGGAGAAGAACGGAGGGATGACCGAACTACTAAGTATTAAATGGACTCACCGAGCGGGTACCGTCTATCGCGTGGCAGAGGGACAACTCGACACAGTGCCCGGGACTTGTGACCCGAGTGTAGGTTTACGGCGGCGCCGCCTAACAATGCGCATTGGCACTCGCCTCCACCGGTCGAGTTGCCCAATCAGTAACAATTAATTCGTGTACACAAACTAACTATTAGAAGAGTCGAGGTTACGCTACTAGCAGGATACACAAGTGCACCGTGCCACGCCAGAGCCAAGACTGACTTAGCTGTGGTTGCATCGGTCTTTTATACACGACTGAGTGACTCGAATAATAGAAGTGAGGGTAGGTGAATATCGACAATAACGCAGGTACCGCCATACACGTCAGAAATACTCAAATAATACAATGAGTGAGGGTAGATGAATAATAATAACAACGTAGGTACCGACATTAATAACTATCTGCATTGACTCTCCGACATATATATATTATCAATACACTTCTAGCACTGCTCACAGTAACATCATCGTGTCTTTACTTTAACTTCATGTGAATTCCCAATTTTTTAAAACCTCCTGTATGCACAATAGGTTTAAAAACATTATTGTATTGACAGCAATTGCTGGTGGGTCTAGGGCGTGTACAGCATGACAATAACAGAAGTATTTCCACATTCGCAAATGCATCGTGCTATACTGACTGATATTATCGAGAACTGTATTAAAACTAAAAGTGAAGTATTTTGTTTTAAATTTATTTATTATTAATTCTTAGGGCTGGTACACAGCTAAGCTAAAGCATATAGGCCAATTGCGACCATCCATCCACTTATAATTAAATTAACAAACATGCAACTACGAAAAGGAAAAACAACAAAACAAACAAGACGATAAAACTGAAAAACAAAAAAAAACATAATTTTCATATTAAAGTAATGAATACCCTTGGGAAGTTTAAATTACAAACAATTAACGGAATATTTGGAAGGTAATAATATAACATATACATATTTAACATGATAATAATAGGCTAGTAAAAATAGACGTTTTTTTTGGTCAACCTCGCACTAAATTTCCGATCTAATTTTAGTTTTTTATTAGGTTAAGGGTCACTTGCTGACCATAAAAACATAAAATGCTGACAGATCCAGGTGGAGCTTCGATGGCAATCTTAAAGAAAAGTTTTTGGCCGATATCTCGAAAACTATCAACTTTAGGGCAAAAGTTATTTAAATCTTTTTTGTAGACAATAAAATTTCGCATCTTTTATTTCCTGTAAACTTTTTTGTTAAACTTACCGTTTACGATTTATGGCTCATTTAATGAACCTGTTTTTCATTTTTGGCCAATAACTCTTCAAATATTGGATTAATTAATAAAATGCATCTATCCATTTTTTAAGATCACTTTATTCTCTACAACTTTTGTTTAAAACGTTTTTTTCTAATGTCCATACTTTTTGAGTTATAAAATGTTTAATTTAGAAATGCCGGCGCTCGGCGGGTGACGCGGCAGTTAGTTGGACGAAATATAATAAAAAAAAATTAAAAAAAAAATTACTATTGCAGGTAAGGAAATGTACTATCAATTTTTAAGTACATAAATAAGCGGGTTATTTTTTTTTAAATTTGTGTGTTGAATTTGTACCATTATATTCTATGCGTACCTTGAAATTTTCGACTTTACGCCCGGTAGTCCAACATTAAACGTTTTATAACTCAAAAAGTATGGACATTAGAAAAAAAAGTCTTAAACAAATATGTTGTAGAGAATAAAGTGATTTTAAAAAATGGATAGATGCATTTTATTGATTAATCCAATATTTGAAGAGTTATTGGCCAAAAATGAAAAACGGGTTCATTAAATGGGCCATAAATCGTAAACGGTAAGTTTTACAAAAAAGTTTACAGGAAATAAAAGATGCGAAATTTTATTGTCTACAAAAAAAATTTAAATAACTTTTGCCCTAAAGTTGATAGTTTTCGAGATATCGGCCGAAAACTTTACTTTAAGATTGCGATCGAAGCTCCACCTGGATCTGTCAGCATTTTATGTTTTTATGGTCAGCAAGTGACCCTTAACCTAATAAAAAACTAAAATTGGATCGGAAATTTAGTGCGAGGTTAAATGCTTTATTGACTGGCCTATAATAGTAGTAAAGATTATATAAATATTTACGAATATAAACAAAAATGTAAGTTTTTTTTTAAATTTAAGTTTTTGTTACGCTTTCACGCGAAAACTACTTAACCAATCATCATGAAACTTTGTACACATATTCTTGAAGATATTACAAGTAGCATAGGATACTTTTTATTTAAAAATATACAATGCGAGCGAAGCCGCGGGTAAAAGCTAGTCAGCTAAAAGCTAGTATGTTTTAGTTGTTATTTTGATTATCTTTGTTAAAGAACTGTCGTTTGATTTTATTTTGAAATATATTTTTGGAGCCATTGAAAATATCTACGACTTAAAATTTGAAATTGTAGGTGCTAGGTAATCTTGTAAGTACAGAATTCTGTACATAGTTGGTGTAGCAATTCGGGACATAAAATAAGGGAGTGTGTCTTGCGCGCCGTAAAGGGTTGTTCAGTAAAATGTGTTCAGCTAGCTTCGGGCAGTCTAGGCGGCCACGATGTGTACACAATAGCCCCATTTGTAACACCTCTCTGCGTACCGTTAACAGAAGGTTAATAAAATATAAGCTCCGCAGATATCTATGTATTAGTTGCCTTTTTTTTTTTAACGTGTGGAAATGCTTTATGCATTTCCGGCCGCTGGGGAAGCGACCGGGGTATGTGGGACTCCTGCCGACTCCCTGGCAGGTTACCCACTAAAACCACACGGTGTCCACCTTCATCGCCTGTGCCAGGGTCGCAGGAGTCCGTATTCTTCTGCAAACCCCGGCGGCGTGCCTCGTCAGGCCCTTACCAGTTGGGTGGCACGCGGCGGACACCGCGCGCGCCTACCCGGCAGATTTGGTGGACGGTCGACTTCCCCAAGACCAAGTCGACCGCCCTCTGCCTGGCGTTTAGGGAGGAAGGCGGCGATCATGTGTATTAGTTGCCTAAGTCAGCTTTTCTAACTTACATTGAAGGTGACATTGTATCTCTGGAACAATGTTTGTTGTCTTTGAGACAAAATTATTAACCCGATGAAATATCACTGTAGATAATATTTCATTTTTCAATAGGCATGGTGAAAAGACAACTATAAATAAATCAAATCGTAACTGATTTGTATCAATACATAATATAAAACAAAGTCTCTTCCCGCTCTCTGTCTGTCTGTATATATGCTTAGATCTTTAAAACTACGCAACGGATTTTGATGCGGTTTTCTTTAGTAAATAGAGTGATTCCAGAGTAAGGTTTATATGTATACTTAATACATGCGTAATATAGTAGAGGAACACTGATAGTTTTAAAGTTTTCTAATGTGATGTCGTAAATAAACAAATGTTTTGCGCTTAGATTGCAAATATTTATTTTATATTTTATATTTAGTATCAGCATTGCACCCGTTCGAAGCCGGAGCGGGTCGCTAGTACTAATTTAAATTACGTTTATTTTTGAAAATATAAAACAATTTTTCATTTTAATTCAACAAAGATATAAATAAGTATAAGGCTCAGACAAAGAAGAACTTTTTACACACAAAAAAAAAAACTTAAATACTTAGGAAAATAATTTTCAGCTTCGTTACATTAATGTAGATTAACAAATCTTTGCTATTACAAGAACAAGTAACACACCAATCTAGTTGATTACTTCGCCGTTATTATTGATGAACGTAGCATCAATTTTACCTCATGAATTTTAAAAGGGGATTTTCCCATCAACATCTCACCTGTTGGGGTTTGAATAGAACTGTTCTCAGTGGAATTGTACGTGAGATATTTTTAATAAAATTACCGTTCGTACTGATTGAAAACGAAATTTAAAGTGTTTTTTTTTTCTCATTTTTATTATAAGTTCAGTTAAGTAAACGTTCGATTAGTTTAGATTGGGTCCCATTTTATTGCTTCATTTTAAATATTCAGACCTATAGATAGACTAAAACTGTTATTGTTATTTGGCAAATCTATGAAAATATACACAGATAATTAAAAAATGTACATATGACCCGCATTGGAGCAGCGTGGTGGATTAAGCTCCGATCCTTCTCCTACACGGGGAAGAGGCCTATGCCCAACAGTGGGATATTACAGGCTGAATCGTCGTCGTCATGTACGTAAAGTTCTAAATGTTTACATTATTTTTAGGGTTCCGTACCCAAAGGATAAAAACGGAATCCTATTACTAAGACTTCGATGTCTGTCCGTCCGTCTGTCACCAGGATGTATGTCGAGAACGGCGATAGCTAGACAGTTGAAATTTTCACAAATAATTATGTATTTCTGTTGCCGCTATAACAACAAATACCTACTAAAAACAAAATAAAATAAATATTGAAGGGGGGCTCCCGTACAACAAACGCGATTGTTGTTAAACTAAACTAAGAACGTGACATTCTTAATGAAATAAACTGTGTTTAATAGACAATTAAGCACTCCTTAAACGAAACCACATTTTATTTATAAAAAAATACATAAAGAAAAAAACTGGCCGATCTCGCCTCAAGCAAAAATAGGAAAAATGACATTTTTGAACAACATTACGATTTTCTTAAATTTTGATACTTCGTATTGCCTCCTCGTGCTTCCATTACTGCGTTTACCCGGTTTGGCATGCTGTACACCTAGTTTCTTATAAGATTTTGGGGAATATTCTCCCATTCCTCTGTGAGAGCAATTTTGAGCTCACGAAGCGTAATTGGGGGAGGGTTTCGTTGTTTTACGCATCTCCCTAGCTCGTCCCAAGCATGCCCGATCAGGTTGTATCTTGTTCCATTGCACTTTGAGCGAGTTTAAAGTAGTGGACCAGCCCCTTCGTCAGAGTCCACGTCTCGGCTCCGTATTATGTTACACAGGCAGGACGCATTGCTCGAAGACATCGAAGTGAAGACTCGACGAAGCTTGCCAAACGCTGGCCATCCCAACCAAATTATCCTATCCAGCCCAATCGAAGTTAGTTGAAAGAACATTATAAGGACACTTGAAATATTATTTTACTTTTACTTTTACTTTCAGTATATGTTTTCAAGAAAAGTAACAAAATTCAAAATCTTTGTAGTATTAATATTAAACAAAGTCACCTAGGTCATAGTAAACAATTCCATTTTTATTTTAATTAAGAGGTATTTGGTGTTACTAAATTAATTTTCATATATAAGCTCTTTTAATGCCAAAACAATTTTTGAACTGTACAACCTGTTTTAATTAAGCCCTTAAAACACAAGGTGGCTTTAAGATAATGAGGCGTTTGGTATAATGGATTGGTTTAAATGAGATTAATCTAGAGAACAATGTGTATTGTCTGTCCTTGTAAATTTTCCTTAAATGGTGATGATAATAATATAGGTATTATTTATTGTACACAATTAAAAGATAATGACGCCGCGTTGGCGCAGCGGTCACAGTACTGGATTGCGATTGGCTGTTGCGCTGGCGGTTGCGGGTTCGATCCACGCACACGACAACATTTTTATTTTCCATACAGATGTTTGCCGTGGTCTGGGTGCAGTGCTTGTGGGTCTCCCCACCGTGCCTCGGAGAGCACGTCAAGCCGTCGGTCCCGGTTGTTATCATGTACACCTGATAGCGATCGTTACTCATAGTAGGAAATATATCCGGCAAACCGCATTGGAGCAGCGTGGTGGATTAAGCTCCGATCCTTCTCCTACATGGGGAAGAGGCCTATGCCCAACAGTGGGATATTACATGCTGAATTGTATAATCGTAAAAGATAATAAAAGAAACAAAAGTAGTATAATTATTAATATATCTATAGATTAATATTTAACGGATGTAGGGCACAGCAGAAAACATCCTGCTCAAAATCTGTAGCAGCCCGACTGTGGTAATTCCTCGATCTTACAGAAGATCACACAGACAGATAAATAATACTGCTTTCAAGCAGTGTTATGTTCCTGGTGGTGAGTCTGATGACCAGAGCTCCTAGGGGGGGGGGATTGGGGTAGGGTCAGCACCGCTATTGCCATGCTTCTGGTGTTGCAGAATTCTATAAGCTACGGTGATTGTTTAGCATCAGATGAGTCGTGCGCTTGTTTGCCGACCTAGTTGTATAAAAAAAAAAATCAACAATTGTGTAGTTAAATTTGATATCACTACATAGTATAAAACAAAGTCGCTTCCCGCTGTCTGTCTGTCCCTATATATGCTTAGATCTTCAAAACTACGCAACGGATTTTGATGCGATTTTCTTTAGTAAATAGAGTGATTCCAGGAAGGTTTATATGTATAATACATGCATAATATAGTAGAGGAACACTGATAGTTTTTGCACCCGTGCGAAGCCGGGACGGGTCGCTAGTTTTTTTATTAAAACCTACTTAAAAATGTGTCATATATTCATAGAACCGTCATTTCTACTCTTAGCTCTCTAAATTCTTGCGCTGAGTGTAGGTATAATTTATGTTTGTGACAAAAATTTTCTATTTTGTATGCTTGCTTTTATAGTTTTTATTTCTTTAGAGACCACGCAAAATCATGCGTTTTTTATTCAAAAAAGCAATTTTAATGCCCGTCGCATGAAACGTATAGCCTAAGATAAGAACTATCTTACTGGATAAAAATAAAATAATTTTCTTTGGTATGTTAAAGATAAATCGCAAAAAACTTAACTTGAATATTACTGGCCAGGCTATATTATATTCAGTAACTGCCATCAAACCAAACTTTTAGCAGGCAGCCCATGTCATCGTATTCACAATGAAACAGAAGTAATTTTGTTGTAAGATTTATTTATTAAAGATGAGGGTGAAAGTGACTAGAACCATATCTATCTATACATATATTAATACGTGAAGCAAAAACTTTGTACCCCTTTTTACGGAAATTGCGCGGACGGAGAAGTATGAAATTTTGTACACTTATAGTTTATGTATATAGAACTAGCCGGCCCGTGCCCACTTCGTTGAGCGTTATAATCCATTTCACATAAGAAGGGTACGGTGAAATTTGATATGTTCCAATACACTCTCACTATTTTCAGCAAATCAGATAAATATAAATGTTTTAAAATCACCAATTAATTTCTAAGGCAAATAATAATGCTTGATTAGGTTGAATTGTTGACACGGCACGTCAGAGGGCGCAGGTTCAAATCCTGCTGATTTAAAATCTTTATATATTTTTATCTTTTTCCTTTTATCTTGTCACTCCTGAATAGTGTAGCTTTCTGTTAGCGAAAGAATTTTCATGATCGGATCAGTATTTGCGAAGATTACCCCGTATATACAAACAAAGTTATAAACTTTACCTCTTTATAATATTAGTATAGATAAGTGCAGAATGCTAATATTTTTTTGAAATTATGTATAAAAATATTTTAAATCAATAAAAAACATTATACACACTACCATGTATTTGACACACACACACATAGGTATTATACTTATTTGTTGATTGTCAGTCTGTAGTCAAATTGAAAATTTAAAAAAAGGTTATTTATTTTCATAATTTTTGTTTTCTTCAATTTAAATTATTAATTATGGTCGAATTTCAACCTCTGGGCGATTACTAGTATAAATAAAAATGAATGTAGCTAAGCGCGTAACTCGAGAATTGCTCGACCAATTCGGCTAATTAATTTTTTGTATGTTTCTTAAAGCCCACGGAAGGTTTTAATACTAACAACTAACTATTGACAGAATGAAGTATATCCGGGCAGCTAGTATTAGCTAACTAGCTTATATAGGTACCTGTTTTTACCTGCCAACGCAATACTTACTTACTTACAAAATAATAGAAAATCCAACGTTTGTATTTTCTACAGGCAAAATAATATTTATTTTGATTTCGACTGTGATAGGATCTTCACTATGTCTTCTTCGTTTTATAAATGTTATTTTATTCCGGTCCATGTGTAATTCAAATAAGTAGGGTAACATTTAACCCACAGTTGGTGCATAATAAGCCATGGTCAACTGTTAAAATTATTCATACAACCACGCGTATGTTAATAGATGCAAGTCTTGAACGGTGGATGTGGCTAATGTGAATACTTTGATACAGTGATACTAAAAGGACACTTTAAGACTGACTAGCAAACTATTTATTGGAACTTTAACATTTTTAATTTTTTTGATAGAATAGAGTCATTATAAAATTAATATATAAATACAAAAAATATTTTATGTTTGATCAACTAAGACATGTTACTATTAAGAGAGCTTCTTACGGAATCATAAAATATGACATAATACAATTTTAACTAATAAAAACTAACATTCCAAACTTAAAATAATTCAAGCATAATAAACCAAAGAGATCACATAGTTGATATCAAAATAGTTTTTATGTATAATCTGAGATTACCATTCAACAGCAAGGTGTCCATTTACACGGTCAACATATAAAGACTTTTGTAATTATGAACTGAAAGATGTAAAACCAAAAAATACTCACATTTTGGATAGTTATTTTGTGTTGTGTTCGTTAATATCAAGACGAAGTTTGTACGTATAAAACTACACTGTAATTTTTTTTTGTAAAATTACCATTTCTTTACTCAACATGAGGTGGCTAAATTTACTAATCAGTGTGTATGAATTCAAATTACAATTTGAGTAATTTTCCAAGACATGCGAAAATTTGCTAAGATGCGGTGTAATTTTACAATCTCAGAGTATAAATCTTACTTGTGTTGTAATTTTACTGAACTGTTTATTAAATTTCAATAACAAACTTTGAAGATTTACCTAAATTTTTAGTAATTTGAGTTAGTATATTTTTTTTTGTAAAATTACAAAATTTAAAATTCGAATTACTGTGAAGTGTTTAGGAATTTAAATTTTTTTTTTATTATTTTTACAATTTAAACGGTAAAATTACACTATACATTGTAAAATTACTAAAAAATACTATTTGTCTGTGACCATTTTTTTTTTTTTTTTTTTTTTTTTTTTTTTTTTTTTTTTTTTTTTTTTTTTTTTTTTTTTTTTTTTTTTTTCGAGAGGCTCCCTCGAACACTAAGGTTACCTCCCTCCTCGGGACCATTCAATGCGGACGATAGATCCTCCGGTCTATCGCCCGCTGGTCCGGCGTTACGGCGGCAGGTTGGCCAGGTAAGCCCTGCGTCGCCGACCGTGCCTTCCGCGACGAGCCGGGAGCGAGTTCGGGTCCCGTTCCCGCTGCCGCTCCGCCGCTTCCTTCCGCAGCATTACGGCGCTGCAGAAGGTGGAAACTGCGTCCCAACTCTCCTCACTGCCGACCATGGCTACAATCAAGGCCGGCAGTGAGAGATCCGCCCCGATGACCGCCGACAAGGCGCTGCGCTCCGCACTCCACGCTGGGCAGCCCACGCGCGTGTGCTCCGCCGTGTCCTCAGCGCCGACGTCGCAATGGTGACATCCCGACGTCGGCTCTCGCCCCAACACTCGGCACAGATAGCGACCGAAACAGCCGTGCCCGGTCAGCATCTGCGCCAAATGGAACGATACCGCACCGTGTTTTCTATCGATCCAGCCACGTAGGCCGGGCCGAATTGCCGCCACCAGCTCCCGGCTCACCTCCGGGTCCTCCAGGCTCGCCGACCACTTCTGGAAGAGATCGTCGCGAGCCGCGCTTCTCCATCGTACGACCTCTTGCGGAAGAGGCGGTTCCCCCCTCAGGCGCGCCTCCTTCACGCGCCAGAAGACCGATGCTTGGACTTCGGCCTCTAATTCCCACGGGGGGCTGCTGGCGAGAAGGCACGATGCGGTGAAGGACACCGTGCGGTACGCTCTTGCAGCTCGCAGTGCGATAGCACGCTGTGGCCTGCGAATCAACGGTACGTTCCGGGCGCACAGTGCGTCTGCCCAGATCGGTGCGCCGTATAGGGCCATTGACCGCACGACTCCTGTGTAAAGACGTCGGCACTTGTCACTGGGCCCTCCAAGATTCGGTAGAAGACGCCCGAGAGCCCCGGCAGCGGCCAGAAGCCTCGGGGCCAGTCGCCGTAAATGCTCATCAAACTTCCACCGACCGTCGAGCACAATTCCAAGGTACTTCATCGTCGACCCGACGACGATGGAAGTACCTCCGACGACTATAGAAGTCCCGCGTGGGGGCGCGCCCCTGGGCCCGTGAAAGGCCAGGACCTCCGTCTTTTCCAAGGCTACCTCCAACCCGAGAGCCCGAATTCTGGCCACCACGTGAGCCACACTGGCCGTGGCAAGGCGACCCGCTTCACGGTTGTCATCGGCACGAACGGTGACGAGAGTGTCGTCAGCGTAGCAGATGACGGACACTCCCGGCAACGTGGCACCGCGAAGCACCCAATCGTAACCGATGTTCCACAGGAGCGGCCCGAGAACCGAGCCCTGTGGAACACCGCAAGACATCGAGCGCCTTGCCCATCCGCCACCGCACGTCGGGAACTCTACCGCCCTTCCCGCGAAATAGTCCGCGATGAGTGACTGCAGATATCGCGGAACGCTGTGGTATGCCAGCGCGGCCTTCACCGTCTCCCAGGGCAGAGAGTTGAACGCGTTAGACACGTCCAACGAGATCGCCCATAATACTCCACCCCGGGAAACCACCGAATCGGTGAGGTCTCTCAAATGAGCGATGGCGGCAACGGTCGACCGCCCCCGACGAAATCCGAACTGTGCCTCGTGCAGCCCCGGGTTCATCGACTGGGTGATTCGGGTCACCAGCACGCGCTCGAACACCTTGCTGATTTCGTCGAGGAGCACTATCGGTCGATATGCCGAAGGCTGTTCGGCCGACCGTCCATCTTTCTTGAGTAGGACGAGCCTACCCGTCTTCCACACCTGTGGGAACCGACCTTGCTCCAAGCATCTGTCGAACAGGGCCCGCGTCCTGCTACCCATGCGACCCATCGCGAGGCTCAGCAGTTTTCCCGGCACGCCGCCTGGGCCCGGGGCGGTGCGTTTCGACTTGAGCCCCGCGATGGCCGCACGGAACTCCGCCTCGGTTACGGGAGGAACCCCACTCTCCGCAAGACGCGGCTCCGCGACACCCATGGATGGTGGGCTCCACTCGCTCCTTTGAGGGAAGAGGCACTCCACTACGCGCTCCAAAAGCTGTGGCTGCAAACTCGTAGTCAGAGGGGGAGCCCAGGCCCGGAGCTTCTTCCGCACCGCCCGGTATGGCCTGCCCCAAGGGTCTCGGTCCAGAGTTTGCAGCCACTCTTCCCAGCATGACTCTTTGGCGCGTGCAATTCCCGCTTGTAACGCTTTGCAGGCGGACCGGTAGGAGTCGTACAGGCCGATCTCTACAGCCTGGTCCTTTCTTCGCCTCCGCCTGTAGCGGGTGTATTGGCGACGCGATCTCACGCAGGCGTCCCGCAAGTCGCGGAGCTCCGGACGCCACCAATACAAGTGCCGTCTCGGCCGGAACGGTTTCGCGCTCGGCATTGCCGCGTCGCATATCCGAGTCAGTGATTCGCGGATGCCCTCTGCTTCGTCATCGACAGAGAGGGCCGGTTCGTGAGGTTGGTGGATCCATTCCTCTACTATCGCCGCCTCCTCGGCGATCTCCGCATCCATCCGACTGAGCACCCAACGAGGGCCGGTTCTGATCGAGACCATCGGGTCCGACGCATTCGACCGCGACGACGAGACGTCGAACCGGATGTACCGGTGGTCGGAGAGAGTCTCGACGTCTGTCAGGACTCTCCAACCCCTGACGCGGCTTCGGAGGTTGTGGGACGCAAGAGCCACGTCCACAATGGACCCACCATTCCATCGCACGCATGTGTTGACGGCGCCCCTGTTTAATAGGCACAGACCCGTAGCCACCACCCACTCCTCCATTAACTCGCCTCTGGCGTTTGTCGTGGGAGCCCCCCAGGTTGTGGACTTGGCGTTGAAGTCGCCGGCAACCAGGACTGAGCGAGACGGCACCTGAGCGATTAACGCTCCGATCTCTCCGAGCATTACCTCAAAGTCGGCAAGACTTCGACTTGGAGGAGCGTACACACCGATGATGGCAACTCCGTCCACCACTCCGAGTGCGTATCCACTCCCTCTCCGTATGCTCTCGAAGCCCGCAGAAGTCGGAGCGATTATCGCGACCGAGCTGTCGAGGTCGCCCAGCCAATCGCCTCGATCGGGGACCGCATATGGCTCGGCCACTACTGCCACCTTAATATTCCACTGTGCCATGCTCTCGAGCAGCAGATCTTGAGCTCTGGCACAGTGGTTTATATTGGCCTGCAGGAACTTTGTTAGCGCCATTTAGTTGTCCGCGTCCATGAGTTCCTCCGCTAGCTGAGTTGGCGCGTTCACGATGGCCTTGTCCTTGGTGACCTCGCTTGCCCCCTCGCTACCAGCGGGCCTGGCCTTGCGCCTGCCACGCTTGGACCCCTTGTTTGACCTCGCCATGTCGGGGCACCTTCTGTCGCCAATTTTATGATTGGCAGGCCGGTTCGCCGCTGCACATATGGCGCACTTGGGCTCAGCTCTGCACTCACTAATCTTGTGGCCCGACTTGCCACAGCGGTAGCAGATGTCGCTGCGGTCGACTTTATGGGTGCACTTGACGCCAACGTGCCCCGTCTCCTGGCACCGGAAGCATCGCAGCGGCCTCGACTCGAGTAGCCGGACCCTCGCCGTGATCCAGCCGACGCGCACTTTCCCTGCTCTGGCGATTTTCTTTGCCACGACGACCGGGCAGCTCACCCAAAGCGAGCCATTGGGGGCGAGAGAGCCCGCCTTGACGTCGCCAGGCTGGCAACCACCCTCCGTAGCCAGTGCTCGGGCGACCTCCTCAGAGGTGACGGAGTCGTCCAGCCCCATAATTCTGATTTCGACTCTTTTCGTCGGCCTCTGTATTTTCGCGGTGCCAGCGTCCAGGACCTCCCGCAACTTTGAGGCTAGTAGGTCAGCTTTTTCATCGCTCGTCGCTCCCGGAACCTCGAGGATCCTGGCACCCGTCGCACCCGTTCGAAACTTCAGAGTTTCGATCCCTAGGTCCTTGATGTTGATCTTTTGGCGGGCCTCCGCAATTACAGAGGCGTATGTAACGCCTTTCTCCACTGCCTCCGGCTGCAACGTAATGGCGACCGCCGCCGACGTGGGTGCTCGTAACTTCCTTTTATTAAGAGATACCCCAGCCTTCTTTGCCTTTTTGGCCTTACGCCCGATGACGGTCGTCCATTCCTCCTTTCTCTGCGGTGCTGTGGACGCAGGTTGGGTCGTTGGCTCCAACAACTTTTGCACCGCTGGTCTTGCCCTATTTGTGCCGGCGTTGGCTTTCACCACCGCCGCCAAAGAGGCTTTCTCCGACGTTTTTGTCTTCCTCTTCGTCTTCTTCGACACAGAGGCTAGCACTGCTATCTCCGGGGGCTGTACACTCTCCGTTAACCCGACATCCAGTCCGGCCCGATTTGTGGCAGGCGGTAGTTGCACCTGCCCTTCGGGGAGCAGCCTGCCGGGCGCCTCCAAGTTCTTGAATCGGTTGTCTAGCATGTCGCCAACCTCGACCATGATCCTTTGGACGAGTGCGTCCTCGGCATCCTTCGTAAAGCAGGAGGGGGCTGAAGCAGACGTCGAGCTCATCTTCCGCCTAATATCGGCCATCTCCTTACGGAGCTGGGCGTTTTCAGCCTTCAGGCAGTCGTAGGCCTCCTGCAGCTGCCTCATCTCTTCTGTGGATGTCCGCTGGTAGAGGCGACCGAGCACCTCCCCGATAGCCTCAGCGGACTCGTTGAAAGCCCTTTTGGAGGACCCCTTCAGGTTTTTTGTCAATTTCAAAATAGTATTGACGTACTCCTGGGCCCTCTTGTGGAGGTCCAGTGTCGAGCATTCGTCGGATGTGTTTGTCCCCTCCAGGTACGTAGCCGAACGCGTCGCCCTGGTTCGGCGTGTTATTTGCGCTGCCTCACTTTCCGCCTCCATCTCCAGCTCCCTCTGGCACTGGGCGAGGTATTCTGCTTTGGCCTTAGCGAGGCCAACGTACTTCCCGCTCGTGGGTGGTCGACCACGGCCTCTACGTGCAGTAGAGACCTTTTTAGGGCGAGCGTCGTCATTGTCAGCGTCCGATGCGCCGTCATCTCCCTCATACCATTGGCGCTTCCATAATCGGCCAGATGAGTCCGAGGCATATGGTGACCTGGATCTCATACCAGCATCGGAGCCATCTGCTCCTGAGCCAACAAAATCACCGCCCTTGTCGGGCCCATCGTCTCCTCCGCCCATCGCGGGCACAACATCTACTCCGCCCTTCTCGGGCCTCTCGCCGGATATACCGGGAGCATAAATACGGTCGGTGCCCCCCCCAGATTCGGTGGGGCTGCGCGCCGAAACGCGGAGGGATTCTCCGACGCCGGAGGCGCCGGTACCCTCCTGGGGTAATGAAATCTTAACGAACGTATCCATGCTTTTGTTGACACAGATGGACCGAACTTCCCATCAGCCATGCATCCCTTCACGCTGTGTCGCCGCTTGGGATTCGGGGTAATTTTTATAGAGGTTTTCTTCCTCGCGGTCCGCCGGTTAAGGCAAGACCCTCGGTCCCGTACGAGGCCGCGAGACCACGCAACGGGATTACGATATTGACGGCGAGCAAACAGGACTCCTGCTCGCTCTGTCCGGCGGCGGTGTAAGCGCACGCCAGACCCGCCCCGTCTCCGTGGTACCACAGCGTGCGAGCGCAGCGCCACTGGAGAGGTCCCACCCTGTATGCGCTCACGGGACAACTCTGCTCCGAGCAGAGCGCCGGAGCGCATTCCCCACGAGTCGGTCGTTAGCCGCAACGAGCAGCAGTACTGCGACTGCGATACTGCTGCCCGTCCCGTTGCCCAGGGTGCACCACGAGGAGGTGACCAACTTGCACCCCTTTTGTCACCCCTCATTTGTCTGTGACCATGTGTAATTTTACTAAACAGATTATCAAATAAATAAAACTACAATAATTTAAACTACAATCGAAGTATTGAAAATGAAAAAAATTGTTTTGGTAATTTTATTATTCTTGTTGTAAAATTGTACAAGTATTGTAAAATCACTAAAAAATACTAGTTTTCTTTAGCCTTGTGTAATTTTACTAAACAGGTTGTCGATTTTCGTCACCAAGCTTCTTAAATTTACAAACATTGTGCGTATTTTAATTTACTCTATTGTCTCGTAAAATTATGAAAAAATATGTAAATTCGAATTTTAATGAATCCTTTGGAAATTCAATAATCTTCTTATTAATTTTATTATTTTGACTGTAAAATTATACAGTGTTTTGTATAATTAACAGTATAACAGAGTAGCTACTTTTTTAGATGAACAAAAAAAGAGCTTATTTAAATATCATTGAAATCATTAAAAATTTATCAATACTTTTTTCTCATATTATATGTTAAAATTTTGATTTGAAAATGATATAGTAAAAACTCATATAATTAATTAAGCATTTTTTTTTAAAGTTACCAAGTTTGAAAATGTTGGTGAAACAGCTGGTTAGAAAATAAATTAATTATCAAAATACTTAATTTCTTTTCATTCAATTTGAATATATGTATTTTAATTTTTTTTTCGTGCAGTTAAAAGTATTTTTTAGGGTTCCGTACCTCAAAAGGTAAAAACGGAACCCTTATAGGATCACTTTGTTGTCCGTCTGTCTGTCAAGACCCTTTTTCTCAGAAACGCGTGGAGGCATCAAGCTGAAATTTATATTAAATACTCAAATCTGCTGCCTCTTAAAGCTGTGAAAAAATGAAACTTCTAAGCCAAGGCAATCAAAAGATACAGCCGTTTATGCTGCAAATTTTCGACACTCTCAAGGGAATCAAAACCTACAAGGTACTTCCCGTGAACTGAGAATCTTGAAATTTGGTACGAAGCAACGTCTTATAGCACAGATACAGGAAAAATTGCGAAAAGTGTAAATTTTTAGTTACTACATATAAAAAAAAATATTTTAATAATTTTACACTTAATACCACTTTTCTCATAAACGCGTAAAAGTATTAAATTGAAATTTATATCGAATACTCAAGTCTATAATACCTTTAAGCTGTAACAAAATCAAACTTCTATGTCAACGGTATCAAAAGAAAAACCAAGTTAAGCCGCATATTTTCATCGAAAATAGTCCCAAAGGAATCAAAACCTACAGGGTACTTCCCGTGAAGTCAGAATCTTGAAATTTGGTACGAAGCAACGTCTTATAGCACAGATATAGGAAAAATTGCGAAAAGTGTAAATTTTTAGTTACTACATATAAAAAAAAATATTTTAATAATTTTACACTTAATACCACTTTTCTCATGAACGCGTAAAAGTATTAAATTAAAATTCTTATCAAATACTCAGGTCTATAATACCTTTAAGCTGTAACAAAATCAAACTTCTATGTCAACGATATCAAAAGAAAAACCAATTTAAGCCGCATATTTTCATCGAAAATAGTCGCAAAGGAATCAAAACCTACAGGGTACTTCCCGTGAAGTCAGAATCTTGAAATTTGGTACGAAGCAACGTTTTATAGCACAGATACAGGAAAAATTGCGAAAAGTGTAAATTTTTAGTTACTACATTTAAAAAAAAATATTTTAATAATTTTACACTTAATACCACTTTTCTCTTGAACGCGTAAAAGTATTAAATTGAAATTCATATCAAATACTCACGTCTATAATAACTTTAAGCTGTAACAAAATCAAACTTCTATGTCCACGATATCAAAAGAAACAGCTATTTAAACCGCATATATTGAAACTAGCAAACAACTGACAAGGGAATAAAAATCTAAAGAATACTTCCCGTCGACCTAAAATCTTCAGGTATGAAGCAACGTCTTATAGCACAGATACAGGAAAAATTACGAAAACCTTAAATGTATAGTTACATCGCAACCACAGAAATAGTATGTGTAATGTTGTTTATTTCTGCTTTGTTTTTCAATTATAAAACTTTGCAAAGTAATATTTATTTACTAACTCTTTTTGCACACCAATACACAAAAGAACAAAACATAGAATTTATAACAATAAACTTGCATCAATTGCAACAGGCGGCCTTATCGCTAACACAGCGATCTCTTCCAGGCAACCTTTGGGCAGAGGACTTGCATATAAACTAGGGGAAGGGCGCAAAATTTTGTAAAAAAAGGAACAATATAAAATAAAAATCAGATATAAATAAATAACTATATAACAATAGATGCTATATTTAATGACACGTATATACATATAAGTTTACTCATATGTATACACAAATATATAAATACATACATACATACATACGTATATACACTATAAGCAAATTGATAGATTAAGACGAATGACATAACAACATAACGTAACTTCATGAAAAATAATAAATAATAAAATAAAGTTGCTTAACATAATTTAATACATAAATTCTTTATTGCACTTTAAAAATACAGATAAAATACATCATATTTGTAATAAATGTTGGCAAGGGCGAACTTATCTAATATGATAAGTACATTTCCTTAACAAGTTTTTCAAATGTCATTAAAGATTGAGCGCGTTAGACAGTGGCAATAAGTTCCAAAGACGATAAGCTTCAATAGTGAAAGATTTAGAATAAAAGGAAGACGAATGTGAAGGTATCTTCAAAGTTAGGCTATCATTTAAGCGAAGAGGTACATATTATATATTTATCTTTAACGCCAGCGTTGATTCTAGACCAGAATGTACTTAATAGTAATAAAGTATTTTTGAACCAGATTTCTAAATAGTGACTAAAAAATTTGTAAATAAATAACTTAGATAAAAGAACTTTCCTACCAAGAGACAGGTCAAGGAAAAAAGAGAGACCAATTAAAAGGTGGAGAGATATCTTCAACCAGATAATTATGTGGACCTCTGTGTATACAGAAAGCACGGGAAAGGGATACATGGAAATGTTTAGGAGAGGCCTACGCCGCAGAGGCGACTATTACTATTACCAATATTAATTAAGTGATGTTATAAACATGTAGACGATTTAATTATACGAGTATAGAATAAATAATTATATACATAGGTTAATATACATACATATGTTTAAACTAAGAATACTTACGCTAGTATTAATTGAAATTTTAATAGTAATAGAAATAAAGGCGATTTTTATTTTATTTATTTATTTTATTTTATATAAATTAAAGTATTAATGAAAAGATAAAGATACCTTTGTCTTAAATTTATGCTCCTCCAACTTTCCATATTGTAATGTTACGGATTTCATTTAGCAGCAAAATACCATAACTTTTACTTATATACCTGCAGGTTTGTACGGAACCCTCGGTGCGCGAGTCCGACTCGCACTTGACCGGTTTTTTTTTCTAAGTTAAAGTTCTAAGGAAAATTTTTATGTATAAACTATCATTTAAGATAATAAATATTCCATGATGGCTTTGGGGTAAAAGTTCTTAGTATACATAAAGAAAACCTTAAATTGTTTGGATTTTTTTCCTTTGTAAAAATCATTTGATTTGTTACTTCTTTCTAAAACCTAAAAAAATATATAACCCATCATTTTTTTGTTTCCAAATAATTTTAATTATTTTGAATAAATCAGTTAAATTTAAAACTTAACATGTTACTGGAAGTATTATTATTTTTTTTTGTACAAATTCAAGTCTCAAGCAAGGTTTTTATTACAACCGTGATGACTGGTGTTTAACATGGGTCGGGGCATGAGACTAACTCGTTTACCTAGCGTCACAGGGAAAGCCAGGTTCGACAAAACTGTATAGTAAAATTACTAATCAATTGCTCAATTTACTAAATAGGTACTTGATAACCGTTTGGTAAATTTCCAAAAATATTTTGTAATTTTATCGAACCCAATTCAAGTGAATTGAGTGGTATAGTTACAAAACTACACAGTAAATTTACTAAACAGTTTTATGATCAATTGTTAAATAAAATTACAAAACTGTATGGTAAAATTACTATTCAAATTTTCTGGAACTGCTTGGTAAATTTCCAAAAATATTTTGTAATTTTCTACAAATTGAGTTGAAGCATTCTGTTTAGTAAATTTACTAAATTGTTTTGCGTTAAAACTTCCTACACATTTTTAGTAAAATTACCGAAGAAATTTTTAACAGTGATAGTGGCATGAAGTTTATCGGGACCGCAAGTTCTTTTATTATAAATATGTGTATATTATTCGGCTTCTTTTCTACAAAGAAAACGTTCACATTTAATGTAAAAATATACTTTTAGCAACTTCGCAACCTGTTCCGTCGGATATTACTTACTTAGAAGCGTAATTAGCATTAATGTATATTTAGAAGAAAAAAAACTTGAATATAAAATCCAACAAGGTATGAATTTACGTCATAAGCAAAACGTTATCATTTCAACTTATAAGGAAAAAACTAAAACATTAATAATATCTATGAATTAATATTCTGTTCATATTGTAAATGAGAATTTTTGCGGAAATATTTGAAATAAATGATTTTTAATATTTTATGCAAAGCCTACTGAACGGATTGGTATGTAGAGTTGGTTGCTTTTTTCTTTAAATTTCGGTAGGACCAAGACTTGTGGGAGTTTAATCCTGGACAACGATCAGTAAGTTATAACATTAGAAGTAGGTATAATAGATAAATTAATTTATAGTTTACCTCTTTTGGAATAAATTTTTTTTTCTAGTTTAGGTTAGATGACTATAATTTGATCTTTATTATCCAATATCCCAAATTATAGGTTTAGAAATAGAAAGCAGTTTGCGCGCCTTTGAGTTTTACTTGACTTTAACACCAATTTTGTTACGGTTAAAACTTTCTTTATAATTTTCTGGCCAAAGAAACAGTCAAGCTAAATTAATTAATATTTTTAAAAATCATTATAATATTAGTTCTGTGGGGATCGGGGAAACGGGAGGCTCGGGAACCGGGGAAGTACCTCGACCTTACAGAAGCTCACTGCTAAATAATACTGCTTTCAATCAGTGTTGTGTTTCTGTGGTTAGAAAGTGAGCAGAGCTTCTGAGGCGGATTGGGGTTATGGTCGGAAACGCGCTTGCGATGCCTTTTTTTAATATATAGACTAGCACTTGATCTCACCTGATGGTAAGTGAAGATGAAGCTTAAGATGGTGCGCGCTTGCCATGCTTGCGTTTTGGAAGCATTTTTGACTAGGTTGGCGTTACCTTAATCGGATACCTCTTTCAAAGCCAAATTTTTGCGTTCGACCAGAGCCTCTTTATGCTCAAGAGTTTTAGCCCCACTAGAACGGGGATTGGATATGTATCTCTCCGTAACAGTGCTATCATCCGCATACCCTAAGATACCGGGCCTGAGGAGCTTTTGCTTCTGGTGTTGCAAGCGTCTATGTGCTACGGTAATCGCTTACTATCAGGTGAGCCATACGCTAGTTTACCGACATAGTCTTATATATAAAATTCTCATGTCACAATGTTAGTTACAATACTCCTCCGAAACGACTGGACCTATTTTTATGAAATTTTGTGTGTATATTGGGTAGGCCTGAGAACCGGCCACCATCTATTTTTCATACCCCTGAGTTATCAGGGGGCGGGGGGTTAAGGGGGTTAATAACATATATGGCAAAACAAAGTTTGCGGGGTCAGCTAGTAGTAGGTATACAGCATTTTAGGGGAATGGTAAGCCATAGAGGTATGTTTACTTTTTTTTTTTTAATTGTGTATGTAATGTGGAATTGCAAATAAATTTTTTATCTATCTATCTATCTATGTTGGAAAGCCATAGAGGTATGTTGGAAAGGTATGTTGGAAATTACTTGGAATCTATTAAGGCTAACTTACCTATATGCAAAGACAGTGTTACGGATTTTTTAAATGTATTTTCATTTTTCGGAAAAAATTCCGAAAATTAGTTATTTGTCCATTTATTGATATATCAACGCCATTTCTTTTTTGGTTTTGATAAAATCAATACATTACGCATGTTAAATGAATGTGATTTAATTCAGAAAACATCTACAAAAAAAAATTGTGGGCCAAAGAAATCTTGACAGAGACAAAAAGTAAATCAAACCTTCAAGTTTAGGTATAAATAAAAAAAAAAAACATTAAAGCCTACAGACAATTTAAAATAATTTATAAAAATACTCTAGTTACCAGTGTTTTAAATAATATTACTTTCATTCACTTATCTTACTTAGTTTTTTTTAAATGATGAAATAATGAATGACGATGACAATATTATAAAAATAATTGTTATTTTATAAAAAAGTCATAACTACTATTAGTAGTTGTAAATAATATATATTCTTTACATGATCTCTTGTATTATATTGAAGTACTAGTCGTGCTCGTGACTTCGTCCGCGTGGAATAGTGACTTTACATGTTCAACGTGATTCTTTAAATTGGCATAACTTTTTTTTATTTATGAACCGATTGACATGAAACAAACATTAAATGTTAAGCTAAGCTTGCCACAATACATATATTAATAAAAGCTACATCTAAATTGGATAAGCCGTTTCACACACAAATTTTCAGAAAAACACACAAAAATTCTGACAATCATTGTTTTGGTTGCTACTTGCTTTCATAAAGGTCCCAATAATATTTTTTCTCATATATCCTATATGTACAGACAGCGACCCGTTACATTTTTATTGTATGTATTGATTAAAAACATGATATGTGTCATATTTCCATACGGTGTGTATAGTTTTAATAAATATTTGTTTCATGTATTTTATAAGCTTATATTCTATTATAAATTATTATTAATTGTTGTAAAATATGATAATTTTGCATTATTTTGCTTGTGCCCTTGACTATTACTATTAGTAAAGTAAAGGATAGTAAAGGAAGAGATTACTTTGAACGATAAGGTCGCCTTTGTTTTACTTATCATCCAAAAAGTTGAATAAAGATTACAGAAATAAAAAATAAAGTATATTAAGATTTATTAAACAATGAAATGGAAAATTTGTTACTAAGGTTCTACATTGAATATAAATATTTTTGTTTTTCATAGCGGACATAGTATTATTTCATGATTTATATATCTACTAATTTTGATTGCGATTGGCTGTTGCGCAGGCGGTAGCGGGTTCGATCCCCGCACACGACAGCATTTGTATTGGCCATACAGATGTTTGTCGTGGTCTGGGTGTTTGTGCAGTCCCTGTGTCCCGATTATTGTCATGTACACCGTCCTGATAGCGATCGTTACTCATAGTGGGGAATATATCCGCCAACCCGCATTGGAACAGCGTGGTGGATTAAGCTCCAATCCTTCGCCTACGCCTCTTCCCCATGAAGAGGCCTATGCTCAACAGTGGGATATTACAGGCTGAATCGTGATCATGATCGATACTAATTATATCACTAGCTTTAAATTAATATCAAAAATATTTAGAAAATCGAAAAGTGCACGCCTCACGCTCTTTCGTTTAAATCATTTTTTTGCAGCTTATACTTAACAGAGCTCTCGAGTAGCTTCCTTGTGTGTGTGTGAGTGTCTTGGCCCATTGGGCCTAAATTATTTAGATGCCGGAAGGAAGACTCCCGGAGATAAATTGCCGGGTAAATAGGCACAGCCTAGAGGCCCGTACACGGATGGAACTTGTCGTCCATTAGGAAGAACTTGACCCACGATTATCGATTCGTTGATTTAGATTAGTTTAGGCTCTGATGCTATATTATTATGATACAAACGTAAAAATAATTATGTACTGTAAAAAATTTAAGAATTTATAAGCCTTTATATTCAATAGGCTTCTTAGTTAATAGTTTTCTGAAATAATAAAAATAGATTAAAATTTCGTCAAGTGGTTCTCACGTTATTTTGCTATCATACTTACTTCAAAAGCGTTGACGTCAAGCATATTTTTAATCGTTTGTTTTTATTATAACAATACCTAATTATTCAGAAAAGACTTCAAATGATATTTATTTGATAGTTTGATGATGATTCTATATAAAATTGTATATTTAATAGATAGCATTTTAATGCGTTGTTGCATGTGCTTCCCGTACCTATTGTTAATTTTTTGAGAGTACCTACAGTACAGTCGGAGGCGTGCAATATATTATGTATATTTTAGAGCAGAAGCAAAAGGAATAAAGTAAATTAAATTATGTGATTACTAAAATTGAGGGTAATTTAACTATAAACGTTCACAGTTGAAAGTTAAATAAGTAATTGGTGAAATGAAGGATTTTAAGAATCTCTGAGTGGCCAGAAAATTACCTACCTACCTACCTACCTAGTACCTACTAGGCACTAATCTGTCACATGTTCGCCTAGGTCACCTTTAAAAAGGCTTTATACGTACTCACAAAATAATATGTACCTAACTGTAAACTTATATAAACATGCTGATAATCACACACATACACACGTGAACAATTAAAATTTGTTTGACGTCATATTTGTTATGTTTAAATTTTTATTATTTTACCTTTTCTTTTGTCTTGAATTTTATTTCATTTTTAATAATGCTAAAATTTGTTAACACTAACTTGTAATATAGCATTGGATTTTTGTTTTAATTAAATTATCTAATATTTAATGTACTTAATAATAATTTTAACTACAAATAGTTAAAATTATTTTACTATGCTCAAAGTAGTACTTATTAGTTACATTACGTTATCTGTGTCAAAGGCTTTACAACAATTAAAATCAAGCGTGTTTATTTGTAATTACGTTTTTTACACAGTATCATAAGTATTTCCGAATCGAACAATTGTTTGCGTATGTAGCGGGATGTCGCAACAAACGTATCTAATTATGCATCTTGAGGTTCAATTGAACGCTACAAGTTCAGTTTTTTAACAGCTATTTAGATAAATCTTTGATACTACAAATTTCCAATGTTAATCTTTCATAAAAGAACTAGATAACGAAATAAATGTACAAATAAATGAAACATACATACTTACTCAAATTTCCAATGTTAATCTTTCATAAAAGAACTAGATAACGAAATAAGTGTACAAATTAATGAAAGTAAAAAACTTTTACTGAGGTAGGGCACAGCAGGAAATTTCCTGCTCAAAATATGGAGCCGCCCGACTGGGGTAGTACCTCGACCTTACAGAAGACCACAGCTAAATAATACGGTTTTCTAGCAGTATTGTGTTCCTGTTGGTGAGTAAGGTGACCAGAGCTCCTGGGGGGATTGGGGATTAGGTTGGCAATCTGGTGTTACAGGCGTCTATAAGCTACGGTACGTGCTTACCATCAGGTGAGCCGCACGCTTGTTTGCCGACTAATCATATATATATATATATATATATATATATATATATATATATATATATATATATATATATATGTATATATATATATATATATAAATATATATATAAAACTAAACAAAGCTTTTATTTTATGCGCAAAAAAAAAACGTTCGAGATTTAAATGCTTGTGTTTATTTAGTTTTGAAAATTATAAAAAATAAATCAATTAGATCAAGTTGTTTATTTTCTTTTTTATCTACATAGGTAATTTTTCGAGTTGTTCCCGACAGGTCCTTTCATTTGAGACCCATATTGTAGGAGTTCATTAAAAATAGCTAGGTACTCCGCCATCTTAGGTGTTCCGCCACGTTAGATTTAAAATGACAAAATGACGTCACACAGCTAACCATGCATTGTCATACAAACTAAACGTGTCTAAAGAATTTAAGATCAATTGGTTGAAGATAGCTTCTTCAAAATTGAGTTGTAATATTCCAACCTAACATACCTACATACATATCTACTTACATATATTGCAAGTAAAAAAACCCTTTACAAAAAATGGTGACCACTTCGGGATAACCTTCGGACAAACGACATTTTGGGAATAAAGTGGAGATGATGTATCAATTATTATGAGAAACATATAAAGGTACTTATATTAGATCAACAAGGACAGCAAGAGACTATTTTTTTTTATGTCACTAGGTTGGCAAACAAGCGTACGGCTCACCTGATGGTAAGACCGTAGCCTAGAGACGCCTGCAACACCAAAAGCATCGCAAGCGCGTTGCCGACCCTCCGACCGAATCCCCCCCAGGAGCTCCGGTCACCTTACTCACCAACAGGAACACAATACTGCTTGAAAACTATAAATACATTTTAAAAAAAATTGCGTGCGTACAAAATGTACAGTCATGTCAGAAGTGAAACTTCTTTGGCAAACTAATTTAAAATAAAATTGAAAAAAAAAACAAAAAGCCAACCTCACGCGGTGTTCCCAGGCGGTCACCCCTCCAAGTACTGGCCGCGCCCGACGTTGCTTAACTTCGGTGATCGGACAAGAACCGGGTATTCAACGCGCTATGGATGTTTAAAATTCGTGATGCCGTGACGCGTTAGATCCCTAAAAATTTCAATCACTCAAATTTTACCCCTCATGCGTCTAAAGAAGTTTCACTTTCTGATTAAGGGTGGATACCACTAGTATAACGAGTTAAACGTCTGTCTAAAAATATGATGCGCTTGAGTATTTTATTGTAACGATTTTTTTTTTGCATTTTCAAAAATCAACTAGGTACTTTTGGCCACGTCCAAATCGTCAGTTTTTTATAACATGGTACTTTTTAGGGCTCAATTAACACTTCTCTTCAATTACTGACACGCCCGGAAATTTTTTTTTTTCAAAATTTCTACCTCTATACAGCTTTCCACAACTTACGAGTAATCCGGCAGATTAATATCTCTCTGTAAACACAAGTTTGTACAGTGTAGACTATATTATGCGATATCAAAATCTGATGCGCTTGAGAATTTTATTAACCCTTTTTGTACATTTTTGAAAACGCGTACACGCTCCCCCCACCACTAAAAGAGTAAACTTCATATGAAGCTTTTTCTTTCTTTTTGGCATCTAATCTTTACGATGCAATAGCTCTTTTAAAGGTGAGTCTGGGAATGACAACACATTTAGCATTCTGGGCTCCCTGGTTGTGTGTTTTAGGTCAAGAAGGGCTGCCTGTAGCTTATTTAGTAACACATTACATTACTGAATTATACAAATGTCATTAATTGAATAATTGATCAAATATGTGTGAAACTTGGTACGTTGGTAACTTGGTAAACTTGGTACGTATACAGCTGGAGATCTAGAATAACACAACGGCTTCATTTTATCCTGCATTTCCCACGGGCTCAGAAACGTCGCGGGTGAAACCGCGAGATACAGCTAGTCTTGTTGATAACACACAAAACGGTTGGTGAATATTAAAAAAAAAAACATATTTATTTTTTAATTTATGATGTAAGGTCGACGAAGCTAATTTTTTGTATTAATTCTTATAAATTAGGTGTAATTACAGTTTGTATAAGCAGTTTCCGCGGACACACAGATCGTACTGACGCGAGATTGTGATAGAAAACGACGAAAATATTTTTTCTTTAATTTTCTGGAATTTTTAAACGGTAAGTTTAGTGTAATGTTTATTGATTTTTTATTAAATTAAATCATTTTTTTTTACCTTTCAATATTGTAGAGATAGCACATACAAATTCTAACCGTAACTTTTCTAGGTAGGGATCCCTAGTACATTTTTTTCACCTGATTAGTAATAAGCTAATTTTCTGGGAGTAGCTTCATTTTGATGAGACGAACAAAAAGTTCCTCTTCGAAAACTCTCGATTTTGGTAGATAATAGAGTTAGCAGGAGATAGAGCAGCAGTGAGCGTAGGACCGGGATAACGAACCACGCAATTTGTAGGACAATATTACCATCAAATTATATAAATATTAACTAACTAAAAGAAAAAAAAAATCAGAAAAAAAATCAACTTGATGACCTCGTAAGGTCATCAAAAATTATTACTAACCAGCTGATTTATTTTTTTGTTCGTCTCAACAAAATGAAGCTACTCCCAGAAAATTAGCTTGTTACTAATCAGGTGAAAAAAATGTTTTAGGGATCCCTACCTATTCCGCTTTGTGTGTTGAAAGAAAACTCTTGGATAAAGGATAAGCACACTCTTTGAACCTGGGTTTCCTTGGATGTATCTTTTACAATAATGAACGTATAATAAATTTTTACGTTAATAAATATTATATAAACGATTATTCCTATTACATTTATTTATAGAAAAAATATCCTTCTCCTACATGGGGAAGAGGTCTATGCCCAACAGTGGGATATTACAGGCTGAATCGTGATCGTGTGATAGAAAAAATGTACAATTGATGTGATAAACAGTGCAGCAAAAAAAAATTAACAGTTTAACAGTACACTGTGATTCTAAAGTAAAAATACTATACAGTATAAAATATATTATAAACTATTGTAAAAATATGCAATTAAACTACACAAATAAAATCGGTTATACATGTGAATATAATTAGAAAAAAAAGAACATAAAGTGGTTAAAGAATAATAATAATTATAATAAAAATAATAAATAGTTTGTATTTCTATATTTTTTTAATCACATGCGGCCATTTAATTATCTCTATATGTCGGTCTAAAAAGAATTTTTTATATAATATGTTTTTACACATAGAAGTTATAATAATTAACAATAATAATTTAATACAATAAAAACCATTCCAAAATAATTTAAGAGTCTTAATCCATACAGTTGAATGTATAGTATACTAGTAGTCGCCCAGAGGTTGAAATTCGACCATAATTAAAATTTTAAATTGAAGAAAACCAAATAATTATGAAAATAAAGAACCCTTTTAAAAAATTTCGATTTGACAACAGACTTTAACAATAAACAAAAGGCTATAATTATATGCGTGTGTGCGTGTGGTAGTGTGTGTAATGCTTTTTTATTAATTTAATGTATATTTTATGTATAATTTTAAAAAAAATATTAGCATTTCGCAGTTCTTCTCTATAATTTCCGTAAAAAGGGGTACAAAGTTTTTGCTTTACGTATTAATATATAGATAAGTAAAAAATTAGGAAATAAAAACATATTATTAAGGTACAAGGGCATGAAATAGTATAAATCATTAGCAATTGTATATTTGAACATTGATAATTTACTACAAAAAATGTCAATAGAACTATTATTGCATGTGGGTTGTTTTACATTTTTTTCATTGTAATTTCTGCACTTCGATATGTAATACGAATTAAAACTCATCATCAGTCTATTAATTGGCGAATGGCGCCCTTGACGATTTAATGTCGATGTTCTGTTTGTGATATGATCGGAACCAAGCCAACGGCGCAGGCGGTCCTGTCGTGCTGATATTTTTTAGTTTATTCGCTAACACAACGTGATCAACAGAGAGAGCAATTTTTATATTTTCACGATCAGCCTTATGAAAACAAAATTCGTCACATCAAAGTTAATTGATAAGTCGAAGAATTCTTGAATTTAGTGAAAAAAATTAATGGAGGATGAAGGGAATCGAGAGAAATGAATGGATCGAGACAGTAAGAAATATCACGAGTTGGACTGTCACAAAGAATTAGATCTAAGATTTTACTTTTATAATTCAATACAATAACACGCGTTGGCGTAACAGTCACAGCACTGGTTTGTGGCTGTTGCGCTGGCGGTTGCGGGTTTGATCCCTGCACATGACAAACATTTTTAATGGCCTTACAGATGTTTGCCGTGGTCTGGATGTTTGTGCAGTCCTTGTGGAGAGCACGTTAAGCCGTCGCGTCGGTCCCGGTTGTTATCATGTACCTACACCTGATAGCGATCGTTACTCACAGTAGGGAATAGATCCGCCAATCCGCTTTGGAGCTGCGTGGTGGATTAAGCTCTGATCCTTCTCCTACATGGGAAAAGAGACCTATGCCCAGCAGTGGGATATTACAGGCTGAAGCGAGCGATGAATGTATTGAACATTTTATGGGTAGACTGGTAGAGATCTCTTATAGAGATAAGTTCGCCCTTGCCACCACTTTTTATAACATGATGTATAATTGCATAATTATGATTTTAAAGTGCAATAAGAATACATACCCATTACATTGTTGAACTGAGTGAGGTCATTACAAGATAAAAAATTCAATAACAGCAGAGCTGACTTTGAGGTTTTTGTCACCAACTAATAGGTACTGCTCAGATTGAAGGCATCCGCTATGAGAGTGCGACTATCAAGTGATTCCAAAACCAGGTTTTAGTTGCTAATAAAACATTTTAATATCTAGGTACTTTTGTACGTGTGGAGGAATATAAGCAGCCATAATATGTATACTTTTTCAGTGCTACTCTGATTGTTTTTAGGGTTCCGTACCCAAAGGGTAAAAATGGGACCCTATTACTAAGACTTCGCTGTCCGTCCGTCCGTCCGTCCGTCCGTCCGTCTGTCTCCAGGCTGTATCTCAGGAACGGCGATAGCTAGACAGTTGAAATTTTCACAAATTATGTATTTCTGTTGCCGCTATAACAACAAATACTAAAAACATAATAAAATAAATATTTAAGACGCCGCGTTGGCGCAGCGGTCTCAGCAATGGATTGCGATTGGCTGTTGCGCGAGCGGTTGCGGGTTCGATCCCCAGTGGTCTGGGTGTTTGTGCAGTCTGTGAGTCTCCCCACCGTGCCTCGGAGAGCACGTTAAGCCGTCGGTCCCGGTTGTTATCGTGTACACCTGATAGCGATCGTTACTCATAGCAGGAAATATATATTTGGGTTGTCTGGAAGAAATGGCTAAATAGCCATAAGTCCGCCCATTCTACTTCACAGTCTGTAAATGATATTTGTAGTTGTGATGTACAATAAAGTATGAATAAAATAAAATAAATGGCAACAGGTAGGCACTTGAAATATTCACAAAATACTCAGCTGTATTTTTACTTTAATAATAAATAATAAAATTAAAATAAAATTAATATTTAAGGGGGGCTCCCATACAATAAACATCATTTTTGCCTATTTTTGCTCTCATATAACAAAAGTGATTTTTAGCCGCTTTTTGCCCGATAGTAAAATCAATGTACCTATTGTTGTTTACCTAGTCAATGGTACGGAACCCTTCGTGCGCGAGTCCGACTCGCACTTGGCCGATTTTTTAACTCTATAGAAACCCAAAGATCCGTAGTAATTTGTAATGTCATGTAGAATGAAATTGTTTGGATACTGCAATTAGTTACCACCGTTCTTAGAGGCATGAAACCTACTACTTTGTCGACGCGTTGGCTCAGCGGTTATAGCACTGTATGTTGCGCTAGCGGTCGCGGGGTCGATCCCCGCACATGACAGACATTTGTATTAGCCAAAGACAATAAAGTCTCTTTTATTGTCTTTGGTATTAGCCATATAAAAGTTTGTTGTGGTCTGAGCATTTGTGCTTATTGTGTCTGTTTTCGGAGATGCAACACTGGAGAAAATCTTACGGGGGGCCGTTTAAATTGAAGCGTTATAAAGTGTTTTATCGCGTCTATATACTATATAACGATCATCAAAAACTTCCGAATTGAAAACGCCATCATTCAACAACGTTTTAACCATAATAATGACATCTTATATGAACTCCAAATTACATTGTTAAATAAGCTTAAAGTTTTTGTTCTTAACCCCCTCACGTTTTGATAATAAACAGAAATATTACTAAGTAATTAACAAATCTTATATTTTCTCATTATATACACCATTTATTTCATCCGTACATAATACAATAATAATAAATACTAATTTATACCTTTTGTTTTTTAATTGTTTATTATCTTAATAAAAACGTAAGCCATATTTACAAGTTTTTCTCTCTACCACTAATGTAAGCCTAATTTTATTACATAAGCTTAATCTTTCTAAATTTTACAACGTGTCTTTAATAGTTTTTACATACGCAATATTAGATTTACCAACTAAACTAATCTTTTGAGTTAAGAGTAAAATAACTTTTGTGTTGGCCTTACAGACGTTTGCCGTAGTCTGGCCAAGTTTTATGACAACATTGGACATGTCATAACCCCAAAACTACTACAAAACTGCAATAAAATCTATACGTTGCATTATAGTAATAATTATAAACTTTTAAAGTAATAATAATAAAATATCAAACACTTAAATTAAAATAATTTAATAACAATTTAGCGCGCCATTGTGAGTTGTAGACCTTGTCCCTCTTCTGAGCTTTTATGAAATCAAACACTTTGGTATGGACTGACTTTATTTTTTGCAATAAATAATTACTAAGTAGACTAGCTTTGGCTCCTTGCTCTGGTAATCGAGTGACCCTCATCCACCATCTCCAAAACTTAAACGATAAATATTAACAACACTCCACGCCGCACTCGATTTTGATTATTTGTCGCCAGTCAACAGAAAAGCGAGACCACGCAGGAAATAGATTGAGTGACTAAATTCATACAATATTTTAAAAGAAAGAATAATTAATCATACATTTGAACTGGAATAATACTGTCTAGTCTATGAAATTAACAATAACTTTTTTGTTAAATCCATGCGGGCGAAGTCGAGGGCACAGCTAGTTGATTATAAAATCCTCAGCTATTTACATAGTTTTTCTCACCTTTGTGCAGTACTTTTGAGAAATTAAAATACTTATGGTTCAGAACGATATAAACTACAACATTTTAGAAATCCAGTAAGTGCTTCAGCTAGTAACTATCGTAGGACTCTGTTAAATGACATAAGGAAACTTTATAGTTTCATGTTATCCATAAAGATGAATTCATCGTTCTTTATCACTTATTTATTGTGCAAGGCTATGTACATTGAAATATGAAGTCTGATTTTTTTTTTTTATTATTTATAATAATAATTTTTACATTGCTATCAATAATATAGAATCAGAGCCATCTGTTTTCTCTGCAAGAACCAAATCAACTAAATACTATTCGAACCATATACTTGTTGTATATGGTCGATCATTATTTCCTAAACATGTTACTAGATGGAGGTACTAGTGTGGAGACCTTCATTTTTAAATACTTTTAACCCTCGTCTCCTACTGTCGGGTCGGATCTGACCGACGCGACGTGTTCGTTGCCGCTCATCTAACACCTGCCTAGCTTCCCCTACTAATCCAATGGTTTCAGGTACCCTTCTCTACAGTAGTGCCGAGGAGGCTGACCCGTCCGCATCGCTCAGGTATGTACCCTAGTCTTCTCTTTACTGACCATTTATTTTGTTTTTTGCTTTTTTGAATTTAATTCTTACTCAAGTTCCTTTATTTTGTACTAGCTTCTGCGCGCGACTTCGTCGGCGTGGACTCTGCTCCTATTGGTCTTAGCGTGATGATTTATAGCCTATAGCCTTCCTCCATAAATGGGGTATCTAACACTGAAAGAATTTTTCAAATTGGACCAGTAGATCCTGAGATTAGCGCGTTCAAACAAACAAACAAACAAACAATCAAACAAACAAACAAACTCTTCAGCTTTATTATATTAGTATAGATTTGTTTTCTATAATTCAATTATATTACTTCAAAAAACTTCAATATTTAGTCAAAAAGACAATAAAGACTGATAAAAGTGTGACTGATAATTTTTGTCAATATTATGTTATGTTTACGCTTCAGCCTGTAATATCCTACTGCTGGGCATAAGCCTCTTTCCCCATGTAGTAGAAGGTACAGAGCTTAATCCACCGCGCTACTCCAACGCGTGTTGGCGGATATATTCCCTACTATGAGTAACGATCGCTATCAGGTGTACATGATAACAACCAGGACCGACGGCTTACCGTGCTCTCCGAGGCACGGTAGGGAGTACCCACAAGGACTGCACAAACATCCAGACCAAGGCAAACATTTGTATGTCTAATACAAATGTTTGTAATGTGTGGAGATTGAACCCGCAAACGCCAGCGCAACTGACAAGAAAGAGTGCTGTGAACGTTGCACCAACGTGTCGTCATGTTATGTGTAATAAATGAAAATTATATTTTACAAGTTTTGTATTCAATATTTATCCTTTTCCTACTTAATAAATGGTTTTTTATGATAACTCCTTATACCAGCCAGCATAGTCAAATCTGACCCAACCGTAGTAAATGTGCGAAGTTGGTCCACGGTAGGAGACGAGGGTTAAATATTATATATTTTATGCTTCATTCACCAAAAAATTGCCTTAGTTTTGGTTTCATTGTTATTAATTATGTTAGTAGGTATAGCCTCTTTGGTATAAAGTTTGTTGTCGAGAACAATCAAGTAAAACCATATGTTATGATAAAAACAAATTTTAATAATAGGTAATTATCTCATAAAACAAAAACATTTTTATTGATTTTGGTGGCAGGTAAGGGAATATAAATATAATAACATAACGGTAATATGTACCCAAACAAACTGTGGTGAATGAACTCGTGTTTTTAAATACATACCTATGTTTTTTTGTGTAATTAAATGTAACACTTTAAATTTCTTAAAAATTTAATATAGTATCTATTATTTACACGGTATGAGAAACATTTTTTGATTTTCCTTTAATTTACATTTCGCTATGAATATGTATGGAATATGTTTTCTATACAACTAATATTTTACTTTATAATAATTAAGCATATTAATGCTGTATTAATTTTGTTTTTGTGAATTTTTTATTAAGATAAAAAAAACGTTAGTTAACTTTATTTTTAAAGTTTTTTGTTGATTAACCCATTCAAAGCCACCTAAAACATTTTTTAAATTTTTATAAAAAATTTAAGTTCACATAAAAAAAATTTAGTTTTGTGATTGTAATATTAATAGTCGACCAGAGTTCTGACGAAAAAGTAAAAAAAAACGTGTGTATCAGCTCCGACACGCTACTTTAATTTACTCCTTAAAGGCGATTACAGTTATATTGAAAAATTAAAATGTTCTTATTAAATGAGAGCCAAATTCACCCGACACTATACCGAAGATATCCGGACTTCAGCCTGCACGAAATTAGAAGGGTCATTCAGATAAAAAACAAAAAAGCGCCGGGAGATGACGGAGAGAGATATGGTTGGTATTTCTTAACTTGACAGAGTCTGAAGTGATGAAATCCGAAGATGAACGAAGGTTATCGACATAGCTCTCAAAATCTGCAAGGTAAAGTGGCAATGGGAATTCCATATTGTTAGGAGAAACGACAACCGGTTGGGGAGAAAGGTACTCGAATGGCGACTACGTCGCATAAAAAGGAGCTCAGGCCGCCATCCAACCATGTGGACAGACTACCTGAAGAAGACAGCGGGAAGTCGCTGAATTCAGAGAGGGAGACCGGACGGAGTGGTGAACATTAGTGGATGCCTATGTCCTGTAGTGAATTTTTGGGACTAAAACATAATTTGATGCTTGATATTCATAGCGGTGCAGTAAATGCTCGTATAATTATATATATATATATATATATAAATATAAATATAAGTTTAAAAATATAAGACCTGTATCTTAACTGCTAAAAGCACTGTAGATCACTCGCAGCTTTAATGCTCAGCGTTATTTGACACGATTTCATTCTCTGTATTTTTATGTAGCTCGAGCGTTATATCGAAGAAGTAAATCTCAAAAAATGTTCAGATTCATATAGTCCATATTAAATGTTCGATCTACATAAATTCTATGAATTTCTTTTATTTAGACTCTAAAAGATTTTTTTTTAATATTCTGTTGTTAATTCTTGAATTTTCTACTATCAAATTCGTTCTAATATTTCTAATATTTTAAATTCTTTTTAATATTTCTATAAAAAAAATTATTCTAATATCGAATTCTTTTAGATTTTTTTGCACTTCTATTACAAGGTCTAATTGTGTCTAGTACAAATAGTGGGAGTTTTTCCTGTAGCAATATCCGTTCACTTCTTACCAGATATGAGACGGTGCAGTTTGGGTCCTATAAATTTGCTCGTCCATCGCGGTACTAATTCGAGTAGGTTCAATGTCGATGGTGGCAAGAGCTCGTTCAGTGGCCTCATTTAGGTAACAGAATTGGGGAAACCTATCTGAACTTTTGTTGAAAGAAAGGCTGTGTAGTTCAAAACAGTGAACTCTTTACCGTACGGAAATCTAAGTTACAAGCATAGTGCTTTCAATCGGAAACATTTTTTTTTAATTAATGTTTTAACCATTGAAATTTATCTTAATTAATATTATTCTTGTACTTTTTATAAATAATATTGTCTTTGCATATACAGTGTGTCCGGCCACGACCTAGCGACAATTTAAGGTTACAAAATATACCTAATGGTTTTTTTAATTGTTGTAGATACCTCTAGCAAAAGGTACAGATTTCTCTGGACAGAAAGGTCCTACAGATATTTAAAAAATGTATTTTAAAAGGTAAAAATAGCATTCCTAAAATAAAAATAAACATCATAGAAACTTTTCACTATAAAATATCTTTAAAAATTTACAATTTTAATTTTTGTTAAAAAAATTGACTGTTTTTTATTTTTCTTAACATACTTCAAAAACTAGCACATTGATACTAAACTTTTTAATGCTGTCCTAATACTTAAGGATACTACATACAAATGGAAATTAAAATTATTGTCCTTAATTGCATAACTCGAGAGTTTTAATTGACCCTTTTGCGAGGGTCCCAAACCCATCTATAGCTGCTACATTGAATAGGGTTTATGTGACAAGGAAGGAAAATGATTGGTATAATTGTCAAGGTGGTGAATAAGTAGGACAAGAAACGTGTTTGACCAGCGCAGGTATCGAAGATAAATGTTTGTTAGATCAGTTGTCCTCCGCTCTGCGTTGCAATCGCTACTATTCCGTTCCGTTTTGTGTGCTATTCCTTTACCGAGATATCCTGCTGAGTTTGTTGTAGTTTGCAGTGACTACGTACTTTCCTGGTAAAAACATATCTAACTATTCGTCTCATCACATAGCTGACATGCATTACGTGTATGGCGGATGTAATGGAAGTGCTGCTGCCGCCGTACAACGGTACAACGTACGATTGACATAAGATTCGACATAGCCTTAATATCAACGGTAACACAACAAGTGGCTGTAAGGTCAGTGACCTGCTTTCCGAATAGAGGCGGACATAATGGTATTAAAAGTTTCTTAAAAGTTAAATTGTATTTTTATTAAAATTATAGATAATGTTAAATAGCGCTTATACATGACCCTCGCAACAGGTCAATGTGTAATTAATATCCATAAGTATTAGGACAGTATTACAAAATTTAGTATCAATGTGCTAGTTTTTAAAGTATGTTAAGTAAAATAATTAAAAAAAAAAACAGTTAATTTTTTTACTTAAGTTAGCATTGTAAATTTTTTAAAGATATTTTATAGTGAAAACTTCCTATGATGTTTATTTTTATTTGATGAATGCTATTTTTACCTTTTAGGTAAATAAAAAAAAATTATATCGTAGGACCTTTCTGTCTAGAGAAATCTGCATCTTTTGGCAGAGGTATCTACAAGCATAAAAAAAATTAAATGGTGGCCATTCCGATAGGAGGGGTAGACCCCCATATATAGGTGTTTTGTCGATGAAATTAGGTATATTTTGTAACCTTAAATCATCGCTACGTCGTGACCGGATACACTGTGTAAAGCTCTGGTAGGAGTTGCTCCACGATACCTTCAAAGGTATTACATTTCCAGTAAACGAATTTTGTTACATTAAAATCCTGGTTCACTTAATGTTGAAACAAGGACATTTAAAACAAATAAAAAATAAGTACTAATAACTTTTTCAATTTATTAAAATAGAAGATTCTTTACAGATGCCTACGAAAGATCAATGCCTTCTGTATCCATGCAGCTCAAAAGAAAAGGAAGAAATACGCAAAGAACTTGGGATTAAAGAAAGCATACTAAATGAGGATATAGACGCGATTATTGAATGGTTTTATAAACAACCACATTTGGCTGAAGCACCTATTGGTAAGATTTTATTAGATAAAATTGCAATAAAAGAATTTGTTCATTGTGTTGAAAGTGAAAGAGTGAAAGAATTTAATTAACATGTATACTTTGTAACTGATCAAATCAAAGAACTCGTCTTTATTCAGGAGAAGGGCTTAAAGCTTAATTCAGCACGGTACTCAACTGAAGTTAGCCAAAATTTCCATATTTTCGAAAAACCTATAATCAAGTACATTGAAAAGAAAAATTTACGTCGGTATAAAAGTAAGCGCCATCTCTCATTTGGTGCCAAAAGATATTATTGAACATATTTTTGGTAATACCCCATAACGCATTTTTAATATACATTTTTTTAGATCGAGATTACGTGGAAATGATCCTTATCGCATCCAAGGGTTCTAGGGAAAAAACGAAACGTAAGATCGACCACTTTTACAAGCAAAGGTCACTAGCGCCGGAATTGATAAATACGAGGAAAGAAGTTTTGTTAGACCCTGATGTCGAACTATGGACATTTTAGTAAGTTTTTTTTTTGGTTTTGATACTACTGTAAAATAATATAATATATTATTATTTATATCACAAACTTAAGGCAATTCATTCATTCCATTTGTTTTTTTTTTTCATTATTTTACCCCCACCACATTTTGTCACCCACTAGGGTGACAAACAAGTGTACGGTCCGCCTGATAGTAAGCGGTTACCGCAGCTAATTGACAACACACCGACAATAATTGACAACATACCGACCCGACCCCCCAACCATCCCCATGAGCTCTATCTATTTTACTCAATACAGGAACACAACATTACTAAAAGAGTACTATTTGCTGTGACTTTATGACGTAAGGTTGAGGCACCCAGATCAGATTTTAAGCAATATAATATTTATTGAAATGAAACAACTTTTAAAGAAAGTACTTTACAGCAACCATGGTCACGGTGACCATGATTGCTGTAAAGTATCCGAAACGTCGGGAAATTAAAAAACTTTATAAACCGCGATAAAATCCGTAAAAGTTGTTTAATTTCAATGAGTAAAATTCGCGTAAACATTAGATAACAATAATATAATATTTCCTGCTGTGCCTTATCTAAATAGAATTGTACTGTGATTTGTATGTTAAATGAGATATTTATGTATTTATTGTTTGTCGTTGGTACATCCAGTGAACCTGTGATCATAGCGCTTGCTATAGTAACGAAATATCAGATTTAAAATGACAATAAAAGATATGTTAATTATTCTGCTGCAGATATTAAGAGCAGTGTTTTTATTCATGATTTTTTTTTAAACTTACAATGCTTGTATTAATTAAATGTAATAAAAAAATAAAAAATATATACTTATACATAATTATGTGTGCATTTGTCAATTATGTGTGTTGTGTCTGTTTGATGTGTCAATTATGTGTGTTTGTGTGTGTGTTTGTTATGTGTGCATTGTTTGTTGTTGTTTATTGTTTGTTTGCAATGTAGGTCAGATAGAGGCTAAATTATTACTAAAGAAAAAAATATTTATTTAAAAAAAAAACTTGTGTTTTTTACTTTCGTTTGGTTGGTTTTTTACTTTGGAGCATTTGAAATGTCAATCAGTAATCCATAAAGCACTTTAAGTCGACTTTTATTTCTTAAAATATTTTATTTATACATTTAATTTTGTAAGTGATTTATTAAATAGTACATTTCAGACAATGGAGATATAAGAATATTGGAATTAATTTTGTCAAAAAATGTACAATACATATGGGTTATTTTAAACCAAACCCAAAGTTTTGAACCCAACCTTTTTTCGATCTGGCCAAAAGTTTTCCATTCTTTAAGAAAAGTTAAACCCTTAAAAAAATTCTTAAACTTTTTTAATAAAAAATTATTATATACTCGTATGATTCTTAACGATATAAGCAGGAAATACATATGGTACAGGTTCTTTACTATAATTTAAATAAAATTTTTAGCCGACAAGCCGCAATGTTAAAATTGTACAATGGAAAAAGAATTTCAATTTACAAAATAAGCGACCCCGATCCTCGAACGTTCTCAAATGAAGAAACTTACCGAAATACTATAATGGTACGTAGAATATGAATCTTGACTAGCCCGTTGGCGCAGTTTGTAGTGACCCTGCTTTCTGATCCAGGGGTTGTGGGTTCGATCCCCCCCCTAGTCTGGGTGTAATATACATATTCATTTATATATTTACATATGTATTATTTATAAGTATGTTTATCGATTATGTTTATCCTTCTCCTACATGGGGAAGAGGCCTATGCCCAACAGTGGGATATTACAGGCTGAATCGATGTTTATCGAAAAAAAAAGTATGTAGCTAGACCAGTTGGCTGTTACCTAAAACATAAGCATTAAGTTGCTTACTTTAGGAATAGACGACCGTGTGTGTATTGTGTAGATACTTATTTATCATTATTTTATTATTAATCATATACTGTAATGCACAGAAGCGCATGAGAGATTGGTTCATAAACTACATAATATATAATGTATTTTCTTTTTATTTACTTTCTTTAGTTGGGGGATCTTCGATGTAAATTCGATTACATGCTTGGAGATATTTGGATTTTTGATTTACAAAACGTAACAATTGGTCACATATTACGAGTTAATGTGAACTTAATACAGAAATTTGCCAGTATTCTTCAGGTAAATAATTTTTCACTGAATTTTTCGGACTTTTCTATACATTTCTTATTGTATTTATTTTCATAGACTATAGCCATTTGAGTTTTTGAGAGTATTGAGGTCTGACTGGTCTGAGAGAATTCAAATTCGCGATGTGGAAGTTATCTTACCTAGTTTACTTTTACTATATATTACCTAGTTATACTTTTCTTACAGTACTACCACATTATAAAAAAAATACATCGCTCTTAGAGCTATTAAATGACAATTCAAACATTATTATTTCATTTATCTATATCTATAAAAGAGATTTCCACATATATATTGACTCATCACGATATTTCTGGAACCATAAATCGTAGAGACTTGAAATTTGGTAGGAATATTCCTTTCGCCGAGTAGAGGTCAGCTAAGAACCGATTTTACGCAATTCCACCCACAAGAGGGGGTTGCGGGGGCGTTAACAAATATATGGCAAAACAACGTTTGCGGGGTCAGCTAGTAATATTTATAAAATAATTCACAAAATCTTAACTGTTGTTTCGTAAATCGACTTTCACTGATCATATTTCATTGTTTATGATTACGGCTAAATTTGTAGTTAAAAATGAAGTAGCCCAATATGATATGTATACATCATACAAACTTGTTATATTTGTATAGAGGTAAATACAAAAAAGGAAGAATAAGCAAAGAGTAGTTGGTAACGTATTATTATGTAGGTAACTATTTCGTGTCACGATTTTCGTAGTAGTAGTTGGTAATGTATTGTGTCACTTTCTCGTGTAACGATTTTTGTTTTGGTATTTATTATACTGCTAAATCTAATATATCGTTCTCTAGATTTTTTTATTTAAACTTCACACGTTTGACAATTCTCAAGATAACACTACAGTCAGGCCAAGAAATGATGATTCCCAGTTTCATAATGATGCTATTAATACATAACAATTTTTATAGGATGGAGTTGGTTTCAAAATGTATGAGGTACATGTGATACACGCGCCTGCTATAACTCAATTCATATTCAGTCTATTCAAGCAATTTGTCAAACCGAAAATATTCGAGCGATTCATGTTTCACGAAGACATAGAAGAACTTCACAAATTCGTTCCTGTGGCTTATCTACCTAAAGATTATGGTGGTGAAGAGCCTTCGTTGGACGAATTTAGAGGTATTTTTTTTAAAGTCCATTTTTATATATTTAAATAAGAATTTCGTTTTATTCAAAACACATGGACAAAATCAAATATGACTTGAACCAAACTGGAAAATACTGCAAATATTCCACTACCAAGCGAAGCTATTGGCTTTAAGGTTAGAACTTAATCCTTTACTCTGCCCAACCTAAATTAGTGAATAAATTCTTACCAAGAGAAAAAATAAATATTGTTATCTAATTCTTGTAATATCAACTGGAACTGACTGGTTTTACGTGCTGTACGAGTCTTGTAAACTGTGTGCCAATGGTAAGCTTGTATCTCACCAATGTTGCTACACAAGTTATTTTTAAAAAATCTTTCAATTCCGCTGACGTTATTTGACCCTTTCACTAGTTTAAAGATGTACCAAAATATTTTGATGAGAGCTCAAAATATACTCATGTCGCTGAATATTTTAATTCATAGTACCTACACTTCTGATATTCTGATTATTGCAAATCCATGTTTAAACCCCCTACAACAACTTAAGTTCAGTGAAGGTAACACTGCATGTCAAATATAATGCTTAATATTTTCTGTTTCAGAAATGTACAATAAAGAATTGCGAAAAGACATTGTAAGAGATTATCTGATTGAATGCTGCAAACAAGTTTCAAACGAAAAGTTGAGGCAGGGTGATTTTTATGAAGAGTATTTAGTTGGAACATTTAAAAAGTTAGAAGTTGATTAAGAAAATTATTATTATTAATGGAATTTATAATAACACGTCTTACTTATATTTATAATAGTACTTAAGTTTAAGTGTTTAATGGAATAAAATGTAATGGAAACAATGGTCTTTAGAACTAAACCAAATTACCCTACAACATGAAAAAATATCAAACGAAAAAAAATTACAATGTATTTCCAATGATAAATATAGGTAGGTAGGTACTTCCCGAACAGAAAAATAAAAATAGAAAAATTTAATATCACCAAACTTTTGTAGACACAGTGTTAAACATTTGAGATATATAATTTCACTCAAAATTAAAAGTTTCAAATGAAAAAAAAAAGAAATATCTTTCAACCTTTTGTGATTTCACGCGACACGAAATCCAGGTCGTATTGTGACAGTTGCATCGCAACTGAGTGTCTCTTTGTCAACGTCGTAGGAGAAAAGCATTTTTTTCTAGTTTTTTTATTCCTACATAAATATTGTTCATAATGAAGCAATGTCCGGTGAAGTTTACTTTCTATATTAATATTACAAAGAGAAAAGACTTTTTTTGACTTTTGAATGTTTGTAAGAAAAAAAAAAAACTTATTATATAACAGATGAGTAACTCCAGAAACATGTTTAATCAATTCCTACGGGAGCTGAATGTGATTGAACGTAAACATGTACACAGCATGTCATGTAAGGCGAAATTGATTTACAGGGCATTCGTGTGACACGAATGCTAATGACTTAATTGGAACGAATTATCGGTCAATGCTAGGTGTCATCTAATCATTCGATTATTATTTACTAGCGACCCGCCTCGGCTTCGCACGGGTGCAATGCTGATACTAAATCCATATAATAAAAATGAATGTTGCTAAGCGCATAACTGGAGAATAGCTCGACCGATTCGGCTAATTTTTTTTGTATGTTCCTTAAATCCCACTAAAAGTTTTTATACTAAAAAAACATAACAGAGAGAACGAAGTCTGTCCGGGCAGCTAGTATAAAATAAATATTTGAAATGTAAGAGCAAAAAAATGTGTTTAATTGTTTATTTACGACATCACATTAGAAACCTCTAAAACCACCAGTTTTCTTCTACTATATTATGCATGTATTATACAATAAGTATAAACTTTTCTATGAAATCACTCTATTTTCTAAAGAAAACCAGCATCAAAATCCGCTGCGTAGTTTTAAAGATGTAAGCATACACACAGCGGGAAGCGACTTTGTATTTAAGCGACTTCCAAAAAAGGAGGAGGTTCTCAATTCGACACGTATGTTTTTTTTTTTTTTTTTTTTTTTTTTTTTTTTTTTTTTTTTTTTTTTTTTTATGTATGTTAGCTCAGAACTTTTGACTGGGTGGACCGATTTCGATCAATTTTGTTTTAATTGAAAGGTGTTGCGTTTCATGTGGTCCCATTTTAATTTAATTTAGATCTGACAAGTACTTTTATAGTTATATCTAATAATGCGTATTTACGTGACTACTTTTTCGTCAACCTACGTTATATTATACCGCATAACTTTTTACTCGGTGTACCGATTTCGATGATTCTTACTTTAATCGAAAGCTAATACTTGTCTTGAAGTCTTGTTTAAATTAGATCGAAAACTGATTACAACTTTTTGAATAATCTTTAATAGCGCGTATTTACTTGACTATTTTTTCGTCTTATTACGTTGTATTACTTGTCGATGTAATTGAAGTCGCTTTTTTAATTTTTTTCGTTTGCGAGCAAACACAATTATATACTATGTAATCATATAACTATTTGGTAAGCCTTTAGACAATAGTATTTCGATTTATGGGGTTTTTTGAAAAAGTGGGGGAGGGGGTGTGGTGGATTATCCTCTGGTGCCTCTCCCATCCCTAGAAATCTCATGATTATAACGATATCACGGCAAAAAAATTTAAGGTAAAAATTATTTAAATAGTTACCGAATACCTAATTTTAATTGTGCGTACTTTAGCTCCGATGCTGCAAGAAGTGCATTCATACTCCGTTTCATACCTTTTAAAACACTTACACATTATAATAATACACGTATGTACGTAGAAACTATTTGTAACACTTATACATAATATTATTCGTATTTACGTTAAAACTATCTCTTGATTGACAAAAGTAAGATACGATACGAAGAACAGATTAATATGAAGTTATGAACTGACATATCGATGTAGATGTTTTCGTTCTATCTATCAAACAGGCAAAAGTCTAAGACCATACAGCCTATTCAGTCGGGATTCTTTTCAATACATTTTTTTATATGAAGGCAAAACCTATCTAACTTCAAAATTAGACGGTTTATCCACATAATTACGTTACGAAAAAAATCTAACCTACCACCATTGAAATTAGTATAACACGGCTCCGGCGCGAAAGGAGGACAGACCTCTCCCGCTGTGCGAAAGCGCATGAACGAATGCGTAGGGAGCGGATGAGGCTGGTCGCCTTCGGCGACCAGCCTTATCCGCTCCGGGCTCTCAACAGAACACTCTAGGGGTAAGACAGACCAAGACCACGTGGATAGTGGGGTGCTCGGATTGGGTTCTGGGTATTTTTCGGATTTCTGTATATATATTGTAACACACAATTTTACTAATTTTATTAGAATATTATGTCGTTCTAGGGTGGTTAGGTTAGGTCTAGGTGGTTAGGGGGTTAGAGGTTTTTTGTTTTTTTTTTTTTTTTTTTTTTTTTTTTTTTTTTTTTTTTTTTTTTTTTTTTTTTTTTTTTTTTTTTTTTTTTTTTTTTAATTATTAGTCCACAAAACCGACTACAATCGTTTTATATAGACATATAAAGTAAAGTACAAAGTGTAAAGCATGTATGTACAATTGAGTCTACTAGATGTGGACATAGCATGCATTAAAAGAACTAAAAAAAATCAAAACAGGTAACTTAACTATAGTGCAAAATCACAAGTTAGGAATATAAAAAATACTAAAACACATGAAGTTGATGAGAGTTAGATAGGTTAGGGTTATTTATTTATTTTTTATAACGAAATTATGTCGATAATCTAATTTATCTAAGCTCAAAATTAAAAAGATTTACGATTAAATAGGTTTTGCCTTCATATCTGTCTCTGTTACAGTTTCATGTTCCTACTGGTAATCTTAGAAATTTTAAACCTATTCATGTACCTTTGGCAAAAAGCAATTATAGGCAGAATTCATTTTTACTAAGAGCTGGTAAACAATTCAATGACTTGTGTATGACTACTGATTTCGATCTGTTCAATGTAAGTCATACCTCTGCTAGACGCAAGCTTTCAAACATTTATTTTGAAGTAGAATAAAACCATGCTAGTATTATTATAAGTCTACCACCAACATCAATATGTGTATAAGTTTTTTCTATTGCGGGCTCAACTTATGCTTTAATTACTATTTCATATCTATCTGTGTGAATTTTTAATTGGTTTTTGTAATTTTTTTAATTTTTATAAACTCTAATTGTGTATTATTATAACTGTAAATTCACCTTAAAAAAAAATAAAAATAAATATAAAAAAATGTATTGAAAAGAATCCCGACTGAATAGGCTGTATGGTCTTAGACTTTTGCCTGTTTGATAGATAAAACGAAAACATCTACATCGATATGTCAGTTCATATTAATCTGTTCTTCGTAGGTATCGTATATCTTGCTTGTCAATCAAGAGATAGTTTTAACGCAAATACGAATAATATTATGTATAAAAGTGTTACAAATAGTTTCTACGTACATACGTGTATTATTATAATGTGTAAGTGTTTTAAAAGCTACGGAACGGAGTATGAATGCACTTCTTGCAGCATCGGAGCTAAAATACGCATAATTAAAATTAGGTATTCAGTAACTATTTAAATAATTTTTACCTTAAAATTTTTTGCCGTGATATCGTTATAATCATGAGATTTCTAGGGATGGGAGAGGCACCAGAGGATAATCCACCACACCCCCTCCCCCCACTTTTTCAAAAAAACCCCATAAATCGAAATACTATTGTCTAAAGACTGGCCAACTATTTTTTTATATCTACACAATATACATATTATTCAGTTGTTACCGCATTATTATATTTTCTGTCTGTTCCGAAGGTTAGCTGGGAGAAAATGCCAACAGTAGGTAATGCCTGTTCGCATTTCGCATTTAGAAAATATATTAATTATAAAAATGAAATTGAAATTAGAAAATGTATGGTCTATATACTTTATTTTTATTAATATTTTTGGTCAATAAAGTGTTTAAAACTTAGAACGTACTTCGACAAACCAAGTACATAATGCATTCAGTCTGCATCATCCCACTGCTGAGCATAGGTCTCCTTCGCCACGTAGGAGATGGATTGGAGCTTAACCCACCACGCTGCTCCACTGCAGGTTTGCGGATATGTTCCTTACACCGTTCCTTACTAAAGTAACGATCGCTATCAGGTATTTATAATAACAACCAGGACCAATGGCTTAACGTGCTCTCCAAGGCACGGTAGGTGGTCTACATGCTGGAGCCAATAGACACTGCAAGACCATGAGCAACACAAATATGTTACGACGTTTCCCCCATTGTCAACACAGCGTATCCCAAAGATCTGAGCTCTGATTTACCTCATCTTACCACAGGAATACAACAATATTTGAGAGAAACTGTTTGCCTGTTGTCTTTTGAAGATTGAGGAGATTTTGAGCAAGATATTTCCTGCTGTCCCTCCACCAATTTTAAACCTATTTGGTCAGATCGTTTTGTTATTGCTGTGTATTCTTGAACTCCCTATACTATCATATATCCTATTATATCCTTGAATTTATTATTTAAAAGGTTTTGAATGTAAAACACTTTTATTTATTATTTTATTATGATAGCAGGTAGCATACCTTACTTTAATACAATGAATGAATAGTTTTTAAATACGGAAGAAAACGCAGGGGTTGCACTTGTATCTCACCGAAAAAATATTGATATGTTTTCTTAGTATATAACTAACAAGTACACAAAAGTAACCGACATGTAATTTTGCAGGCAATTAATTCGCTTGTCCAACCAAAACCAAATTATTTTTGTATAAGATCGAGTACTAAAAATAAGAATTAACTAATTGTTTACTACCTAAATCAACCAAAAACCTTGTAATAATTACCGAAAATATTTTTCTTCTAACATTTTATTGTATTGTTTGAATTAATTGTTAAATTTAAGTTAAGTTTTTAGTTAATTTGTTTACAAAAATCTGTGGATAGATCTGTAGGTAGATGTAGAATTTGTGAACAACTTAACTTACGCATTGGGGTGAACCCCAAGTGGTAGGTGTAATGTTAGATTTGAGTTTTTTTATGCATTAAATAAAAATAAATAAATAAAACAATCAAAAAAACAATCAAATTCAAATTCAAATAATTTATTCATTTTAGGCTGATACAGCACTTGTGAACGTCAATGAAGCTACGCCATCGGTTCTCTTGTAACGAGAAGAACCGGCAAGAAACTCGTCAAGGGCTATTTTTTTCTCCCTGTCATATTTCATACAGAGTCGTCAAATTGAAAAATGACTTTGACTTTATAAATTATGTAAGGTCACTTTCCATCACAAAATCTTAAATTTATAAACAAAATAAAATAGGTACCCGGTAATCATAGCAGTAAATAATTTTCAATTACTTAAGAACTAGACACCTCCTAAAAGGTAGTTTCTTTAAAATGCGCTCCAAATAAATAGACAAGTAACTGTTTAGACGTGGCGAATAAAATACAACTACAAGTAAAAATCATTGTCAGCTTATGACCAAGTTGTCCCGTCATTTAAATAATCTTTGACAGTATAGTAGCCCTTCTTGAGGAGGCAATTTTTTATACGATTCTTAAACTCTTCAAAGGGTAACTCCAAGATATCACTTGGAATCTTGTTAAAGATATGTATACCTTGACCCATGAAGGACCCACGCACCTTTTCTAATCGGTACAGAGGCATTATAAGGTTATTCCTATTCCTTGTATTGCGACCATGCAAATCGCCACGTTTGGTATATAAGTTAATATTACGACGCACAAAAAGAATACAATTTAATATAAATTGAGATGCAGCTGTCAGTATACCAATTTCTTTGAACTTCTCCCTAAGAGAAGTTTTAGGGCTTAGTTGATAAATAGCCCTTATTGCTCGTTTTTGCAAAATAAATATAGTATTAATGTCAGCCGCTAATCCCCACAAAAGAATGCCATATGACATGATGCTATGAAAATAACTAAAGTATACAGTCCTAGCAGTATCTATATCTGTTAACTGTCTAACTTTTCTAATAGCGTAAGCTGCAGAGCTGAGCTTACCAGCTAATGCAGCAATATGCGAATGCCACTGAAGTTTTCTGTCTATAGTTACACCCAGAAAGACTGTTGATTCAACTAAATCTAATTTTTCATTATTTATTACAAAATCAATGAAATCAGACTATTCGTTAATTAATTACAACAAACCCCATTTCTATTTAAAATTCTTTTCCAAGGGTCCTCAAGCTCGTGCAGAGATAACAGTGTTCAGTTTCATTTAAATTCATTTAGTAGGTATTCAGTAACATTATTGGTAGTAAAAAAAATATTTTTTGTCTTCAGCATCGATTACAGAGTGTCCTTTAAAGAATTCCAATGGATCTTCAATGCACAGGGTTCCATCTGTTCTGTTATAGATTTATGATAGTTATAAATGTAGATTTAGATATAAGTAGCTAATAGAATCTACGAAACGATAAAATAAACTTCGTCTGCGGTCAATGGCTAAGAGACAATAGAAGGCAGTTCTGTTATGGTCATAACTCACAACAGCCACGCCTAATCGGTAGGGCCGAAATGTTATTTACGAAATAGCTGATTTATATTATTGATAAATAAAGGTCTTTTATGTAACTGACAATTGCTTTGTTTACAATAAAAATAAAAATTTGTTTTACTAGTAGGTAGCTAGTAGAACTGAGGTAGGCCACAGCTGGAAGTTTCCTGCTCAAAATATGGAGCAGCCCGACTGGGGTAGTACCTCGAACTTAAGCAGTATTGTGTTCCTGTCGGTGAGTAAGATGACCAAAGCTCCTGAGGAAATTGGGGATAGCTTATCTATGCTTCTGGTATTAGAGACGTCTATAAGCTACTATAATCGCTTACCATCAGGTAAGCCGGCTACTTTGCCACCCAGTTGTTATAAACTAGTGAAAAAAAATTAGATTCGTAATGTTTATTATGAGTAACTATTATATATTTTTATAAAAATAAACGACTAACTGAGGATTGTAAATAAGATAATGTACTAAAATAAACTGCGATTTGTTTATTTCATAATATTTTTAAAGTGTCTTATTATATTTGTAGCAAATCTTTAGAATACTTACACAAAGTGCATTATAAAATTCATATAATATACCTACTAATCTAGGACGGAAATTTTAAGTCAGTGGGTTCTGTATAATTATTAAAATGGTCACAAATATTTTTGAAAAGATAATTGAGGTCATGGGTAGTCGAGTGAAATGGTCTAGGCTTTTGACAAGCTTTTTTTATAAGTATTTAAAAAAAGAGGTATTACGCATCACTCACAATCACAGTTGCTAGACCTGGCTTGGTACGAATGTTTTTTTTTTCTTTGTATTAAATCGAACTAATACTGTAGTACTATTTAATAATCTGTGCTGAATACGCTTGAAATTAAATTGTTTAAACTAGTCAATTTTAAGTTTATAAAAATAGATAGATACTTATTAGCAAAATACGTTTATGTATATTAAACGTTGGTATGATTAGGCAATGTTTAAGGCAACGCCGGCTGATACACATGTTTTTTTTAAAATAGCAATAACGCTTATAAAAAAACACAAATAAAAATAGATAGATAAAACCCTGGAACATAAAGCAGGGTCGCTAATCGCTATCAACTGTACTAACGTGTAAGTCAATATTTGCTAAATTATAATAGTGAAACTTATTTAGGCGCATGAGGGGTAAAGTTTCAGCGACCGCTAACGCGGCAACGCGTCATGCGCTCAGTACTTGGATGGGTGACCGCCTGGAAACACCGCGTGACGTTGGCTTTTTGAAGTGAAACTTCTTATGCGCATGAGGGGTAAAATTTGAGCGACTGTAACGCGGCAGCGTCAGCGACGGTCAGTACTTGGATGGGTGACCGCCTGGGAACACCGCGTGACGGTGGATTTTTGTTTTTTTTTTCAATTAGTTTTTTTGAAATTTTACATTCTTTTTTTTAAATTATTTTTGTTTTTTTTTTTTTTAAATTAGTTTGCCAAAGATGTTTCATTTGTGACATGTGTACTTTGTACGCACGCAATTTTTTTTTTATTCAATAAAATATAAAATCACTAGAAAAGTTTTTAGATTATTTTACGGTATTCTAAAACTGCAATTCAATTACTTACGATAACCATCTTGAATCTACGAGTACAAGCTCCTTTACTTACATCGTATATCATAGTAGAATTTCATTTTAAACAAGGAACACACTTCAATGTTCATCTGACATTCTATCCATTTCTAATAAAATAAAGTTACTACTCATGTCTTTCATAAGTCAACATCTTTCTGTCTGTCTACCGCAGTAGCAAATTTGTTATCTTTTTGAATATAAAGATGAATATTTGAAGGAAATATTTTAAGAATGAGTTCTAAAAGAATCTGTGTAATTAAAAAAATGTATCTTTAATCTTTTTATAGTTTAGAACTTTAGACTGCTTTGCTGACAATGCTCTTTTGCGATCATTTACTATCAGGCACACTGTACGCTTCTTTCTCAACATTGGAGTATAAAAATGACATTGTCCATTATTATTAAGTATATAATTAAAAAATGAAATACTGGTGTGATCCAAGATCAACAATAAAAATATATATATATATAGTGGTCAACTTAAATTAATTAATTTCCTTATTTTTCTTCAATCTTCTTGAAAAGATCGTTTTAGTGATAAGGCCAACCTTTTATACCTTAATATTTCTTTTCTTTTCCTCTATTGTTATAATATTTAGATCAGCATTCTAAAATTTAGTAGGTATTGAGTAATTTTAAAAAAATAGTAAAACAAATTAGCTTCAAAATAATCGCACACTTATGGTGTATATAGAGAAGGAGTGCAGAATACTAATATGTTTTTTTAATTATGCCTAAAAAGTACATTAAATAAAACACACATACATTAAAAAAATATTACACATACTACCATGTATTTGACACACACACGCATTTACATAATATACTCTTATGTTTATTGTTAAAGTCTGTGATTAAATTATGGTAGAATTTCGACTACTGGGTGACCACTAGTTTAATAATGGTGTTCTTTATATGTTGTGCAAGCCTCTTATAAAATGAATAAAACTTTTGAGACTAATAAATTTATACCGTTTACTATCAACTGATGTCCCTCTGGTGAAGTGGTGCGTGCACCGTGTGGGCGCTCATGACCCGGAGATTGCGGTTTCGATTCTCGCTCGGGATTGGTTGTCTGTCCTTGTCGGTCTCCTCACGTCTCCTCCTCTCTCCTCTGCCTCGGACATCACGTTAAATAGTTGGTCCTGGTTGTTATCATAGACATCTGATAATGATCATTACTCATAGTGGGAAATATATCTGTTAACCCGCAGTGGAGCAGCGTGGTGGATTAAGCTCCGACCCCTCTCCTATATGGAAATAGTGACCTATGCCCAGCAGTGGGATATTACAGGCTAAATCGTGCCATCAGCTATAGCTTCAGAGCGTCCATTTTATTGGGAATATTTAAAAGTGTTTGGTGTGGTATTCTTTTATGCTCCAGGCAGTAGGCAAATATACTTTTCCCAACGCCAAGCTATGCTACTGCGTTGTGATTCGTTGGAACGGAACGATAATCAAAATTCAATTTATGAAAGCCTTTTTTTGTAACGTTGGGAAAACCCTCACGGATACCCCTCCAGGGCGGGGGCACCGGAGAGGTTATGTCAGACTGGCCGAGACATTGCGTTCGTTACTTTATTATAAAACAATTTATTTTTAAATTTTTATCTCAGTTTTACAAGTTTTGAGTTATTATATTCCACAATATGCATATGTTTATAAACAAAAAAATCATAACCTGTTTTTTAAGTTTTTTACAATATAATTTTGTACACCTGTAATAAAATTATATTTAATTACGATGTTATCGTGGTAATTAATCTATACATGTAAATTTTATTATAAAATATGAATATAATCACAAATAAGGATTTAAAAATAACATTTACTGAGAGAAGATTAATTTGTTTGAAAGCCACATAGGCATGAACAAGTGGACGGGTTTAAATGATTCCTTTTCTATATGTGAAACCTCCATTATTTTACTATGTATAGTCCAAAAATATAATAGTTGTATTTTAGCATTTCATGCATTGGAGTACGTAAACGTTACGTAAAACGTTTACTATGATAAAACTTTTATAAACTGCGGTATAGATAGCTTTTATAAAATTTTGTTTAATAGATTGCATAATATACGGCTACAAAAATCTAAGAGCCAAAAAGTAATGATAATTATATAGATAGAACATACTTAATGTGTATAAATACACGTAGATTCTGTTTACGTACGAATTTACGTAACTTTGCTATTTTTGAAAAGTAAAAATATACCATTTTATATGTTATTTTAGTTATCTTAAATATATACATTTTAAACCACCCTATTTATCTGTAATAGGTACGACATTTCTCCATTTCACCGCGCGAATTACGTTTACCGTCCAATTTTACCTGTATCTACCACATACTGTGAAAATTTTCGTATTACCGCCTTTAAACGTTTCGCGGCGTTGACATATTACAAAAGAGATAGCGATTATAAAAATGTTACTAACTAATCGGGTCTGGCAGTAAATATATAAATACCATTAATATTGTTATTTGAGTTTCACAATGTATCAAATTTCCTTATACGTTATCAGTCATAAGACATTTGCTGATATATTTTGTATGTATCGCAGTTTTTTTTTGGGAATCGACCCCGCAAACTGCCGGTGATTAGACTCGCACATGGCTTACGCACCACTACATCAGTGCGATTGTTAATAAATATTATATTAATGCGTTTAGGCAAAAGTAATTTGTAAGAAATTGTATGTAATGATATAACACCTATTGCTTATGTAATGTGTTATTATTGTTGTCTCCATTTAGTATTTAAAAAAAAGAATATAATTATTTTAGGGTCTGTGAATAAGCGCGTAACTGCTGGCACAACACCCTCTATTTTATCTTTGTTTCCCGGTTAGGTGAGTCTCTATCAATACACCGATCCTTATTTATATATTTATCTAGCATCAGCACACCTAACCGTTCTAAATAAATAAAACATTCTGATTTTAAGTTAAGTCGCTTTATCTCATCAGCGTATGCTAACCTTAACAATGAAAACATCCACACTGCATTTGAGAATGTGAGTATTTCTTACAAAACAATTTGCTACCGTCTAAGAAGCCTTTATTGCATTCCTATTCTCCAACAAAATGGAAACAAAACACTACATTGAAGTGTATTTTTATCTAATTGTTGTACCTACACTTCTCAAAACTTTATTTATTACTTGATATTAGTTAGATATAGCATTTTAATCTATTTTTATTATTAGTAATAACGGTTTATTGTACGTTAAAAGTAATTGAAAGAAGAATACAAGAATCAACTGAGGTAGGGCACAGCAGGAAAATTCCTGCTCAATATGTATATGGAGCAGCCCGACTGGGGTAGTACCTCGACCTTACAGCTAAATAATACTCCTTTCAAAAAGTGTTCCTGCTGGTGAGTACCTAAGGTGACCAGAGCTCCTGGGGAGAATTGGGGATAGAGTCGGCAACGCGCTTACGATGCTTCTGGTGTTGCAGATGTCTACGGTAATCGCTTACCATCAGGCGAGCCGTATGCCTGTTTGCTGACCTAGTTATATAAAATAAAAATATATAACACAAAGTTAACAAAACGCAAAAGTGCTATTATTTATAGAGATCTCACTTGTTGAGACCAGTATTAATTTACCTGTGATCCTCTGCACCAAAAATTTTAAGCAGAATATTTTCTGATGTATTTCAATAAACAAAATATTTGTTGTATTATGTTCAAAGTATATATTCCTGGATATGTAATTTTTGCTGTAATAATGATGATGTTGTGATGACAAACGGAAAAAAAATATATTTTACGTTAATTTCTCGTGAAAAGATGACATGTAATCCATGGTTTTCTTGTACAAAAAAAAATACGACCCTGTAAAGTATTTACAAGTCTTTTGCCCTTTCTCTCCCGCTATAATATATTCAAAGCTCGTGCGCGTCGAAAATTGTTTGTACAAAAAATGTTTACAAAATTTGTGTCCTTTTTTCTGTGTACACTTTTATTTTCAGGTATTTACAAGAGGTAAATCTTGTTTGTTATATCAGTTGATGCTAAATGATGATTTAAAAACAAAATACCGAGATACTTGCACCGCACCAATTTATTTTTAAGTCTGGATCAGCATTAATAATTCCTCACCCCTACACAAGTACAAATTTTTCGTCTCTTGAGATTGACATGTACGTGAAAAATACAGTAATGTCAAAATGAGGTTGAATAGAATGTCATCACTGAATATTTTATTTTTGATACTGTCTTAATATTTTTAATAGCATAATCTCCATACATGTATTAAAAGGATATGAAAAATAAAATTTGCTGTGTGGTTACGGCACTAAAGAATGCAGCCACCCCCTCTCTTCCCGTGGGTAAGAGGCGACTAAGGGATAACACAGTTCCACTACCACCTTGGAACTTAAAAAGCCGACGGATGGCGGGATAACCATCCAACTGCTGGCTTTGAAATACACAGGCCGAAGACAGGCAGCAGCGTCTTCGGTGCGACAAAGCCAGCCCTGCGGTCACCAACCCGCCTGCCCAGCGTGGTGACTATGGGCAAAACACATGAGTTCACGTCATAATGTCGGGCGCGAACTTGTGGAGGCCTATGTCCAACAGTGGACTGTGATAGGCTGTAGTGGTGGTGGTGGAAAAATAAAATTTATATTTATGAGAGATGAACATTAATATTTTAATAAAATACGTTTTTTATAAGGCTTAAACAGCTCTTAGCCTTAAAACCTAAGCTCTAGAGGCTTAATATACCTGTATTTAAAACAATAAAATTAATTAATATTGGAAAAAGTTGAATTAAAGCTTGGTGCAGGCACCCAGTGATCATATGATATTACATTTAAAATACATTTAGTATATTTATTACAACTGTCGTCAAAAATTGATTGGTTACTATGTTAATCCACATTGAAAGAGTAAATATGAATTAGCTGATTATGTCACAAGGTTTATTTGTATTTTAACCGAATTTAAAAAAGTTAGTTTGTCTCAATTTTACTGTATTTTTGTGTGTTACCGTGTTACATCATAACTTTTTACTAAGTGTACCGATTTTGACGATTCTATTTTTATCGGAAGTTGATGCTTGTCGTGTGGTCCAATTTAAATTTAATCGAGCTTTAAAGAATAATTTTTGAAGTTATACCCAAAAATGGGTATTTTATTTTATATCTTTTCAATTACCTATTTTGCAATACTTGAGGATGTAAATCCGTTTGCGAGCAAGCAAAATTATTTACACGTAATTCAGTTAATCTGCTCTATACCAGTCTATCTACCAGTGAGAGTACTTATAGGCTGTATAATATATAATTGTATAATTGTAGGTACAGTAAGAGTATATGCAGGTATGATAAAAGTTATCTGAGGTACCTTGGCCTCAAAACACTAACCGGAGTGACGCAAATCGTTTATTCATGACCGTTGAAACATCATTCGTGTTTCCCATCTGAAGCAGGGTTTGGTATTTTCAGAAAAGCCTTTTATTTACTATCGTATTTTTATCAAATATGTTGTTTTATGAAAAAATATATATTTTTAAATCACACTAGTATTTTTACTTATCATTTCATTTATACTAATAATTTTTGATATAATAATGGCTTTGTTTTATACAACTAGGTCATAAGTATTAAAATTACCTAATACTTATTTGTATATCTAAAGATTCTATGTATGAGAATAGCTGTGCATATTCCTTCTTCGACTATCCATCACGAAAATAGTTTTTCAATTTGTACCACTAGTTCTTGAGATTAGCGCGTACAACGAAACAAACTGTTCAGCTTTATAATATTAGTTTAAATTAATTTAAAAAAAATGTCTATAAAGTTGGTTTACGGACGATAGTTTAACGTGACAACGTCATAACCAAACATCTCCTCAGACGCATAGGCCAATCGAGTGGAAGAGAGATAGATGCGGAGCAAACGTACAATGAGCGCAACGAGACAGTGCGCATAATGCTACAACGAGTCAACCTTTTTATTTGACCTTGTCACGTCAAAAAATAAACAACCCTTAAAATAATATACATAATTTATAGATTAATGACGCCGCATTGGCGCAGCGGTCACAGCACTGGATTGCGATCGGCTGTTGCGCGGGCGGTTGCGGGTTCGATTCCCGCACACGACAACATTTGTATTGGCCATACAGATGTTTGCCGTGGTCTGGGTGTTTGTGCAGTCCTTGTGGGTCTCCCCACCGTGCCTCGGAGAGCACGATAAGCCGTCGGTTCCGGTTGTTATCATGTACACCTGATAGCGATCGTTACTCATAGTAGGGAATATATCCGCCAACCCGCATTGGAGCAGCGTGGTGGATTAAGCTCCGATCCTTCCCCTACATGGGGAAGAGGCCTATGCCCAACAGTGGGATATCACAGGCTGAGTCGTGATAGATTAATGAAAATTTAGTTTTCAAGTTCAATTGACTCTGTCTCAACGAGTGCTTTATCATTAAAACAATTTTGAGTAGCGTTACGAATATACATAAGATAGGGTATAAGACAATCAAGCCATATACATAAGGAAGATATTTGTTCTATATGCTTTAATTAAGCCGAATTGGTTGCCGTGTTTAGTTAGGCCGGTTGGTAAACTGTGAGATACGTGACGCCTTAAAGTTCTTGAGAGCAATCGTCTCTTTTATGTGTAAATTGTCGTGTTAAATTAGTTGTGTAGAGCTTTAGATCTACATAATTATATACGAGTAGTTCAGTATGAAATAAATTCGTATGAAATAAGTTATGTTAAAATGACATTATTTTATTACATTGAATGTAATTTATTACTTTATTATTATATATTTTTGTGTGTATCTATTCTCTTCTCCATGGGTACAACACGTACTCCGGCCCGCTGGACCGACGAGCCACGTAGCCGGTGAAGGTTGGATGAGGATTGCGGAAAACCGGGATGTCTGGCGCGAACTTGGGGCATATCTCCAGCAGTGAAATGCGATTGGTTGAACTAACTGATTGTTGTGTATATAATTTGTTACTATTTTATTTTGTTTCTAATTTTAAAACTTGCGTGGTGTGCGGAACTGCGGATCCGCATTTTGGAGGAGCGGTACCCCCAGGTCAATGAGTAGAGCTTTTCGGAATTGCAAAATTCCTAGTCAAAATAAATAGGCTTTGTTCAACGTAGGAGCACGTTTAAAGGTTGGTAGAAGCGCACATACATAATTATCAATGGTTTAATTTTGTTTTTTTTAGTGTACTTATTTATTCAAATTTATTAAATTTTATTATTATACTAGCTGTGCCCAGGACTTCGTCCACGTGGAATTTAACAAAATAGTTATTGTTATGTTTGCAGAGTTATACACTTTAGAAAAATTCTAAAATAAAAGTAGCCTAAGTTACACCTTATTACGTCAGACTGATATCTGCCAGTGAAAGTCCAAAATGCGTCCAGCCGCTTCAGAGATTAGCCAGAACAAACAGACAGACAAAAATTATAAAAAATGTTATTTTGGTACATGTACCGTGTATACATATGTAGGTAGGTACATATTATGAATTTGGTAAAAAGTGGTTATTTTAATATTACAAACATACACTCTAATTTTATTTATTTGTATAGATATAGTTAAATTGTATTAAAATGTAGTCGTTTTTTAATAATAAAAATAATAATTGGGTAAAATAAAAAAGGTAAAAAAATATAATTTATTACTTAATCTCCTAAACAACCCCAACCAATTAAAAACTAGCTGACCCGGCGAACTTCACACTGCCATATTTTTTTATAAGGAAAACTTTATACAATCTTCTGATGATTGATATTAGTCTGATCGACAATTTACCGAACAAATAAAAAAAATATATAAGATTTGGTGCAGTCCTCCGGAAGTTATGCGCGTCAGTCAACACATAATGATCTGAAAGAGCCCTGTAGACCCGGATCGTAACCGTCGTTGTCTCTTCGCAGATCTTGATTAGTGCAAGCTTTACTCATTTCGTTCAAGTAAGCAGTAAATTCTTTAGAAGAAAGTTCATTTACAAAATTATCTAAAACAAAAATGCCTTTACACCAACTGCACATAAAATTAAAACAACAAAATTTTCACACATTTTCGAAGTGTAATCGAAAACATTTTTTCAAGATTTAAACATTTTTAAAATCATATCAAATTTTTTTTTGTCCCGGTGGATCGAAAATTTTTGATATGATTTTAAAAATGTTTATAATTTCCTCATGTGTGGGTAACACAAAAATAAAAAATAAAACGAATTTTTTCAAGATGTTCTAAAAATGAACAACTATTAACTGTAGTACAAAAATGAAGACAATATGTTTATAAACAAAGGAACAAATACATTAGGTGTCAAACGTATAACATATTTACAATTTTTTATATAATTGAAATCAGTTTTTTTTTATTTTATACCAGTTTTTTTTTTGTTTTTCATTATTATTTTTTTCTGTAAAAACAAACCGTGGGATTTAAGGAACATAAAAAAAAATTGCCGTATTTGTCGAGCCATTTTTCAGTTATGTGCTTAGCAACATTCATTTTTATTATATAGAAAGATACAACCTGAACTAGATGACAAAAATTATATATTTTGATATATTAACCACAACCGTATTTTAAGCCAAACAAATACTGATCGGATAAACTATGTATAATTGATAACAATAATACCTATTTATTACTCTTTATACGACGACGCGTTGGCAGTTGGCACAACGGTGACAGCACTGGTTTGTGGCTGTTGCGCTGGCGGTTGCGAGTCGATCCCCGCACATGACAAGCATTTGTATTAGCCATACAGATGTTTGGCGTGGTCTGGGTGTTTGTGCAGTACTTGTGGATCTCCCCACCGTGCCTCGAAGATCACGTTAAGCCGTCGGTCCTGGTTGTTATCATGTACACCTGATAGCGATCGTTACTCATTGTAGGGAATATATCCGCTAATTCATATTGGAGCAGCGTCGTGAATTAAGCTCTGATCCTTCTCCTACATGGGGAAAGAGGCCAATGCCCAGCAGTGGGATATTACAGGTTGAAGCGTACACAAATTAATTCTAGAACACGTGGTTTTAAAAGAACATTTTAAAGGGTTACATTATTTGTTATATTGTCAATGTAATTGTGGTTTATACATATTCTATTATGCCTCATTTGAAAATTTACTACTAAAACTATCTTACTAAAAGCGAGTATCTTATTTAAGTTGTATGAGTAGTAATGAAAGATTCTTTACAGGAATCACAATAAGAATCCCTATCTTGTAGCTATGCGTTAAAATTGGAAATCCGGAATCATGCAGATCTCGAAAACTGGTTGCTTAATAACTAATAACTTAATTTAATTGGATTTAAACGTGCAGAAAAAGTAGTTAAAAGCTTACGATATTTATTTATACATCAAGAGTAATAGATCTTTAGCTCTACCTACTGGTGACAGGAGGACTGGTCAATTTCATACCCATTTATCTTAGGAATCTTGAAAAAAAGTACCTACTTTTCTTTAAATATTGAGAATGTTTCGAATAGTAAAATCTCTAATATTTTAATATACTTACTTTGAATTTCGGTGAGAGATTTTTCTTTGCCACCATATTCCTCGGGTAAAAGGTCTTTAGGCACATACTGGTATAATGTGTCGAAACTTGTGTGTGTTACAAATCTTCCAGCTACCTTTACACTAAATACTTGCTTGAATATATTGATGATAGCATGCATCGCCTTCGATCCTGTTAAAAAGTGCAATCCATTTATTCTCATACCATATCCATCCTGAAAGATCAACCACATTTATGCTATTATTACAAAAATAGACATATTTTTTCACTATAAAGGTGGCAAACACGCGCATGGTGGTGGATACCAAAGTATGCACGCCAGAAATTTTAGAAGACCCAGTAAGGATATTGAAACCTAGTCCGGAGTTGCATAATTGTTCAATAACAAATATCCATCCCGATTGGGAATTAGACCGGCGAGTGCCCGTGTTTAGGCGCCCACGTGACACACGAATCACAGACAGAATATCACACGGTGATGAGCTCATGGTGGTTAAACATCGTTAGTAAAACAATATTACCTTTATAACTTCCAATGACTTTCGCAAATCGGTGATATCGAGAAATTTCAGCGTTTCCATCATATTTGCGTCTCGGTAGTCGAGTATGACCACCGCTCCGTTACAGTAATCGTGAGCTTGGATATACTCACATTGCTGTAAGTGGAAATTAATTAGAATCTATAATAAACCAGCACTTCATACTCAAATGCCTCAATTTTTATTAAATTCTGCATCGCAGATCCTGGGATAACAAGAACTCAAATGCTAAGACTCGATCACAGTAAGGCGCATAACAAATTATTGTGCCTATTGCACCTCACCGATGCTATTTAATTTTTTGTTATGAGTCTCTTGATATGGTTTTCTGTTAATTGTTTATTTTTATCCAATACACAATTACACATATCCTAAGCATTTTTTTTTAGTGGAACTGCTATCGCTCCATTTGATGTCATCTCTGCAGCAATACTTTTGGTAATAGATATGAAATAGTGATAACGAGTATTTAAAATCATCTTACCATAAATAAATATCGATAAAAGTCATGAAATCCTTTTTCAAAACTTTTCGCTTTATTTTTTATTAAATAGATTCTGTAATGATCCGGTGTCATTTTTGGAAGAAAGACGCCTTGTCTAAAAAAAAAGGAAAATACTGCTAAAAGTATAATAAAAATATACAAAAATAAATATTCTATACCGTACATCAAGAAATAAGTAAATAATAAAATGAAAAAAAAAAACAGTAAAAGTACAAAATGCGATCTTATCACTGTCGATGTTATAAAGCAATGTCTTCCACGCAATCTAATTAAATAATGTTTTTTTTTACAAAATTAGAAGTTTGAATCTTTTGTTTTTATTTTATTTTTTTACATTTAAACAAAATTGGTGTAGTAATAAAATTGACGGAAATTGAATTTTCATATATGTAACTAGTGCATTTGGTAATCCTGTTTTCTGCTTTAGATGTCGGTTTCTGACCTGAGTTTGGGTGTTATAATATATATTATTTATACACGTATATAAAAAAATTGTATAGAAACATGAAGTTGTTTACTTAGCAAGAGACGACCGTGGTCACATGAGTAATAACTGAGGTAGGGCACAGCAGGAAATTTCCTGCTCAAAATATGGAGCAGCCCGACTGGGGTAGTACCTCGACCTTACAGAAGACCACAGCTAAATAATACTGTTTTCAAGCTGTATTGTGTTCCTGTTGGTGAGTAAGGTGACCAAAGCTCCTGGGGGGATTGGGGATAGGGTCGGCAACGCGCTTGCGATGCTTCTGGCGTTGCAGGCGTCTATAGGATACGGTCTTACCATCTGGTGAGCCGTACGCTTGTTTGCCAACCTAGTAACATAAAAAAAAAAAATGTGGCCGACCGTCAGGCGACATGCGATACGCACACGAAAAAGTTTGAGACGATGTAATAAAAGATTCACTTTAATATAAGAAATAAATCATTCTTTATTTATTTATTGATAGAACACCAACAAAGTATACACCATATTTCAAGTACATCGTAAAATAACAGTAAAGTCGGAGTATAACTTTAATTATAGGTGATAACTACTATACATTAAACTTGAATAATAACATACATAAATAACATACACATGGCAAAAACTTAAGATATTATTTTATATAATTAATTAGCTACAGTAAAATATTAAAGAGATATTATTATTTTATTGATTAACTAGCTGCCCGGGCAGACTTCGTTCTGCCTGTTATGTTTTTTCTTTTTTTTATTATAAAAACCTCCCGTGAGATTTTTATGGAACATACAAAAAAAAAAAAAATTTGCCGATTCGCTTAGCAACATTTATTTTTATTACATAGATTATTTATTGAAGTGAAATTTCTTTAGGAGCATGTGGGGTAAAAATTGAGCGACCGGTAACGTGGCAGCGTCAGGGACGGTCAGTACTTGGATGGGTGACCGCCTGGGAACACCGCGTAACGTTGGCTTTTTGTTTTTTACCCGACTGCCAAGGAAGGGTTATGTTTTTCGCACGCATCTTGTACGTATGTAATATTCTTTATTATCTCATATCTCCAGAAACGCTCAACGCATTTACATAATTGAAATATCGTTAGATTCGTCTTAGAAGCCCAAGTGTTCTTAGATAGGTGACAATAAAAAAAAAAAAAATTAAAAATGGCGGCTGTGCAGAACCATTGTAGATAATGAAAACAATTTTTTTTATAATACTAAAATAATATGGGTATCAAATTAAATGGGTATCAAATTAAAGGGCTCAATTCAAGGATTTCGATGTACGACTACCGTATTAATATTTTTAAGGGCTCAATTCAAGGATTTCGATGTACGACTACCGTATTAATATTTTTAAGTGTACAGTATCTACATAATATGTTTGATATTGTTTCGATTTATTTCGCTAGATTTGTGTAATTATTGAATTTTCATCTTATTCCAGCTTTTTTAGTTGATTTTGTATTAGTTGTTTTTCACACAGGTGGGTTTTTTGTTTTATTCGAATTATGTATTTTGAATTAGTTTTTTTATTCTTTTTTTTTAAATTAGTTTGTCAAAGAAGTTTCACTTCTGACATGTGTAGGTACCTTGTACGCACGCAATTTTATTTTATTTTATTATAAAGTTTTAATATGGCAATAGTCTGTTTAATAAATAAATATTTTATTAAAATAAATAAATAAATAGTCTAGACTACTTTAACATATTATTATATTTTTGGTTAAATTTAAATACTTACAAATCATTTATAATTTCATAAGTTCTAACATCGTGTACTTCGAAAAACTCAGGATATATTGTTCTAAAAGTACATATTCTGTCAAGCTTGAATTTAGCTCTTTCCACAGATCCTTTGGATATGATTATTGTTCTCTCCAAGTAGTCTCTAGCTGTAAAGTAAATGCAAACATAATTTTTTTTATAAAATCTAAATCTTCACTTTTTTGATTTATAACTAACTAGCTGGGACTCGCGATTTTTCTCTCACAGTTTTCGATTCCATCAGAATTTAAGGATATAAAATAGTTTGTTATTTTTTTTACGTTTCATTGCAATCAAGTCTGTCAACAGTAGTTTGTGCGTGACAAAGCAACAGATCCATCCCTCTGTCCTCATAAACTTTTGCAAAGATAACATTAGTGACCCAGGTCTCTGGTCTAGATTATATTAGATCCTAAGTTTAGCAACTTCTTGTAAATTACTATTCATAGTAGTTGAGTTTTTTGAAACATAATTAAGGAACAGTATTATTAGGGAACACTTTAAAGAAAAAAAAATCCGATCTAGGGCTCAAATAGCGGACGTGGTGCCCACAAATGTGAGAAAAACTGGGATTTTTCACCTTCCCCTCCGCATACGCACGTTCAGGATTATCCATTCATTACGAGACACCTGTATATATATATATATATATATATATATATATATATATATATATATATATATATATACATATAATTATGTTGTTAAAAAAATCAAAATTTAATTAACAGCTATTTGTTATTTTTTCATTTCATAGCACAGAAAAAAAATATTAAAAGGCCATAAAATCAGTACACTATAAAAACGTATTGTTTTAAAAATTACAATCGTATTTTAATGAGCTTGTATTACAGTATTAAATATTATTTTTTGCAATAACATCAATGTTCCAACGATCTTGATGAACAATAGAAAAAAAAAACAGAACGCAATCTCGGAGCACTGTCACGTGGAAGCCCTCTGCCCCACGGAGGGGCCAAAAATATTAAGCCAAGTTAATCGACAAAAACGCGTATTAACATAATATGCGCATTAACTTAATAATACTTATTTAATTAACTATTTTTTCGTCTATCTATGATTCTACGTTGTATTACTGGTCGATGTAATTGAACTCGGTTTGTTTTGTAGACCGTGTTCCATAGCACGTTGAGCAACTTTGAACGTGTGTTCTTTCGTCAGAACTGTATGTCAAAACAGACAGGAGGATCACAGGACGCATTGCTCGAGACTTTGGTCTTCAAGCATTGTAGTAGAGGAGACGTGGAACATCGACCTTCACCGATCTGATAACTCGATGAGACATATTTTTTATCAAATATAATTTATAAACAAATATTCCTATGATAACTTGCCTATCGAAAAGTGGCCATAGCTATTTTTTCGTTTTTTTTTCTTCTTTTTAATGTTTTTGCAGGCAAGCCTATATGATTGGTTTTTTAATTGCAATATCTTACCTATGATATCAATTTCGATTCGAACAAATCGATTTAGTATCGAATATAGGTATATATTGACCTACCCGTTCACATCTACTTGCCAGGTAGCTATGACCAAAAGTAAGTAGGCAAGCCTACCTAGGCATATTCTGTGTGTTAAAAATATCAATTGAGATAAAACTCATTCGGTTATCATATGAGTGAAGGTGATGAAAAAAAATGGATTAAAATTAATTAAATTAAAAGTAGCTATGACCACTTTTCGATAGGCAAGTTATCATAGGCATATTTATTTATAAATTATATTTGAATTTTTTTCTCGATGAATGTCTCATCGAGTTATCAGATCGGTGAAGGTCGCTTTTCCACGTCTCTTAGACCATTGCGGAATTTTCGAAGTGAAGTTAAATAATACTATGATCTTGATATAAGTATATCCGTATATCCTAAAAAGATATATTTTATATTTCTCAAATAAAAAATACATTTTTTGTGGCATTATATTTTTGAATTAGAATTTACTAACTAATGATTGTGACGCATCTAACAAATAATATACAGTTAAAAATATATTATATTATCTAAAATTATTATTATGAAAGCTACCCGGACAGACTTCGTTCTGTCTGGTATGTTTTTTTTGTTTTTTTTTTAAAGTATAAAATGACTGCGACACAGTTTTATACTAATGTAGTTATTATCGTTACAGATTGTTTATGCTATGTACCAAATTTTTGAAATAAATAAATATTATTATTATTATTATAAAAACCTTCCGTGGGATTAAAGGAACATACAAAAAAAAAATAGCCGAATTGGTCGAGCCATTCTCCAGTTATGCGCTTAGCGACATTCATTTTTATTACATAGACTAACTAGCTGACCCCGCAAACGTTGTTTTGCCATTTATGTTATTAACCTCCGCAATTCCCTCTTGTGGGTGGAATTTTGTGAAATCCGTTCTTAGCTGACCTCTACTCCGCGAAAGGAATATTCCTACCTTTAAATTAAATTTCAAGTCTCTAGGCCTTATGGTTCCAGAGATATCGTGATGAGTCAATGGGTGGAAATCTCTTTTATATATATAGATTATATAGATTGGGTACTCACAAAAGTCTTTTTTCACAAAATGAGGTTGCTTCTGTATCCAATCTTCTAATAGGTTGATAGCATCCTCAATTCTTCCTGGTTTTTCCAAATCATATTGTTTTCTGATAAACTCGAGAGTGTTTGTATTGAACTCGATAAAATTATCTTTTGGTATTGTATCCATAACTGTGTTTACGTGTGTTACTATCAAAGCTTAAAGATTGATTCTGTAGAACTCGCCCGACCGGTTGGTTTAAATACCTGCTTAAAATTCTAATATATATATTAAAATACTAGCTGACCCAGCGAACTTCGTACCGCCTAACAGTCGATTCTTTAATTTTTTATTATTTTTAGGGTTCCGTACCTCAAAAGGTAAAAACGGAACCCTTATAGGATCACTTTGTTGTCCGTCTGTCTGTCAAGACCCTTTTTCTCAAAAACGCGTGGAGGCATCAAGCTGAAATTTATATTAAATACTCAGATCTGCTGCCTCTTAAAGCTGTGAAAAAATGAAACTTCTAAGCCAAGGCAATCAAAAGATACAGCCGTTTATGCTGCAAATTTTCGACACTCTCAAGGGAATCAAAACCTACAGGGTACTTCCCGTGAACTAAGAATCTCGAAATTTGGTACGAAGCAACGTCTTATAGCACAGATACAGGAAAAATTGCGAAAAGTGTAAATTTTTAGTTACTACATATAAAAAAAAATATTTTAATAATTTTACACTTAATACCACTTTTCTCATAAACGCGTAAAAGTATTAAATTGAAATTTATATCAAATACTCAAGTCTATAATACCTTTAAGCTGTAACAAAATAAAACTTCTATGTCAACGGTATCAAAAGAAAAACCAAGTTAAGCCGCATATTTTCATCGAAAATAGTCCCAAAGGAATCAAAACCTACAGGGTACTTCCCGTGAAGTCAGAATCTTGAAATTTGGTACGAAGCAACGTTTTATAGCACAGATACAGGAAAAATTGCGAAAAGTGTAAATTTTTAGTTACTACATATAAAAAAAAATATTTTAATAATTTTACACTTAATACCACTTTTCTCATGAACGCGTAAAATTATTAAATTAAAATTCATATCAAATACTCAGGTCTATAATACCTTTAAGCTGTAACAAAATCAAACTTCTATGTCAACGATATCAAAAGAAAAACCAATTTAAGCCGCATATTTTCATCGAAAATAGTCGCAAAGGAATCAAAACCTACAGGGTACTTCCCGTGAAGTCAGAATCTTGAAATTTGGTACAAAGCAACGTTTTATAGCACAGATACAGGAAAAATTGCGAAAAGTGTAAATTTTTAGTTACTACATATAAAAAAAAATATTTTAATAATTTTACACTTAATACCACTTTTCTCTTGAACGCGTTAAAGTATTAAATTGAAATTCATATCAAATACTCACGTCTATAATAACTTTAAGCTGTAACAAAATCAAACTTCTATGTCCACGATATCAAAAGAAACAGCAATTTAAACCGCATATATTGAAACTAGCAAACAACTGACAAGGGAATAAAAATCTAAAGAATACTTCCCGTCGACCTAAAATCTTCAGGTATGAAGCAACGTCTTATAGCACAGATACAGGAAAAATTACGAAAACCTTAAATGTATAGTTACATCGCAACCACAGAAATAGTATGTGTAATGTTGTTTATTTCTGCTTTGTTTTCCAATTATAAAACTTTGCAAAGTAATATTTATTTACTAACTCTTTTTGCACACCAATACACAAAAGAACAATACATAGAATTTATAACAATAAACTTGCATCAATTGCAACAGGCGGCCTTATCGCTAACACAGCGATCTCTTCCAGGCAACCTTTGGGCAGAGGACTTGCATATAAACTAGGGGAAGGGCGCAAAATTTTGTAAAAAAAGGAACAATATAAAATAAAAATCAGATATAAATAAATAACTATATAACAATAGATGCTATATTTAGTGACACATATGTACATATAAGTTTACTCATAAATATATTTGTGTATACATATTATGTATACACAAATATATAAATACATACATACATACGTATATACACTATAAGCAAATTGATAGATTAAGACGAAAACAACATAACGTAACTTCATGAAAAATAATAAATAATAAAATAAAGTTGCTTAACATATAGACCGGGAGATAGTGACACAAAATATTTGGTCATTTGTACCAGTATGGCGGTTCGTCAGGGGTCTAATTACGTAAAGGCAAAAAGGAAAATGATGGTCATAGCGCTCGCACCGGCGGCCCAATCGCGTGGGCGTTAATCGAACGCGTCGGATAAATAACGAGTCTCGAACGATTTGTTCCACAAAAATGCTTGTATTTTCAGATAGTCGAAAAAAAAGAAGTAGGCGGTAGCGGAATGCCATACTTCTCGGGTGTGACTTACAGCCCGCCATACCGACGCGAATACATTAATTTAAATAAAACAATTTAACCATTTGTACCAGGCTAATTTTTGCAAAGCTAATCATCGTTGAGTAGTCATTCAGGAAAATCACCTTGCCATACTTTTCCGACAGTTCCTAATGGCCGCCATACCACTGCAAAGGAGTAATTTTTTTATATTTCGCCAAACGATTTGTACCACCCTGAAACTTTTTTTATCAGTTCCCTGTATGATCATAAATAGAAGTCTGATAATGCCATACCTGTGGGAGGTGGCGAATGTGAACAATATTTTTTCAAAATCCTAAGATTTTATTCGTAATTCGAGTTTTTTTTCAAGTATGGCGCCACTTTTTCCCTCTACTACAAGTATGGCAAATATAATAATGGTCACATTGTATCGTATAATTTCCAAAAATCGAAATGCCATACTGGTACAAATCGTCAAATATTTTTTTTTTTTCACCTTTTAGCTCAAGTCATCCGCCCGATGGTTACAATCTGTAATAATTTTTTTTAGGTGCAATTGCATCAAAATGACGAGAATACAATGATGCCATGATGTAAAAAATGATTTTACGTATTTTACAGTCGTATTTTAAAAACGTGTCAAATAAATAAGTATTTCAAGTATGGCAGCACTTTTCCCCCTACTAGAAGTATGGGATAAATAATAACGGTCACATTTTGTCAAATACTTTCCAATAATTCAAATGCAATACTGGTACAAATCGTTTGGCGAAATATAAAAAAAATAATCCTTTGCAGTGGTATGGCGGCCATTGGGAACTGTCGGAAAAGTATGGCAAGGTGATTTTCGTGAATGGCTACTCGACGATGATTAGCTATGCAAAAATTAGCTTGGTACAAATGGTTGAATTGTTTTATTTAAATTAATGTATTCGCGTCGGTATGGCGGGCTGTAAGTCACACCCGAGAAGTATGGCATTCCGCTACCGCCTACTTCTTTTTTTTCGACTATCTGAAAATACAAGCATTTTTGTGGAACAAATCGTTCGAGACTCGTTATATATCCGACGCGTTCGATTAACGCCCACGCGATTGGGCCGCCGGTGCGAGCGCTATGACCATCATTTTCCTTTTTGCCTTTACGTAATTAGACCCCTGACGAACCGCCATACTGGTACAAATGACCAAATATTTTGTGTCACTATCTCCCGGTCTAATAATTTAATATGATAAGTACATTTCCTTAACAAGTTTTTCAAATGTCATTAAAGATTGAGCGCGTTAGACAGTGGCAATAAGTTCCAAAGACGATAAGCTTCAATAGTGAAAGATTTAGAATAAAAGGAAGACGAATGTGAAGGTATCTTCAAAGTTAGGCTATCATTTAAGCGAAGAGGTACATATTATATATTTATCTTTAACGCCAGCGTTGATTCTAGACCAGAATGAAGAAAGTTCTTCAATATGTATTCGTAGCCGGCGACCATGCAAGTAACTATGAAACCAGTCAGACACCTTAGGAGATATGTTAAGAGAACCAAGTATAGCTAGTAGTAAGTCAAAATCAACAGTATTGAAATGATTAATGAAATCAAGTAATATTAACACTGTAATGAGAATTCTAGACATTAAGAAATATATATGTTTAAACAATAGCAGACAATAATAAAAATAAATTTAGGAAAACATGTTTTATACAAACTATGGGACTATTTAAATAAATAAATAAATAATAAATAAATATCTACTATATATAATATGGTTCAAATTTAATACTTAATAGTAATAAAGTATTTTTGAACCAGATTTCTAAATAGTGACTAAAAAATTTGTAAATAAATAACTTCGATAAAAGAACTTTCCTACCAAGAGACAGGTCAAGGAAAAAAGGGAGACCAATTAAAAGGTGGAGAGATATCTTCAACCAGATAATTATGTGGACCGCTGTGTATACAGAAAGCACGGGAAAGGGATACATGGAAATGTTTAGGAGAGGCCTACGCCGCAGAGGCGACTATTACTATTACCAATATTAATTAAGTGATGTTATAAACATGTAGACGAGTTAATTATACGAGTATAGAATGAAATAATGATGATGAAATAATGAGTATTGCCATAGGCAACATAGATTATACATAACAATTGGGTGTTGACAATTAATTACAATTACATTTAATTTGGTTCATAACAAATATATACATAGGTTAATATACATACATATGTTTAAACTAAGAATACTTACGCTAGTATTAATTGAAATTTTAATAGTAATAGAAATAAAGGCGATTTTTATTTTATTTATAGCAGCAAAATACCATAACTTTTACTTATATACCTGCAGGTTTGTACGGAACCCTCGGTGCGCGAGTCCGACTCGCACTTGACCGGTTTTTTGTTAAAAATTATGTTGATTTTTTTCATGTAAAATAAACACAGTTAAATTAAAGACTCTTTTTATTAATTAAACAAAAATTTAGACGTATTTTATTTTTTCTCGACAACCCGAGAAGACCCGAGAAATCAGGCTCGAGAAGTCTCGGCACCCGAGAACTAAAAAACCTCGAGAAATCGGAAACCCTAATGTGGACCCATTTAATTTTAATTAAAATCTAATAAGTTTCGAGTTATATCTAATTACTCCCAATTTTTAAATTAAAAAAATATGACTACTTTTTTGTCGACCTACGTTTTATTATTATAATTATTCCGCATAACTTTTCACTGGGTAAGTATACCGATTTTGATGATTCTTGTTTTCATTCATCCCAAAAAAAAATTGATCGAGATCTGACGACTACTTTTTGAGTAATCTTTGATAACCCGTAATTACTCGACAATTTTTTCGTCTACTTACGTTGTATTACCTACTTGTCGATGTAATTGAAGTCGGTTTTTTTCGTTTGCGAGCAAACACAATTTTTTTTTTAATATTATCATGTATCATTATTTAAAAAGAACAAGCTAAAGCTATAGCTTTAGAAGAAAATGTCTTCATATAATAATAACACAATCTAACCAAATAAAGACTACTCATATACTTAGTTTATTAGGGTACCTATAAATATTCTATATTAGACAAATCCAGATTTCATTTGTCTACAACTCTACACACTAGATTCGTAACTACAATTAATTTAAAAATGTCATAATTGTCCGTATTTATGCAAAATGGAACCACACGACAAATTTCGGTTTTTACTTTTTTTTAAGAATACTCATTTAAAAGTGGTCTAAATTATTATACAATAAAGAACCGCATGATTTTTCCCTTGAAAACAAGGTATACTAAAAGCAGAAAGGAACCAACAGCAATAACAAACATTACATGAGAAGCAAAACCGAACCACAGCACTATGGGACTCTGTTGTTCAAACAAATAAACGATATTACTATCATGTCATTTTATACAAAACAGATCCACACATACTTGGTACCATTATACATTATACATATTTTCTATTCATAACAATAATTTTTAATACACAAAATGGAACCAGGTTTCTGTGGTATGGTTATGCGTAAATGAAATACGCAATTAAATTGGTTTTTTTTGGAACCACAACCATTTGGTTCTATCATGTATAAATAAATATTGTAAAACAGCAGAACCACTTACTTGAGTGAGTGCTTTGATTGGATCGAAGAAATGGCTGGTAAAGGTGCCAGGCAGTCTGTTCTTGTCTTTTAAAATACTTAGCTGAGCATATTTCTGATGATATCGAGGAACTAATATTATGGAGCGATTCTTCAATCCATATTACATATATTTCCACAAGATGCACAGAGCTTTTATAATGGTCTCATAAGTGATGACTGATGATGCAATAAACGTAGATGGACTAGATACAGTGGATCTCGAAATCTAATTTGATGATAACGTCGAATAAACATCTATATGTATTGTTTTATAAATTTTTTGGGTAATTAAAGCTATATTACGATATTATAAATAACTATTTTCATTTGTATCAGTAAATCCCTGGGGTGTGGTTCTTTTTAGGGTTCCGTACCTCAAAAGGTAAAAACGGAACCCTTATAGGATCACTTTGTTGTCCGTCTGTCTGTCAAGACCCTTTTTCTCAGAAACGCGTGGAGGCATCAAGCTGAAATTTATATTAAATACTCAGATCTGCTGCCTCTTAAAGCTGTGAAAAAATGAAACTTCTAAGCCAAGGCAATCAAAAGATACAGCCGTTTATGCTGCAAATTTTCGACACTCTCAAGGGAATCAAAACCTACAGGATACTTCCCGTGAACTAAGAATCTTGAAATTTGGTATGAAGCAACGTCTTATAGCACAGATACAGGAAAAATTGCGAAAAGTGTAAATTTTTAGTTACTACATATAAAAAAAAATATTTTAATAATTTTACACTTAATACCACTTTTCTCATAAACGCGTAAAAGTATTAAATTGAAATTTATATCAAATACTCAAGTCTATAATACCTTTAAGCTGTAACAAAATAAAACTTCTATGTCAACGGTATCAAAAGAAAAACCAAGTTAAGCCGCATATTTTCATCGAAAATAGTCCCAAAGGAATCAAAACCTACAGGGTACTTCCCGTGAAGTCAGAATCTTGAAATTTGGTACGAAGCAACGTCTTATAGCACAGATACAGGAAAAATTGCGAAAAGTGTAAATTTTTAGTTACTACATATAAAAAAAAATATTTTAATAATTTTACACTTAATACCACTTTTCTCATGAACGCGTAAAAGTATTAAATTAAAATTCATATCAAATACTCAGGTCTATAATACCTTTAAGCTGTAACAAAATCAAACTTCTATGTCAACGATATCAAAATAAAAACCAATTTAAGCCGCATATTTTCATCGAAAATAGTCGCAAAGGAATCAAAACCTACAGGGTACTTCCCGTGAAGTCAGAATCTTGAAATTTGGTACAAAGCAACGTTTTATAGCACAGATACAGGAAAAATTGCGAAAAGTGTAAATTTTTAGTTACTACATATAAAAAAAATATTTTAATAATTTTACACTTAATACCACTTTTCTCTTGAACGCGTAAAAGTATTAAATTGAAATTCATATCAAATACTCGCGTCTATAATAACTTTAAGCTGTAACAAAATCAAACTTCTATGTCCACGATATCAAAAGAAACAGCAATTTAAACCGCATATATTGAAACTAGCAAACAACTGACAAGGGAATAAAAATCTAAAGAATACTTCCCGTCGACCTAAAATCTTCAGGTATGAAGCAACGTCTTATAGCACAGATACAGGAAAAATTACGAAAACCTTAAATGTATAGTTACATCGCAACCACAGAAATAGTATGTGTAATGTTGTTTATTTCTGCTTTGTTTTTCAATTATAAAACTTTGCAAAGTAATATTTATTTACTAACTCTTTTTGCACACCAATACACAAAAGAACAATACATAGAATTTATAACAATTAACTTGCATCAATTGCAACAGGCGGCCTTATCGCTAACACAGCGATCTCTTCCAGGCAACCTTTGGGCAGAGGACTTGCATATAAACTAGGGGAAGGGCGCAAAATTTTGTAAAAAAGGAACAATATAAAATAAAAATCAGATATAAATAAATAACTATATAACAATAGATGCTATATTTAATGACACATAATTATGTACATATAAGTTTACTCATATGTATACACAAATATATAAATACATACATACATACGTATATACACTATAAGCAAATTGATAGATTAAGACGAATGACATAACAACATAACGTAACTTCATGAAAAATAATAAATAATAAAATAAAGTTGCTTTACATAATTTAATATGATAAGTACATTTCCTTAACAAGTTTTTCAAATGTCATTAAAGATTGAGCGCGTTAGACAGTGGCAATAAGTTCCAAAGACGATAAGCTTCAATAGTGAAAGATTTAGAATAAAAGGAAGACGAATGTGAAGGTATCTTCAAAGTTAGGCTATCATTTAAGCGAAGAGGTACATATTATATATTTATCTTTAACGCCAGCGTTGATTCTAGACCAGAATGAAGAAAGTTCTTCAATATGTATTCGTAGCCGGCGACCATGCAAGTAACTATGAAACCAGTCAGACACCTTAGGAGATATGTTAAGAGAACCAAGTATAGCTAGTAGTAAGTCAAAATCAACAGTATTGAAATGATTAATGAAATCAAGTAATATTAACACTGTAATGAGAATTCTAGACATTAAGAAATATATATGTTTAAACAATAGCAGACAATAATAAAAATAAATTTAGGAAAACATGTTTTATACAAACTATGGGACTATTTAAATAAATAAATAAATAATAAATAAATATCTGCTATATATAATATGGTTCAAATTTAATACTTAATAGTAGTAAAGTATTTTTGAACCAGATTTCTAAATAGTGACTAAAAAATTTGTAAATAAATAACTTCGATAAAAGAACTTTCCTACCAAGAGACAGGTCAAGGAAAAAAGGGAGACCAATTAAAAGGTGGAGAGATATCTTCAACCAGATAATTATGTGGACCGCTGTGTATACAGAAAGCACGGGAAGGGATACATGGAAATGTTTAGGAGAGGCCTACGCCGCAGAGGCGACTATTACTATTACCAATATTAATTAAGTGATGTTATAAACATGTAGACGAGTTAATTATACGAGTATAGAATGAAATAATGATGATGAAATAATGATGATGAAATAATGATGATGAAATAATGAGTATTGCCATAGGCAACATAGATTATACATAACAATTGGGTGTTGACAATTAATTACAATTACATTTAATTTGGTTCATAACAAATATATACATAGGTTAATATACATACATATGTTTAAACTAAGAATACTTACGCTAGTATTAATTGAAATTTTAATAGTAATAGAAATAAAGGCGATTTTTATTTTATTTATTTATTTTATTTTATATAAATTAAAGGATTAATGAAAAGATAAAGATACCTTTGTCTTAAATTTATGCTCCTCCAACTTTCCATATTGTAATGTTACGGATTTCATTTAGCAGCAAAATACCATAACTTTTACTTATATACCTGCAGGTTTGTACGGAACCCTCGGTGCGCGAGTCCGACTCGCACTTGACCGGTTTTTTTTTATACTTATCCTTCCCGGAACCCCTCCACTAACACTTAAACTTTATGGTATGATATTAAAGTTCAAATTGACTTTTATCTACACTAATGTTGTAACATTCTACTTATGTTCCAATACTTGACTTATAATTACTACTGTTATAGCGCAGACAACAAAACACTCAATTTAAGCAATTTCACATGATGGTATAATATCCACATCGATATCGTAAAATCTCATTATAACATCGCGCGCATGCGCGCAGCTGCGCTCTCATTGCACATTGGTTAGATTTTAATGGTGGCAAAATCACTGTGACAATACACGTACGCGTGAATTTAATTTAATAAATTAAAAGTTAAAAATGGATAGCGACGATGATATTTGTACGCCTCCGGATATTCTAGAATTGGCAACAAAATTAACTCACAATCTTTTGCCAGAAAAATCTAGAAAATTATATGAAAAAGAATATTGAATAAAATTCAAGTCTCAAATACGATCTTGAACAGTATAGAAAACAAGACGAATGAAGTAATTATAAATATTCCGACTCCGTCTACGAGCTCTACTGCTTGCCCTGCGACCGCTACAGCTGCTGGATCAATAATTAACATTAACTTTCAAAATTGTACCATCCAAAATTTGAACAATTATTATAAATAAACTATTGTCAGCTTTTACTCTTGTTGTTTGATTAATTGCATTAGTGAAGATAAAGTAGTGTATGCAACTGCATATAACACGGGTATTAAAACACTCGTTACTATTATTCAATTCCATAAACAGTTTATGGCGGGTGCACAGTTTAATAAATTTAATAATAGAGTCGGACTGAGTTCTGCAAAGAAATAGGAAGACCAAAAAACGACAAAAACTCTTAACTTAACCTTAACTTAAACTTAAACGAGCGATTCTTGTATATATAATCTCGGAATCGGCTCCAACGATTTTCGTGATATTTAGTATACAGGGGATTTCGGGGGCGAAAAATTGATCTAGCTAGGATCCGTTTTTAACATTTTTACAAAATGTCGTTTTATTCCTGTTTTTAGGCACTGAAAAAAATGGCTAAAATATCGTTAGAATAGGAAGGTTAATTTCGCAGTTGTCATCAAAATTGTAATAGCTCAGGTGGGAAATCGGACGGTCGAGATTGACCGAGAAAACCATGGTTCAAATCTCAGTCTCCAGATTAATTCCTTTTTTTAGGGTTCCGTACCCAAAGGGTCAAAACGGGACCCTATTACTAAGACTTCGCTGTCCGTCCGTCCGTCCGTCCGTCCGTCTGTCATCAGGCTGTATCTCAAGAACGGCGATAGCTAGACAGGTGAAATTTTCACAAATTATGTATTTCTGTTGCCGCTATAACAACAAATACTAAAAACAAAATAAAATAAATATTTAAGGGGGGCTATAATTATTTAATTATTTATTACTCTTCAACGCCATCTATTAGAAATCTGGAAAACTTCGTCGATAGACTAATAAGTTTTCCAATAGCGGCATAGATGGCGTTACAATTAAATAAATGTTTTACAAAAAATTTACTTATATTTAGTTTAGTCAATGGTACGGAACCCTTCGTGCGCGAGTCCGACTCGCACTTGGCCGATTTTTTTTAAATTTCACTCGTGATTTTTTATTTAAATAAAAATAAAATATAAAAATACCGAGAAAAAACAAAATAAGAAAATAAATAAAATAAAAACAAAAATACCGAGCTAGGCTCGGTCACCCAGGTACTTCTTTTTTAATCACAGTAGTTACGATTTAAGTATTCTATTGTTAAATTTTTATTACACTCATAATTAAACTCTCAGCAATATTGATTACTAGTTTTGACTTGTAAAAAATAAAAGCACGAAGCAATTTTTTTTCTTTCAACACACACTTTTTTCAACATCTCACGACATCTCAGCAGGGGGGAGGGAGAGACAGAAAATTTAAAAAAAAAACACCTCACGTAATTTATTTACGCCCCCTTATTAAGTTGTTAAATTTTATTAATCTTTATTATAAACATTTTTAAAACTCCTTCCTCATGTGTGGGTAACGCAAAAATAAAAAAGTAAAAAAAATTAAACGAATCTTTATTTTTTCAATTTTATTAAATTTTAGTTGTTATAATATTTATATTTATATAATAATAAAAATCTTGGGACACTTTTAGACAATGAAAGTTTTAGAGTTGCTGTCGGTCTCCGGTTGGGAACTCCACTGTGCTTTGAACACAGATGTCCGTGCGGAAAGGAGGTAGATTCTTTCGGACTACACGGCCTTTCCTGCAACAAGAGTTCGGGTAGGTTTTTCCGCCACGGTTCCCTAAATGATACCATAAAAAGAGCTCTTGCCACCATCGACGTTCCTGCTCTTATCGAGCCTACTGGAATTAGTCGCGATGATGGCAAGAGACCTGATGGACTGACGTTGGTTCCCTGGGAAAGGGGACGGGCGCTTTTGTGGGACGCAACCTGCGTTGACACACTTGCTCCGTCTCATGTCAGGGAAACAGCCTTAAAAGCGGGTGCCGCGGCGGAAAAAGCTGAAACGACGAAACGGCACAAATATTCGTCACTAATTCCAAATTACATCTTTGTGCCGTTTGCAGTCGAAACACTTGGACCTTGGAGTAGCAGTGCAAAAAAATTCTTAAATGAGATAACTCCTCGCCTTATTGCCTCCACTGGTGACAAGAGGGCTGGTGCATTTTTTGCCCAGAGAATCGGCATAGCGATTCAACGGGGAAATGCTGCCAGCATTCTTGGCACAATTCCACGCGGACATGATTTGTATCAAAACTATCTGTAAATATTTAGTTCTTAAGTTGTGACTTGTAAATATGTATAATGTTTAATAAACTATTGTAAATAAAAAATATAATAATAAAAAATAATAATTGGGTAAAATAAAAAACTTTAAAAAATATAGTTTATTACTAAATCTCCTAAACAACACCAACAAATTAAAAACTAGCTGACTCGGCGAACTTCACATTGCCATATATTTTTAATAAGGAAAACGATTTTTTTTTTAATCAATCAAATCAGCCTATTGCAGTCCACTGCTGGACATAGGCCTCCCCAAGCTCGCGCCAGACATCCCGGTTTTCCGCAATCCTCATCCAGCCTATACCGGCAATCTTACGTAGATCGTCGGTCCAGCAGGCCGGAGGGCGCCCTACACTGCGTTTGCCAATACGCGGTCTCCACTCCAGGACACGTCTGCTCCAACAGCCATCGGTCCTGTGACAAAGATGACCAGCCCACTGCCACTTCAACTTGCTGATTCTGTGGGCTATGTCGGTTACTTTCGTTCTCTCACGGATAGTCTCATTTCTTATTCTATCCTTGAGAGAAACCCCAAGCATAGCCCGTTCCATTGCACGTTGAGCGACTTTAAACTTGTGGACCAGTCCCTTCGTCAGTGTCCACGTCTTGGCTCCATATGTCAACATAGGCAGGACGCATTGCTCGTAGACTTTTGTCTTCAAGCATTGCGGAATCTTCGAAGTGAAGACTCGACGAAGCCTGTCAAACGCCGCCCAGCCCAACCGAATCCTCCTATCAGCTTCCTTCTCGAAGTTGTTTTATACAATATATTTATTATAGGTATATTTTTTTATACCATCTTCAAATTATTGATATTAGTCTGATTGACAATACCGAACAAAAAAAAAGAAAAAAAAGAAAAAAAAATATAAGTTATGCGCGTCAGTCTATACTTAATGTCCTGAAAGAGCCCTGTAGACCCGAATCGTAGCCGTCGTTGTCTCTTCGTAGATCTTGATTAGTGCAAGCTTTACTCATTTCGTTCAAGTAAGCAGTAAATTCTTTGGAAGAAAGTTCATTTACAAAATTATCTGAAACAAAAATACCTTTTCACCAACTGCACATAAAATTAAAACAACAAAATTTTCACACATTTTCGAAGTGTAATCGAAAACATTTTTTCTTTCAAGATGTTCTAAAAAAAAAACAATTATTAACTGTAGTAAAAATTTTAGACAATGTGTTTATAAAACAAAGGAAAAATACACGAGGTTTCAAACGCATAATATATTTATATTTTTTTTTAGTATATCATTTAAAATCTGTTTAATTTTATTTTATATACAACCTGATCACCGAAATTGTTTATCTGGATATTTAACCACAACCGTATTTATAAGCTAAAGAAATTATATTTATTTTTTAGCTAAACAAATTATTATTAGCTCTTTGACAACCAAAACCGTAATTAAATTGTTGCTTGGGATGTTCATATTTGATATGCTTTTATTTTTTAACGTGACAACGTCTAATAAATCGATGAACGCCGGCTGCATACACGAAAAATGATGACTCATTGTCCCGTTACGCTCATTGTACGCTTGCGCCGCATCTATCTCTATTCCGCTCGCCGGCCTATGCGTCCAAGGAGATGTTTTATTATGACGTTGTCACGTTAAACTATCGTCCGTAAACCAACTTTGTAGACAACCAATTTTTTTTTAATAATTTTTTTATGACTGTACGAGTACACATGTTCCCTAGAATTATTTTTAGTATAAAATTGTGTTTGATAAGTGAACGTTTAGTTATTCCATCAATACAATATATGTAACGTTGTAAATTACTGTTTTAAATATTCTAGAAAAATATTAAAAGGAAATAATTAATTATGACTATGTATTCTACAACAACTTGTAACTCTCTTCTACTATATTTTAAAATATACTTAAGTGCATTTACTAATACATGATATATTTAACTGAGGTATAGAGCACAGCAGGAATAACATCTGGAGCAGCCCGAGTGAGGAAGTACCTCGAACTTACAGAAGACCACAGCTAAATAATACTGATTTCAAGCAGTGTTATACAATACAACATTCAAATACTCCTGTGGTAAGTAACGTGACCAGAGCTCCTGGGATGATTGTAGTGTTGCAGGCGTATATGAGCTACGGTAACCGCTTACCATCAGGTGATCCGTACGCTTCTTTACCGACCTAGTTGTATAAAAAAATAAACAAATTCACTCTACGACATGACTGTGGTTTCACAAGAACATTTTAAAGGATAACATTAATTTCAAATATTAGTTTATACATAATCTATCATGCTTAATTTTAAAATTTACTAATAAAACTATCTTACTAAAAGCGTGTATCCTATTTAAGCTGTATGAGTATTGAGTAGTATTAAAAGATTCTGTACAGGAATCACAATAAGATTCCCTCTCTTGTGCGTTAAAATTGCAAATCTGGAATCATGCACATCTCGAAAACATGTTGCTTAATTTTAACTGGCTCTTAGACGAAAGACATAGACGAGCTTTTTGCTAGTAATGACTGTACATCCGTTTTTACAATTAATAATGGGATAATTCCGTTGTCTAAATAAAATAGTATAATACGCAGGTGTGTCAAATACGAGTACATGGTAGTGTGTGTAATGCGTTTTTTATAAATTTAATGTATATTTAATGTATAATTTAAAAAAAATATTAGCATTCTGCACTGCTTCTCTATATAACCAATAAGTGTGCGAAATTTCATACTCCTCCGAACACGCAATTTCCGTAAGAAGGGATACAAAGTTTTTGCTTGACGTATTAATATATTATAGATTAAAAAATAATACCAGTAAACATTGAGACACACAAAAGAAGTAGAAGATCTATAGCTCTGCTGGTGGCAGGAGGACTGGTTAATTTCATACCCCTTTATCTTCGAAATATTGAAAAAAAAAATATATAAATATTGAGAATATTTCCGATAGTAAATTCTTAAATAATTATGTTAGTGTACTTACTTTCAATTTCATTGAGAGATTTTTCTTTCCCAACATATTCCTCGGGTAAAAGGTCTTTAGGCACATACTGGTATAATGTCTCCAAACTTGTGTGTGTTACAAATCTTCCAGCTACCTTTGCACTAAATACTTGCTTGAATATATTAATGATAGCATCCATCGCCTTCGATCCCGTTAGAAAGTGCAATCCATTTATTCTCATAGCATATCCATCCTGAAATATTAACCACATGAATACTATTATTACAAAAAGAGACATATTTCTATAACTAAAAAGGTGGCAAAAAGGATGGCAGCAATTTTAGGAGACCCAGAAAGGATATTGACACCTAGACTAGTCCGCAGCTTTTTTTTAATGTAACTAGGTTGGCAAACAAGCGTACGGCTCACATGATGGTAAGACCGTAGCCTATAGACGCCTGTAACACCTGAAGCATCGACAGCGCGTTGCCGACCCTATACCCAATCCAAGCTCTGGTCACCTTACTCATCAACAGGAACACAATACTGCTTGAAAACAGTATTATTTAGCTGTGGTCTTCTGTAAGGTCGAGGTACTACCCCAGTCGGGCTGCTCCATATTTTGAGCAGGAAATTACCTGCTGTGCCCTAACTCAGTTAAATTTATTATTGACTAGCTTCTGCGCGCGACTTCGTCGGCGTGGACTCCGCTCCTATTGGTCTTAGCGTGATGATACATAGCCTATAGCCTTCCTCGATAAATGGGCTATCTAACACTGAAAGAATTTTTCAAATCGGCCCAGTAGTTCCAGAGATTACCGCGTTCAAACAAACAAACAAACAAACAAACAAACAAACAAACAAACAAACAAACAACCAAACAAACAAACTCTTCAGCTTTATATATTAGTATAGATTATAGCTCATTTAAATTTAATATTTTTTTTCAATTACAAATATCCATCCCGAGTGTTTATCAGACCCCGCGAGTGCCCGTGTTTAGGCGTCTACACGGCACACGAACCACAAACGAAATATCACACTGTGATGAGCTCATGGTAGTTAAACATCGGTAATAAAACAATATTACCTTCATAACATCCAATGACTTTCGCATATCGGTGACATTAAGAACTTTCAACGTTTCCATCACATTTACGTCTCGACAGTCGATTATGACCACCACTCCGTTACAGTAATCGTGAGCTTGGATATACTCACATTGCTATAAATAGAAATTAATTGAAATATATAATAAAATAGCATTTAAAACTCAAATGCGTCAATTTTTATTAAATTCTGCATCGCAGAACCTGGAACCCACACAACAAGAACTCAAATGCTGAGTCTCGAGCACAGTAAGACGCATAACAATCTGTTATGCCTATTGCGCCTCCCCGTTGTTATTTTTATTTGTTATGAACCTCTTGATATGTGCGTTTCAGACTGTAATATCCCACTGTTGGGCATAGGCCTCTTTCCCTATGAAGGAGAAGGATCAGAGCTTATTCCACCAAGCTGCTCCAATGCGGGTTGGTGGATATATTCCTTACTAGGAGTAACGATCTCTATCAGGTGTACATGATAACAACCGGGACCGACGGCTTAACGTGCTCTCCGAGGCACGGTGGGGAAACCTACAAGGACTGCACAAACATCCAGACCACGGCAAACAAATGGCCAATACAAATGTTGTAATGTGCGGGGTTCGAACCCGCAACCGCCAGCGCAACAGCCACAAACCAGTGCTGTGACCGTTGCGCCAACGCGGCGTCAATTTGACTTGATTTATCTTGACATGGTTGTCTGTTAATTATTTATTTTATTCGCATACACAAATATCAAATTTGAACAAATATTAAATTTTTTTATGTGGAACTGCTAGCGATCCAGTTGATGTCATCTCTGCAGCAACACTTTGTTTAATATAAAATACTGATAACGAGTATTTGAAATCATCTTACCACAAAGAAATATCGATAAAAGTCATGTAATCCTTTTTCGAAACTTTTCGCATTATTCTTTACTAAATAAATTCTGTAATGATCCGATGTCATTTTTGGAAGAAAGACGCCTTGCCTAAAAAGAATAAGGAAAAGACTGTTAAAAGTACAATAAAAATATTATACAAAAATAAATATTCTATAGCGCACAGTAATTAAGGAAACGATAAAATGAAAAAAAAAAACGAAGTGTCTAGTCGATAATTGGACGATTAGGTTATTTTATTCCTCCGTTTAGCGGACGACTAGCAATGGCCAAATAAAACAGTAAAAGTATAAAATGCGGTCTTATCATTAAAGAGCGATCTCTTCCACACAATCTAATTAAATAATACTTTATTAACAAAATTATAAGATTGAAATTAAACTAACATTGAAAATTGGAGTAGTAATAAGATTTAGGTACGTAAATTGAATTTTTAAATATTTAACTAGTCCATTTGCGCGATTGTTGGTAATCCTGTTTTCCGCTGTAGATGTCGATTTCTGACCTGAGCCTGGGTTTAATATAATATATTTACTTATACACATATATGAAATATATGTAACTATAAGAAACACGAAGTTGTTTAGTAAGAAACAGACGACCGTGGTCACATGTTAAACATTAATATTTATTTATGGATTAATTTCTTTCGTTTTAGTATAGAGTTTTAATATGTCAATAGTCTAGACTACATAAACTTAAACATATCACTATATTTTTGGGACAAATTAAAGACTTACAAATCATTTATAATTTTATAAGTTCTAACATCGTGTATTTCGAAAAACTCAGGATATATTGTTCTAAAAGTACAAAGTCTGTCGAGCTTGATTTTAGCTCTTTCCACAGATCCTTTGGATATGATTATTGTTCTCTCCAAGTAGTCTCTAGCTGTAAAGGAAATGTAAATATAATTTTTATTTTTAAAATCTAAATCTCCACTGTTTTTTTTTTTATAAATAACTAGCTGGGACTCACGGTTTTACCCTTACAGTTTTCGATTCCATCATAACTTAGGATGAAAAATAGTGTGTTATTTTTTTCACGTTTCATTACAATCAAATCAGTCGGTAGTAGTTTTTGCGTGACCAATTAACAAATATCCATTCATCTACCCTCATAAACTTTTGCAAAGATAACATTAGTGAGCTAGGTCTAGATTATACTACACTCTGAATGTTCCGGCTTTATGAGAAACAGTGTTATATTCTTCTTCTTCTTCTTCTTCTTTGGCTTTAGCTCCCTTTGCGGAATTGCCAGTATCAGAGTAGAAGCTTCAATGTTCGGTGAGAGAATGTAGTTCAGTTGAGACTTTGACAACAGTGTTATATTATTATCCCACCAAAAACATAAATGTGAAAAATGACAGCCAAGTTCAATAATAAGAATATGTTGTTTGTGGACTTCGCCGAAAAAACTATTGAGATCTAAATGAGCGCCAAGTTCTACAGAAAATATTAAATTAAGCTAAAGATTTCACTTTGCCAGTTTTCACTAATAATTCATCTTTTATTTGGCTAATAGCTTTTTAATGTTGTTTTTAAGTAAAAACTAGCCAAGTGAAACTTTGTCTAAATATTTTAGAAAGTCAATGGTACGGAACCCTTCGTGCGCGAGTCCGACTCGCACTTAGCCGGTTTTTATTATTATTATTGTGGCATTATATTTTTGGTCATGTTAACTCCATCTCCTATATACCTAAGAACTTAAAACAAAATAGCTGAACATGTTAGAATTTACTAATTAATGACGCCACCAGACAAAAATAATAATAAATACAAAATAATACAGTTAAAAAATGTATTTTAATTTCTGAAATTATTACTATAATTATAATATAGATTGGGCACTCACAAAAGTCTTTTTTCATAAAATGAGGTTGCTTCTGTATCCAATCTTCTAATAGGTTGATAGCATCCTCGATTCTTCCTGGTTTTTCCAAATTATATTGTTTTCTGATAAACTCAAGAGTGTTTGTATTTAACTCGATAAAATTATCTTTTGGTATTGTATCCATAACTGTGTTTACGTGTGTGACTATCAAAGCTTAAAGATTGATTCTGTAGAACTCGCCCGACCGGTTGGTTTAAATACCTGCTTAAAATTCTAATATAATTATATATTTAATACTAGCTGTGCCCCGCGGTTTCACCCGCGTTGATTTGAGGGATTTTTTTGTATTTAATTCATTTGTATCTACATTTATCATCTATTGTATATTTAATAAATTTCTGAACGCACGCATAAATATTTGACAACCAATGTATATTATGTCAATCCGCTATCATTACTGACATTATTATACATTTTTTAAAATGTAAAATACGCCACTATCCGTATATTGTGGATATATGTTGTCGATTCGAAACCTTTATTTAAATACGTTCTTCAATTTTAGGGGAGAGTTTACCATATCGACGGGATGAACATTAAATGTTTGACAGTTACGAAACACGCGAACATTGTTCATCATATTTCTATACAAATTTTCATTCCCACCTTTCAACTTATTTAACCCTTTTTTCGCATTAAAAAGTAGCCTATGTCCTTTCTCAGACTCTAGACTATCTGTATACCAAATTTCATTTAAATCTGTTCAGTGGTTTTACCGTGATTGCGAGACAGACAGAGTTACTTTCTCATTTATAATATTAGTATGGATTATGTCGGCGCGAGACACTTTTTGAAGTCAAAAATAATTATGTTTCTACGAGTTTCTCCTACTTTATTTCATAAATTGTATCAAGACGATATTACACTGTACGATTCGTTTTTAAACCTATTTGTTACACCTAATTTCGTGATTCACGAAAATAGATGAAATATGAGACGGAATTTTCATAACGATATCGTTCGATTTTACGAAAAAGTAACGATGCTTGATGCTTCCATGTTTGGTGCGGTGTCTATCTGATGGTCGCGCTACATCAAATAACTTAACCCAAAGAGACCCCAAGAGCACTTTCGAATCGTCTTTTTACAAATTAAAACTTTAAAGTGATTATTATTTTTGTAAATGTAGAGCTATTTTCTTTCGTTACGTCATTGAGCTCATGCGCTCACTCTAATTACAATTTTTTGAGACAGTGATGTGTGCATGTGTTTGTGGATGTGTACCTACATATATGTTGTGTGTATATGTGTGTATGTGTATATGTATGTATATTTATGTATACTAGCCGACCCGTGCCCACTTCGTTGGGCGTTATAATCCATTTCACATAAGAAGGGTACGGTGAAATTTGATATGTTCCAATACACTCTCACTATTTTCAGCAAATCAGATAAATATAAATGTTTTAAAATCACCAATTAATTTCTAAGGCAAATAATAATGATTGATTAGATTGAATTGTTGACACGGCACGTCAGAGGGCGCAGGTTCAAATCCTGCTGATTTAAAATCTTTATATATTTTTATCTTTTTCCTTTTATCTTGTCACTCCTGAATAGTGTAGCTTTCTGTTAGCGAAAGAATTTTCATGATCGGATCAGTATTTGCGAAGATTACCCCGTATATACAAACAAAGTTATAAACTTTACCTCTTTATAATATTGTAGGAATCAGAAGCGAGGAAGGATGGCCAGACTGGTTAATTGACAATGCAAGTTAACACAAGATAGTTATATAGATCATTTAATATATTATTAGATAGTATTCAATGGACTTACCGAACGGGCGCCGGATCTATCGCGTGGCAGAGGGACAACTCAGAGCAGTGCCTGGGACTTGCGACCCAAGTGTAGGGTTAAGGAGGGCCCTCCAAAGATACGTATCAAACGCTCCCCATCCACTGCTCGAGTTGTCCACGCTGTCTAACTAAATAAGTAACAATTAATTCGTGTACACAAACTTACCATGGAAAGAGTTGAGGTCAAGCCACCAGCAGGACACCACAAATGCACCGCGCCGAGACGGAGCCAAGACCGCCCCAGCCACGGCCGCAACGATCGTTCCACACACGACGGAATGACTCGAATAAATGAGTGAAGGCAGGCGAACACGTCACAACGTCAAAATGACTCTAATAATAGAATGAGCGGGGGTAGGTGAATATCGACAACAGCTCAGGTACCGGACACGGGTTCGAATATGTAGTGACAAAATGCGGTCGCGCTCACACGGCCAATCCTGACAATCGCACGACCTCGTGCGTCCATGTCGCGCACCCTCAAACTCGACGCTACTAACCCGACCTATACAACTGTAGTGAGCTACATTAACAACCGTTCGGTCATTCCTGACAAAAAAAAACGCTAAGACCGTAATGCACTAGCGGGTCGGGCGTACTGGGCCCCTTCACCCCTTCCTACTCTATAGCGTGGCCCGGGCGTACAAGGCCCCTTCAACCAGATTACCTACCGTGGGTCGGGCGTTCTAGGCCCCTTCACCCCACTTTATAGCGTGGCCCGGGCGTACAAGGCCCCTTCAACCCGCTTATCTACCGTGGGTCGGGCGTTCTAGGCCCCTTCACCCCACTCTATAGCGTGGCCTGGGCGTACAAGGCCCCTTCAACCAACTTACCAACCGTGGGTCGGGCGTGCTAGGCCCCTTCACCCCACCCTAAAGCGTGGCCCGGGCGTACAAGGCCCCTTCAACCAGCTTACCTACCGTGGGTCGGGCGTGCTAGGCCCCTTCACCCCACCCTAAAGCGTGGCCCGGGCGTACAAGGCCCCTTCAACCAGCTTACCTACCGTGGGTCGGGCGTGCTAGGCCCCTTCACCCCACCCTAAAGCGTGGCCCGGGCGTACAAGGCCCCTTCAACCAGCTTACCTACCGTGGGTCGGGCGTGCTAGGCCCCTTCACCCCACCCTAAAGCGTGGCCCGGGCGTACAAGGCCCCTTCAACCAGCTTACCTACCGTGGGTCGGGCGTGCTAGGCCCCTTCACCCCACCCTAAAGCGTGGCCCGGGCGTACAAGGCCCCTTCGACCAGCTTACCTACCGTGGGTCGGGCGTGCTAGGCCCCTTCACCCCACTCTGTAGCGTGGCCCGGGCGTACAAGGCCCCTTCGACCAGCTTATCAACCGTGGGTCGGGCGTGCTAGGCCCTTTCACCCCAATCTGTAGCGTGGCCCGGGCGTACAAGGCCCCTTCAACCAGCTACCCATGGCCCGGATGACACTGTCCGTACGACCACCAACTCAACTGCATCAATTACCAACAAAAAGCGTTCTCATTTACTAATCAGCTCTGTCTAGTTCTAAGTAGTAGAATTTCTAAGTCGTGTAAGATAGTAGTCAAATAGTCATGAAGATTATTCGTGGGTCCAAAATATAGAACTCAGTCACACCAGTCACATTTAATATGGTTATCATCATAATCATTACAGTCATATCAATATGGTAAATATCACTGGTCTAGGTTTAAAACATGAAAACCACCACAGTTCAAACTTGCTGGTCTAAATCGTTACCCACTATAGCAGGCGGGATTCCTGCAGTGAATCATGGATCGTCTCCCACAACAGCAGAAGAGACCATACTAATGTGAAACAGGCTGGTCGAAATCATCGCCCACTAAAGCAGGCGTGACCCCTGCAGCGTAACATGGATCGTCTCCCAGAACAGCAGGAGAGACCATACTATCATCATCCCTTCAGTATTGGATCGTCTCCCACAACAGCAGGGGAGACCATACTAGCCCGGATTGTTTGTCTCTTTATCCCTTCTCACTTTTTTTTTCACTTTACTATTCGTCTCTTAAGTACTGTCGTTAGTTCTGTAAACATTAGCTTACCACTTGACAAGCCAATGGCTCGGACGACACATTTCGTCTGTTATCACTAGACAAGCCAATGACCTGGACGACACATTTCGTCTGTTAGCGCTCGACAAGCCAATCCTTCGCTGGATGACTCGGACAACACATTTCGTCTGCTGCTAGACAGGCCAATGACTCGGACGACACATTTCGTCTCACTCATAATCAGCAATCATACAGGACAAGTCAGCCGCCTGAACGGACCTGACTTGGATGAAAATTTTCGTCAGATGATGCTAAATACATGTCAATGACAAGCTGACCCACTGCATGGGTGTGGCTCGGACGACAAATTTCGTCTACCTTCTGGGACCAAGCCGTGTGTCCACCACCTAATCACCCTGGATTAGTTAGGACGAAACTCCAACAAATTTCAAACCACATTCGTCACACATCAAACACCTAAACAGTAAGTACAATAAGTAGGCAGTACCTATATAGGAATAAGAAGAAAAAGTCACAACAGTACCTTGTACTCAGCCAAGCTCTACGTAAAAGGGAAAAGTATACAAACTCTCTAAACTGATATAGATCGTTTCAAGAATTTTACAATAATCTGAATCGTAATTGCCATTAAACCAATTATAACTAATCACTTCACACAAATACCACAGCCATGTACTATCGACGTCATCACGACGAAAACTATACTTCGACAACAAGTTACAACCAAGCTTGCCAAATCCACGTGTAAAGACCTCTAACACCACGGCTCCCCAGACGAAGAGCAATCACAGTACCTGTGTCAGTCACATACATCTCAGTACGCATATCCATCGAATGGATCACCCGAGTCAGTCACCTCTTATGACTACACGCTACGGTGTCAAACACCACGAACTCCGCCAGAGTTAAACGCACACCGCGCACCCATAGACTCTTGGGTTTCCCCAAGAGACACCTTCTACAGCGTTACGACTACGAAATAACTACCCTGGTACGGTTGAGCACATTACAGTTGATAGAGTCGTTCACTCAAGTCTCTCCCTCTACTTAAACCTGAACATCATCATTGTCAACAAGATCATAAATTATATCAAAATCGTCTGGTACATGACGTGTTGGCATTTTTCTTAACCTTTCGTGAGCAAATTTGTAGGTACGTTTACAATTTAAAGCTTTAAGAATATACCGATTACCTCCGAGAACTTCTATTACGCGAAAAGGGCCTCGATATTTCGGATCGAGTTTCGTTTGATTACGCTCCTCGTTTTGTAACAAAACAAAATCACCGATAGGATATTAAAAAGCCTAGCTGTCTCTATGAAGGAATTATCGAAATCATATAGTTCCATTTACAACCCTTGCTTCTCAAAGTTACTCAATAATTTTTAGCATAGATGAAAACTTGAATTTTAACAGTTACCTACAACGACTGCCTTAAAATTTTACTACTCACGCGTTAGTGTCATTTAACTTTAAAATGCGTGGTTAATAAAGTCTAAATCAATTTTACATCAAGAGGTATGAGCAAATATACTTAGAAAATCGCATACTTGTCTACTTATTTATTTAACAAACTAGCTACGTAATTAACTCAAGGAATAATTGATTTTTTTTTTAAACTAAAAATATTTCATTAAATCGATTGAAATTCCTTCTCAACTAAAATCGATTATTATTTCAAATCAAATTGGAAACGTGTGAGGGAGTCACTAATTTCAAATTTTCTTGAACTGTTAAAAGAAAACAATCGAATATAATAAGAATTTTTAATAGTTACCCACTCATAAACAAAATTGTTAATCTGAGGTTACCTGCCTACAACTATCGTTGTAATACGTTTACGATTGTACCAAGGTGTTATCAATTAACTCTCTGTAATCTAAACGTTCACAAACAGAACAACTAAAACAACTTTTAAACAGTTTAAATAAATCAATCAGAGGTATAATAAGACTAAAACCCTCAAAGAAACACTCATTTCTCACTTCAATCTATAGTTCACGATACACACTTTTAACTATATCGAATTAATTATTATCACGGTAATCACTTTACGCCACGTAATTAATAACTTTACGCTCTTTCGGTACTTCGACAAATAATATCAGTTAAAATATCGTGTAAGATATATCGTGTAACAAACACAAAAAGTATCCGGGTAATCGGAAATACTCAAGCTAAGACGATATTAACACTTTATCACAAACAAGTGGGTAACCACAAAAACTTTAACAAACAACCTAAATACTACAACTACGCTCGAATCATTTAATATTTTAACTTTGAACTGAGTTCAGAATACTACAAATTACGATTATTTAAAACTACCCTATGGAAACAGATATGTTCTAGTTTCCGAAAAATAGCTTCCATACCGTAAGCGAAGAGAGTCATTAAGTTGAGGGTGGATCTTATCAAAAATATAAAAACTGAGTTTATTCACTCTTAAAAACTCGGATAGTACGCAACGATTCCGTTCGATACACTTTGCTTTTCACTAGATCTGGACCTAGAACGCGCTGCAAGCTCGCACTGCGATCACGCTCACAATCTAATATTCTGACCGAATCGAAATAAAAACAGAATCGCAAAATCTATTAGCGAAAATCAATAACTACAAAATTAAATTCAACAAATAACCGGTAAATTGAATTACGTAATTGAACACTGAACAAAACCCTTGTACACCGATAAGAACACAACAGAACGACCGAAAAGAACTAAAATATCGATGTACCTACTTATCACCACGAAATATTGCAACTTAATTGCACACTGCTTATTGTTCGGCGCACGGCTTTCGCGATGTGGGTCGTTAAGGTTGCATCCCACTTCTGATGTAGGAATCAGAAGCGAGGAAGGATGGCCAGACTGGTTAATTGACAATGCAAGTTAACACAAGATAGTTATATAGATCATTTAATATATTATTAGATAGTATTCAATGGACTTACCGAACGGGCGCCGGATCTATCGCGTGGCAGAGGGACAACTCAGAGCAGTGCCTGGGACTTGCGACCCAAGTGTAGGGTTAAGGAGGGCCCTCCAAAGATACGTATCAAACGCTCCCCATCCACTGCTCGAGTTGTCCACGCTGTCTAACTAAATAAGTAACAATTAATTCGTGTACACAAACTTACCATGGAAAGAGTTGAGGTCAAGCCACCAGCAGGACACCACAAATGCACCGCGCCAAGACGGAGCCAAGACCGCCCCAGCCGCGGCCGCAACGATCGTTCCACACACGACGGAATGACTCGAATAAATGAGTGAAGGCAGGCGAACACGTCACAACGTCAAAATGACTCTAATAATAGAATGAGCGGGGGTAGGTGAATATCGACAACAGCTCAGGTACCGGACACGGGTTCGAATATGTAGTGACAAAATGCGGTCGCGCTCACAATATTAATAGTATATTATATAGTAGTATAGATATAGGTATATTGTTATTGATATTATTATTATTGTATACGTACTTAAATCATATCTCCAACTACCTAGGTATATATATAAATAGTTAGCACTTGTCGCGGCCCGTCATGAGTAAAGAGGGTATCACTGAAAATCAGTGTTGGGCTCTCAAACCCAATATAAATCTGAGTGATACACCTTTTTGGGGCACAGCACAGTTGCAGACATTGTTCACATATTTTTATTATAATTAGGTATTTATTATTTCTTTGCTTTTTTTTTAAATCTTTAATTACATTGTTTTTTTTATTTTTATTTCTTTTTAATTTTACTTTTTAGAATAGAATAGAATATAATACTTTGTTTTTTTTTTCACTTTTTTAATTTAGTATTACGTATGTTTTTATTTTTATTTTATTTTTTATTGAACTGTATTTATATAGTTTTTGTTTTTTTTGTTTTGTTTTTGTATAAATTAGTTGTAAAGTCTGCATTTTCGTGTTGTCCCAAATAAATATATTTTTCTTTCTTTCTTTCTACCACCAATTCGGAATGTAGATTCTTCAGAGAAGAATCTGAAAGAAACTCCGCAGTTACTCTTTTGAAAATCTATACTAATATATAAAGCTGAAGAGTTTGTTTGTTTGGTTGTTTGTTTGTTTGTTTGTTTGTTTGAACGCGGTAATCTCTGGAACTACTGGGCCGATTTGAAAAATTCTTTCAGTGTTAGATAGCGCATTTATCGAGGAAGGCTATAGGCTATGTATCATCACGCTAAGACCAATAGGAGCGGAGTCCACGCCGACGAAGTCGCGCGCAGAAGCTAGTAATATATAAACTGTGTCTTAGTACAAAATTAGTAATATCTTGCATGAAATACAGGGTCACTAATTCCACACATCTTTATCAACTATGTAATCCTACAACGAATAATATTATGCTTTTTAATAAAAAACTTTTATGTTGAAATAATTACAAAATTGCTTGTGGGATTTTGTTATAATACACGCGAATAATTACCATATCCCAGAAAGGAGACGTTTACTTTGCCCAGTCGGCAACTTGGTGTTACAATTTTGCTATTCCTTATCGTGTTTACACTGCGATTATTACTATTTATTAAAAAAAAAAATAATAATTAATAGAATATTCATTTTATCGTGTTGTTGGCGTTTTATTGTGCATTGGCGCAGCGGTCACAGCACTGGATTGCGATTGGCTGTTGCGCGGGCGGTTGCAGGTTCGATCGCCGCACACGACAGCATTTGTATTGGTCATACAGATGTTTGACGCGGTCTGGGTGTTTGTGCAGTCCTTGTGGGTTTCCCAAACGTGCCTCGGAGAGCACGTTAAGCCATCGGTCCGGGTTGTTATCATGTACAACTGATAGCGATCGTTATTCATAGTTGTGAATATATCCGCCAACCCGCATTAGGTATAGCACTACTGTTCGTGAATAGATTAAAAAGATGCAAGACAAATAGTACAAACGTATATTTCTAGATTTTTACAGTAATTTGATATGTTTAAACTTTTTAAATTTAACGCGTACAGAATAATAACGAATTTTTAAATTAAGTGAACTTTTTAATTACCTATACTCTGGTGAACGTCGTGAACACCGTCGCTGCGTGGGCGCGCCGTCCGCCGATGTTTAGTTGCTACAGTTCACCAAGAGATGGCGCGATTCGTAACACCAACTATTATTTTTCACTCAATTTTTTGTTCAATAACAATAAATTAATATAGCCTATATCACTCCTGAATAGTGTAGCTTTCTGTTAGTGAAAGAATTTTCATAATCAGATCAGTATTTGCGAAGATTACCCCAACAAACAAAGTTATTATCTCTTTATAATTAGTACCTATAGATATAGTTAAATTTTATTTAAATGTAGTCGTTGTTTAATAATAAAAATAATAATTGAATAAAAAAAATTTCAAAATATAGTTTACTAGCTTTTACCCGCGACTACGTCCGCGTGGAATAGCATTGAGCTATTATTACTAACGTATAGTACATATTACTTCAATGTGGAATAGTTACTGTGGGCTAACGCTAACTTGCATTTGGTAAGCTATCAGATGTATTTTTAAGTAAGTATATATTGCCATTTTACAACAGTATGTTCACTGAAAATTCTTTATCATCATTAGTGAATTTTCTTTGGATCTCTTTAAGTCTTATAGATTCGGAATACATATCGTATATATTCCATAATCCGTTGTATCTAAGATCTAATGAATATTTTGTAAGACTGAAACAAAGTATTTTCATATACTTTATTTTTATGCAAAAGCATAAAGTAGGTATAATTACCAGAAATAAAGTAGGATACGTTATTATAAAGTAAGACCGTTCGTGGGAACATTTCTTATCTTTTGTTTATATGCACATCTGTGTGATGATTCTTTGTTAAAGTTTTCTGTGTTTTTGGCGGCCAACTCCGATCGCAATATCATAGATATAGCCTCATGAATTTTGTACTAAAGTATGCTTTAAATTCAAAGGACTTAGATCAGTTTTTGCAGCGTACGCCAGAATAGCTCGAAGATGGCAGATTTTTTATAACTCAAGCGCCTCTATTGTTTCCTTAAACTACACATGTTCCCTAACCGAGGCGCAAGCAAAACAGATAATTATTTCACTCTATCTTGTTTTAATCCTAAAATTATAATTTGTAAGTATTTTTTGTAAGTTGTATTTAGTTTTGATAACCTTTTATTATAAAAGTATAAATATATTTTGTTTAAAACACACATAATATAATTATAATTATATAAATTTCAAAAACTTAAAATACTAAGTTAATGTATTAAAAAAAATAAAGTTTATAAATATATTCGACTTGCTGCCTTGTGTGCCTCAACCGGCAAACTTCGGTCAATTTTTTTTATCGCACTGCTTTGTAAATACAACTTTAAACTATGCGCGTAAGGTTGAATTTCCAAAAAAGTATGTCTTTATCATGAACATAAGTCCTCATGTTTATTTGGAGCATATTTATCAATGTAAAGTATGCTTTAAATTCAAGGGACTTAGATCAGTTTTTGCAGCGTACGCCAGACTATTCTGATGATGGATGTGACTCGCAGAAGGCAGATTTTTTCCGAAAAACTTGACAACACAGTACCTATCGTTATATTTTAGACAATTCAAACACTATCTTTAAAAATTATAGCCTATTTGTTATTCTAATATAATAATAAAGCTATATTATTGTAAACTTTCATTAAAATCCATTCGGTAGTTTTTGCGTGAAATTGTAACAATTAACAAACATCCATCCATCAATCCATTCAAACAAACTTTCGCGTTTATAATATTAGTAGGATTACTTAATCTCCTAAACAATACCATCCGATTAAAAACTAGTTGACCCAGCGAACTTCACACCGCCATATTTTTTTAAAATAAGGAAACGATTTTTTTATTTTGTTTTATGCAATCTTCGGTTTATTTATTGACAATCGTCTGATTGAGACTAACAAACAAAAAAATTATAATAAGATTTGGTGCAGTCGTCCGGAAGTTATGCGCGTCAGTCAACACATAATGATCTGAAAGAGCCCTGTAGTCCCGGATCGTAGCCGTCGTTGTCTCTTCGCAGATCTTGATTAGTGCACGCTTTACTCATTTCGTTTAAATAAGCAGTAAATTCTTTAGAAGAAAGTTCATTTACAAAATTATCTGAAACAAAAATGCCTTTACACTTACTGCACATAGAATTGAAACAAAATTTTCACACATTTTCGAAGTGTAATCGAAAACATTTTTTCTTTCAAGATGTTCTAAAAACGTACAACTATTAACTGCAGTAAAAAATTTTGACAATGTGTTTATAACAATGGAAAAATACACGAGGTTTCAAATGCATAATATATTTAGCAGTGCAAACTTAGCACCTCTTCGATGGAATTTTGGGTCGAACCTAACAAAAACTATTGTGGACCTATACGGACCTAACGTAGATCTATCGATTAAGATCATTTTGATTTTAAAAATCCTTGGATGGGGTGCTAAAATTTCATTTTCTTTACCTAAATTTAAAAAATTATTTATTAAAAAACTATAGCGAATCTAACGAAAAATTTACTGGACCTATACGGACCTAACGTAGACCTATCGATTAAGGCCATTTTTGACCCAAAATTCCATCGATGAGGTGCTAAGTTTGCACTGCTAACATGTTTACAATTTTTTTTTATATTAATTAAAATCTGATGTTTATTTTTGTTTTTTTATAAAACCTGAACTCGATGACCAAAATTGTATACTGGATATTTAACCACAACCGTATTTATAGCCTTCAGTCTGTAATATCCCACTGTAGGGCATTGGCCTTTTTCCCCATGTAGAAGAAGGAACAGAGCTTAATCCAACACGCTGATCCAATGCGGGTTGGCGGATATATTCCTATTGAGTAACGATCGCTATCAGGTGTACACGATAACAACAAAGAGCACGTGAGGAACGGTGGGGAGACCCACAAGGACTGCACAAACACCCAGACTACGGCAAACATCTGTATGGCCAATACAAATGTTGTCGTGTGTGGAAATCGAACCCGCAACCGCCAGCGCAACAGCCATACACAAACCAGTGCAGGCTGTGACTGCTGCGCGCCAACGCGGCGTCTACCGTATTTATAAGCCAAACCAATTTTATTAGCTCTTTGACAACCAAAACAGTAATTAAATTGTTGCTTTGGGTGTTCATATTTGATAATTATGCTTTTATTTATTTTTTATAATTTGTTTATACACAATACACATGTTAACTAAAATTATTTTTAGTATAGAATTGTGTTTGATAAGTGAACGTTTAGTTATTCCATCGATACAATATATGTAACGTTGTAAATGACTGTTTTGAATATTATTCTATTGAATAGAGAAATCCTTAAAGGAAAAAATTATGACTATTCTACAACAACTTGTAGGTACTTAAGTGCATTAGTTTATACAGTCATAATCTATCATGCCTCATTTTATACTACTGAAACTATCTTACTAAAAGCGAGTATCTTATTTGAGTTGTATGAGTAGTAATAAAAGATTCTGTACTGTAATCACAATAAGATTCCCTATCTTGTAACTATGCATTAAAATTAGGAATCCGGAATCATGCAGATTTCGAAAACTTGTTGCTTAAATTTAACTCGCCTTTAGACGAAGGACATTGACGAGCTTTTTGCTAGTATTGACCTTACATCCGTTTTAACAATTCTGAATACGTGATCCTTTTAAAATTATTGGCTTCCTTATTACTATTATTTAGGTTAAGTTTACCACGTAACTATTATTAAGTTTGCAAGACTCAGACAGTGGTGGCTTGAAATAAATTTATGTGTATTAAAAAACAATACCCGTAAACATTACGTCATACAACAAAAGTAGAAGATCTATAATCGCTCCGCTGGCGACAGGAAGACTGGTCAATTTCAAACCCCTCATCTTCAAAAATAGAAACATTCTCAATATTTCTTTAAATATTGAGCATGTTTCGAATAGTAAAATCTCTAATATTTTAATATACTTACTTTGAATTTCGGTGAGAGATTTTTCTTTGCCACCATATTCCTCGGGTAAAAGGTCTTTAGGCACATACTGGTATAATGTGTCTAAACTTGTGTGTGTTAGTAATCTTCCAGCTACCTTTTCACTAAATACTTGCTTGCATATATTGATAATAGTATCCATCGCCTTCGAATCTGTTAGAAAGTGCATTCCATTTATTCTCATAGTATATCCATCCTGAAATATTAACCACATCAAAATAATAATAAAATAGACATATTTCTATAACTAACTGAGGTAGGGTACAGCAGCAAAATTTCCTGTGCAAAATATCGAGCAGCTCGACTGGGGTAGTTCCTCGACCTTACAGAAGACAACAGCTAAATAATACTGTTTTCAAGCGGTATTGTGTTCCTGTTAGTGAGTAAGGTGACCATAGCTTCTGGGGATTGGGGATTGTGTCGGCAACGCACTTGCGATGCTTCTGGTGTTGCAGGCGTCTATAAGCTACGGTAATCGCTTACTATCATATGAGCCGTACGATTGTTTGCCGATCTAGTTATATATATTTAAAAAAAACTACAAAGATTTCAAAAAAAGGTGGCAAAAAGACGCCAGCAATTTTAGGAGACCGAGAAAGGATATTGACACCTAGACTAGTCCGGAGCTGCGTATTTATTCAATTACAAATATCCATCCCGAGTGGTAATCAGACCCACAAACACACGAAGCACACGAAACACAAACAAAATATTTCATGGTGATGAGCTCATGGTAGTTAAACATCGGTAATAAAACACATTTTACCTTCATAACATCCAATGACTTTCGCATATCGGCGATATTGAGAACTTTCAGTGTTTCCATCGCATTTGCTTCTCGATAGTCGATTATGACCACCACTCCGTTACAGTAATCGTGAGCTTGGATATACTCACATTGCTAAAAACAGAAATTCATTAGAATCGGCAGTGCGGCTGCAGCGCTGCCGCCGCGCGACAAATTTGAAGGTGCCCTAAGACGCATAGCAATCTGTTATGCCTTTTGCACCTCCCCGTTGTTATTTAATTATTATCGCACGGGTATTTAACAAAAATTTCAAATTATTTTTTTCCCAATTTTTTTTAAATATACTAGCTTCTGCGCGCGACTTCGTCGGCGTGGACTCCGCTCCTATTAGTCTTAGCGTGATGATAAATAGCCTATAGCCTTCCTCTATAAATGGGCTATCTAATACTGAAAGAATTTTTCAAATCGGCCCAGTAGTTCCAGAGATTACCGCGTTCAAACAAACAAACAAACAAACAAACAACCAAACAAACAAACTCTTCAGCTTTATATATTAGTATAGATTATAGCCTATGTTACCCGCGGATAGTGTAGCTTTCAGTTTTTTAAGCGCTTCAGTAGTTTCGGAGCCTATTCAATGCAAACAAACAAACAATCAAATCTTTCCTCTTTATAATATTAGTATAGATGAACCTTTTGATATGGTTCTATTTTAATTATTTATTATTATTATTATATTATTTATTTTTCCCATTTATTTTTTTATTTTTATTTATTTTATTTATACACAACACATACACAAATACAAAGACTTTAACTAATATTTAAATTTTTAATGTGGAACTGCTAGTGCTCTAGTTATCTCATTGTTTTTTATGAAGTACTGATAACAAGTATTTGAAATCATCTTACCATGAAGAAATATCGATAAAAGTCATGTAAACCTTTTTCAAAACTTTTCGCTTTATTTTTTACTAAATAGATTCTGTAATGATCTGGTGTCATTCTTGGAAGAAAGACGCCTTGTCTAAAAAGAAAAAGGAAAATATTGTTAAAAAGTATAATAAAAATATACAAAAATAAATAATCTTACTGCACATCTATAATTAAGTAAACGATAAATGAATTAATAAAAATAACAGTAAAAGTACAGAATGCAATCTTATCACTTAAGACGGATCTCTTCCACACAATCTAATTAAATAATACTTTATTTACAAAATTATATGTTGGAACATTTTGTTTTCAAATTTTTTGAAATTAAACTAACATTGAAAATTGACTTAGTAATAAAATTTACGTATATTGAATTTTCAAATATTTAACTAGTCCATTTGCGCGTTTGTTGGTAATCCTGCTTTCTGCTTTAGGTGTCGGTTTCTGACCTGCCACCCTAGCCAAGTTGACAATCTACAATCGATAACGCTATTAGAAAACTAACAAATGTATGGGAATTACACTAGCGTTCGACGTTGTTCGACAAACGCTAGTGACACTAGCGCTATTAGAAAACCAACAAAAAATGTATGGGAATGACACTAGCGTTCGACGTTGTTCGACGAACGCTAGAGACACTAGCGTCGTCGCGAAAAAAAATTTTTCAAAAGAAAATTAAAAAACCAAAAACTTGGTTTTTTGAATTTGTCACATTAATTTTGAGTTTATGTGATAAAAGTGTAAATACAAAAGTTGTAGATCTTTTTATTACCTACAACTTTGCCATTGAAATTTTTTTCCATAGGACTTGTAGTTTAGCCAGAAATCGAGATAAACCGTTTTTTACCCTTAAACTCCCCCCCTCCCCACCACTTCCCGACCTCAGATCGACCGTAATTTATTTTTTCTTTAATTTTCGTTGTATTCTCTTTCTTTTCCAATGTGTTTCATTCTACTATAAATTTCTTTGTTTTTTACCATTTTTAAACGCTAAACTGGTCTAAAACTTAAACATATCACTATATTTTTGGCAAAAATTAAATACTTACACATCATTTATAATTTTATAAGTTCGAACATCGTGTACTTCGAAAAACTCAGGATATATTGTTCTAAAAGTACAAAGTCTGTCGAGCTTGATTTTAGCTCTTTCGACAGATCCTTTGGATATGATTATTGTTCTCTCCAAGTAGTCTCTAGCTGTAAAGTAAATTTAAATATAATTTTATTTTTAGTCTAAATCTTCACAATTTTTTTTAATAACTAACGACCTGGGACTCGCGGTTTTATCCATACAGTTTTCGATTCCTTCAGAATTTCAGGATGAAAAAATATATAGGTATATATTTTTCATGTTTCAATACAATTAAGTCAGTCAGCAGTAGATTTTACCAATCAACAAATATCCATCCATCTATCGTTATAAACCTTTACAAAGATAACTAGATTATACTAGACTCTGAGTGTTCCGGCTGTATGAGAAACAGTGTCATATTGTTATTGATTTCGTGTATTATGATTTTTTTGCTTAATATTTATACAGGGTGTTAGGGGAATGGTTAGCCATAGAGGTATGTTGGGTAGGGGGGGTCATTTGGAACCTATTTAGGCTAACTTACCTATATGCAAAGTGTTACGGATTTTTTTTTATGATTATTTTTTCATTTTTCGAAAAAAGTGCCGAAAATTAGTGATTTGACTATCATATCTTTTTTGTTTATTGATATATCAACGCCATTTCTTTTTTGTTTTGATCATCAATACATTGCGCATGTAAAATAAATGTGATTTAATTTAGAAAACATCTACAAAAAAAATTATGGGCCAAAGAAATCTTGACAGAGACAAAAAGTAAATCAAACCTTCAAGTTTAGGTATAAATTAAAAAAAAATTAAAGCATCCAGACAATTTAAAATAATTTAAAAAACTACTCTAGTTAACACTGTTTTAAATAATATTACTTTCATTCACCTACCTTACTTACTTTTTTTTTTAAATGATGAAATAACGAAATGGTTTCTACCTGAACCCGCACTCTACGCTGACAATTATAACAATAATTGTTATTACGCAGGGCGGTATATCCCTGTATAGCTCATGGTAAAGTACCATCTTGACTTTGGCGACATGTTGGCGCAGCGGTCAGAGCACTGGCTGATGCGCTGGCGGTCGCGCGTTCGATTCACGCTCACGGCAGATATTTGTATTGGTCATATAGATGTTTGTCGTGGTCTGGGCGTTTGTGCTTGTGTATTGTGTGTGTTTCCGGACCCCCGACACAGGATTAAATCCTACTGGGGGCCGCCGAGTGTGAAGCGTTTATTATTAAAAAAAAATCTTGACTGCTCATCAGGCGAGGATTTACATCCTTATTTGAAGATCATCCTTATTTCTACAATAATTGTTATTACGCATGGCAATATGTCCCTGTATGGCACATGGTAAACTACTTGCTGTCTCTTTTTATCTTGGAATTTGGGGTATGAGTTTCCACGGGCACCGCAAATGTCTCTCATAGGGTGAAATTAATGCCGGTAGGTATCAAAATAAAACAAATCATAAATTCGAGTAACAAATTTATTCTATTTTTATAAATACAGTGAATTCGGTCGTGAATTTTCATAATCTACATTACTAGAAATAAGGATGATCTTCAAATAAGGATGTAAATCCTCGCCTGATGAGAGCAGTCAAGATTTTTTTTTAATAATAAACGCTTCACACTCGACGGCCCCCAGTAGGATTTAATCCTGTGTCGGGGGTCCGGAAACACACACAATACACAAGCACAAACGCCCAGACCACGACAAACATCTATATGACCAATACAAATATCTGCCGTGAGCGGGAATCGAACGCGCGACCGCCAGCGCATCAGCCAGTGCTCTGACCGCTGCGCCAACATGTCGCCAAAGTCAAGATGGTAGTTTACCATGAGCTATACAGGGATATACCGCCCTGCGTAATAACAATTATTGTTATAATTGTCAGCGTAGAGTGCGGGTTCAGGTAGAAACCATTTCGTTATTTCATCATTTAAAAAAAAAGTAAGTAAGGTAGGTGAATGAAAGTAATATTATTTAAAACAGTGTTAACTAGAGTAGTTTTTTAAATTATTTTAAATTGTCTGGATGCTTTAATTTTTTTTTAATTTATACCTAAACTTGAAGGTTTGATTTACTTTTTGTCTCTGTCAAGATTTCTTTGGCCCATAATTTTTTTTGTAGATGTTTTCTAAATTAAATCACATTTATTTTACATGCGCAATGTATTGATGATCAAAACAAAAAAGAAATGGCGTTGATATATCAATAAACAAAAAAGATATGATAGTCAAATCACTAATTTTCGGCACTTTTTTCGAAAAATGAAAAAATAATCATAAAAAAAATCCGTAACACTTTGCATATAGGTAAGTTAGCCTAAATAGGTTCCAAATGACCCCCCCTACCCAACATACCTCTATGGCTAACCATTCCCCTAACACCCTGTATAATATATTTATATATGTATATGTGAGTGTATGTATCTATTAATTATATATACAATATATACTAGCTGACCCCACAAACGTTGTTTTACCATATATGTTATTAACCCCCGCAACCCCCTCTTTTGGGTGGAATTTCGTAAAATCCGTTCTTAGCTGCCCTCTACTCGGCGAAAGGAATATTCCTACCAAATTTCAAGTCTCTAGTCTCTACGCTTTATGGTTCCAGAGATATCGTGATGAGTCAATATATGGGTGGAAATCTCCTTTATATACTTACATATATATATAGATATGTATATATATGTGTGTATATATGTATAATTTTATACGCTTCAGTCTGTAATATCCCACTGTTGGGCATAGGCCTCTTCCCCCATGTAGGAGAAGGATCAGAGCTTAATCCACCACGCTACTTCAATGTGAGTTGGCGGATATATTCCCTACTATGAGTAACGATCGCTATCAGGAGTACCTACATGATAACAACTGGGACCGTCGGCTTAACGTGCTCTCCGAGGCACGGTGGGGAGACCACGGCAAATATCTGTATGGCCAATACAAATGTTTGTCATGTGCGGGGATCAAACCCGCAACCACCAGCGCAACAGCTACAAACCAGTGCTGCGACCGTTGCGCCAACGCGGCATCATAAAATCATCATAATTTTATAGAATTATTGTAATTTTTTCTAATTTATATAAAAATTATTTGTACACTTCCTAATCGCTTTTCTATGCCTTGTCCTATACCCAAAGGTTGTCTGGAAGAAATCGCTCTTTTAGCGATAAGACCGCCTTTGTACTCACTCACTTTGCGCCTTTGTACATCTTCCTCTAAGTGTACTAACGTTTGTTTGTATCCTTTAATGGTGTGCAATAAAGAATATTATTATTATTTTTTTGTTTTAGCGCATTCAAATTAAGGTTTTTTTAAAAAAAGGTTTTTACTTTTAATTTATTGTTCACTTTTTAGTTATCGCTGGACACGTTTCTCAGCCTGTTCGTCTCATTCAAAGCATTATTGTTGTAAGGTTGTTTGCCGGTTAATTTAGAACAATCTAGTAGTTATAGTTACAAATTTTAAATCTATTTAACGAAAATATTTTAAATTGTAGTTGTTATTACACTGCGTAGAACAATTTATTCAAACTGTGTCACTTTTCTTACTTACAGAATGCTTATACTGAATTTTAAAATAATATAATGAATCATTTAAAATGGAATTGACACGTAAATAACTAGCCTAAGTTAACACATAATTTAAATGGATAAAGATTAGTATCAAGATACCAATATTGCCACTATTCGATTTTACCCGTATTTGAAATGTATTATTTAAACAAAAACTGTTATTATGGCTGAACTAAAATAGTTAGGCATAAAATAGGTAGTCCAGCATATTGGATTTAGACTGACGTCAATTAATTCGAATTATTCTTAACAAGCCCTTTCGTTTGACACCCATATTGTAGAAGTGCATTAAAATAACTAGTCCGCCATCTTGGATATGCCGCCATGTTGGATTTAGAATGACGTCACAAAGTTAACCATGCATTGTCATCCAAATTGAACTTGTATACAAAATTTCAGCTCAATTGGTTGAAGATATCTGCTTCAAAATTGAGTTGCAAGATTTCACCCCAACAAACATACATACATACATACATTGCAAGTTAAATAAAAGCTTGTAATAACAATTGTATTTTAATGAACTTGTAATAAAATATTAAATATTATTTCTTGCAATAACAACAATGTTCCAACGACCTTGGTCAACAATAAAAAAACAAAAACAAGATCAGGTATGCCGTAAGCTTATTTGCCTATCCTACCTATCCGTATAAAAAAAATTAGAACGCAATCTCGGAGCACTGTGGGTGCCCTTTGCCCCACCGAGGGGCCATAAAATATTAAGTCAACTTAATCAACAAAAACGCGTATCAACATAATATACACATTTACTTAATAATACGTATTTACTTGACTATTTTTTCGTCTATCTACGTTGTATTACTGGTCAATGTAACTTAAGTCGGTTTGTTTTGCAAACCGTGTACCGGTAACACTGTGAGGAGCAACAAGTGTATCATATTAAATATGTTTGTAAGTATGGGTGGGACATCAAGGAACATTTCAAATGTTATACATTTAAGCTTCAGCAGCAGTCAATTGGTTTGAAATGTTGTTTTTAAATGTAAGTGCAATTCGCTTCGCTTCAGCCTATCGCAGTCCACTGCTCTGTCTTGCGACAGAGATGACCAGCCTACTGCCACTTCAACTTGCTTATTCTGTGGGCTATGTCGGTTACTATAGCTCTCTCGCAAATAGTCTCATTTCTGGTCCTATATTTGAGAGTGACCCCAGGCATAGCCCGTTCCATTGCACGTTGAACAACTTTGAACCTGTGTTCTTTCGTCAGTGTTCACGCCTCAGTACTGTATGTCAAAACTGGTAAGACGCATTGCTCGAAGGCTTTTGTCGTCAAGCACTGCGGAATCTTGGAAGTGAAGTTTAATTCGTTATGACAAATAATTGAAAAATAGTGAACATGCAGTGGCGTAGCTAGCTTAACTCGCGCCCAGGGCACAATTAATACCTTTTTAGCGCCCCCCTTATTTCTCACGCCCGGGGCTCAATACCTTTTTAGCGCCCCCCTTATTTCTCACGCCCGGGGCTCAATACCTTTTTAGCGCCCCCCTCAATCGAAAACTATATAATATGTCCAGAAATGTTTAGTTTTGCGGATCATTTGGCGCCCCTTTGTGAGTAGCGCCCGGGGCATTATGCCCTTGCCCACCCCGCGCTACGCCACTGTGAACATGCTAATTAATATAATTTATTTCAACGAAATCAAAATGTTGCTTACTTCATAAAATAACATAAACATAATAAAACATTGTAAACATCGTGTTTGACCACACAACTTTGAAAAATCAGCAATACTATGATGTCGATATAAAAAATTGTATATCCTAAAAGATAAAAAGATATATTTAACATTTCTCAAATAAAAATTACAACTTTTTTATTATTATTGTGGCATTATAATTATTTTTATTATATATCTAAGAAATGAAAAGAAAATAGCTGAGAATGTTAGAATTTACTAATTAATGATTGTGCTGCACCAGATAAAAATTCTGCTAATACAGTTAAAAAATATAATATTATAATTTCAAAAATATTATTACTATAATATATAGATTGGGTACTCACAAAAGTCTTTTTTCATAAAATGAGGTTGCTTCTGTATCCAATCTTCTAATAGGTTGATAGCATCCTCAATTCTTCCTGGTTTTTCCAAATCATATTGTTTTCTGATAAACTCGAGAGTGTTTGTATTGAACTCGATAAAATTATCTTTTGGTATTGTATCCATAACTGTGTTTACGTGTGTTACTATCAAAGCTTAAAGATTGATTCTGTAGAACTAGCCCGACCGGTTGGTTTAAATACCTGCTTATAATTATAGAAAAAAATTTATATACGCGAGTATTTACAGAGTATTCTGCAAAAAGTCCCCCGCCAACCCGCATTGGAGCATCGTGGTGGATTAAGCTCCGATCCTTCTCCTACATGGGGAAGAGGCCTATGCCCAACAGTGGGATATTACAGGCTGAATCGTGATCGTGATCGTGATCTACAAAAAGTGTAGGTATATTATTTTCTTGACGTTCATTAAGTGTTAAGCTTATGGCAAAATAAGTGTTTTCTTTTCATTTCAATAAAATTTTACATTTCACGTTTGTTATTTTTGAAGTGGAGCTTCTTTAGGTGCATGAGAGGTAAAATTTGAGCGACGATTCGACTGAGCTAATATGATTACAATCAGTGCCAACTCGCCACTTTATATTATAATTAAGTTTTATTAATTATTTTTTGTATGTTAAGCAACAAGTTTAGTTTACATATACCTAACCTCGCGGGCGTGTGCACTCATTAGCAATCTTTATCATTTTTTAGTTATCATTTATTTTATTAATAAACATTTTCGTCTATCATTCTGTGTATCATTTAAAGTTGTGTTGAACACCGTACAGCTGTATTACAACGAAGTTTTCGCATGCGCTACCTCAGTTCAATTATCCATCCTTACATTAGCTATAAATCAATAATTACATACAACTGAAATAAACAACAATAACCCACCTGGTAATATAACGTATTAGCCTAAATATATTATTTAATATATTATTCTTTCATCTGTTTTCCCACAGCAATCAAATTAGACACAAATGCTGTCTGCTACACTTACCTACGTTTCAGTACTCGTTATGAGCTGTTAGAGTGTATACGTTATTTTTTAGGGTTCCGTACCCAAAGGGTAAAAACAGGACCCTATTACTAAGACTTCGCTGTCCGTCCGTCCGTCCGTCTGTCACCAGGCTGTATCTCAAGAACGGCGATAGCTAAACAGTTGAAATTTTCACAAATTATGTATTTCTGTTGCCGCTATAACAACAAATACTAAAAACGAAGTAAAATAAATATTTAAGGGGGCCAATAATTATTTTTGTATATAATTAGTCTCCAACGCCATCTATCAGAAATCAAGAAAACCTCGTCGATAGACTAATATAATAGCTTTCTAATAGGAGCTTGGATCGATAGATGGCGAATGTGACTAGTTTATTTACCATTTTTATATGGTATTCATCTTTTTCTTATTTACTAAGCATTTTGTTTAATAACAATAAAATATAGCCTTTAGTTTAGTCAATTGCTACGGAACCCTTACTGTGCGAGGCCAACTCGCACTTGGCCGAATTTTTCATACTCATAAATTACGACAAATGTGATGATGTCTGGTATATCATACTGATAGGCCATAAAAGAGGGAGGAAAATTGTGAATGTCAGTTTAGGGCGATAAAGCACTGAAAATATACGTAATAATAGAGCGACATGGCTATTGTAATAAAAAAATCAATGATTTAATGTTTGAGTACTTCTTCTCGCTTTGAAAATGACATTGCGACCAGGGAATGCAATCCCGCAACAAAATTTTAATCCCGGTATTTGCGGGACTGAGAGGTCTAAGTCCCGCATGTTTCTGAAAGTCATTAAGTAAAAAGGCGAAATCCTGTGTCATAAATGCATCTAGAACAAAAAAGAAACAAAAATATATTATTTAAAATTACGTATTGAGAGATTAATAAAAATATGTAATAAAAGAAAAAAAAATATTACAAAGAGACGAGAGCTAGTTTAGGCATTATTTTGAAAGTAACTGCGCATAAAACATAGCATGTTAATAGTCTTGTCGGCCAAACGACTCTTGCCATGCCAGATAGCCAGCAGCAGAAAACGCTCGTTCTGCTTCAACGCTTGTGGGTACCTACAACTGTTGATAACGCGTTGTAGACGATTTGAAGATATTCGCCTTTTAATCCACTAGACTCAAACAAATTCATTTCTTTCTCGAGAGGATGAACTCCGGAATGAGTGCGACAAGCAGTTTTAAAACTCGATAGAGTTTAAAATGTTATTTATTATCATATCAAAATTTCGATAAAGCGGGATTTGAACCCGCACCCCCGACATACCGTGTCGGTGCTCTAGCCAACCAAGCTATGGAACGATGTCCAGCCGAATCGAAATTTTTGATATGATTTTATTCGGTTTTAAGCAACCGTGGATGGATGTGGTGAATAAACCGGATACGAATCCCGCTCGCTGGATCGAAATTTAGATATGATAATAAATAACATTTTATAATTTGCTCATGTGTTTGAATCACAAAAATAAAAATAATACGAATCGATAGAGTTTGTTCAAGTTCATCTCGAAGAGACATCGGTTCAGGCTCCACAGTTTCAGCTTGCATCATTGCGGCCACTGTAGCAAGAGGTAAATCATCGTGATCTTCGTCATGAGCCGAATCAGTTCGCGCGCTTCCGCGTGCCGAACAAAACAAGGCGTTTACCGTTGCGCAGTCCCGCTAATCCCGCGGGATCCCGCTCGATTTATGTGCGGGACTCGTCCCGCAAAATAGTGCGGGATCCCGGTATTTCGGGATGCAATCCCTAATTGCGACTAATATTCAATTAAAGATTAGGACAAGCTAAATTATCGCTAGCTGTGGATATTTTCTGAAAAAGACCACTGTGTTAAATTAAAATTGTGTTATTTTTAATATATGTGTAGGAGACCTGCGTGATTTCACCGATGGTTTATTTTAAATATCATTACCCTTCTATGGTATTTAAAATTAAATTAGGTAAACACGACTTCATCCATAACCCATAATATGTTTTTAAATATTCCTCCTAAAATAGTAGTCTAGTTGGCGTGTAGGTAGGTATAGGTTAAGTGTATGTAGGTATAGTTACGCTCAAGGTAATAATAAAAGAAACACTTTTATTATTATTACAATGTTATAGAAGTTTTTCCATCATAAATTATTAATATACAATACAACAATTAATGTAATCTCCCACACCTTAACCTATTATACATAACTATAACTATTTACGATTTATTTAAAACATTATTACTTTTAAACTTGAATTTATTAATAATGTTTTTTTTAAGGTTTCTGTCTGTTCAACTGTACCTACCTTAGACGTTTGATCTCGAAATTAATAATAATATTAAGTTTTAAACTAATTTATGCCTTTATTAAGTGCGTGACGATTAAAGTTTCAAAGATCATAAAATATTTTTTTCTTTGTATTTAAATTTAATTCCTAGACAATATATTATACATTAACTCTTTTTCCAAACTAGTAAGGTTATCTAGAAGAGACACTAAGGCATAAGGACGCCTTATACTGCTTGCTATTTCTGGATCTAAAGTTTATTTTTATGTCAATATTGTTTTTAAGTGTTTTGTTTCTTTCAATGGTGTCCAATAAAGAATAATATTATTTTTCTAATGTTTACGCGAATTTCACTTATTATAATAGACCCATACCCATTTAACTGAGGTAGGGCACTGCAGGAAATTTCCTGCTCAAAATATGGAGCAGCCCGACTGGGGTAGTATCTCCACCTTACAGAAGACCACAGCTAAATAATACTGTTTTCAAGTAGTATTGTAGAGCTCTTGGGGAGATTGGGGATAGGGTCGGCAACGCGTTTGCAACGCTTCTGGTGTTGCAAGCGTCTATAGGCTAAGGTAATTGCTTCCATCATGGGAGGACATGGTTCAATACAACAACTCTGTACATGCATATTACTTTTGTACGTTTCCTTACTCTACATTTCATATTACATTGTAATTGTTTCTTGTAGATCAATTAATTTCAAGCCTTTTTTTAGCTATTATCGCATCAGTAAATACAAAAATCGACAATCTTTTTCAATAAATCCATGTATATTTCCATAATTATGAAAGGATTCATCCGATCTCCACAACAGAAGAATGGCTAATATTTATAAGCGATTGTTTTCTTTGTGAAATCAAACCCTCGTATTCGAATGAGCATCCAATCAACTCCTGCCAATAAGAATAAGAGTGAAGGAATTGTTTGAATACAAATATGTAAATCGAAACTGAAGGAATATAATTTACATATCTATACTAATATATAAAGTTTGTTTGGTTGTTTGTTTGTTTGTTTGTTTGTTTGTTTGTTTGTTTGTTTGTTTGTACGCGGTAATCTCTGGAACTACTGGGCCGATTTGAAAAATTCTTCCAGTGTTAGATAGCCCATTTATCGAGGAATAGGCTATGTGTCATCACGCTAAGACCAATAGGAGCGGAGTCCACGCCGACGAAGTCGCGCGCAGAAGCTAGTTTGTAAATAAATATGGAAAATATTAACTCGAAGATTGAGATTCATATACATATAACATATGATTCATATGCATCATATACATAGGTATATTAAAACGCTAAGGAATAAGATTATAATAAGATTATATTATTCATAAGAGGCCTCCATTTTTAGAATAAACCTCACAGTTACTCCACATAAATTATATAAGTTTTTGTTCAATTTCAAATCAACTCACGTATAATTTTTTTTTTTTTTTGTAATTTTGTAAAGTGATAATTACTATACCTACTTATTTAGTGCGAGTTATTCGCACGGATATAGCTAGTTTTATATAATATGACTATTATATCATCAATTTTATTTAAAAAAATTATAATAATGATGATAAAAACTCTTTAATGTACACCAAAAAAAAAAAAAGAGTTAAATTACAAAAATAAAAAACAGGAGATAAGTACAAAAGGCGGCCTTTGGGCAGAGGAAATGGTATACATATATATATGTAGATGGTCTAGGTGTACAGTTCTATCTAAACACATACAATATATATAAACAAATAAATAATAAAAATAAAAAAATAGAAAAATAAAAATAAAGAAGATGTACGTACATAGCATAATATGTATATAAAATTCAAAGTTTTAATAGACATACATAAACGTATATATACATAATATAAATTAACGAATTTTCGTGATACGATTCAACCTAGTTTTAATTATAAAAACAATTTAAAATATAAGAACAAAACACGGTCGTCTGTTCTTAAGGAAGCAGCTATAGCTGCAATTCCTTTTCTGTTTTAGGTAACCGTATGACACTTAAATGTTTGTATATAACTAATACATAATTATATAAAATACTAGCCGTCCCGTGCCCACTTCGTTGGGCGTTAATTATTTTTGTGATGTAGGTACTATATCACTGGGTTTTTTGTCTTCATCATTTCATTTTGGACGTGCTTCGATTAATTGGCTTTAATCAAAAACATTAAATAGTCCGAACAAACCCTAAACATTTAGTTTGGATAGGTGAGCCCGTTCTTGAGTTATAAAATTACAACGAAAAGTGGCATTTATTTTTATATATATAGTATATAAAATATATCCACCAGTCGTGGTACGGGAATCAAAAACAACCCTGGAGCTGGATTTAATTTTTTTTGTAGATTCCTTTATTGTACAGATAATTACTAAACGAACTGAAACTTAGCACTTGTACAGTACAAACAAAATAATCGATACTTCATTAATCAAAATTAATTAAGTAATAATTTTTCACATAAGTAATAACAAAAAATCCACGCACGGTGACTTAACGACACGCATTAAATTGCTAACGTGATTTCGTAATAGTAGGTACCGACTTCTTATCGAATAATCGAAATAAATACTTCCGACTAGGTATAGAGCTATTCAGTTGGGTCTTGCACCATGGCGCGGATAAATGGCGATCTTTCGTTGATAAAATGACAACATCGCATTTTCAAAAAACTTTTTTTTTCCAAGGAACTGAAATGAAATAGGAACAATCATCCTATAAATATTCTTTGCACGCCATCTATGCAAACTAAAGTAAACTTACATCAGCTGTATGTTGTCATTAGTGTCTTAGTTCTATGAAATCATAATAGGTGGCCGACCGTCGAAACGACATGCAGAACGCACACGAAAAAGTTTGAGAGGATGTAATAAAAGTTTCACTTTAAAAATTGTATCGAATTTAAATCGAAAGAAACGACACTCAAAAAAATATAAATAGTTCAAAAATTGAATCGAACTGTAATATTTAAAATTTTCGATGTCGACAAATAACATTCATACACTAAAAATTTGCTTCTTAAGCCGTCTAATAATTCCGGGTTGTATTGCATAAACGATTTCACAATAAGAGCCAATATTACGGAGGGCACGAATTCCGTTGACAGGTGCGAGTAGGGCGTATTCGATTCGTGCATAATATTCAATTTGGGTCCCGTCAGCTATGACAAGTGCCCAACATATTGGATGTTTTCGACCGAGAGCTACGTCGTTAATATTTGTTTATTCACGTTATTTTATGTCTTGAGGTTTATAAGGCTTCAAATTTTTGGATCGCATTAATCTCTTCCGATAAATTAGACGGCATTTTGATATAACGCGAGCTTTTCGAAGCCAAGGCTTTCGCCACTTTGCGGGACAAGCGCGACAGAGTCTGCTGGCTCATACCGTGAATGTCCGCGTTGTTCTCTTGAATCTGAAAATATATTTAGGTACATGTGGTAAACATTAGTAAGGTACAAAATCTTCATTTTAACCTACTCCTTTATAGTAAATATATGAAAACTTGAAAAAATAGTAATTAGGCGATTTACCTCATGACGGCCCCAATATCTGATTAGTGCCATTACTTGCAATTCTACAGGAATGCTGCTACCTCGAGTATCGCCCTGGATATCAGGTCTCACTATTTCTATGATACGACTCATGTTTTCTTTGCTAAATCAGTATCTAAGTTTAAATTTCTCATCCGACAAACTTTGTAGCAGATTAAAGCGAATTCTGTAATTCTTCGTCTTTCTTCTCCTCCTAGCTCTGAAACTGCTTAAATCAGCTACGTCGTTTTGGAAATCACGAAGATCTTCCAATCCATCCATGTTTTAAGCACAAATACAATTTTTTACAAATAAACGCGAGTAAGTAGTTAGTAGATCAGATGTCACAATAGAGCAGCTGATTTATGTGAAATCCGCCATCTTGCCGCTTAGCGAGAGTTAAACTATGTCGCGGTAGTGTTTAATTTTGACGGCTATTTAAACACTACTTAACGATTTCTTAACGCTAAATAGTGTTTATAAGTGAGGTTTTTGCTAATCCGTTGCTAAGCAATTGATTAAATATTAAGAAACGTTTATAAGTAAGACCGTAAGTATCCAGCGAATTTCCAGTGGGCAGATACTAGGAGAGCTATGACACGAGTTACACAATTTATACTTTTAATTTTAATTACATTTAAACTATGTCGCGGCAGTTTACTTTTGACGGCTATTTAAACACTACTTAACGACTTCTTAACGCTAAATAGTGTTTATAGGTGAGGTTTTTGCTAATCCGTTGCTAAGCAATTGATTAAATATTAAGAAACGTTTATAAGTAAGACAGTAAATGTTTCATTTATTTTGTACCTTTTCGAGAGAGTCGCTGTATATTTTATATTAGGGGTTCCAGACTGACGAACCAATTTCTAATAAAGAACGCACCAGGTTTGTATATAAAAGAGTAAGACTAGAAAAGTTTTAAAACGTTTTTCGTTTTTTTTTCGTATTTTCAGAATCTTTAGCAACAATACGGTCTATGTGGAACTCTCTCACCTCAAAAAGACGGATAATGATTATGTCATTTAGTTGTTAATTGTAAATACTCAGTATGATGGGATAGGCAATATCATAGATAATCTTTTCGAACATTGAGGCTACTGTACATAATTTAGATATCGGCCTATAGTTTTGAACTTTATGTTTATCTCCTGATTTGAATATGGGCACCGCAAACGAGCGTTTCCAAACAGTAGGCATGGAACCAATGCTCAAAGTTTTATTGAAAGGAAGAGAAATCGGATAGGCTAAAGTATTATAGCATTTTTTAAATATAAGCGGTATCATGTCGGGACCATTTCCATTTATTGATATCTAGAGACTTCAAGTATCTTTTGACAGTAGATACTGATAGGTCTATATCTCCGATATCCAAACCACCGCAGCCATGATTTGTCTTTCAAATGTTATGTTTGCGGATCGATCGCTGTAAAATGACTTAAAATAATCATTGCAAAATTGAACATACATCCTCCACGTCGCTAGCAGTACGATCGTACAAAAACAAGCTGACAGAAAGACTGGAGGACGATCTCTTACATTTCATGAAAGACCAAATGTATTTGCTGCTATTGCGTATTCAAACTTTAAGGTTATCATTGACATTAACAGGACTATTAGAATTGAAACACAAGTCACTGCGATTCAATTTACGCTTACGCACGAGTGATAGGAAATCATCCTTTTTCCACCGGCTCAGGAACTGCACTTAACCGAACCGGCTTAGTTTCCTTATTATTACTGTTCTTTGGAGCTACCATAGTACCATTGTAACGAAATCAATATCCTTATTGTTTTCTATTCTTTACGCGAATTTTATTCATTGAAATGAAACAACTTTTACAGATTTTATCGCGGTTTATTGCTTGATTCAAGACTTCAATTCCATAAACAGTTTATGGCGGGTGCACAGTTTAATAGAGTCGGACTGGGTTCTGCAAAGAAATAGGAAGACCAAAAAATAATAAAACCCTTTCTGAAACAAGATGAAAATGATAATTATAAAGTGCACGCAATGAATTTAGAAATGCAAAATGAGTGGTTAACCATAGGTGAGTTCTGCATCCCGTTACAATACCACCTTAGTACGTGATTGATCTTAATGCCTTCCAAATGACCCTCCCAGACCAAAGTAACCTATTAAGATGGGGGAAAGCCTCTAAAAATCTTGCTATACTTGTGATGAGGCAGTAGGTACTGCTAGGCAATTATTGGTAGGTTGCAAGGCCACATTTGGCTAGGCAGGGCGGGCAACTCGAGCTGTGAAGGTGAGTGTTGATGCGCATCTCAAAGGAGGCCTCCTTAAACCCACACCTAGGTCGCAAGTCCTGGGCACTGCTCTGAGTTTCTCCCTCTGCCACACGATGCACCCGCACGGTGAATCCATGGATTGCTAAGAAATTTGTCTCTCTTTTTCAAATTCCTGACGTTTCGGATACTTTTTCTGCGTAGAGAGGACTAATTAAAATATTGATGTAACATAGGGCAGTTTAGAATAACTTTGTAACGTCAGGACGTCTGACACCTCAGTCCTCCCGTCACCATGGTTGCTGTAAATTGTAAAGTATCCGAAACTTCGGGAATTTAAAAAACATAATAAACCGCGATAAAATCCATAAAAGTTGTTTCATTTCAATCAATATCCTTACTTAAAATTAATCTCAGCCTTTTCTACTATATTTTGTAAGATAAAGTGCAGATTTTCGTTTTTTCTTTCAGGAACTCCATATATTTCGATGTTAGATCTGGGAGCTTACTGTTCCGTATTATTGTTTTCGACTTCCATGGATTCAAATTTAGACCTTAGTTGTTGGAACTTTAAAAACTAAACAAGGAAACTAACAAGGAACTTGTAAAACTTATAAGTACATTCTGCAATTATATGTACCTACGCAAATTTGAATGAATTTGTCACCGATACGTTGGTGTAGCAGTGCGTGCATATTTTTGAAGTGAAATTTTTTTAGGCGCATGAGGAGTAAAATTTGAGCGACCAGTAACGGTGCAGCGTCATGACGGTCATTACTTAGATGGGTGACCGCCTGAGAACACCGCGTGACGTTAGTTTTTTTTTCATTAGTTTTTTTTGTATTTTAAATTAAATTAATTAATATGTTTTTTAATTGTACTTATTTATTCAAATTTATTACATTTTATTAGGGGACGTCCATAAATTACGTGAGATGTTTAAGGGAGGGGGGGAGGGGGTCGAGTCAAATCTCATCTAATCTTACATTGGAGAGAGGGGGGGGTCTCGGCAAATATCACGCAATTTTTTTCTGATTGAAACAAAAAAAATACTATTTTTGTACATTTAATCCAGATTGTACCTACATGCTTAAGACTTAATCTTAAGCGTTATCGTAATACAATTAAGATCATTCACTAATTCGTTCGAAAGAAAATAATTTCATTCATACTACTGACTGTTAAACCATCATATTTGTTTTATACCAAATAATTTAATCTAAATTTACGGTACAGTGTAGCCCTCCCGTCCTTTGTTCCAATAGTTCCAATAGTCTCTCTTGAGACCGCGTATGATTCTCCACGGACTGACTTAAATTATCGTTCTATTCCTGTTTTTAGGCACTGAAAAAAATGGCTAAAATATCGTTAGAATAGGAAGGTTAATTTCGCACTTGTCATCAAAATTGTAATAGCTCAGGTGGGAAATCGGACGGTCGAGATTGACCGAGAAAACCATGGTTCAAATCTCAGTCTTCAGATTAATTCCTTTTGTTTTAAATTTCACTCGTGATTTTTTATTTAAATAAAAATAAAATATAAAAATACCGAGAAAAAAAAATAAAAAAAAATAAATAAAATAAAAACAAAAATACCGAGCTAGGCTCGGTCACGCAGGTACTTCTTTTTTATCCCGGCAGTTACGATTTAAGTATTCTATTGTTAAATTTTTATTACACTCATAATTAAACTCTCAGCAATATTGATTACGTCTTAACTAGTAAAAAATAAAAGCACGAAGCAAATTTTTTTCTTTCAACACACACTTTTTTCAACATCTGACGACATCTCAGCAGGGGGAGGGAGGGACAGAAAATTTAAAAAAAAACACCTCACGTAATTTATTTACGCCCCCTTATTAACCTTCCGTGCACCAGGTGACTAAAAAGCCTGCCCTGTACTAGGTGGGGTGTGACATACCCAAAAATGTAAGATATCATAAAACTAGTATGTTTCAATTATTTGAGTGTTTTCTTTATGGAATAATATTTGTACATTGTACTCAATAGGTTTAAATAAAAAAACGAAGTAATTTATTATTTTTATTAGTTTTATCAATAAAAGATCAAAAACATAACTTTTTTCAACTTTAAGAAAACAACTTTATTTTCCTATACACTAATTTAAAATGGCACATGTAAATTATCACAATTCTTTAAATTTAGGATTTAACAATTAATATACTAAGAACTAAACTAGAAATAATCGTAATAAACATTAGTTTTAATTGAGATCATTGGTATCAAAATTGCCGCAATCTTGACAAAAAAATCAGCATGCTCCATACATATTGACTCTTTGTATCGCAAAAAATGTCAATCCCAGTGCCATCAGTGGACCATAAATCTATTGTACTTTGATGACCAGAACGTACTAAACCTAATATAAAGACAAAGAGTAACCCGAAAAGACCTTTCATCTCCTCCTTTGTAGTTTCAAGTTTCTCATTTTGGCGTAGTTCCGAAAGTGGTATATCGTCATCACTGTCCGACTTCAAACAAGGCAACTCAGCTTAAAATTCGCACTTTGAATGCTCAAAAGATCGGAGTCATTTTCAGATTCTTCTTCAAAATTCTCATTTTGGGACTTAAACTCATTTGTTTCATCTAAAACTGCTCTTAATATATCTGAATCTGTTAATTTAGACAGAATCCTCTATATATTGAATTCTGTAACAATTAATTCTAATGTTATTATGTTATTGTTATAATGTAATTTATTTACGCCCCCTTATTAAGTTGTTAAATTTTATTAATCTTTATTATAGACATTTTTAAAACTCCTTCCTCATGTGTGGGTAACACAAAAATAAAAACATAAAAAAATAAAACTTATCTTTATTATTTCAATTTAATTAAATACTAGCTTCTGCGCGCGACTTCGTCGGCGTTGACTCCGCTCCTATTGGTCTTAGCGTGACTATACATAGCCTATAGCCTTCCTCAATAAATGGGATATCTAACACTGAAAGAATTTTTCAAATCGGCCCAGTAGTTCCAGAGATTACCGCGTTCAAACAAACAAACAAACAAACAAACAAACAAACAAACAAACAAACAAACAAACAAACAAACAAACAAACAAACAAACAAACAAACAAACAAACAAACTCTTCAGCTTTATATATTAGTATAGATTAGTTGTTATATTTATATAATAATAAAAAATAATAATTGGGTAAAATAAAAAAGTTTAAAAAATATAGTTTATTAGGTACTAAATCTCTTAAACAAAACCGAACTTCACACTGCCGTATATTTTTTAAATAAGGAAAACGATTTTTTATTTTCTTTTATACCATCTTCAAATTATTGATATTAGTCTGAATGACAATACCGAAAAAAAAAAAAAAAAGAATTATAAGATTTGGGGCAGTCGTTCGCAAGTAATGCGCGTCAGTCTATACTTAATGTCCTGAAAGATCCCTGTAGTCCCGAATCGTAACCGTCGTTGTCTCTTCGCAGATCTTGATTAGTGCAAGCTTTACTCATTTCGTTCAAGTAAGCAGTAAATTCTTTAGAAGAAAGTTCATTTACAAAATTATCTAAAACAAAAATGCCTTTACACCAATTGCACATAAAATTAAAACTACAAAATTTTAACACATTTTCGAAGTGTAATCGAAAACATTTCTTTTTTCAAGATGTTCTAAAAACAAACAACTATTAACTATAGTAAAAAAATTTACACAATATGTTTAGAATCAAAGGAAAAAATCCATTAGGTGTCAAACGCATAACATATTTACAATTTTTTTTTTATAGAATTGAAATCAGTTTATTTTTATTTCATATACAATCTGAACTCGATGACCAAAATTGTATATTTGGATATTAACCACAAACGTTTTTATGAGCTAAACAAATACTGGTCGGATAAACTATGTATAATTAACTATTTAATTAATAATAATAACACATATTTATTACTCTTTATACGACGATGCATTGGCGCAACGGTGACAGCACTGGTTTGTGGCTGTTGCGCTGGCGGTTGCGAGTTTGATCCCCGCACATGATATACATTTGTATTAGCCATACAGATGTTTTCCGTGGTCTGGGTGTTTATGCAGCACTTGTGGATCTACCCATCGTGCCTCGAAAAGCACGTTAAGCCGTCGAAGATCGTTACTTATAGTAGGGAATCATCATAGGCCTTTACGTCTTTTACAGACGATTTAAACAGTCTTCCCGTGATCATGGTGATTGTAACATTACCGAAATATAGGGACCTCAAGAAAACAAAATAATAAACGCGGTAAGAACCCGAGCAAATATATAACTTTAATATGATTTAAACAGTGCCTGAAGAGCATTTTTTCTGATGGCTGTACAAGCCGATACGGGAGCGGCAGACTCTACCACACACCGAACAGGGAAAAGAAGCGCTAGTGTCATTATTGTCGCTGTTTTGATGTTTTTTGATTCTCCTGTTCGATAAGAGTCCGAACCAGACTTCATCATGGTGTTTTTGACCATCCTTCACATTGGTCTCTGTTCTCGGCTAATTTTTCCCAGTTATTGTGGTTTATGTTAAAAGCCACCATATCGCGCTTGGCGCAGTCTTTAAAACAAAGCAAAGGCCTCCCAACGTCCCTCTTTGCATTCGCAATTGCGCCGAGCATGATATGCCGTGGAAGTTGGGAGGGATCCATCTAGTGCACATGCCCCAACAAACGCAGCCGACGCTGTTTAAGCAGTTAGATTAGGTAGCTGCGCTATTTCTAGAACCCTCTCGTTAGTCACTCTTTCTTTCCAACTTATACCCAGGATGTTCCGTAAGCAGCACATATAGAAAGTGTTGATTTGGCGTTCTTGCTTCGCATAGGACGTACATGTTTCCGCTCCGTACAAGAGTGTGCTCAAGACACAAGCCTGGAATACTATCATCTTGGTCCTGTTGGTAAGATGTTTGTTGTTCCACACTCTTGTACTGAGCCGCCCGAACGTAGTCGCCGCTTTTCCGATACGAGTATTGATATCTGCTTCTAGAGAGAGATTGTTCGAGACAGCCAATCCTAGGTAGCAGAACTTATCAACCAATTGCCAGGTAGCGCTATCTAGCATTATTGCAGGTATTTCTGCACTGCCTTGCGCTAGCAACGCAGTTTTTTGGGGTTTATAGACATGGAAAATAGAGTGCATGCTTTGGAAATATTTGTCCATGATTGTTTGAAGCTCGAGAACTGAGTTTGCCACAAAAGCTGCATCATCAGCATATAACAAAGAGTCGACGAAAAGATCATTACGCTTTCGTTTAGCTTGAAGCAGTGAAATGTTGTATAGCTTCCCGTCTACTCTTGTATGAAGGTGGATACCCTGTTGGTTGTCGCCGAAAGCAGTTTTTAGGATAAGCGAAAAGAATATACCAAACAGGGTGGGAGCTAACATGCAGCCCTAACGGACACCCCTACGCACTACGAACTGATCAGACGTTTGGCCATCAAAAACTACAGTGCCCTTCATACCCTCGTGAAAGGATTGAACGAGGCTCAAGAGTTTTTTATACTGCAATGCATTTCAGTGCAGTATAAAGACCTTCCCTGATGACGGTGTCGAAGGCCTTATTCAAGTATACAAACACCATATACAATGACGTTTTCTGCTCTCTGCACTTCTCCTGTAGTTGACGAAGGGAGAAAATCATATCCACTGTGAAACGCTGCGGGCGAAAACCACACTGTGCCTTCGTATATACGCGATTTGCAAGTTTTTGGAGCTTTCCTAACATGACGCGTCCAAATAGCTTGCCGACAATGCTCAAAAGGGAAATGCTCTCCCTTTGTATAATGTGATGATGTTAGCATCAGGCATATCCTGAGGCACGCACCCCGCTTCCCAGCACTTACACAGCAGACTGTGCAGAATAGGTGACACGCACTTAAGTTTAAGAATTTCTGCTTGAGTTCAATCACTACCAGGACTCTTACCGCACTTAAGCTGCTTTACAGCAATATGGTATTTCCCTATAGGTAGGTCGTCCTAAGTCCTAAGTCGCCCTGGTAGGTCGTCTAATTGACTCCAAGTATTCAGTTTACGCTTGCTCTGAACAGCCTCCGGTTTGATGCTGACTGGAATCGCATAGAGACTGGTGAAGTGTTCTACCCAACGTTCCATTTGACAGTGACTATCTGTAATAACAGAGCCGTCCGCTTCCTTACGGGGAGCTGTCTTTTTGGGAACAGGGCCCATGGCCTGTTTTATACCAGAGTACACACCATTGAAGTTTCCTGAGTCTGCACACGCTTAGATGTTGCGGCAAATATTGATCCAATGGACATTTGCAAAGTGGCGTGTGCTACGCTGAAGAGCTGCTTTAGAATTTGTAAGCTCTTCGCGCGTCTTTGGACTAGAGTTCAGACGGTAAGCAAGAGCAGCGTCGCGTTTAGAGTCAAGCAAGGTTGAAAGTTGCTCTAAATTTTCAGTGAACCAGTATTGAGACTTAGCTCTCTGATAGCCGAAAGCTTTGGCAGCTGTTTCCGTGAGAAGAGTTTTGACTTTATTCCATTCGTCTTCGACGGTCGCGTTTACGTCCCAAGGAACGAACAGTGCCACAGTCAGCGCTGTTGAATGTACGCGTGTGAATGGTTTCACGGAGGTCTTTCTTTCTGGTGAGGACTATGTCTAGCTGGTGCCAGTGACCAGAGTGAGGATGCTTCCAAGACTCTTTACGCATTAGCTTACCCTTGAAGTAAGTGTTGGTCACACACAGCAATTGGCTCGAGCAAAACTCAAGTTAACGTTGTCCGTTCTCGTTGAGCTTTCCGATGCCGTGAGGACCCATACAATTGGGCCAAGCAGAGCTGTCCTGGCCGACCCGGGCGTTAAAGTCACCCAAGATGTAAAGTCTGTCACTATAACTTACGCCACGTACCGTCTCAGTGAGTTCGTTGTAAAATTGGTCTTTGGCTTCGTCAGGTGAAACTAGTGTTGGGGCATATGCGGAGATTAACGTAACAAAGCCGCAGTTGCTTCGCATCCTCAGCACCATAATGCGCTCCGAGATTCCTCGCGGAGTTTCAATTGCAGAAAGTAGATCATTACGGATCGCAAAACCAACGCCATGCTCACGAGCGGCAGTAGAGTCCTTTCCCTTCCAGAAACATGTATATGAGGCCTCGCGTATTGAGCTTTCGTCCGGTAATCTGGCCTCTTGCAGTGCGGAAATCGCTATATTGAGTTTTTTGAGCTCAACATCGATTAGGGCAGTTTTGCGCAGGTCGTCAGTGCCATTTGAGCTTCCATTGGTGTCCGGGAAGCCTGTCCTCATCGTACGGACACTCCATGTCGATAAACGCATGAAAAGTGTAGGGTTTTTATTGTGTGTTTTAGACTGCTGCTTAGATCCAGGTGTGATAGGTAACGACTTGGACTTTCTAGATTTACTAGTGCTTCCTACACCCTAAAGAAGCAAATCCATGCCGAGACAGATCGGTACCTAATTGGCCAGGGGCTGCCCGGCTTAAGCGGGCGGTAACCGATCAAAGGGTCTTCGATGGACCCTGCCACTGACGAGAGTGACCCCTGGCGCCCGCACTTGACGCCTATTGTGTGCGGACTTAAAAATTCAAAAATTCAAAATTCAAAATATTTTATTCAGAATAAAATTATTACAATTTCTTACTGAACGTCATGAGTCTACTACCAGTTCGGAAAGAAAAAGCCTCTGACCTGAGAAGAACTGGCGAAAGAAACTCAGCGGGACTAATATCATTTTTTTTTATCTTATGACCGGTCACTGCCACTCCCCGTGTTGTTTTCCACGCAGCAGAGCTGTCGTGGGCAGAGTAACCTCTCCACAGACACTGCGTCGCACGGGACACAGATTAAGGAAAACGCAGGGTTTCCCAAGACCCACGCCCACCCTCTCGACCTAGCTGACTTAGTCCGCAGGAACAGCAAGCCGATACTTGCGGAGTCAGTTCGGTTGCAGGAATCAGCTGCAAGAACACCTAATTGAGATCCCTTCCATGTTTAATATCGGAATTTTCCATTTCCTGGATGGTAAACATCTACGCAAAACTAGAAGGTCTAATTTGAGTTCCCTTAGTTGCCTTTTACGACTCCCTAGGAAGAAACGGGGTGGAACCGTTCTTATAAGCCGGAAACCACACGGCATGAAAAAGAAGGATAAGTGGGAAGATTTTTGTGAGAATGGGATCTGGGGTTAGGGATACCAGTGCCATGGATTACTGGGGCGAACCTAGCAGCTAGAGCAGGCCGGGGTCGCGTACCCGTAGCGGTTCCAACTAGTTATCGGACAGATATCTAGTGGTCCCGCCCTCTGGACGATACTAGAGAATACATCCGCCAATTCTTCAGCTCTGATCCTTCTCCTACACCTACACGATATTACACGTTGAAGCGTACACAAATTAATTCTAGAACATGTGGTTTCACAAGAACATTTTAAAGAATTTGTTATATTGTCAATGTAATTTTGGTTTATGCACATTCTTTTATGCCTTATTTGAAAATTTACTACTAAAACTATCTTACTAAAAGCGAGTATATTATTTAAGTTGTATGAGTAGTAATGAAAGATTCTTTACAGGAATCACAATAAGATCCCTATCTTGTAGCTATGCGTTAAAATTGGAAATCTGGAATCATGCAGAAATCGAAAACTGGTTGCTTAAAAATTAATAAGTTCATTTAATTGGATTTAAACTTGCAATAAAATTAGTTAAAAGCCTACGAATTACGATATTTATTTATACACCAAGAGTAAAAGACCTTTAGCTCTAATGGTGACAGGAGGACTGGTCAATTTCATACCCATTTATGTTAGGAATCTTGAAAAAAGTACTTTTCTTTAAATATTGAGAATGTTTCCAATAGTAAAATTTCAAATATATTAGTATACCTACTTACTTTGAATTTCGGTGAGAGATTTTTCTTTGCCACCATATTCCTCGGGTAAAAGGTCTTTAGGCACATACTGGTATAATGTGTCCAAACTTGTGTGTGTTACAAATCTTCCGGCTACCTTTTCACTAAATACTTGCTTTACTATATTAATGGTAGCATCCATCGCCTTCGATCCTGTTAGAAAGTGCATTCCATTTATTCTCATAGCATATCCATCCTGAAATATTAACCACATGAATACTATTATTACAAAAATAGACATAATTCTATAACGAAAAAGGTAGCAAATAGGTTGACAGCAATTTTAGGAGAGCCAGAAAGGATATTGACACCTAGATTAGTCCGGCCGCCCTATCACGTAAAAATAGCGATCAACAATCCATCAGCAAAAATTGCGCGATCGATTGCTGGGTATAAAAAAAAGTGGTATCATGTAAGCGATCGCTCGCGGATCGCTCGCTAATCGTTTTAATGCACTTTTGCGAGTACACTAGCGCCAAAAACAATTTAGTAGCAAATAAGGAACTATTATTGGAATGTCAAATCAACCGTCAAGTAAACAATAAATATCGGTCACGTTTACAAGTGCTTCCAAGTTTTTGTGTGATATAAAGAAACTTTTACGAAATGAGAGAAAAAACGTTTTGGGTCGGAATTTCAAGTGGAAACAGTTGATTTCAAAAAGTTTCATCACTGTCGCCAGAAATACTCGTGTTCGTGTTACTTGTGTTTGTTTCATTGGTGTTTTCAGTGTGTTTTATTTTATTTATTATTTTAAAACGATGGCGCGTGCAGTACTTATATTAGAAGGTCTAATTGAAGAAGAAAGAAGAGATGCAGCAAGAAAAACAGCACAATTGAGACGTCGCATTCGCGACCAAGCTCAGGCACTGGAGCTATCTAACAATGAGTTTAGAGCACATTACAGGTTAAATAAGCGACAATTTCTAGAGCTCTGTAATGAGCTTAAGCCCTACATGGCTCCAATGTTAAGGAGAACAAAAGTTAGTGTGGAAAATAAGGTAAACTTATAGTTTATAGTGCATGTGTGCTGAACATTAAAATATTATATTAATATTATATAGATTGTATATCTACAATTTATATTGTGCATTCACAGATTCTTACTGCTTTGTCTTTTTTTGCCACGGGTTCCTATCAAAAGCCTGTGGGTATGAGCTTCTTACATGGGCTCAGTCAGGCTAGTGTGTCAATGGCAGTTGAGGAAGTAACAAGGGCACTAAATCATCCTAATATAGTAACAAGACACATTCATTTTCCTGATACACTTCAAGAGAGGCAGCAAATTATTAATGGGTAAAAATAAAATATATAGCTACATAATACTAATAATATTATATCAATTACCTAACAACTTATTGTCAATTTTTATTTTTAAATACATTAATCAAGTTGTATGTTGGTTCTAGTTTTTACAACAAATTTGGTTTCCCTGGGTGTTTGGGGTGCATTGATGGCACTCATGTTGCGCTTATAAAACCTAGAGTACACGAGGAAAGATTTTTCAATCGAAAACATTTTCATTCTAGAAATGTTCAAATAGTAAGTATTCTAAACCTTTGTTCTATGTAAATTAAAAAACATCTTTCAATTTCTCATGTTACTTAATATTACCTCTTTCTAGATTTGTGACAGTGATTTAAATATCACAAACATTGATGCCTCTTTCGGTGGAGCTACTCATGATGCTCACATATGGAGGATGTCAGAAGTAGAAACTGTCATGCAAAATCTCCATAACCAAGGAGAGTCCACCTGGTTGCTTGGTAAGTATACAAAATTAATTTTTAATAATTTTGCAGCCAAAAAGCCCCATTTCTTACCTTTGGTTGTGATCAACTTGTAATAATGTATTCCTAGCTAGTCAAAATGTATTATATATGATATTTTTAACGAAAAAATTTCTAAATTTAGAAAAATTATAAAATTATATTTATCAGCTCAATGATCAGTTTCAGTATTGTTATAAGTTATCCTTCTTTAACCTCTTTGATTTCATTGGTTAAAATCTTTCCTTGCAGTTAAACTTTTCACCTTTTACTGTACCTGTAATTGAAATTGTAAAACACTATCTTAAGTCCTTAAGTTATTTATGCATGTTATTAGACATTAGTATATGTTACTTAAGTTAAATGTAGTTACCACCTATAATTAAAGTTACACTTAGACTTTATTGTTATTGAATGTGTATGTACTTGAAATATGGTGTATACTTTGTTGGTGATCTATAAATAAATAAATAAATAAATAAATAAATAAATAAATATATATAGTAAGTTTATAGTTTTTCAGAATAATTTGTTAAAATTTTTTCTTGTATAGAATAATTTGTTTACTTTTAATAAGGTTACCATGAAAATATTATGTTCATTAAGGTTAATCATTACAGGTGATTCAGGATACCCCTTAAGGCCATGGCTTTTGACGCCAATTGTGGATGCAGAACCTGGCAGTGCCGATGAACATTACACCAATGTACACTGTTCAACAAGAAACACAGTGGAGCGTTGCATTGGTGTACTAAAGGCACGTTGGAGGTGTTTGCTAGCGCATAGGGTTTTACATTATGACCACCACACAGTGGCAAGAATAATTAATGCCTGTGCTGTATTGCATAACATCTGCAATAAGCATCACCTGCCAGTACCTCCATTGTCAAGAGCTGATTTTGAACAAGATCTGCATAATCAGATTGCACACCTGCCATTGCAAGATGATGCGGCTTCTGCAATAAGAGGAGAGCAGGACTTGTTAGCCAGGGGCAGACAACAAAGAACTCGTATTGTAGAGAGATTATGGACTTATAGGAGTTAATAATAAAACAGTAAAATTTATTGTATGTATATTTATGTGTTAGTAGGATTAAATCTTTTTTATTTGTACGTATGTATGCCTGTGAGTAAAGTAATTATAAAATAAGTTTCATTTTAATATAAGTAAATAAGTAGGTAATAAAAAATATTGAAGTGTAAAGCTGGTATTAGTTATTATAAAATTTGTGTCAGTTTTATTTGTTCAATTTTAGTACATAAATAAAGAAATCTAGTTAAAATGTGTTTAATATTTATTTAAATCTAATCTACAAACAAAAATTACACTTTTTAACATTTCTCTAATAACAATGATAAAGAACTTGTTAACCAATCATTTTTAGTATATGTACATATTTTTAAAACATTTCTTACAATGTGTTCTTGTTCATACAATGTGTACGTGTTCTAATCCATATAACATAAGTTTGTAAATTACAAAATATTTTTAATATGTAGAAATAGGCTAGCAGGCAGTCATCCTACTCTGAAGATGTGCCACTATTCATGAAATCATCACACTATACCAGGCTTTGGCACTCAAAATGTAAAAATAAAAACATTATTTAATCTCTTTTTCAATTTTAAATTTCTGGTATTCTATTTAATAAAAAATATTGAAATGTAAAGCTGGTATTAGTTATTATAAAATTTGTGTCAGTTTTATTTGTTCAATTTTAGTACATAAATAAAGAAATCTAGTTAAAATGTGTTTAATATTTATTTAAATCTAATCTACAAACAAAAATTACACTTTTTAACATTTCTCTAATAACAATGATAAAGAACTTGTTAACCAATCATTTTTAGTATATGTACATATTTTTAAAACATTTCTTACAATGTGTTCTTGTTCATACAATGTGTACGTGTTCTAATCCATATAACATAGTTTGTAAATTACAAAATATTTTTAATATGTAGAAATAGGCTAGCAGGCAGTCATCCTACTCTGAAGATGTGCCACTATTCATGAAATCATCACACTATACCAGGCTTTGGCACTCAAAATGTAAAAATAAAAACATTATTTAATCTCTTTTTCAATTTTAAATTTCTGGTATTCTATAAAAAGGCATATATACATTGACCTTTTAAAGATTTACTTACTTTACTAAGCCTGACCACCGGTACAACCAGCTTGCGCTTATTATTTCCAGTGTTTCTACAGTGGTTTTCGCTTTTCGTTTCAAATCTACTTGATTTTTTTCTTACATACTTTACATTATCCAAAACAAAGATTTATTGATCCAAACGTAAGAGTACGAGTGGCAAGAATTAGAATACCTATTTCTTTAAATTTATCTCACAAAGATTCTAAAGCAAACATGTATGTAAAGTATAATTTATAACTTATATTTATAATAAAACATAAAACAACTATTGCCGATTCTGATTAGCCCTCATCGCCTCCAGCAGTACCCGTATGTCATCAGTTTGCTGACGGACAAGCTCCAGAAGTGCATGCATCGTGCCAGCTAGTGTACGGGCTGTTTCTGCTTGCACCCTAGATGACTCTGCCATTATTAACGCAGCATTGGCAAGCTTGGACTCTGCTTCGACCCTTTTAGTCTCCAATTCTTTGAGCCATTCCGGGGTGATTCTAGATGAACCTAAAACAATGAAGAGTATAAATTAATTTATTAAGTTTATACATATTATAGGAATACTATAAAGAAATACTTTAAAAGGAATACTTAAAAGAAAAAGAAATTACATATATTGATTTACTACTAATTGCTAAACCTTTAAAATTTTGTTTTTTGAACATACTTGCAGTATTGTTATCTGTTCTTATTCTGCGACGAGGGCGATCAGCAATTGGTCGGCTCACTGGGCTTGTGATTCCGTCAGATTCTGTGAAATTATTGTAATTATTGTAATGTAAAAAATTTATTAAAAATTAATTTCATTAATATTGGAACTAAATACAATGTATATGAAATTAATGTGTGTATGAGGTTAATGTGTATGAGAATGAATAAATGTATTATATAATAAATTTTGGGTAGTGAAGATTATCTTACGAGTTTGTGGTGCTGGTGTTTGTAATGCTTGTTGCGGTAATTGCTGGGGAACTGTGTTATCACAACCAGTATCAGCATTATTTGACGAAACGGATGGCCCACTTTTTACGTAAGCTCTATCTAAAAATACAGGTATCTTTATGTACTTATAAAATTTTCGACTTCTATAGAATTACAGAAAATAAACAACTAACGAAAGATTCTATTTATTTACTTACAAACTTGAGCTGTATGACCCCTGCGTCAAGGAGAGTTCACAATAGGAGAAGAACTCACTATTGGTAAAATTTCTACCTCATCTGTAACATTTCAAAGTAGTTTTCATACATTGAAGACTATGAGATACCACATTAATAATGTTACAAATTAAATATTATATACCATGAGGAACAGCAACTTGCACAGAAAGTAATTCACTAGATGGCCCTTGCTCTTCAGCCAAACTGTGCTGAAAAATAAAAATATGTGTTAAAAGAATATGTTATGAATAGGAAAACATGATTTATAAGTCGTTGTCGAAACTTACAGATAAAGGAATTCTGTGTGTGAAACAACTGTTTTACTGATTTATTTTTCACTTCATAAACATCACAACCTCTGCAAGTTCTTTGCGGTCTGCCACTCACTAAAAACTGGTTCTCACTTTTTCAAAGAAACTGTAACATCCTGCAATGGCTAAAGTGTGGTCCTAAACTTGTTGAAGCACTTGGAAATCGTCGTACTGGCAGGCGATGCGATAGTTGTTGCAGATGTTTCGCAACAACACAGCACAGGTGTTAATTGTTGTTTTTCTTGTCAATGTGTTAAACTCGTCACAGATGTCTACAAACAGCTCCTTAATCAACCCTTGTAATGGGTTTTAAACTCAGAGTCAGACAGTTCCAGTGCCTGGGCTCGGTCCCGATTGCGAGGTCTTATTTAGCTGGATTTCTGGCTGCATCTTTTGTTTCTCCTTCAGGAATGGCTTCTAATACGAGCACTGTATGCGCCAATGTTATAAAAATACGTTTTACAGTTTATAAATTTACCCAAAACACCACTAGTCTCTCAGCGTTAAACAAGCAATCGGTAAAAAATCACCTTTGTTGTGATCGCTATTTGATAGTTCAAATTATTCGCTGATCGCGATCGCATTGCTGTCAAAAGCCTTACCTGATACGAAATAAATTGCAACAGTATGGAGATTTTGCGATTTCAATGCAATTATAGTTCCTTGATTGTTCGGCAGAGGCAGTACTGTCGCTCGATTGCTATCGTATCGTTTTTGGTGATACGTAATACGAAATTCCGATTTTTGCGCAATTTTTTCACAATTTTTGCTATCGTTTTGCTTTCGCGTGATACATGATAGCCCTGCGGAGCTGCATATTTTGTTCAATTACAAATATCCATCCCGAGTGGGAATTAGACCCGCGAGTGCCCGTGCGAACCACAAACAAAATATCAGACGGTCATGAGCTCATGGTAGTTTTTTTTTTTTTCTTTCTTTTAAATTCGATGGCAGATTATTTATTATATAAAGCTAAACAACTGAACTTACATTAAATATCAAAAAATTGATTTGCAACTAAATATAAAAATATATACTAAAACAATGAACCTAAAACTAATTATTGTGTTTGCTCGCAAACGAAAAAAAAAACCGACTTTAATCACATCGACAAATAATAAGACCAAAAAACAGTCAAGTAAATACGCGTTATCAAAGATTACTAAAAAGTTGTCATCAGATCTCGATCAAATTTTAACAAAACTACATGACAAGTATTCATCAAAATCGATAAACCCAGTAAAAAGTTATGCGGTTTAATACAACGTAGGTCGACAAAAAGTAGTCAAGTAAATTCGCATTATTAGATATAGCTGTAAAAGTACTTATCAGATCTCAATTTTTATTTGGGGCCACATGACACGCAACACCTTTCAATTAAAACAAAATTCATCGAAATCGGTCCACCCAGTCAAAAGTTCTGAGCTAACATAGATTAAAAAAAAAACTCAATGCACTCCGGGAGTGCCGGCAGAAGTGAAAACTTGATTATTAACGTTGTGCATTTTTGATTTTTTGGAATAGTTAGGGAATAATTTTGAACGAATTGCTTTTATCATCAATATAAAAGTACTATCATTATTTTATGTGGTAGAATACAATATTTATTTATTGCGCTATCGTACACAAACATTACAATTTATATTACCTACATTAAAATACATTATATTACATTAAAAAGTTTATCTCTCAGAAAAATCAACTTACATCCATAATTTATTAAAATATTTATTAAATAATGAGTTAATTATATATTAATTATTATTATATAATTATTACTATATATTTAATAATTAAATAATAATTATTAAATATCGACAATCGAAAGAAAACAATCGATTGTTCGATTAATCGATTTCGATGTTACAACAATACTCTCCAACCGTCTTACGAATTTTCGATCAGCCCACGTGTCCTGACGCGAGTTTCACAGTTTTTACCCATCCCACAAAAGTGCTCAACGCCGCTAAAGAAGTTTTCACTTCAAAAAATACAACCGATTTGAGAACCTCCTCCTTTTTTGGAAGTCGGTTAAAAATGGTAGTTAAACATCGGTAATAAAACACATATTATTACCTTCATAACATTCAATGATTTTCGCATATCGGTGACATTAAGAACTTTCAGCGTTTCCATCACATTTGAGTCTCGACTGTCGATTATGACCACCGTTCCGTTACAATAATCGTGAGCTTGGATATACTCACATTGCTGTAAATAAAAAATTAATTGAATGTTATTTGTTAAGAACCTCTTGATATGGTTGTCTGTTAATTATTTATTTTATTCCCATGCACAAATACCAATATTTGAACAAATATTTAATTTTTTAATGTGGCTGCTGCCGCTGGAATCATCTTACCATAAAGAAATATCGATAAAAGTCAAGTAATCCTTTTTCAAAACTTTTCGCTTTATTTTTTACTAAATAGATTCTGTAATGATCTGGTGTCATTTTTGGAAGAAAGACGCCTTGTCTAAAATGAAAAAGAAAAATATTGTTAAAAAGTAGGTATAATAAAAATATGCAAAAATAAATAATCTATGCTGTGCAGTAATTAAGTATTATATGTAAGTTTGAAATTAAACTACTATAGACAGCACCGCGGTTGCTTAAAACCGAATAAAATCATATTATCAAAAATTTCGATTGAGCGGGACATCGTCGTTCCATAGCTTAGTTGGCTAGAGCACCGACACGGTACGTCGGGAGTGCGGGTTCGAATCCCACTGGATCGAAATTTTGATATCATAATTATTACGATTTATGATTTACGTTTATATCTGTCTATTGTTAGTGTATATCTTGTTGGTGTTAAATAAATAAAATAAAATAATAAAAAACATTTTCGAATTTCCTCATGTGTGGGAAACACGAAACATAATACGAATTAAACTAATATTGAAAATTGACATAGTAATAAGATTTACGTAAATTGAATTTACAAATATTTAGGTAACTAGTCCACTTGCGCGTTTATTGGTAATCCTGCTTTCTGCTGTAGATGTCGATTTCTGACCTGAGCTTCGCTGTTATACCTATACATATATTTACACACTAGCTTCTGCGCGCGACTTCGTCGGCGTGGACTCCGCCCCTATTGGTCTTAGCGTGATGACACATAGCTTATAGCCTTCCTCGATAAATGGGCTATCTAACACTGAAAGAATTTTTCAAATCGGCCCAGTAGTTCCAGAGATTACCGCGTTCAAACTAACAAACAAACAAACTCTTCAGCTTTATAACATACTAGCTTCTGCGCGCGACTTTGTCCCCGTGGACCAATTCTGTCATAGGTACATGATTTGTGCGAAACTTGAACTGTTTACGCAGCGGAAGCTTACAAAAGGAAAAAAACCCCGATATTGAAACATTCTTCATTGGTGCTACGCTCCTATTGGTCTTAGCGTGATGATATGTAGCCTATAGCCTTCCTCGATAAATGGGCTATCGAACACTGAAAGAATTTTTCAAATCGGACTAGTAGATCCTGAGATTAGCGCATTCAAACAAACAAACAAACAATCAAACAAACAAACTCTTCAGCTTTATTATATTAGTATAGATTAGTATAGACATATAAAATATATGTAACTATAAGAAACACGAAGTTGTTTAGATAGCAACAGACGACCGTGGTCACATATTAAACACTAGCTTCTGCGCGCGACTTCGTCGGCGTGGACTCCGCTCCTATTGGTCTTAGCGTGATGATACATAGCCTATAGCCTTCCTCGATAAATGAGCTATCTAACACTGAAAGAATTTTTCAAATCGGCCCAGTTGTTCCAGAGATGACCGCGTTCAAACAAACAAACAAACAAACAAACAACCAAACAAACAAACTCTTCAGCTTCATATATTAGTAATAGCTGACCTGGCGAACTTCGTACCGCCTTTTTTTTTTTTCTTAAATATAATAATTACATATACCAAAATAAAATATAGCCTATCTTTCAAGTTGGATCAAACTGCACATGGTGTGGAAATTTGATTAAAATCGGTTAAGTGGTTTAGGAGTCAATTGAGGACAAACATTGTGACACGAGATTTATATATGTATATTAAGATAGATTAACATTTATTTACGGATTAATTTCTTTCGTTTTATTATTAAGTTTTAACATATCAATAGTCTAGACTACATAAACTTAAACATATTATCACTATATTTTTGGCAAAAATTGAATACTTACACATCATTTATAATTTTATAAGTTCTAACATCGTGTATTTCGAAAAACTCAGGATATATTGTTCTAAAAGTACATATTCTGTCGAGCTTGACTTTAGCTCTTTCCACAGATCCTTTGGATATGATTATTGTTCTCTCCAAGTAGTCTCTAGCTGTAAAGGAAAAGTAAATAATTATAATTTTTATTTTTAAAATCTAAATCTCTACTGTTATTTTATAACTAACTCGGACTCGCGGCTAGCGGCTAGCTGGGACTCGCGGTTTTACCCTTGCAGTTTTCGATTCCATCAGAATTTAAGGATGAAAAATAGTCTGTTATTTTTTTTCACGTTTCATTACAATCAAATCAGTCAGTAGTAGTTTTTGCGTGACCAATCAACAAATATCCATCCATCTATCCCGGGAGTCGGCAACCCGCGGCTCGCGAGCCACATGCGGCTCTTTGGATGTGAAGCTGCGGCTCTTTAGTTCCAAACGCAAATATTATTGATTTTATAAACAAAGAAATTAAAAATCGTTCTGAATCTATTAACGAGGATTACGCGCCGATTCTATCTCAGCGACTTATACTTACTTTTTTTTTCACCTCCTCCCCCGTGACACACATCATCACGGTCGTTAACAGGGTTACCACGGCTATTACACAGTTGCAGGTGGAAGATATTCAACTTACTTCTGCCTTATCACTTGCTATCGATGAGTCATGCGACAGAAAAGACACGGCACAAGTTGTACTTTTTGTCAGATATATGTCTTCCCAAGGTCCCAAAGAAGACCTTTTAGGATTGCTCCTCGACCTTACAGCTCTCGGGACAAACTAGAGGGGAAGATAACCCAATGGTGTGCAAAAATGTCTTGAAGACAATGGGATCAATTTAAATAAAATCGTTCCAATAGCAACTGATGGAGCCAGAAGTATGACAGGGAAACATAAAGGGGCAACAACGATTCTTCAGAGCAAAATAAAACACGAAATTCTGAAGTTTCACTGCATAATACACCAAGAAGCGCTTTGTTCCCAAACATTTCCAGCCGAAATAGCTGAGGTTATGAATTTACGCTTCAGCATACCATGGGTGGGACATCAAGGAAAATTATTTATTATTATTATTATTTACTGTATGTCAAAACTGGTAAGACGCATTGCTCGAAGGCTTTTGTCATCAAGCACTGCGGAATCTTGGAAGTGAAGTTTAATTCGTTATGACAAATAATTGAAAAATAGTGAACATGCAGTGGCTAAGCTAGCTTAACTTGCGCCCGGGGCACAATACCTTTTTAGCGCCCCCTTTATTTCTCGCGCCCGGAGCTCGATAACGTTTTAGCGCCCCCCTTATTTCTCGCACCCGGAGCTCGATAACTTTTTAGCGCCCCCCTCAATCGAAAACTATATAATATGTCCAGAAATGTTTAGTTTTGCGGATCATTTGGCGCCCCTTTGTGAGTAGCGCCCGAGGCATTATGCCCTTGCCCACCCCTCGCTACGCCACTGTGAACGTGCTAATTATTGTAATTTATTTCAACGACATCAAAATGTTGCTTACTTCATAAAATAATTTAAACATAATGAAACATTGTAAATAAATAAATAAATAATAAATATCTACAACACACACACACACACACACTGTCGTCTGTTCCTACAGTAAGCAACTTAATGCTTGTGATATAGGTAACAGCCGACTGGTATAGCTACATATATTTTTTTTTCGATTAACATACATATAAATACTACATATATAAATAAATATATATTACACCCAGACTCGGGGTGGGAATCGAACCGACAACCCCCGAAGCAGAAAGCAGGGTCTCTACAAACTGCGCCAACGCATATATTATCATACAACAAAAGTGATTTTTTTGCCACTTTTTAACCGATATTAATATCAATGTACCTACTGTTGTTTACCTAGTCAATGGTACGGAACCCTTCGTGCGCGAGTCCGACTCGTACTTGGCCGATTTTTTATTATTTTTGTGGCATTATATTTTTATTATATACCTAAGAAATGAAAAGAAAATAGCTGAGAATGTTAGAATTTACTAATTAATGATTGTGCTGCACCAGATAAAAATTCTGCTAATACAGTTAAAAAATATAATATTATAATTTCAAAAATATTATTACTATAATATATAGATTGGGTACTCACAAAAGTCTTTTTTCATAAAATGAGGTTGCTTCTGTATCCAATCTTCTAATAGGTTGATAGCATCCTCAATTCTTCCTGGTTTTTCCAAATCATATTGTTTTCTGATAAACTCGAGAGTGTTTGTATTGAACTCGATAAAATTATCTTTTGGTATTGTATCCATAACTGTGTTTACGTGTGTTACTATCAAAGCTTAAAGATTGATTCTGTAGAACTCGCCCGACCGGTTGGTTTAAATATCTGCTTAAAATTATTGAAAAAAATTGATATACGCGAGTATACATATATGTAGAGTATTGTGCAAAAAATGTATATTTTCTTGACGTTCATTAAGTGTTAAGCTTATAGCAAAATAAGTGTTTTCTTTTAATTTCAATAAAATTTTATATTTCACCTTTCTTATTTTTGAAGTGGAGCTTCTTTAGGCGCATGAGGGGTAAAATTTGAGCGACCGGTAACGCGGCAACTCTTCTCAGGTCACACGATCGCGATTTAGCCTGTAATATCCCACTGTTGGGCATAGGCCTTTTCCCCATGTAGGAGAAGGATCGGAGCTTAATCCACCACGCGGCTCCAATGCGGGTTGGCGGATATACGAGTATCTCCTACTATGAGTAACGATCGCTATCAGGTGTACATGATAACAACCGGGACCGACGGCTTAACGTGCTCTCCGAGCCACTGTGGGGAGACCCACAAGGACTACATAAACACCCAGACCACGGCAAACATCTGTATGGCCAATACAAATGTTGTCGTGTGCGGGGATCGAACCCGCAACCGCCCGCGCAACAGCCAGTCGCAATCCAGTGCTGTGACCGCTGCGCCAACGCGGCGTCGACTTAGGTATAAATCGTAAAATATCCATCCTACGAAAAAATTTATAGGGACCAAATTGTAGAAAATTTAATTTTAAACAACTGTTGTAATTACTATTTTTCGTGTAAATTTGAAAATAAACGAGTTATTCAAGATACAAAAAAATAACCCTTTAAATCAAGATGGTCGATCAAGCAACCAGTCTGGTACCCCTACTTTTTGAATTTAGACTACCAGTGACCCCCCCCCCCTCCAACGAATTCCGCATAAAAATATCTGCTTCCAATTTTTGTAAATCTAAAATACTAATTCGACTGGGCTAATATGATTACAATCAGTGCCAACTCGGCACTTTATATTATAACTAGCTTCTGCGCGCGACTTCGTCGGCGTGGACTCCGCTCCTATTGGACTTAGCGTGATGATACATAGCCTATAGCCTTCCTCGATAAATGGGCTATCTAACACTGAAAGAATTTTTCAAATCGGCCCAGTAGTTCCAGAGATTACCGCGTTCAAACAAACAAACAAACAAACAAACAAACTCTTCAGCTTTATACAGGGTGTCCCGCGATAAAGTGCAACCCCGAAAGAGGGTGAAACTAGACCATAAAATATCGACAAAAAACAGAAAAAAATTAAAAAAAATTAAAAAAAAAAATTATTTTTTTTGTTGACGAATTAAGATTTTTATATAGCTTACGTACCCTCTTTGTGCAAAAAATGATGATTTTTGTACGTGTTTTTTGGGATACAGGCGTAAATTTTTTTTTATTTGAATGGCAATATGGTAAGAAATAATAATAAATCATAAAATTTCCTGGTATTGGGGGCATAATTCTGAGAAAATAGAGATCATTGAAAAAAACAGTCATAAAAAATGGATTTTTTTTCACAAGAAGCATAGTTAAAGACATAATGCCACTTTTTTGCGAGCTAATTTTTATTTTATCCTTACTGCCAAGTACGTGGCCTAATATTTTATTTTATTTTAAAGTAATCGACCTACTACATTGGAAGAAATCATCATTTTTTGTACATAGAGTCTACGTAAGATATAAAAAACTTAATTCGTCAAAAAGAAATAAAATATTTTTTTCAAAAAGTTTTTTCTATGTTTTTTGTCGATAAATTATGGTCTAGTTTCACCCCCATTCGGGGTTGCACTTTATCGTGGGACATCCTGTATATTAGTATAGATTAAATTTTATTAATTATTTTTGTATGTTAAGCAACAAGTTTAGTTTACATATAACCTCGCGGGCGTGTGCACTCATAAGCCATCTTTATCATATTTTAATTATCATTTATTTTATTAATAAACATTTTCGTCTATCATTCCGTGTATCATTTAAAGTTGTGTAGAACGCCGTACAGCTGTTATATTACAACGAAGTTTTTGCATTGTATACTGCGATACCTCATTTCAATTATCCATCCTTAGGGCCTATGCAAACCACGTTTTTTAAACGCGCGTGTCCTGCGATACAAACGCGATGCAAACGCGCGTTTGTATCGATACAGACGCGCCGTCGACGCACGTTTGAATCGATACAAACGCCAACAAACTACTCTGTAGGATACAAACGCGCCGTTGACGCGCGTTTTAGTAACGCGCGTCGACGGCGCGCTTAAAAAACGTGGTTTGCATAGGCCCTTACATTAGCGATAAATCAATAATTACATACAACTGAAATAAACAACAATAACACACCTGGTATTATACCGTATTAGCCTAAATATATTATTTAATATAGTATTCTTTCATCTGTTTTTCCACAGCAATCAAATTAGACACAAATACTGTCTGCTACACTTACGTTTCAGCACTCGTTATGAGCTGTTAGAGTAGGTATATACGTTATTTTTTCCACACTCATAAATTACAACAAATGTGATGATGTCTGGTGTATCATACTGAGAGGCCATAAAAGAGGGAAGAAAGATGTGAATGTCAGTTTAGGGCGATAAAGAACTGAAAATATACGTGATAATAGAGCGACACGGCTATTGTAATAAAAAAATCAATGATTTAATGTTTGAGTACCTACTTCTTCTAGCTTTGAAAATGACATTGCGACTAATACTCGATTAAAGATTAGGACAAGTTAAATTATATCGCTAGCTGTGGATATTTTCTGAAAAAGACCACTGTGTAAAATTAAAATTGTGTTATTTTTAATATATGTGTAGGAGACCTGCGTGATTTCACCGATGGTTTATTTTAAATATCATTACCCTTCTATGGTATTTAAAATTAAATTAGGTAAACACGACTTCATCCATAACCCATAATATGTTTTTAAATATTCCTCCTAAAATAGTAGTCTAGTTGGCGTCTAGGAAGGTATAGGTTAAGCGTATGTAGGTATAGTTACGCTCAAGGTAACAATAAAAGAAACACTTTTATTATTATTACAATGTTATAGAAGTTTTTCCATCATAAATTTTTTCTATACAATACAACAATTAATGTAATCTCCCACACCTTAACCTATTATAGATAACTATAACTATTTACGATTTATTTAAAACATTATTACTTTTATAACTTAAATTTATTAATAAGGTTTTTTAAGGTTTCTGCCTTTTCCACTGTACCTACCTTAGACGTTTTATCTCGAAATTAATAATAATATTAAGTTTTAAACTAATTTATGCCTTTATTAAGTGCGTGACAATTAAAGTTTCAAAGGTCATAAAATATTTTTTTTCTTTGTATTTCTAGACAATATATCTCTTTTTCCAAACTAGTAAGGTTATCTAGAAGAGACACTAAGGCATAAGGACGCCCTATACTGCTTGCTATTTCTGCATCTAAAGTTTCTTTTTATGTCAATATTGTTTTAAGTGTTTTGTTTCTTTCGATGGTGTCCAATAAAGAATAATATTATTTTTCTAATGTTTACGCGAATTTCACTTATTATAATAGACCCATACCCATTTAACTGAGGTAGGGCACAGTAGGAAATTTTCTGCTCAAAATATAGAGCAGCCCGACTGGGGTAATATCTCCACCTTACAGAAGACCACAGCTAAATAATACTGTTTTCAAGTAGTATTGTAGAGCTCTTGGGGAGATTGGGGATAGGGTCGGCAACGCGTTTGCAACGCTTCTGGTGTTGCAAGCGTCTATAGGCTACGGTAATTGCTTCCATCATGGGAGGACATGGTTCAATACAACAACTCTGTACATGCATATTACTTTTGTACGTTTCCTTACTCTACATTTCATATTACATTGTAATTGTTTCTTGTAGATCAATTAATTTCAATCCTTTTTTTAGCTATTATCGCATCAGTAAATACAAAAATCGACAATCTTTTTCAATAAATCCATGTCTATTTCCATAATTATGAAAGGATTCATCCGATCTCCACAACAGAAGAATGGCTAATATTTATAAGCGATTGTTTTCTTTGTGAAATCAAACCCTCGTATTCGAATGAGCATCCAATCAACTCCTGCCAATAAGAATAAGAGTGAAGGAATTGTTTGAATACAAATATGTAAATCGAAACTGAAGGAATATAATTTACATATTTGTAAATAAATATGAAAAATATTAACTCGAAGATTGAGATTCATATGTAGGTATGATTCATGTGTATAATAATATATATTAAAACGCTAACGTTAAGATGTTTGCCTTCATTTTTAGAATAAACCTCACAATTAATCCACATAAATTATACAATTTTTTGTTCAATTTCAAATCAACTCACGTATAAATATTTTATTGTAATTTTGTAAAGTGATAATTATTATACTTATTTAGTGCGAATTATTCGCACGGATATAGCTAGTTTTATTTAATATGACTATTATATCACCAATTTTACTAAGAAAATCTTTTAGTTTTAATTATAAAAACAATTTAAAATATAAGAACAAAACACGGTTGTCTGTTCTTAAGGAAGCAGCTGTCATTCCCTATCTGTTTTAAGTAACACCCGTATGACATGTAAGTGTTTGTATATAACTAATACATAATATATAAAATATATCCACCAGTCGTGGTGCGGGAATCAAAAACAACCCTGGGGCTGAAGAAATTGCTAACTGAGATTAGGCCACTCAGATTGTAGTTACTAGTTAGGTATATCACGTACCGAAACGAAACAAATTATTTCAAATTCTGGTTTTAATTCGTTCAACCAAGTACTTTCAAAAGTCCAAATTTGAATAAGCGTGTTGTTCAGAAACTGTCGGGTCTATTTATATTTTTGACATATAATTATGAGATTACAATATAAGTAAGTGCAAGATGATTCGTCATATTGCAAGATTCTCTACCATAGCTTTAAAACGTTTTCATTGGTTGGGGTGCATGTCGGTCACCTCCTCGTGGTGCACCCTTTGCAACGGGACGGGCAATAGTATCGCAGTCGCGGTACTGCTACTCGTCGCGGCTAACGACTGACTCGAGGGGTGCGCTCCGGGTACTGCTCGACCCGTGGATGGTTTTTGGTCAGTAGGAGTTTGACATAACCCTCTGGTGCCCTCGCGCCGGAGGGTATCCATGATGGATTTTCCCCACGTAAAAAAAAGGTGTATGTTGACGCCGCGTTGGCGCAGCGGTCACAGCACTGGATTGCGATTGACTATTGCGTGGGCGGTTGCGAGTTCGATCCCCATTCCCCGCACACGACAACATTTGTATTGGCCATACAGATGTTTGCCGTGGTCTGGGTGTTTGTGCAGTCCTTGTGGGTCTCCCCTCCGTGCCTCGGAGAGCACGTTAAGCCGTCGGTCCCGGTTGTTATCATGTACACCTGATAGCGATCGTTACTCATAGTAGGGAATATATCCGCCAACCCGCATTGGAGCAGCGGCAGCGTGGTGGATTAAGCTCCGATCCTTCTCCTACATGGGGAAGAGGCCTATGCCCAACAGTGGGATATTACAGGTTGAATCGTGATCGTGAATCGTGAGGTGTATGTTAATGTGGTAAAGTTAAATGACTACAAAAAGAGGAGACCTAAATACAATTATGTTTCTAATAATTATGTCGTTGGATATTGTTAAGAAAAAAATAAATTAAAAGTAGTCTTGTTTCTCACTTTGGCTTGTAAAATTAGGTAATATATAATTTAGCAGGATAATACTTTGTCGATACAGAAAGTTTCTCAGAGAAATTCTAGGAAATATGTGCTTAATCCGCTCTTTTCTTTCCACTAACAGAAGATTATACACCATACTGGGATACTTTCAGGCTCTTATATTATAGTAGATGTATTTTCAGAAGTAAATTTTGTACTTTCATTTAACCCTTAATTAGGCGCATTAAGAAAATCACGCAATTAGTCGCATGGGGTCTCGAGTGACCCCAAACCAAAATTGAGAAAGGAGTGTGAGAAATAAATAAAACAAAGTTTGGATGATAAAAAATATTAAAGTTCCTTATTATCCTTAACTTTCATAGACACAAATATAACTCTTACTTAAAATTTAAACATAAAATAACAAATTTCTAACTTCTCTTAAAACTACAGAATTTTTGGCTTAGCCGTTTAGTTTATTTTAAAAAAAATTAATCAGACTCATTAGCAGATTCTTTTGTTCTGTATCCGACGCAGTATACTCTAAAGTGTTGTAAACATATAAATTTACAACACTTATAACATTTGATTGGCACTGTTTTGTCGTTCTTCTTAGGACACGGTGAACAACGCCTGCGCTTAGCTGTTGACTGATGCACCGTCTTGTTCACTTCATGTGCTTCACGAAGTTTTTTTTTGTTGACGAAGGAAGAGAACGATGCTATACGGTACTTTTAGTGACTTTCTACAAGTTCTGCTACTAATTTTAAAAAAATACGTCTTGAATGTGTAATATTCTTATTAGCATTTTATCTGTGTATGACAAATACGTTCATCATCATCATCATTTCAGCCTATCGCAGTCCACTGCTGGACATAGGCCTACACAAGTTCGCGCCAAAAATGACGTGAACTCATGCGTTTTGCCCATAGTCACCACGCTGGGCAGGCGGGTTGGTGACCGCAGGACTGGCTTTGTCGCACCGAAGACGCTGCTGCCCGTTTTCGGCCTGTGTATTTCAAAGCCAGCAGTTGGATGGATATCCCGCCATCGGTCGGCTTTTTAAGTTCCAAGATGGTAGTGGAACTGTGTTATCCCTTAGTCGCCTCTTACGACACTAACGGGAAGAGAGGGGGAGGCTAAATTCTTTGCCGTAGCCACACAGCAAATACGTTGATGTCACATAACTTTAGAAGATGACAAAATATAGCTAGCTTTTTGTTCTTCTTCCACCATTATAACTAGCGCAAAGTTAGTCATTGGAATCGACGCCACTTTTAGCCACCGATGATTCAGGTATAACTTGACTATCTTCGAACCCTTCAATTTTACTATCAGAATCATGGGAACTATTAGTGTCGTTTACAAATCCGTCTTCCGAAGCAGAACTAGCAACATCACGCTCATCATCGGACACCCCCAGCCATTCCAATAACTGCCTATCATTAGCCAATTCAAAAATCAATAAACTGAAAATAAAAGGAAAAGTCTATGTAAATAAACATAAAAATTGATAAATTAAATAACCGGTATAAAAATACACATATAATAATAAAAATAATTACCAAAAAATAATAAAAAATAAAAAATTACCTCTGCCAAAAAAAATCACGTAAGTGGTCGCATGGGGTCAGCGCTCTAGAGTACAGAGGCAAGCCCATATGCGTAGATGTTCTGGAAGCGACTGACTTGCCTACCCTGAAGGAAGTTAGGAAGCTACAGAGAGCGTGGGCGCGCTCAAATCTCTCAAAGTTATATATTTTTCAATTTGAAATGGCCGTGACCCCATGCGCCTAATTAAGGGTTAAAGTAAAACAAACTATGAGAGGGTTAATTTCCTTTGTATCGGCGTTAGCTCATAAATTCCAGTGTAGATATATTATATGGCCATATTTTTTCACTACTTATGTATTTCTTTTATTATTCTCAAAATTATTTGACGCCAAACTATAAAAAATGAATTAATGTATCCAGATATTTGTTTTTGTGTCAATAAAGGCTTTGCATAATTCATACTAAGATAAAAATTTATAATCTTGAATTAAATAAATAAGTAGATATTTTAAACTGAGGTAAACTACAAAATAATTGTTAAATAACGTTGTAGAAATATTTACTATTTATTTAATTTTTTTTGTAGATTTCTTTATTTTACAGATAATTACTAAACGAACTGAAACTTAGCACTTGTACAGTACAAACAAAATAATCGATACTTCATTGCTCAAAAGTAATTAAGTAATTTTTCACAAAAGTAATAACAAAAAATCCATGCACGGCGACTTAACGACAAGCATAAATTGCTAACGACATTTAGTAATAGTACCGACTTCTTATCGAAATCAATACTTCCGACTATAGAACTTTTCAGTTGGGTCTTGGACCATGGCAATAAATGGCGATCTGTCGTTGATAAAATGAAAACATTGCATTTTCAAAAAAATTGTATCGAATTCTAATCAAAAGAAACGACATTCGAAATTTAAATACCTTATTCAAAAATTGAATCGAACTGTAATATTTAAATTTTTCGAAGTCGACAAATAGCATTCATACACTAAAAATTTGCTTCTTTTAGAAGTCGTCTAATAATTCCGGGTTGTATTGCATAAACGATTTCACAATAAGAGCCAATATTACGGAGGGCACGAATTCCGTTGACAGGTGCGAGTAGGGCGTATTCGATTCGTGCATAATATTCAATTTGGGTCCCGTCAGCTATTACAAGTGCCCAACATATTGGATGTTTTCGACCAAGAGCTACTTCGTTAATATTTGTTTATTCACGTTATTTTATGTCTTGAGGTTTATAATTACACTAGCTTCTGCGCGCGACTTCGTCGGCGTGGACTCCGCTCCTATTGGACTTAGCGTGATGATATATAGCCTATAGCCTTCCTCGATAAATGGGCTATCTAACACTGAAAGAATTTTTCAAATCGGACTAGTAGGTCTTGAGATTAGCGCGTTCGAACAAACAAACAATCAAACTCTTCAGCTTTATTCTATTAGTATAGATTACACATGATACAGTATTTCTATGGTTGTTTCAACTAGCAACAATAATTGATTTTGGGTAGTGTTTTAGGATACCTACTTCAGTTTGAACATCGGTCATGGGTCTTTGCAAATAATTTACTTGATCGATCCTGAAAAGGTTATATACATATACTCGTAAAATAAATTGAAAATAACATTTCTATAACCCAAACTAAAAAGTGATATTTAGATAAGTTAACAACAGTCGAACTAGTTAGAACTGAATTTAGGTAATTTTACTTTTATGCGAATTTGTAATGCAAAACTGTGCAACAAAGCTAAAGTTCTTGACTTATATTGTTTTAGCCGAAAGACAATGTTATAAGTTAAGTTGAATTTTATACAGTGAGTGAGTAAACACCAAGTTTCCGTTTTGGAATATTAAAAATTAAGCGTTTGAATGCTACGTTAATATTGTGCATCGTTATGTGAAAGCAATATATGAACATTAACTTATTTGATTGTAAGTGTCTATATGTAAACGATTACTATTGCGGCCTAAAAGTGTTATTTATTTTCAAAGAAATTTAAGAAATTATTAATCTTGTGGGTACCTTTTTCGGGTGTACTTACGAAAAGCTCTTACCACCGATCTATCAAAAATTTTGTATACTAACGTATTTTGACCTCTTAATCACGAATATCATAACGAAACTTGGCACAAACTAAATAAAAATAAAAATAAAATAACCATAACCGATAACCCTAACAAAAATTTGCGCAAACGCCATTTTGATTAGAATGACATAATATTCTAATAAGATTAGTAAGATTGTGTGCTAGAATATAGATATAGAAAGCCGAAAAATACCCAAAACCGAAGCACCCGGTGTCACGTGGTCTTGGTCTGTACAACGCCTTCCTAGAGTGGTTCTGTAGAGAGCCGGAGCGGCTAAGCTCAGCCGCTCCTCTACGCATTCATTCACGCGTTTTCGCACGGCGGGCGAGGGCTGCCCTCCCTCCGCGCCGGAGCGCCAAGCGTTATTCTAGCCTCAAAAATGGTAGGTTAATTTTTTTTTTTGTAACGAAATTAATGTTTGGATCTGGTGCCTGCAGTGGTGGTGAATATGCATGAACGGAATAGATTTTCTATACAAATAAATCAATGGTAAGCTCTAGCTTTTCGTATATATTTTTTGTGAACCTCCATCAAAAAATGTCACGAGCCGCCACTTGTACCTACATAAATTAAACTGTAGTTATGTGTGTGTAGACATCTAAAGCACTTTGACTATCATTTTAGAATTAATATTCATTAATTTTATTATAGTTAACGGGGTCACTCGTCGCCCTGGTTTTACACGGGTAGTCACCATACATACATATACTATTATTATATTCCTCGTTATAAGCATGATAAATTATTTTAAAAGATCACAAACTGAACCAGTGGTTACTGTAGGATGGGGGCCTGGTTTTAATTTATTAATTTCGTTAAAATCCATAAAATTCCTCGAAGGAAGTAATAACTTTGACTACGGACGAAACCTTTGATAAAAGTTCCGCAAAATTCCTTGCATTTACGTCAGTATGCTTTAACAGTAACAAAGGTTCGATGCTTATTAAAATTTCTTTAACGGTTTCACTTTAAGTAGAAAAAGGGGATAAACTTCCGAAAAGCTCATAACGCCGATCGGTCTGAAATTTGGTATACTAACGCCTGGTTTCCCAAAGGCTGATCAACTTCAACGCAAAAATTAACTAAACATCTGTCAAATAGTCCGGGTTCCTTAGTACGTTTTTTTCACTTGATTACTATCAACCTAATTTTCCGGGAGTAGCTTCATTTTGATGAGACGAACAAGGAGGTTTCAACCTGTGCTATCGTAGTCTAATTATACATCACGATCACGATTCAGCCTGTAATATCCCACTGTTGGGCATAGGCCTCTTCCCCATGTAGGAGAAGGATCGGAGCTTAATCCACCACGCTGCTCCAATGCGGGTTGGCGGATATATTCCCTACTATGAGTAACGATCGCTATCTTGTACACCTGTACAAGATAACAACCGGGACCGACGGCTTAACGTGCTCTCCGAGGCACGGTGGGGAGACCCACAAGATCTGCACAAACACCCAGACCACGGCAAACATCTGTATGTCCAATACAAATGTTGTCGTGTGCGGGGATCGAACCCGCAACCGCCCGCGCAACAGCCAGTCGCAATCCAGTGCTGTGACCGCTGCGCCAGCGCGGCGTCGTAATTATACATATATTCATTATTTATTAATGGTCACAGACAATGTACGACTTCTTTTCCAATACTTAAAATATTAATAAAAAATTCACTTAGTTTTAATCTTTCTATTTGAAATATTTTTCACAAATCTAATGGTAGGTTATACATCTGTCTAGGGTGATAATCAAGCTTCTCTGCCCGACGGTAAGCGAATACCGCAGCCAACGGTTGGACGGGCGCTTGCTGGAAGTACAAGGGGCCTAACAAGCGCGTTAAATTAATGCGTTTCAAAAATATTTTGATCACGTAAATATTTAATGTGATGTTTAATTATTCAAACTGTTTGTTTAAAAAACCAGTTTGCATAATTTCAACACCATTTTCTATATAATATTAAAGTTATATTGACGAAGGATGAAACTGTTTTCTTTAACTTGGAAAGTATGATCCTTCATTTATATTTTGCTTTCCATCACAGTTTTCCTTATTTGGTTCACAAACAAACTTTGAAATTGCTTTTACTTGAAATCTTTATAAATAAATATTACTTTACGCAGGCAGATTTCGGGTGATTTGTGTTATTTTTATTTTTATCGACTGCTCGGTATATTGTTACGAAAACATTTACATATTTTGTATTACTTACTTGTTTATTTATATTTATAACCTATAACATACAAAGTAAATTTACAAAAAAAAATATCGGTAAAAAATCAAATAACCCATAATCATTCCTATATTACGTGAAAAGTTTCGAACAGACAAACTTAAGATCAGTTCTCAGTATCTTGTAGTTAAAATTATCTAAAATTAAAATATAGCCAATGTAATAGACACTACCAAAAAAATTATTGCTACGTGTTAAAATGAGACCAACCATGGACATAATCGTTACAAGTGTAAAAAAAAAACCGGTCAAGTGCGAGTCGGACTCGCGCACCGAGGGTTCCGTACAAACCTGCAGGTATATAAGTAAAAGTTATGGTATTTTGCTGCTAAATGAAATCCGTAACATTACAATATGGAAAGTTGGAGGAGCATAAATTTAAGACAAAGGTATCTTTATCTTTTCATTAATCCTTTAATTTATATAAAATAAAATAAATAAATAAAATAAAAATCGCCTTTATTTCTATTACTATTAAAATTTCAATTAATACTAGCGTAAGTATTCTTACTTTAAACATATGTATGTATATTAACATATGTATATATTTATTCTATACTCGTATAATTAACTCGTCTACATGTTTATAACATCACTTAATTAATATTGGTACTAGTAATAGTCGCCTCTGCGGCGTAGGCCTCTCCTAAACATTTCCATGTATCCCTTTCCCGTGCTTTCTGTATACACAGCGGTCCACATAATTATCTGGTTGAAGATATCTCTCCACCTTTTAATTGGTCTCCCTTTTTTCCTTGACCTGTCTCTTGGTAGGAAAGTTCTTTTATCGAAGTTATTTATTTACAAATTTTTTAGTCACTATTTAGAAATCTGGTTCAAAAATACTTTGTTACTATTAAGTATTAAATTTGAACCATATTATATATAGTAGATATTTATTTATTATTTATTTATTTATTTAATTAGTCCCACAGATGATGTAACATTTATTTTGTAATTTAATTCGAGCCTTTTTGACCTTTGTACCTGTTTTCAAGTTTGTATAAAACATGTTTTCCTAAATTTATTTTTATTATTGTCTGCTATTTTTTAAACATATATATTTTTTAATGTCTAGAATTCTCATTACAGTGTTAATATTACTTGATTTCATTAATCATTTCAATACTGCTTATTTTGACTTACTACTAGCTATACTTGGTTCTCTTAACATATCTCCTAAGGTGTCTGACTGGTTTCATAGTTACTTGCATGGTCGCCGGCTACGAATACATATTGAAGAACTTTCTTCATTCTGGTCTAGAATCAACGCTGGCGTTAAAGATAAATATATAATATGTACCTCTTCGCTTAAATGATAGCCCAACTTTGAAGATACCTTCACATTCGTCTTCCTTTTATTCTAAATCTTTCACTATTGAAGCTTATCGTCTTTGGAACTTATTGCCACTGTCTAACGCGCTCAATCTTTAATGACATTTGAAAAACTTGTTAAGAAAATGTACTTATCAATTAAGCAACTTTATTTTATTATTTATTATTTTTCATGAAGTTACGTTATGTTGTTATGTCATTCGTCTTAATCTATCAATTTGCTTATAGTGTATATACGTATGTATGTATGTATTTATATATTTGTGTATACATATGAGTAAACTTATATGTACATATGTGTCATTAAATATAGCATCTATTGTTATATAGTTATTTATTTATATCTGATTTTTATTTTATATTGTTCCTTTTTTACAAAATTTTGCGCCCTTCCCCTAGTTTATATGCAAGTCCTATGCCCAAAGGTTGCCTGGAAGAGATCGCTGTGTTAGCGATAAGGCCGCCTGTTGCAATTGATGCAAGTTTATTGTTATAAATTCTATGTATTGTTCTTTTGTGTATTGGTGTGCAAAAAGAGTTAGTAAATAAATATTACTTTGCAAAGTTTTATAATTGAAAAACAAAGCAGAAATAAATAACATTACACATACTATTTCTGTGGTTGCGATGTAACTATACATTTAAGGTTTTCGTAATTTTTCCTGTATCTGTGCTATAAGACGTTGCTTTATACCTGAAGATATTAGGTCGACGGGAAGTATTCTTTAGATTTTTATTCCCTTGTCAGTTGTTTGCTAGTTTCAATATATGCGGTTTAAATTGCTGTTTCTTTTGATATCGTGGACATAGAAGTTTGATTTTGTTACAGCTTAGAGTTATTATAGACGTGAGTATTTGATATGAATTTCAATTTAATACTTTTACGCGTTCAAGAGAAAAGTGGTATTAAGTGTAAAATTATTAAAATATTTTTTTTTTATATGTAGTAACTAAAAATTTACACTTTTCGCAATTTTTCCTGTATCTGTGCTATAAAACGTTGCTTTGTACCAAATTTCAAGATTCTGACTTCACGGGAAGTACCCTGTAGGTTTTGATTCCTTTGCGACTATTTTCGATGAAAATATGCGGCTTAAATTGGTTTTTATTTTGATATCGTTGACATAGAAGTTTGATTTTGTTACAGCTTAAAGGTATTATAGACCTGAGTATTTGATATGAATTTTAATTTAATACTTTTACGCGTTCATGAGAAAAGTGGTATTAAGTGTAAAATTATTAAAATATTTTTTTTATATGTAGTAACTAAAAATTTACACTTTTCGCAATTTTTCCTGTATCTGTGCTATAAGACGTTGCTTCGTACCAAATTTCAAGATTCTGACTTCACGGGAAGTACCCTGTAGGTTTTGATTCCTTTGGGACTATTTTCGATGAAAATATGCGGCTTAACTTGGTTTTTCTTTTGATACCGTTGACATAGAAGTTTGATTTTGTTACAGCTTAAAGGTATTATAGACTTGAGTATTTGATATAAATTTCAATTTAATACTTTTACGAGTTTATGAGAAAAGTGGTATTAAGTGAAAAATTATTAAAATATTTTTTTTATATGTAGTAACTAAAAATTTACACTTTTCGCAATTTTTCCTGTATTTGTGCTATAAGACGTTGCTTCGTACCAAATGTTAAGATTCTTAGTTCACGGGAAGTACCCTGTAGGTTTTGATTCCCTTGAGAGTGTCGAAAATTTGCAGCATAAACGGCTGTATCTTTTGATTGCCTTGGCTTAGAAGTTTAATTTTTTTACAGCTTTAAGAGGCAGCAGATCTGAGTATTTAATATAAATTTCAGCTTGATGCCTCCACGCGTTTCTGAGAAAAAGGGTCTTGACAGACAGACGGACAACAAAGTGATCCTATAAGGGTTCCGTTTTTACCTTTTGAGGTACGGAACCCTAAAAATTGACTATGTGCATTGTGATCAGTTATTTATTGTATTAATATTGTCCAATATTACAATAGGCTTTGAACAATATTTATTAAGTCTAAAAAATAGAAAAATTTAAATTTGAATCAGAAATTCATCATGGAAATTTCACTTTGTTAATTTTGTTCTGTGCTCACTTAAGCGGTACCTGTATCCGCGAATTCTTCCTTAATTGCTATAGCTAATAATTCTGTAAGTTTAAGTATCTGTGCCACCTTTATATGAATCATACATACAGGGGTTTCTGTACACTCTGGATTTCAAGATATTGTATATATGTTAGTGTCCTTTCTCCGAAGAAAACTGTAACAAGTAGTCTTAGCTCACAGTATAGATGTAAACCATGACAAGCTTTTAAAAAAATTAAGAGTGACACGTGACCAAGATACAGTTAGACGAAATGAAATTAATTACAATTTTTTGTACACGGAAATTTAGTTTTAAAGAGTTTACCAAATTTTTATAACACAACTAATAAAATACTTGTTAAAAAATACTTGTTAAAAATACTTGTTAAAAATACTTGTTAGAACATGGTATGAACTTAAAGTGCTATGTTATAAATTTTAGAGACCCATCTGAAAAAAAGTTTCAGTAACAAGGTGAGACTTAAATGAGTTAACGTTATCTTCCCTAGCGGGGTGCGAAAGAGTTAATGAAATTGTATAAATGTATATCTTAGGCTTCAGATACAGTCGACATTAAGTGCCTTTATTTATAAATATTCAGGAAAGAGTCAAAATTTTAGTGTTGCTATTATTCTTGTATTAATATTTTTACATTTTTATCAAACAATGACACTTAAAAGCAATATATTATGAAATCTTGTATAAAGTTCGATGAAAATAATTTCAGTGTTAGATAGCCCATTTATCAAGGAAGGCTATAGGCTATACATCGGAGTACCAATAAAGAATGTTTCAAAATTGGGTTTTTTTTTTCAAAAATCATGTATGACAGAATTGTTCCCCTTTAAAAGTTCTAAAAAGTCCGCGACAGCATATGTCTATCTCTTAAGGTTGGCTCACTATAACCTTTTTTATGTCAACCTTTGTTCTAAACTAATGGATTATTTGCGAAGGTGTTTTTATAAACATGATATAAATCATTATCCAAATAAATACGTTATTCATCACAAGTTTTTAATTTAAAACAAAATTGCCCTTTATGATGTAAAGTTCGATTTCAATCGAGATCTTAGGAGATATCGCAGTTTTAAAATAACACCGCACCAAAATAATGATCAAGTAAAAAAAAAACAAATGTGATTAGTCCATCTCCCGAGAAAGGCTATATAGGCTTTTAGGATAGTTCATTTCCCAAGGACGGCTATAGGCTATATAATAATGATGAATTTTTTTTCCCAAATTAACTCGGGAAAAACCGCGGGGATAGGTAGTTAAACATAAATCTTGACAATAGTTATTTAGATGACGTGCTAGGACAGTTGTTCTAGTACTTAACTGAGGTAGGGCACAGCAGGAAATTTACTACTCAAAATATTATGGAGCAGCCCGACTAGGGTAGTACCTCGACCTTACAGAAGACCACAGCTAAATAATACTGTTTTCAAGCAGTATTGTGTTCCTGTAGGTGAGTAAGGTGACCAGAGCTCCTGGGGGGGATTGGGGATAGGGTCAGCAACGCGCTTGCTACGCTTCTGGTGTTGCAGGCGTCTATAGGCTACGGTAGTCACTTACCATCAGGTGAGCCGTATGCTTGTTTGTCGACTTAGTAACATAAAAAAGTACTATTGTAGTACTGACGGTCACTAGATTAATCTCCGCTTATGACTAATACTCACATAGATCATTCAGGTGTTTGCCAGGGTTAGGGCATTTGTGCTTGGGTACCTACTGTAATACTATGTGTTTTTCCGGACCCCTGACACAAGAGTAAATCTACTACTACTAGTAGGGGCCGTTGAGTGTGAGTCGTTTGTATTATTTTATACATAACTAGCCATACCCCGCGGTTTCACACGCGTTAATTTGAGAAAAAAGTACATAATTATTATATAGCCTATAGCCGTCCTTGGGAAATGAGCTATCCAACACAAAAAGAAATTTTAAATTTGTATCAGTAGTTCCTGATATAAGCGCATTCAAACAATCAAAAAAAAAAAACAAAATTTTTAGCTTTATAATATTTTTAAATTTAATTAATATTTACTCTTCAACGCCATCTTTTGGAGTCTATGGACAAGCGCATATATATATATAAACTTCCCTGTTATCTGTTCTTAACATAATTGATCAAAAGTTGCCATTCACAAAAGTATCCTCACTACTTAGTTTCTATATTTAATTCTTCTGTTTGTATATTAAGCATAAGAAAAAGTTTCTTCGTATTTTATATAGAAATTCAAGGAAAGATTTTTTCAAAATTTATTTACACTAATTATAATAGGTATATATGAACCATTTTGTTCGATACCTTGCGCCATCTTGCAGGTAGGGACAGGATTCCGTTGCTGTTCAAAAAATATACAATTATACATAGGTATACTAGACGACACAAAAACATTTTCAACATTTAAAATATGATTCTAATAAAAAATTTTCTCATCTTTTATCTTTTACTAGGAGAATGTACTTATAGCTAGTGACATGCTATATTTTAATAGAAGAAAATGGAACAACCAAAATGTTATCCCGTGTTATCTACGCGGGTGAATCCGCGGACATAAAACTAGTGTTGTTTTAGATATTTTTTAAACTCGTAAGTCGTAGGTATCTTGAAGGCCATCATATTGAAGACAATTAAAAACGTTGAGTTCAATCAACAAAATTTAGGTAGGTATTGCTCTTGGTTAAAAACAGGAAATACAAAATAAAACAAAGAATAACAATATAAAAAAAATGTGCAATAATAAAAAAGCTATGTAAACAATCATTATAATGAATAATTTGTTATTAAATATATAAAGGAATAAACTGTTTCGATAGGTTTTTTTATATAAGTAGGTCGGCAAACAAGCTTACGGCTCACCTGATGGTAAGCGATTACAGTAGCTTTTAGACGTCTGCAACATCAGAAGCATCGCAAAGGCGTTGCCGACCCTACCCCCTATTCCCCCAGGAGCTTTGGTCACCTTACTCACCACAGGAACACAACACTGCTTGAAAACAGTATTATTTAGCTATGATTTTCAGTAAGGTACTTCCTCAGTCGTGCTGCTCCATATTTTGAGGAGATCCTGCTGTGCCCTACGTCAGAAATTGTATATAACATTTTTATAACCCAAACTAGAACGTGATTATAATTATGTAGATAAGTTAACAACAGTTGAACTAAATTTATTGCTCCATATTTTGAGCAGGAAATTTCCTACTGTGCCCTACCTCAGTTAAAAAAGTTTTGTTTCGTAGAATTTATAATAATTAATTTTTTTTAAATGATTTCGTTAAAAATATATTTTTTGTATAAAGACTTTATTAAGATAATTTAATCACTAATAGATTGAATAGTTTCCCTAGCTTTATAAAAAAAATACGGATTTATAGACGTTAACAGTTCCAAATGATTTGAATGTAATGATACCTATCGACCCATCGAATGATCGATGTGATATATTGTATAATATAAAATTTGTTCAATTAGTTTTGATGGAACTTTTTGTTACATTAATCAATGCTTAATAATCTGAATGTGCCGGGCATTCCTGCGCACTGCTCGTTGAACTTGTCACTTTGTCTGTAAGCTTCTTCGGTACACGCTTCATTTATATAACGCATATATTTTATATGATCATCTGATGTAAGTGCTTCGAGCCATTCCTCTGAAAAAAAAAATAGATAGTGGTACATCAATACGTTACCATATGAGAGAAATATACATAATTATGTATAATTGTATATGTATTCGTACAATGTACAGTAGCGATCGGAAATGTATGTAATTATTTTAAACAACAATAAATGTCTAAATTGCATGATTATTACGTTCTATTATAATAAACATTCTGTATGTAGGTCGTCCTAATTTTCTTGAGTAGGTTAAAGAGGCCAGCAAAGTCTACTTAAAATTATGTAAGTTTTGTAAATTACTGCCTAGGTAAACTGATGCATATGTACCATATAATTCTTTCATAGAGCGCTCTTCACCACCATAATCCTTTGGAAGAATGTGTTTTGGAACGAACTCACTTATTTCATCCATAGTTTTGTGAATATGTACCCTTCCGGCAATTTTAGGGCTCATAACTTGTTTAATGATCGCCAAAAGTGTATCTAGTATTTTCGACGTCGTCACCAAATGAATTGATTTTACTCTCATTCCATAACACTCCTGGAAATAAAAAAAATAAGTACCTATATATTACACATGTCACATATTATAAATAGTGGACAGTGTCGAATCGCAGAAGTATACAGAGGCTAAGTATCGGTCGTAGATTCACTTCAACTGAACTTAATTTGTTAATAGAAATATAATAATTTTAATTTGTTAAAAGTGCTTTAAAATTTTGATTTTGGGAGAGTGGAGATGATGAGGAAGATCGTATGATCCTCCACGATCTTACTTTATATTACTGCCCTTGTCCTTCTAACGTTTGGATACAATGTTACACACTCAAAGATAATGAGAATTACTTAATATCAGTCCATGTTTTGTAAATAATATGTTAAGGGGTCATACATTAATCACGTGAGGTTTGAAAGGGTAGGAGGGGTTCGGAAAAAACAACGAAATATCACAAGGGGGTGGGGGGGGTGATATCACGAATGTAATGTTATTTTTCATTGAACGCTCGGTTTCTATATAAAAAAACAATCAACAAAACACAATGCTACGTTGATATTTCTCACCAAGGGGGTTAGGGGGTTAAAAAAATTCAAAAAAAATGATGTGATTTATGAGCGCCCCTTAGTGAAATTTAATAAATTTTTCAAATCACAATTTAGCTACTAATAAATAAAGATTTAAAATATTTAATATATACTTACGATGTATATAGACAAAGCTTGTCTTAGATACATAAGATTAATCTTGGGCAAAATATCCACAATCTTTACTTCAGAAATATCCACGATTACTATAAATCCATTCATGTAGTCGTGAGCTCTGATATATTCTGACAGCTGAAAAATTACAAAGAATAAATTAATTTCCATTACAATAATTAGGGTCCAAACGAAACTGACACAATATGCCAAAATGGATTAATTTACCCACAAATTTTGTCCTAATAAAAACGCGTAAAACAATTATTTTAGGAATATGTACATTTTCTTATGCCAAAACAATTTTATGATCTTAAATGTTAAATAGCCACTCAAACAATCCCTTAGAAGTGAAATATTGATTCTTGAAGACGTAGAATGATCCATCTCTGTGCTAAATTACTTTCCAAGCAGAATGAAAAGGTTTGCGATATTTAACCAATGGTTGTTCAACGGGTACTCTGCAATGGAAACGCACAGCATGTCTGTGAGTAACGTGACGGATAAACGCTACACCACACTGGCCAAAGTAAAACTGGATTGAACCGAATATAAACCGGATATTCGGTGCCACGCGTCTTCTATCAAACTGATTGTATTTGGCTGTTGTAAACGCTCATGGGCTTAATTCACGCTCATAATAAACGTTTGTAAAGGCTACACAAATATTGATCATAGTCGGGCGTTAGTGTTAGAAACTATTTATTTTCCTAAGAGTTTATTGTGAGGCATTTATTTTTCACTGACTAGATTACATTATTTTATAACTATCCGTTTATTTGATTTTCACATCACCCTTATAGTATAATGTAAATCATATAATATTTATGAAAAAAAATGTATATAATTTATCGCCTGCATTTCACGTAAGTGTATTAGTAGCTGTTGTAGAACATTTGGATTCTGGGCTTATTGTTAAGCATCGAAATCTCGTTGGCATTTATAAACCGTAGGTATAGCTAGCAATAAATATATCAAATTTCAAAAAAATTACGTGCGTACAAATGTTAGAAGTGAAACTTCTTTGGCAAACTCATAAAAAAAAACTAATCATTAACGCTGCAACTTACAATTATTTAAGTTTTTTGTTCGAGGTTTACCACGTCTACGACTAGATGGCGCTAGTAGTTGATTAAATCGCGGTGGCAAAATTATTTCTTGTTAGTGTAAGGCCACCATACATTTGTGTAATTATTGCACAATCTAATATATTATTAAGTTGAAGCATCTCTAGAACTGGTTTTATATTTGCTCCTGGTCGTGTTGGACAAGGTTTTAATAATTAATAATAATTTAAAAAAAGAATTTAAAAAAACAAACTAGTTGACAAAAAAAGCGGTCACCCATCCAAGTACTAACCGTCATGACGCTTTCGCGTTACCGGTCGCTCAAATTGTACCCCTCTTGCACCAAAAGAAGTTTCACTTCAAAAACTTTAATTTTATTTTTATTTTAAACCTAAACTTTGTTTTAAATAAAATACAGATGTGGGTAGGATCTATTAGATGATCATTATTGGTTTCTACGCACAACATTTTCCTCATTCCTTAAGTACATACAACTTACAACAATAGTCGATTTAAAAAACTCCATATTTTGAAAAGGGAGGAATGGAACGTTGTTAAGCTTAACGATTTCCACTCTGTAGTGATCATCTGTCAACTTTGGCAGCAAGATTGTCCACCTGGAATAAATACAGTTTCGTATAGGTGAAGGAATCTTTGAAACGATTTTGATTGATTGGTTTAAATGACTTTCAGTTGTACCAGTGGGGTATGGTTGATTCCGCCAATGTCACGTAGAGCGTAACACACGAAGGAGATTGGTTGAAATAATTAAAGGACGAAAAAAACGGAGGAGGTTATCAAGTTGACGCCTATATTTTATTTATTTATGATCACGTATAACTTTTTACAGAGTAGTCCAATTTTGATAATTCTTTTTTTTATTGGAAAAAGTACCTATACCCCGAAATTGGCCCCATATAAATTTGAAAATAAAAATCCAACTATAAAGGTAGGAAAACAGGGGATGATTGATTGTTCACTCACTGATTGTAAGGTATGACCACGCATAACTTTTTACAGAGTAGTCCGATTTTGATAATTCTTTTTTTAACCGACTTCCAAAAAGGAGGAGGTTTTCAATTCGGTGTATTTTTTTATGTATGTTAACGCAGAACTTTTGACTGGGTGAACCGATTTCGATCATTTTGTTTTAATTCAAAGGTGTTGTAACTTGTATGTCATGTGGTCCCATTTAAATTTAATTGAGATCTGACAAGTACTTTTTTAAAGGCGTTCTACACGGTCGGGACGGACCGCCGACAATCGTGTCCTTGGTCAGGTTGATATAAAAATGGACAGTGTGGGAAACGGTTGACCCGACAAATATTTGGTTGATGCCAACGGCCTTGGTCGCGAGCGCATCTCTCGCGACAGGCTGCATTCGTGGTCGGTCCCGACCGTCTGGAACGCTGTCGTCCGACGCGAGCTATTCAGTTTGCGCTTGTCAGTCAGTAATGATAAGATAAAATGATGTACGACTATATAGGACTAAAAAAGATCTACAAAAAAGTTCGCGAGGGTGTATATCTATCTATAACAGCTAACTAAAAAAGTGTTTTAATATTTTAAAATTTAATAAATGTGTGTTTGTGTTAAATTTATATTTCTTTTACCCTGGAGTGGAGCTGCTAGTGTCTTTATATATTGATTTGCGATTTCTTTGGAACATAGGAATACTGTATTTTATTCGCTTCAGCCTGTAATATCGCACTATTGGGCACAGGTCTCTTTATCCATGTAGGAAAAGGATCAGAGCTTAATCCACCACGCTGCTTCAATGCGGGTTGGCGGATATATTCCCTACTATGAGTAACGATCGCTATCAGGTGTACATGATAACAACCGGGACCGACGCCTCAACATGCTCTCCGAGGCACTGTGGGGAGACCCACAAGGACTGCACAAACACCCAGACCACGGCAAAAATATTGTATGGCCAATATAAATGCTGTCGTGTGCGGGGATCGAACCCACAACCGCCCGAAAAGACAAGAAAGGAGCCATCGCATCAAATACTAGAGAAGAACTGACAAGATGAGTCAATCACTGATCGAGTAGGATGAATATAAAAATTGGTTGACCCGACCAAGGACACGATGGTCGGCGGTCCGTCCTGACCGTGTAGAACGCCTTTTAAATTTAATAATGCGTATTTACTTGACTACTTTTTCGTCGACCACGGTTGTATTATACAGCATAACTTTTTACTGGGTGTACCGATTTTGATGATTCTTACTTTATTCGAAAGCTAATACTTGTCATGTAGTCTTGTTTAAATTAGATCGAGATCTGATTACAACTTTTTGGGTAATCTTTAATTTTTCGTCTTATTACGTTGTATTACTAGTCGATTTAACTGAAGTCGGTTTTTTTCGTTTGCGAGTAAACACAATTATTTCATTTTCATTTGTATACATATCCTATGGAACTACCCACAATATTTTAACATTTTATTTTGATTGTTTGTAGCTTGTTTTTATGTTTAAAGTGAATAAACATGAATTGTTTTTTATATAAGTTAATTGTGTTATTCTTATAACAAATAAAGTTCTTGAACCTGAATTGTGGTTAGTATGATGCAATCACTCAAGGCTAGTTGTGTTAAGTTTATCTATAATTATTTAAGTGTACCATTTGTTATATTTAATGTGACTGATATACCATAATAAAGTTAAGTATTGAAACCGTTTATTTCAATAAGGATAATTTACTTAATTGAACACATATAACCGTATTACCAACTTCAAATCAAGAGATTTTCCTTATAAATTATATAAAATAACTTCTAATTGGTTGCATATTGCATAATAATATGCATCTATACATACAAAATATTTAAGTTAATTAAGAAAAGCATCTCCCTTTGAAGGTTGTTGGTAAACGAAAAAGCTTTTCGTAGTAATGATGATGTTCTTCGAGTGTGCCAATCTTTATAGAAGAACCTTTTTAAAGTTTTTTTAGTACTATTCTAAAATCGTTTCATACTTACACAGTTTCAGTTGCACTGGCAAAGTCTGTTTTTATATTCCAATCCGTAAAAAAATGTGGTAGTAATGTTCTCATAGTACATACTCTGTCCAGCTGGCCCTTCGCACGTTCTATAGATCCCTTACACGCAATTATGGCCACCTCGTAATAGCGATCACCTGTGGATAGATATAATATTTAATCCTTGTTTACTAATGTATGGAATATATAAAGTGAACTGAACTATAAGTACCTACCCTTAAATTTAATTCTGAAAACATTTACTATAGTAATGTATAATTATGTTACCGTAAATGCACGAATTATGGTAAATCCTAAGATTTAAGAGTAAAACCTAAGATTTACCAACTATTAATGGCTAAAGTTCGAACGATTTTGGGATTCGCACTTTTACTACCATTCACTTGGTAAGCCTTAGGATTTACATTAAAGGCACGGTAAATGTTGAAAAAGACATTTTATAACGTATCTAATCTAGATTAAAACCCACATCGGCCTAATTTTGAAGTTTTTATGAAGGGTTATTTATTTATTTATTTGTAACGAAATTATGCAGTTAAACGGTCTAATTCAAATTCAAAAGTTAGATAGGTTAAGTTTTTTTTTGTTACTAAATTATGCTGATAAATGATCTACGGGTCTTAACCTAAAGACTTACTAATTTAAGATTTTGACTGAAATAAATGAATAAGAATTAATCTTTGTTTTATTCCCAAAACCAACTTTTACTAACTGTTAGTGGTAAAACCTAGCATGTACTTAATTCTAATAGTAAAAGCCCGAAAAAATATGTTCAATTTTCATAAATCCTTACATTTACTAACTCATGTCGGTAAATCCTAAGACTTACTCTTAAATCTTAGGATTTACCGAAGTTCGAGCTTTTACAGTAACATATATATAATTATATATTTTTTCACAATCAGAAAATAGAGATTTCAACGAACAATAAGGCCACCAATTTTTTAAAAAAATGTTGATATTTTGACGTGTTAATTTTCGATTGAAAATGAGGTTGCTTTTTTGATATTGTGGTCAAAATAAGGTGAAAAAATAAATATTTTAAATCAAAACAATTACAGTATGTTTGGGACATAAAAAGGTAAGTTGTCACCGAATTTCGTATAAAATAAATTGTAAAAGATAAAAATAAAAACCAAAAACTTGTTTTTTTTTTAATTGTTCACATAAATTTTGAGGTTATGTAAAAAAGTGTAAATAAAAACGTTGTAGATCTTTTTATTACCTACAACTTTGCCATTGAACTTTATCCGAAGGACTTGTAATTTAGCCAGAAATCGAGACAAACCGTTTTTTACCCTTAAACCCCCCTCCCTACCACTTCCCGACCTCAGATCGACCGTAATTTATTTTTCCTATCATTTTCGTTGTATTCTCTTTTTTTATATGTGTTACATTCTACTATAAATTTATTTGTTTTCAAAAGCTAAAAGCACTGGTCTATTACAGATGCTCTCGCGGTTGTTTAAAATTATAAAGTACCAAAATTTTGTGATATAAGGGACGTGTTCGATATGGTTGTATTATACATAATATATAATATTTATTATAGTAAGTACGACAGTTGTGAACTCACAAACAAATTGCAATTCACGTTGCCTTTTTCCGTTCCTGCAGGCAGTTTCAAACTATTAAATGCTCGATCTCTCTCGATGCTAGGATCGATAAGCTATTACAATTATTTAATAAATAATATTGACCTCTTTGACACAAAACTACAAAGAAATTATATGTAATTTTAACTCCATTTGCAGTTGTGGGGGTGACTTCAGGGTCGTCAATAATTCTTTAGAACCAAGAAAATTAGTGCATACTACTTCCCTATTGGGCCAATTCTCGGGTCGCCTTATACTATTTTTTTTCTTATCGTTTGCTTTCAACAGTTATACTCGTATATTATGAATGTTATGGACATTTATTTTAGTCTCACAATATGACTGTTTTGCTTTATTAGCTTACATTGACTATAGCGACTGTACTACAAAAATGCTGGTTTTTAGTAGCACTGAAAATATATTAATTCTTATCAATAAAACTCCCATGATCATCAAGGCAATAGTACGAAGGAAAACTTAAATAGTAGATATATTATTTGGATGTATAGCTTAAGAGATATGGAAAGATGAACATTAAAACGAGCCACAGTGAATCGGATAGCTAATACTGTAATAATTTTAAAAATATTTCATCATTGAGGGCTTGCCTTCTTTCCTCATTCGCTTGGACATACTTTTTTATTATATATAACTTTAGCCCTCTGTTCTAGATGTAATTGAAAAAGTGTATAATATTTTGAATATTTGTTTATGTTTCCGTACATTGCTTGTGGACACAACTACGGTGCAAAAATATGACTGAGCCACGCAACAAAGATTGAGAAAGTTTGACTGGGAAGTCTCATTGCATCCTCAGATTTCATTCTGTTTCGGTCTATGACACTTTCCACGAGAGAACGAAAGTAATCGACATATCCCTCAGAATTAGAAAGTTGAAGTGGGAGTGGGCAGGGCACCTGTGTCGCAGGACCGATGGCTGCTGGACCAGACGTGTCCTGCAGTGGAGACTGCGTGTTGGCAAACGTAGTATGGAACGCTCTCCGATCCGCTGGACCGACGATCTACGTAAGATTGCCGGTTGTGACTGTATGAAGATTTTGGAAAACCGAGATGTTTGGCGCGAACTTGGAGAGGCCAATGTCCAGCAGTGGACTGCGACACACTGAAGTGAAGTGATATTATAATAAATGTAAATAAATTTTGTAAAATCTCATTTTGAATTTCTGTATAAAATACAAAGAAATTTTTTCCTCGACCCATTATTATTATTATTAAATTTTCATAACAACAACCATCGTCAATATTGCATTTTTAAATTGTTGAAGTAGAAATGTAGAGACTAGTTCATACTTCTAAATAAAGAGTATTGATATACTTTTAATTTACATAGTCTGTTAGTAATGTTAAAAGTGCTTGACATTATTGCTCTGAAACACATAATATACCTAACATGTAATTTTATACAGAAACGTATAAGCCCGACCCAACATTCCTTGCAAAAATTCCACCGGCGTATAAAGAGTAAACTGGTAGATAACCGCAAAGGGTAAACTGGGGTAAACGGTGCCTTCAATGAAAAATCTAATATCACTCAAGTTGGGTGAAACTCAACAATTGCGCCTCATGAATTTTAACGAGACATTTTCTTTGCGACGCCCAAAGTGATACGGGTGCTTAATCTCCCACCTGAGGAGGTCGGAATATAGAAGATTATAGTTAAAAAGCAATTTTGTTCATTGAATATTTTAAAATAGGATATGCAACTTTTATGATACGAGTAAAGTACTCGTAGGTACAAATATTTGGGGATCGCAGGGAGGCCTATTGGCAGCAGTTGATTGTGATAGGATTAGGCTAGTACTTTGCTGTGTTTGTTATGCTTTCGAGTCACGCCCTGAGTTTGAGTGTAACATACGTATTATTTGTATATCTTAGTTTACTACAAAAAATCTGTATTAAGCTTCCTTCTCATATGTGAGACAAAGAGCCCACCAGCGCAACTTAAAAAAAATTGCGTGCGTACAAAGTACACATTTCAGAAGTGAAACTTTTTTGGCAAACTAATTCAAAGAAACTAATTAAAAAAACGAATTTAAAATATAGAAAACACTAATGAAAAAAAAATCCAACGTCATGCAGTATTCCCAGGTAGTCCCTCCAAGTACTGACCACGTTGCCGTATTGCTGTGTTACCGGTCGCTCAAATTTACCCCTCATGCGCCTAAACAAGTTTCACTTCAAAAATCATCTCTTCCACTCCATTGTTATTAATACTGAAACTCTGGCTTCCGTTAAGTGATATTTAGTATATAAATAGTTAAATCCAGAGGAAATAATGGAATTTATAATAAGGATAAGAACAAAATAGGTACCTATATTATTTATAACTCCACACAAACAAAGTCACGGTAAATCATAAATTTTTTATATATTTATCAACACTGTATTTGTACAGGTTAATACAAAGCTGAAATTACTTTTGTTGATTTAATACACGATTTTAAAAAGAACCTTATTTTTTATGTTTCGTCACAGTTTTCCTTATTTATCTTAATACAAACTTTGAAATTACCCTCTACCCGAAATGTTTTCAAATAAATCTTACTTTCTTCGCAAACATCTTATCATTTTCGTCAAATGTTTGTTTTAATTTGAATTTTATTTTTATGCTCTTGAAATATTTTTATTACTCAAAATATATATTTTTATACCCTGATAGGGTCTTTAAAATTTATTTTCTTTTGAATGAGGTTTACTTGGTCATTTGTTTGAACTGGGTAATGAATCTGAAGCTATTATAAAGAATAATACATGACATTACTTTAGAGAGGCTATTAAATATTAGATCATGACGGCTTTGCAAGACTTTTTTCAATATTTCACACACACGCACACACTGCACGCCACGACTATACATTTGGCCATCAGCAAATACGAAATGTCTGGGGGTGTGGAACTTGGAACATAAAACTCAACGAAGTCGAAATTAGCTGATTGTCTTTTTCTAAAAGTCGATGTGCAATATTTATAGTCAGGTACTGTACAGTTGATGTTGTGTTAAATAGTTAAATAACTAAATCGTTTTAATCTTATATTTTATACTATTAAACGAGCAATTCTTGTATATAATGTATATAGAATCTGAATCTCGGAATCGGCTCCAACGATTTTCGTGAAATTTAGTATGTAGGGGATTTCGGGGCGATAAATTGATCTAGCTAGGATTCATTTTTAGAAAATGTCAATAAAGTTGTTATAGCTCAGGTCGCCGGTCGCTCGGGATCAATCGATAAGACCATGGTTTAAATCCGTCTCAAATCTCTATTATTCTCTATCTCTATTATTTCTTTCCTTTTTTTCTTATTACACTCTTGATTTTTATTTAAATAAAAATAAAATATAAAAATACCGACAAAAAAAAATACTAAAAATACCGAGCTTAGCAAATCTATTATTTCTTTCCTTTTTTTCTTATTACACTCTTGATTTTTATTTAAATAAAAATAAAATATAAAAATACCGACAAAAAAAATACTAAAAATACCGAGCTAAGCTCGGTCACCCAGGTACTAACTTTTTAAACTTAAACGAATTAAATATAATTTAAAATTACAAATAAGTTAATTTTAAAATATTAAGTTTAAAGTAAGTTATAATAACTTTACGTAATAGTTACAAAAAAGTGTTAAATTTGTCCTTATTGTAAAAACCATCTGAAAACAAAGTAAATGATGAAATAGTTCTATAGAATGTGATTGACGTACAAATAATTATTATGATAATACTAGCGACCCGCCCCGGCTTCGCACGGGTGAAATGCCGATACTAAATATACTACACACTTTGAATTTCAAGTCTCTTACTTCAAAAACATAGGAATTTCATACAAAACTTCCAACCCCCGTTTTACTCCCTTAGGGGTGGAGATTCATAAAACCCGTTCTTAGCGGACGTCTACTCTCTATAAGGAACCTACTTGCCTAATTTCAAGTTTGTACGTGTATTTTTCATTGGACTTTCATACAAACTATCATCCCCTTTTTTAACCCCAAAAGGGGGTTGATTTCTCAAAATACATCATTAGTACACCTCAACACCATCTATAGAGCATACATTTTGAATTTCAAGTCTCTTACTTCAAAAACATAGGACTTTCATACAAACTTCCAACCCCCGTTTAACCCCCTTAGGGGTGGAATATCGTAAAACCCGTTCTTAGCTGACCTCTACTCAGCAAAAGGAATATTCCTACCAAAATTCAAGTCTCTACGCCTTATGGTTCCAGAGATATCGTGATGAGTCAATGGGTGGGTAACTCTTTTATATATATAGATAAAATACCGCGTATGTTTATGTTTAATTAATGGTAAATCTATACATGTAACACATTTTATCAATAACTAGCTGACCCTGCAAACGTTGTTTTGCCATATATGTTATTAACCCCCGCAAACCCCTTTGTGGGTGTAATTTCGTAAAATCCGGTCTTAGCTGATGTCTACTTGGCGAAAGGAATATTCCTACCAAATTTCAAGTCTCTACGACTTATGGTTCCAGAGATATCGTGATGAGTCAATAATTATATGGGTGCAAATCTCTTTTAAATACATAGATTTATTTTAATAATTTGAAGCTTATTTATGCGCCCACTTTACTAGGCGTCAAACTTGTTTACTCTTATATTTTAATTATTATTATGTAATAGTAGCGGGCCGCCCATTTTTCCCATTGGTTTAAATTTTGATCAGGATATTTCCTGCCGTGTCCTATCTCAATAAAAGACGTATTGTATTATTGTATCATGGACTTTTATATATATTTCTGACATTATACTTATATTTTTGTATTTCATTGTATACCTACTAAGCGGATACCGCGGAACAGAAGTTTTCTTTTGTCTTGTCTTTATTTTACTGAAGGCTTACGAAAATAAAATATAGCCGTATACAGTTAAAATAATTTTCAAAATCCGTTCATAATGTATCCCTTTTAAACTTAAAAACTTCCAAAGATAAAGCAAAAAATTTAACCTCTGTATTATAATTATTATCTAGTAGGTTACTAGATTCGAAATAAACAAAATAAATTGTGTTATTGGGTTGTTTTTGTTTAAATTTGTTATTCAATTTGTCTGCAGGTTTTTTGTCCTTATATAAATATCGTTATAAACGATATAATAATATAATAATCGTTTTTATTACTTATGCATACTTTATATACATTCACTAGCTTCTGCGCGCGACTTCGTCCCCGTGGAATAGGACCAATTCTGTCATACATGATTTGTGCGAAACTTTAACCGTTTACGCAGCGGAAGCTCTCAAAAGGAAAAAAAAAACCCGATTTTGAAACATTCTTCATAGGTGCTACGCTCCTATTAGTCTTATTGTGATGATATATATCCTATAGCCTTCCTCGATAAATCAGCTATCTAACACTGAAAGAATTTTTCAAATCGGACCAGTAGATCCTAAGATTAGCGCATTCAAACAAACAAATAATCGAACAAACAAACAAACTCTTCAGCTTTATTATATTAGTATAGATATAAATTGATAATAAAAAAAACTAAATTTGAATCAATATACGAGTATATATATATATCTACGTTCTATAATTGACTTAAAATTAGGTAGGAATATTCCTTTCGCCGAGTAAAGGTCAGCTAAGAAGGGATTTTACGAAATTTCATAAGGGGGGAGATTAAGGGGGTTAATAACCTATATGGCAAAACAACGTTTGCACGGTCAGCTAGTATAACATAAATTTATTCATAACAATAATTTATAGTCATGATATTTTAATTTTAACAGCAGCACATTTTTATTTCGTAACTAGCTTCGTCGTTTCGTAGCGTAAGTACCCGTGACTTTGTCCGCGGGGAACTTAAAAAATATTTTAAATAAAAGTATCCTAAGTTACTCCTTGTTACGAGTACATCAGCTATCTGCCAGTGAAAATCAGTGCAGCTGATTCAGAGATTAGCCGGAACAAACAGACAGACAGACAGACAAAGATTATAAAAAATGTTATTTTGGTATATGTACCGTTTATATATCCATATGAATTTAGTAAAAAGAGGGTATTTTAATATTACAAACAGACACTCCAAATTTATTTATTTGTATAGATGTATGATTGTACACTTGTTTGTAGGTTCAGTTGACGTTTGTAATACACTTAAAATGTTTTTAGCAAAACCACTCATCACTAAAAATTTGAGTCATCGTTTAGATAACCGGTTCAATTTATAGTAAAATATTTTAAAACAAAATTGTATGCCATGTCTGTCTGTCTGTTTGTGATGAACTCAAAAAAAACTGAACTGTTTTTATTTGGTTTAAATTTAAAGACAACTAGCGGCCCGGTACGTGCTTCGCTACGTATAAAACGAAATAATAAAAAAAAATTAATTGGAACATCAAATTCACTTATTCAAACAAAAAATTTTTTTATTAATTACTAGCTATTTTAAAATATAATCCAAAATTATGGAATTCATTTGTTACAAAAAATGTGATAAATGAAGAACCGCTCGAGCGATTTTGTGCAAACTTCACATAAACCATCTAAATATAGTCCGAACAAAGCCTAAACATTTGGTTTGGATAGGTGAGCCCGTTCTTGAGTTATAAAATTACAACGAAAGTGGCATTGATTTTTATATAATACTAGCTTCTGCGCGCGACTTCGTCGGCGTGGACTCTGCCCCTATTGGTCTTAGCGTGATGATACATAGCCTATAGCCTTCCTCGATAAATGGGCTATCTAACAGTGAAAGAATTTTTCAAATCGGCCCAGTAGTTCCAGAGATTACCGCGTTCAAACAAACAAACAAACAAACAAACAAACAACCAAACAAACAAACTCTTCAGCTTTATATATTAGTATAGATATTGAAGTACTAAATGGATGTGACGATAATAAACTTATTGAAATACGACGAAAATGCTAAAACGATAGGAATAAATCAAGTTACCTGAGAGGTTACATTGAAAACGCTGTCTAACCCTAGAGTTATAAAAAAAAATGGGTGGTGGAATTATTGATATAATTCTCTTACGGAGTCAAATATGACATAATAATAACTATAGTTACGGACGAACAGACAAGAATCACAATCAATACAATATTAATGTATCGATTCTTAAAATATTAAAATTATAATATTATTCTTTAAATATTATTATAATTAACGTATAATACCTATGACATCACAAGCTGCAAAACTTGTTATTAAAATTCTCTGATTTTGATCTGTGGACCATAATTTAGTCTTTATAATTATGTATGCCCCGAAACGAAATAAAAAACTGAATTCAATTACATGGACCACTAATACAACGTAAGTCGACTAAAAAAATAGTCAAGTAGGTAAATACGCATGATTCTAGATATCAGTTTCCATTAAATTTAAATGACAGACACCAGATATTGATTTAAAAAAAAGAAACAGTAAAATGAGTTTTCACCCAGACAAAAGTTCTGAGGTAACACATTAAAAAAAACCGGTCGAACTGATAACCTCCTTCTTTTTTTTAACCGACTTCCAAAAAAGGAGGAGCGTCTCAAGTATTTTTTTTTAAATGTATGTTAGCTCAGAAATTTTGACTGGGTAGACCGATTTCGATCAATTTTGTTTTAATTGAAAGGTGTGGTGTGTCATGTGGTCCCATTTAAATTTAATCGAGATCTGACAAGTACTTTTAGAGTTATATCTAATAATGCGTATTTACTTGACTAGTTTTTCGTCGACCTACGTTGTATTATACCGTATAACTTTTTACTCGGTGTACCGATTTTGATGATTCTTACTTTAATCGAAAGCTACTATTTGTCATGTAGTTTTGTTTAAATTAAATTGAGATCTGCTGACAACTTTTTGAGTAATCTTTAATAGCGCGTATTTACTTGACTATTTTTTCGTCTTATTACTTGTACTTATCGATGTAATTGAAGTCGTTTTTTTTTTGTTTGCAAGCAAACACAATTATTGAAATCGTTTAAAAAAATCATAAGTGTACCAGCGGGCTGGTATACTTATAATTTTTTTCGGTTGTTTCGAGAACCTAATACATAAAATAACTAGCAGCCCGACCCGGCTTTGCACAGGTATTTAACAAATTTTCAAAATAAAAAATTTAAACTTCACACATATAAACCCTTCTATTGTAATGTGTACAACAGCTTTACTTGAACAAAAACTGGTGATTTTCCAAAAAAAAAAATGATAATTTTTCTGGGACTACAAAATTTATTATAAACAAAGTAAGAATATTTTTTAACTTTTATGGCGTGATCTTGTTAATTTGTTATATTATTATAAACAAAGTATGAATATGTTTTAACATTTATACTGTGATCTCGTTAATTATGTATATGTATAAGAAAGGCTCTACGAAACGAAAAAAAAATTACGACAATTACTTAAACATTTGTTTTAATTTACAATTGAGACGGAATTTCGAGAAAATTTTGTAAGTTAACAATCGTTTACTTGTTGAAAAATTAACATACCATATTTTTTTCAAATTAAAAAAATATATATATATATATTCCGTACCTTAAATAAATTAATCAATGTGTCGTAGGTACTCACTTTTGACGCCGCGCGCGCAACCTAAAAATGTCACGCGGAGACCCATTTTCAGCATTAAATTAAAATTATAAATAATGGTGATAGAGTTCCGAGAGCTCGGAGTTTTTATTGGAAATTTCCTCCTCTTTCAGAACCTTTTTTTTCAATTTCTTAGATATTAATAGTTTATGAATTATTGGCAAAAAAATCAAAGGCACTTTTTTCCTCTTTTTAATTCTTTATAAATTTTGCAATTTTTTATGTGCTACACGCTTTTAGAATATTTTTCTAGACGTCATTCCAGATCCAATGAGCTATCACACGTAATTTATGAGCAGTATCTCTTTTTTGACCATTTTCAACTTGTGGACTAGACTACTAGCCGAGCAGGTTTAGCGGCTAAGACGCAACATTTTTCTAATACCTACTTACATTTTTAAACTCGTGATATTTTTAGAATGGAGTGCCCAAGTTGAATATTTCAAAAAGTTATATAAATATATTAAAACAGTCTTGAATATAAACAACTTATTTTGTTAAGAATTAATACCAATATACAAAAATAAAGAGCCTTTTCTAGCGGCGGCACTTCAATTTATTTTATTTATTTTATACTTTATTGTACACCAGAAATATATATCTACAAACAAAACTTAAAAATAAGTACTAACAGTGAAGTACATTGGGCGGACTTATGGCTAATTATCCATTTCTTCCAGACAACCCAATTTAATTTTTGAAATTAAAGAACACTTTTTGTGCATTATTTGCATAACTACAATAGTAACACATGATTATGCTGTCACGACACCTTTTGTAAATAATGATGTGTTCTGCAAAGTCGTAGTAGATATATTATTATATTTTATCATCAAGTCGCGCTTTTCGCGATGTGAAGAATATTTTTCGGTATTTTTTACACCTTGGGTTACATTGTTGGAGTTTTAGTAAAGATCCCTAATTTTTTATTAAAAATATAATATAGCATATATTACCTGGGGATAGTGTAGGTTCCCAACATTAAAAAAAAATCGGTTTAGTAGTTTCGGAGCCTATTCAATGCAAACAAACAAAAAATAATCAAATCTTTCCTCTTTATAATATTCGTATAGATTTAAAAAAATTAGGGTCAACCGAACCGCTGCCTACATAGTCTGTGGTCTAATAAGAACTACACATTAAATTAAATTTAAAAACTATTAAACGAAAATATTAATTGTCTTTGCTAAAAACCGAATTCAATTATATCGACAAGTAATACAACGTAATAAGACCAAAAAACAGTCAAGTAAATACGCGTTATCAAAGATTACTCAAAAAGTAGTAATCAGATCTCGATCAAATTTAAACAAGATCAAATTTTGACAAGTATTAGGTTTTGATTAAAGTAAGAATCATCAAAAGTCAGTCAGTGAAAAGTTATGTGATTTAATAGAACGCAGGTCGACGAAAAAGTAGTCAAGTAAATACGCATTATTAGATATAACTGCAAAAGTACTTGTCAGATCTCAATTAAATTTAAATGGGACTACATGACACGCAACACCTTTCAATTAAAACAAAATTCATCGAAATCGGTTCTCCCAGTCAAAAGTTCTGAGGTAACATACATACATACATACATACAAATTACGCCTCTTTCCCGTAGGGGTAGGCAGAGACCACTTCTTTCCACTTGCTATGATCCTTACATACTTGTTTCGCTTCGTCCACTTTCATTATTCCTTTCATACATGCTCTTCGGTTTAGAATACTCTTGACCTGGCCTTTTTTCATGATCTTTTTTTCTGAGCTAACTAACATACATTTTTAAAAAAATACAACCGATTTGAGAACCTCCTCATTTTTTGAAAGTCAATTAAAAATGTATCATTTAAGCAAAATATGACCAATTAATCTAATGATTGTTTTAGCTTTGAGGTTGGTGAGGACTTAAATTACCTCACTCTCACAAAACCACATGTATTTTTTTTGTGAAAAGTGCATTGTAATTTTGGAATACAATGTTATAAATATTAAACTTTTATTAACTAAGCATCTTAATACACTCTAGACAGATGTTATGGTTGCAGGATGTTTGTTGGCGGTTTTTTTTTCTTTTCTATACATATAAAAGCGAAAGGTCACTGACTCATCACGAAATCTCAGAAACTATAACACCTACAAACTTGAAATTTGGCAAGTAGGTTTCTTATAGGGAGTAGACATCCGCTAAGAACGGGTTTTACGAAATTCCACCCCTAAGAGGGTAAAACGGGAGTTGGAAGTTTGTATGAAAGTCCTATGTTTTTGAAGTAAGAGACTTGAAATTCAAAATGTATGCTCTATAGATGGTGTGTAGGTGTACTAATAATGTATTTTTAGAAATCAGCCCCTTTTGGGGTTGAAACAGGGGGTGGTAGTTATATGTGACCGAGATGAAAACTTAAGTATAAGTATATTATTTGCATCACAAAAATAATTAACGCCCAACGAAGTGGGCACGGGTCGGCTAGTTATTATTTATAAGTGTTTGTTTAACGATATTGTGATTTTTTTCTGTACTCTCCCCCTTCGAGCATTACGTGATTAATAGACGACCCCTACTCTAAATTTTCCCATTTTTGTATTTTCTAAGGTCTATTTACTACTGGTATGCACCTAAAATAGAATGTGCAGCTTTAACACAAACATGATTGGTTTTTTCTGTAATTTAAAATGTATACATTTATGAGACAATTTTCTAACATTAATATGGTAAAAATACTATACTTTTTTATTAAAATCGATTTTAAAGATTAGAAAATAATACTTACTAAAATCTTTCATTTTAAAGTGATTCTGCTTTTGCACCCAGTCCCGTAGGATACTGATCGACTCCTTCATTTGTCCAGGTTTCTCCAAATTGTACTGCCTCCGGATATAATCCAAAGTATCGGGTTTAAATTCTAAGATCATATCTTTTGGTATGAAATCCATCTTTACTGATAACGTAACCTCTCACTGCAACGGCTCACGTATTACTCAACGAAAAATTATATAAACAGAAATATTATATAAACAGAACTATTAAGTTTAACAAGAAACCTGTTTGAATAAGTTTTGCAATTTTTCTGTTTTCACTTTGTCTTCATATAGTTGGCAAACACTAAACTAAAATTGATATTACCGGCTAAAAATGATTTGATATGCCGGCTAAAAAGTTATAATGGTCAAAAGGTCACGAAAATCAGTTTTTCGCGAATATCTCGTGACCTTTTGGTCAGAAGTCAAAAGAGGTTAAGATAAGAATTGTTTGTGGTAAAATTATCTACAAAAAATGCATCTTACATTTTTCTGTTAGTTTAACTGTTTTCGAAGTAGAGCGCTGAAAAAGCGACTAGAATGTACTCACAAACGGTATAGTATACTTTACACGAAGGCGTAAACTCCATTGCTTTTTGGGGCCTATGCAAACCACGTTTTTATCCTACAGAGCAGTTTGTTGGCGTTTGTATCGATTCAAACGCGCGGCACCGGCGCGTCTGTATCGATAAACACGCGCGTTTGCATCGCGTCTGTATCGCTACACACGCGCGTTTGATTCGCGTCTGTATCGCTACAAACGCGCGTCAACGGCGCGTTTGAAAAACGTGGTGTGCTTAGGTCCAAAATGGCAGCGCGTTTGCATACACGCGCGTTTGCATCGCGTTTGTATCGTTACACACGCGCGTTTGCATCGCGTGACACGCGCGTTTTTCATCGCGTCTGTTTCGCGACATTCAAACGCGTATTCAGGTGTGCAAAGGCCTACAGGCTGCGTCTAACTCGCGTGTGTATCGCTCCAAACGCGCGTCGACGGCGCGTTTAAAAAACGTTGTTTGCATAGGCCCTTATTCATGTTTTTAAATGTCTTAAAAATTATATCTGATACTTGGGCGTTTTGTGAAAAATACACTTATATTATAGAGGTTTTAGAACTTAGTAAAATCTACTATACCTACATGATACAGACGACCTCCATTGGCAGATATTCCGTATTTTATTATTCCGAGATCCGAACCTTTATACCTGCTACTGCCTGTTGGACTGTGTTTACAACAATTATTTAGTTATTTATAGAACACCAATAAAATATGTACACTATATTTTAAGTATATCATACAATAACGGTAAAGTCTGAGTGTAACTTTAATTATCTAGGTGATAACTACATTAAACTTGACTAATATATATACACTATTAACATTCATAAATAACATACACATGGCAAGAACTTAAGATAGGGTTTTACATTACATTTTCTTTTCAATTTATTTATCAAATAAACAATAATGTAACTTAATTCGTATTATTTTTATTTGCAGAGGACGGTCGACTTGGGGAAGTCAGCTGTCGCGCCACCCCACTGGTAAGGGCCTGATGAGGCACGCCGCCGGGGTTTTCAGAAAAATCCGGATTCCTGCGACCCCGGCAATGCATAAAGCATTTCCACACGTTAAAAAATAAAAAAAATTAATAAATAATAAAAAAGGTTAGGTTAAACTTTAACCATGGTTATCTCCATAACCACGGGGTTTCCGGGAGTGGGTGTGGTTCCAGAGAGTAACCCACCCACCACTCTCCCCCCAAAACCCCATAAATTGACGCCCGATGTAGTCTTTAGAGCATCCTAACCTCAAAACTTTAACCATGGATATCTCCAAAACCATGGGTTTTCGCATGGTGGGAGTGGTACCAGAGGGTAAACTACGCCCCCCCCCCCTTCCGCACACTCTCCCCCAAAACCCCATAAATCGATTTCCGTTGATGTAAAGAATAGCCGGGTTTGCGCTAGCATTCGCAACCTCGCCCCGGCATCCAGCATCCAGCTTACACCGGCAATCTTACGAAGATCGTCGGTCAGTCAGTAAGTCAGTCGTCAGCTGTTTCACGCGAATTCACTCGTCATATTTTTTCATACTATGAGCCTTATATCGCTTCTTATATAGGTAGTAAACTACAAAACGGTAATGTCATAATTAAGAGCAACAAATGCCAACTACCTATATACCTCTACAAAATTATGCATTAAGAGATTTCTTCTATAAACAAATACTCTTTGTGTGTTATGTGTTTCTTGTATTTCTAAATTTCTTCAATATTATTTTGTTTATGAATTCTGTTATTTTAAGTAATAAACCTTATTTCCCATTATTACATGGATATCATTTATCCTCATTGCATAGCTTTTTGATAATAAGGAAAATAAATTATAAAAACAGACCTTGTCCATGTATAAAAAGACGAAAACAACATGTTTTTGCTTCTGTATGGAGTATAGAGCGCAGTCCGAAAATTTTAAAATTTTTTGTACATTTAAACGTAGTTATTAAGTAGGTATATTAAATTAGATCTGTCATAGTTTTATTAGAGTTCTAGATATATTTTAAATACTGTCTGATATCATATATACAGCTTCCGGTAAATGTTATAGAAAATAAATAAATAAGCTGTTCATATTATCGTGGTAATCGGTATTAACAATAACTTTATTGAGATCGGAAATTAATATGGTCGACTTTGGTGCGAAAATAAGATGATGGTATAACTATCGTTGGGTAAAAGTAGACAGAGAAAATATACAGGGTGGGGATTATAATACAACAATGAATTGGACATCGTAAATGTAATGACATTCCAAGCCCACATACAAAAAATCAATAAAATACATCCAGTAGTTTAGTCACAAATTATGATTTTTCATTTTTTTAAATTTCTCCGTGATGTATTTATATTAAAGACCTGACCTACCCTAACCCACCGGTTAACGACTCAAAGACAGCTATTTTTATTATTAAAATCATAGAACAAGAAATGGATATGGGATCGACTGACACAAAAAAAGGCAAAATTTTTAATAATTGCCATTTAGTGACAGTTCGCAGACCAAATAATATTATAACAACTAATGTTAAAAAAAATTGCTTATTCAGTATCGGCTACTGATCAGTTCTGCATATTTAAAAAAAAAATTGATGGTTTGAGAAAATTTAAATCAAATAGTTTCTTATTCAATTTAATTTTAAATGCGTAACAATTTATTTTAATTTACTTTTCCAACTTACTATTTTTTTATTCCATTAAAATAATGAAGTTTTGTAGGTACAAGCTGTGTCACTTCTGTACCACTCATTAATTTCGTAGCACTTAAGACGTTTTAGTTTGCAGCGCAGACCGGAGGTCACGCGTGTAACAGGTCAGTGATCCTGTAGTTACAAAAATGATGTAATAAAATTTTATTAAATTAAACTGAATTAGTTTGCATGATAAAATCTTTTTTTTAGATTTTGATGTTAGGACTTATCTGATGGCTTTGAAATACTCCTATAAACTAGTACTACCGGTGTTATCAATTATCGTTGTATTTTCATCCCCACCTCTGTATATAAATATGCTGACAGTGTGAAATATTGTGGGTGATTTAAATAAATATTTAATGTTGTAAGGGTTGAAATAAAAAGTATCAAAGAGATAATGGTATCAACGGGAAAGTTAACAAAATGTTTGCATGACGTGTGTTCTCTTTTGTCTATGAATAGTAGTCGGTTTCGGACCGAAAATAAAATTATGTATTTTGCGTTTCCTGTTTAGGACACGTAACTTATATTTTACAAGCTCGAGTGAACAAGAAAAATGTTGATAAAATTATTTTTATAACTGTAAAAAAAAAATGTAATGATTATATTATCGATGTGATTAGTTTTAAGTAAAAAATTAAGCAAAGTGATACTTATCAATTTTTAAGGTTGTTATAAATATTATTCGATTATTGAAGGCACTTCAATTCTCTGTTATCTTAGAGTAATATAGTTTGATGATTTCCTTATAGTCAATAATAAAAATGTCTACATGTCTAGGGTTTACTGCATATACCATTTTAGCTTGTTGCTGGGAGGTACATCATGTTTTAAATACGTTGGCTGTGTATAGATCAAATTCGTTGAACAGACAAATACATTCAATCTACAAACAAAATAAAGATGTGACCGTATTATAAAGTAAATTTAATATTTCATGAAAAAATATTTTGAAAAATAAGAAATCTTTCTCAATGTAGGAGAAGGGTTAGAGGTTAGTCCACCATTCTGCTCCACTGCGGATTGGCAGATATGTTCCGTACTATGAGTCACTTACGGCTTAACGTGCTCTCCGAGGCACAGTGGGGAGACCCGCAAGGACAGACATCCAAACCGGAAAAAAATATTTCTACAATTACAAATATCCATCCCGAGCCAGAATAGAACCCGCAAACCGCTAGTGTTTTAGGTGACTACTCACAGCACTGCACCAGAGCGGTTTTTTTTCTAACGGACTTCCAAAAAAGGAGGAAGTTCTCAATTCGACTGTATTTTTTTATATATATGTTACCTCAGAATTTTTTAGTGAGTGGACCGATTTTGATGATTTTTTTTTTAATCAAAAGGTGGTGCGTGTCATGTAGTTCCATTTAAATTTATTTGCGCTCTAATAAGTAATGTTTGTCTTATATCTAATAATGCGTATTTACTTGACTATTTTTTCGTCGACTTACGTTGTATTATACCGCATAACTTTTCACTGGGTGTACCGATTTTGATGATTCTTGTTTTATTCAAAATATGATGCTTGTCATGTAGTTTATTTTAAATAATATGATCGAGATATAATGAGTACTTTTGTAACTAAAGTCGGTTTTTGGTCGTTTGCGAGCAAACACTTTTATATTATTAGTTATGTGTATAACAAGTGAATTCTAAGCGCATGTAGTGTTTCTTTTCAGATGTAAATTAAGAGTGCGCATAATGCAAAATTACCATCTTCTATTTGTTTTGACATGAAAAGTTCCAGACCAAATCTTAAAATAAAAATATATGACAAACTACGTGATATTTGCAAGGGTTGACCCATATCAAAAACATAAAATAAGGAAATTTCCTTGATAAAATATAATCATGAAGTAACCTCTAATTTTTATATTTTTTCTATTTATACTCGATATGGTTATGACCATTAAGATAAAAATTTGATAATTAATTACAATTAAATATGAGTAAAGGCTATGCCAAGGCATTTAATGTAATTACTTTTAGTTTCGGAATTATATACAAAATAAAATATTTGTCGTTTTTTACATTCGTAATGCGCTCAAAACTATATCGTCTATCGCACTCTGACACGAGGCTTTGTGTATATTTTGTTTCATCGGGCGCGCGGGTGAAATCTGATTTTTTGCTCGCCTTATGCACGCTCTTAATGTAGTCTGAATGTATTCAAATTGCTAATAAATTATTTATGTTAATCTATGTAAGCTCGCTAGCGAACGTTATAAATTTATAAATATTTGACGCCGACAAAGTGTATACCAGCTTATCTGTACGAAGATAAATCAAAGGATCCGTTTTTAGTTGCAAAACTACTGATCTGATTTTAATAATTTATTCACCAACAAAAAGTAGGTACATTATTCAAAAGTCACATAGGGTGTAAAAAGTTAGGTACTCTCGTCGTATGTGCTGCTCATATCATATCATATTGGAAAACATTAATATTAACACGGAATGGTTTTGGATAATACTTGATAATAATTTGACGCTAAATCCGACAAGTCTCATAAACCGTGCTAGGCTAGCTGTGTCAAATAAAGAATCAGGTCACTGGTTACACGCAATGCCATCAAAAAACCTTGGGACACTTTTAGACAACGAAAGTTTTAGAATTGCTGTCGGTCTTCGGTTGAGAGCTCCGATGTGCTTTGAACGCAGATGTCCGTGCGGAAAAGAGCTTGATTATTTTGGGCTACACGGCCTTTCCTGCAATAAGAGTTCAGGTAGTTTTTCCTTCACGGTTTTCTAAATGAAGCAATAAAAAGAGCTCTTGCCACCTTTAAAGTAGGAACTTGCCACCTTTAAAGTAGGAACTTTAAAGGTGGAAGAGCAGGAGCTCTTACCGAGCATACTAGAATTCACGAGAGTTAGAATTAACGACTAAACTGCAAAAATATTCGTCACTGTTAAGGAACGCCTAATATATTCTGATAGCAATTAAACAACATCACGTATCGTACAGTCGTTCCTTATCATACTTAAAATTCCGCCATATTATTGTGAACTCTTCCCTTTTTTAATTCGACATTCGGCTTGGACACTTGTAAAACAGCAAAATATAATTAAATATTGAAAAGTTACAGTTTTGAATTTTATTTAAAATTGCAAATCGTCCACTACGAGACGAAACAGTCACTGATTCCAAATTACTTCTTTTTGCCCTTTAAACACTTGGAACTTGGAGTAGCAGTCATAATTTTTTTTAAGATTTAACTCTTCATCTTATATCCACTGGTAATAAGAGGCTAGTGCATTTTTTGCCCAGAGAATCAGCATAACAATACAACGCTGAAATGCTGCCAGCGTTCTCGGCACTATTCCAAGCGGACATTATATTTTATACCGCAACTATTTACTAAGTACGCTCTAGTACGCCCTTTTTTTCGTGAATATATCGACTTTTTTAATCAACCTTTCCTGAAAAAAAAAACGTGTGCGTCAGCTCCGACGCACGACTGGAGTTTACTCCTTCAGATCGACTGTTTAAAGCACAAAAAGGCTTATTAGTCAAAGAATAAGATTAATACCCTATCAATTGGTAAATAAACGAATTAACGAAAATACCTAAATATATTTTTATTCTGTTTACATTTAATATAAATAACGCCATCTATGGCGTTACGACAACGACGCGTACGCACCGAAAAGTGAAAGGTGCGCAGAAAACGGAACGAGGTCATTCGTTTAATAGATTTTAGATTTTTTTTTCATACCTGGGCTTATATTAAAGTCGATTCTTAAGGAGTAAACTCCAAAAAATTAAAAAATATAGTGTAAAGTTGTTTAGAAGTTAGTGTGCTGCCTGGAAATTTGCGGGCAGCGGGGCGGCAGCCGCGGCGGGGCGGGAACGGCGCGGGAAACGACGGCCCGTTCTTGAAACCCCTCATCTTTGTCTTTGTCGCTCGCGTATAAACATATTCCTGTTGTGGTCACACAACAACACTGCAATGCTGACATTTTATTTTACGCATAAGATCCGGCCGCTCCCGCGCCGCCGCCGCTGCCGCCCCGCTGCCCGCAAATTTCCAAGCAGAAGCCTTATGGTCACTCATTTTGATGATTTACTTTTAATTATATTGGTTTGATGATAGATAATTCAACGTCATTTTACTGATAAAACACTATGATTTAATTAAATAATTAATGTGATTGTACAACAAATTCGGATTGTTGATTCAGCAAAGAAGAATCAGCAAGTATCTCAACAGTTACTCTTTTAAAATATAACTTTGTATCCAGTATAAAAACATGCGTTACTAAGCTCACACGTATTAAAATATTTAAGAAAATCTTTCAAGCTGTTTTCCTCATCATATCCTCAAAAATTGATACTTGCTCTCGTGAGGTCAGATGAAAGACAGATAAAAGCAAAATTAACGAACTAATATCGTACTTGTGCTAATTTTAATTATTACCAAGTCAGCAAACTTTTGTATAATGTTCATTATCGCCGTAAAATATTTCTAAGGGTCGTTTTGAAGTTCAAGTAAATTTTGTAGATTTAAGATAATTATGATTTTAAGTTTTTGCTTGGTTACATTTTGCCTTCGAATACACTCCTTAATTTTACTTAATGATTATTAACCTTGATATACTTCAAATCGGTGCGCGGTGTTGCGAATAAAGTAGGTATTGCTTTTAACTTTAATACGATATGTTAAGAGAGTCAAGTAAATATTTAATAGCACAGTATATAATAAATAGTGAATGCTATAATGAAAATAATATTAAAATTAATTACTTCGTAGGTACCGATATCTAAGTATATTGAACGTTCGGCGATAGCTCGTGAGGATCGCTCGCATTGCGCGGAGATTGCGAACAGAAAAAAAACCGGCCAATTGCGAGTCGGACTCGTGCACCGAGAGTTCCGTACAAAAATTATTAAAAATATTTTTATTATATGATGTAATTAAAAATTTATCCTTCTCGCAATTTTTCCTCTATCTGTGCTATAAGACGTTGCTTCGTATCAAATCTCAAGATTCTAAGTTCACGGGAAGTACCCTGTAGGTTTTGATTCCCGTGCGTCTTGACAGAGAGACGGACAACAAAGTGATCCTATAAGGCTTCGGTTTTTTTCTTTTGAGGTACGGAACCCTAAAAATAATCCAAAAGTGTACGCCTCAAAGTTGTATTTATTAGATAATTAATTATCAAGTTTACCAATTATAACTTAGTTTTCGTATAGTTAACAATTGAGTTACTAGCTCAAAGATAAAAAAAAAAAACAAATAATAATATGGAGTGAAATTATTGTAGGTACATTTTATCAACATTTGTGATGAAATGTCCCACCTCCGCCCTCAATCCACCACTAAATATAACTGAGGTAGGGCACAGCAGGAAATTTCCTGCTCAAAATATGGAGCAGCCCGACTGGGGAAGTACCTCGACCTTACAGAAGACCACAGCTAAATAATACTGTTTTCAAGCAGTATTGTGTTCCTGTTGGTGAGTAAGGTGACCAGAGCTCCTGGGGGGATTGGGGATAGGGTCGGCAACGCGCTTGCGACGCTTCTGGTGTTGCAGGCGTCTATAGGCTACGGTAGTCACTTACCATCAGGTGAGCCGTACGCTTGTTTGTCGACTTAGTAACATAAAAAAAAAAAAAAAAAAAAAAAAAATATTTAATTAATTTGAACTAAATATTGCACGACTCATAATGCGAAGCATAAGAGCTTTACGATCGAAATTTTTTTTTGGCCCTTCTCCTTAACTATTTATGTCATTTCGCGCTTAAATTTATGGAACGAGGATAGTATTTATATAATTTAATAGTGAATAATTCTGAAATAATTAAAAGTTTGTTTATTATGGCAGAAACGTAAAAATGTTTATTGTAAAAAATTGAAGAATTTTTCAGCCTAAGTATAAAACTATTGTTTTATGACATAATACAAAAAAAATAAAATAAAAAAGATAATTTTATCTAGTGGTTGTCGTGTTAATTACTATCACTCGCAGTCGTACATAAAAAAGTTGACGTCCAAAATATTTTTAAATCATTTTTTTTACTATAATACTACTCTAAAAAGGCTTCAATTGATATTTACTTTATATTTATAAGACTATTTATCTATTTGTATGAGAGTACAAAAGATTTGGCTGACGTTGCTCTGAAATTAAATAAATACTTAGCGTTATACACAATGATAAAATAATTATATACAATCCTACCTGAAATTAAAGAAACGACATTTAGTTTATTATTCTATATGTACGCTTATTTACAAAATTCTAACAATTAAAAAATTACTCTATAAATTTTATATCACTCCGTCTGACATCGTATCTATTTTAAAATTTAAAATTAAATGACATACAGCCAGGCGTGACATAATAAGCCAAAGAGATTCTTTAAGAATTTCTTTATATATATTTAAAAGCAAGTACTTCCTTGCTTTTCATGTTGTGAGAATAATTTGATCTGTTATTTTATGGATAAGTAAAGTTGAACGTCAGCGCTCAATATTCTTAATTTATGTGTATAATCTATAATAAAAAGTACCAATACTAAATAACATTAGGTCACTCGTCATCTCCATGCCCTTATCCCACTTATATGTTACTTATAATTATAATATATCAATCCATTACATTCCAATTTAATATTACACTATATTATGTACATTTAGTTCTTCCCTATTCCAACTCTAAAAAACACACATACAAAAAGTTTAAAACTTAGTGTTTACTCAAAATAATAGAATGTTGTTTAACCTCACCAAATGTAAACTAATAAAATCTAATCCACAGTTAATTTTCTAAATGAACCCGCCATTGACATACATTCATCGTTAAATTTGTCTTCACTTCTGAAATCTTCATTTGTTTTTGCTAATTTGCTTTCATTGAAATATTTCGTGAATTCTTCTGAAGCCAATAAATTTATTAAGTCATCTGGAAATACATTAAAAGAAATTTAAAATACATGATTTTTTTCAAAATAAATAAAAAATTAAAAATAAATATTCTATACGAACTCTTATTTAACAAAACAAAAAAAAAACACATAGAATGAAGTTCTTTTGTGTACACAAACGCATTTCATTCTAATCGATATATTTATTCAAAAATATTATGCAAAAAATTAATAACATTACAATTAATGACAAGTACTTTTTGTTTTTAAGATTTAAAGTATGTGTTTTGATTTTATAACAAGGGTAGTCGTATCATCATCATTAGAATGGAGCTTTAAAATAAGAAACAGCAAGCGATAGTTTCGTATTTAATAAAATATGTTACCTACAATATTTAAGTTTTCGACAAATTATAGAAAATACATAGCCGTGTTTGCTCGCAAAAGATAAAAAAACTGACTTTAATAACATCGACAAGTAATACAACGTAAGTAGACGAAAAATAGTCACGTAAATGCGCGTTCTCAAAGATTACCGGAAAAGTAGTCATCAGATCTCCGATAAAATTATAATGGGACACAACACTACACGATAAGCATCAGCTTTTGAATAAAATAAAAATTATCAAAATCGGTTCAACCAGTAAAAAGTTATGATGTATAATGCAACGCAGGTCGACAATAGTAGAAATGTTTTTTTTTTAAATCTTTGTTTAAAACCTCAGAACCTCCCTCACCTCAGAACTTTTGACTTTTGAATTATTATTGGAAAAAAGACTGTGCTTTATACCAATAAAGCACACTTTTTTATGTTGCAGGCTGAATCATGATTGAAGGTGATGACGTTTTGGCAATATTGCATAATTTATATCATTGCATAATATAGTATTTGTTACATAGCTTTACGTACGTTCAAAAATAAAAGAACACATACCTAGTCTCTAGACAATAGACCTAAACTATGTCTTAGATATACGAAACGTAAATGGCTATGAAAGAAAGAGAGAAAGAGAATAAGTGCTGGCACCTCTCTCTTGCACCGTTCTCCTCGCCTGTTCACATTTTCGTAACGCTCTCGTCACACAATAAACCCGAAATAAAATCTACGTAACTATAGAAGTATAGACAATAACATAAGCTAGGAGACAGATATTTAAAATTGTTTCTGTTATCTCACCGCTCAGATCTTTCATTGATTTTTCGTCGCCTCCAAAATCTTTTGGTAGTATTTCTCTTGGATAATAATCATATAATCCTTCCGCAGTATTGTGTACGTAAATTCGTTGACGTAGTTTTGAACTCAGTAATTGTTTAAACAATGTAATAATCGCATCCATTGCTTTTGATGTTGTTACAAAATGGATTCCTTTTATTCTAAATTTGTATCCTTCCTGAAAATATAACATAAGCTCATAAAATACTCACGTAGTCCACAATTTTATTTTAACTGTTTTACTTTCATTTATTCATTATTCAATTCTTTCTCATACTAATTGTAGTGACGCCATAAATATGTACTAATGAATATCTATGTGAAGTGGATTTTTACTAAAAAAGTGTAGAAACATACATAACTCAAATACGGTATTAAAATATATAACACATAACTCGTCACTTTCCTGCTATAATTTATTTTATGATATTAAAAATACATGATAAAAGTTTTTTTTTGTTTTGTTTACACACACACACACGGTCGTCTGTTCCTAAAGTACTTTTGTTACAGGTAACAGCCGACTGGTATAGCTACATATTTTTTTTTCGATAAACACACATATAAATACTACATTTATAAATAAATATAGATTACACCCAGACTCGGGGTAGGAATCGAACCCACAACACCCGGAGCAGAAAGCAGGGTCACTACAAACTGCACCAACGGGCTAGTCAAATGCCACAAAAAAATAAGAATAAAAAATAGTTCCTACAAAAGTAACAAATATTAATTAAAGTTATATGATATTTTTAATTCAGTTGAGGTTATATAAAACAACTAGCTTCTGCGCGCGACTTCGTCGGCATGAACTCCGCTCCTATTGGTCTTAGCGTGATGCCTATAGCCTTCCTCGATAAATGGGCTATCTAATACCGAAAGAATTTTTCAAATCGGCCCAGTAGTTCCAGAGATTACCGCGTTCAAACAAACAAACAAACAAACAACCAAACAAACAAACTCTTCAGCTTTATATATTAGTATAGATATAGATAATAGTTACCACAATTATTGAGACAATTTGTCGGAAATCAACCAAGTTGATAGCCTTAACTAATTCCACAACATTACAATCTCGAGTATCAAATATACCAACTTTTTTCTTAGTATAATCGCAGGCTTGTACGAACTCGCTTATCTGAAATAAAATAAGATGTTTCCAAATATTTTTTTAAAATACAATTTTATAACTTTGTTACAGTTAGTTTTTTTTATACGACGAGATCGGCAAACAGGCATACGGCCCACCTGATGGTAAATGATTATATTATCGTAGCCTATAGAGACTTACAACACCAGAAGCATTGCAAGCGCGTTGTCGAACCCTTCCCCAGGAGCTCTGGTCACCTTACTCACCACAGGAATACAACACTACTTGAGAGCAATGTTATTTAGCTGTAGTCATCTGCATGGTTGAGGTCCTTCCATAGACGGGCTGCTCCAGATTTTGAGCTGGATTCTTGTATATCTTGCATATACCCTTTTTATTTTTTTACCGTGGGGAAAATCCATCATGGATACCCCTCCAGTGCGGGGGCACCGAAGAGGTTCTTAACTCTTAATGATCAGAAACCAGCAAGTTAGTTAAGTTAGCAGTAAGCAGTTATTTTTATATAACAGCGTAAGCACTTATATACCAGATTGGATATGGGCCAATCCATATCTTTAATAATTTTAAATATAACTTTAAAATTCTTACCATGTAACTTACCATAATACTGTATTTGTAAACGTCGAAAGGATTTGGGAAATCGTCGCCCACAACTCTTGCAATAAAGATTCTGTCGTGATCTTTTGTCATTTTTGGTATCAATGCACAATATCTGAAAATAAAATTAATATTATTCGATACTACAACAGATCGTAAGAATCAATGTTTAATATTTACTATGTCATCCCTTTTAAAAATAACGTCAAATCTATAATGTTTCAAATGATTGTATTTAATTTAAAGATTGATGATGTAGGTACAGGGTCTTCCAAGAGGGACTTCCGAACCTTGACAGTTGATAACGCCTATCTTGTTCAAGCTAATGACAACTAATTAGTTATCATTTATTCAGTCTGCTTAGCCAAATCATCATGGACGGATATATCATTCGACAGAATGTGCAAATAATCATATCGTTTTACCAAAATGTGTGTTCTGTTCGGGCAACGTACCGCGCACTTTGCTCATTGTATCGTTGCCATAATTGTCCTACCGAGATGACTATTCGCAATGTGGTACTAAATTTTAATCCACTGGTTCAGTAAACGAGCGATTAACACCCGTACGTCGACGAAACGAAAGATCTGCTGAAAACATCGCAGCTCACAAGCTCACAAGCATAGCTCACAAGAGCTTGGCCTTTCACACACCACAACTTGGCGAATTTTGCGTTGTGACATGGGCCTGCACCCGTACAAAATTCAACTGACTGAATGAACTGAATTTTACGAAGATGGGATGGGCATTAAAGAGCCCATGGATATTAATTCAAAAAAACAAAACCTTATTAAATCGTTACAAATTTTGATTGATCTGACTGATCTTCCCGATTAATTAAATTGAATGCCTATCCATCTAACCAAGATTTGACCAATGTGACTTTTGGTTGATGATACATGGTTATTAACCGGTATAAATAAAACTATAAATCGAGTAAAGTAAACTTACAAAATAATAAGGTTCGTCAATTCCTTTTAAGGGTGAGGCCAAACGAGTGTAATTTTGTGAGCTATGAGTCGCATAATTTGGATCGCATAATTTATTATGCATTCGATTTCATACAAAAGGCCAGTTCGTGCCACACGGCGACGCCTAATTGCGCGCCGACTCACACGCATAACCGTGTTCGAGTTCGAGTTCGAATCGGGTTCGAGGGGTCAGTCAGCTAAAGATAGCATGAAAGTCGACAAGTATTTTGCTAGCGAACGCTCGTATAATTAATTATATAGTAATACATATTATTAAATATTATTTTACAGTAATGTTAAATTTCTGCGACCGAAATTACGCGACTCACAACTCACACAATTACGCTCGTCTGGCAGCCCAACAGAAGTTTTGCTAGGCAGAATTTCCGCGACCGAAATTACGCGACTCACAACTCACACAATTACGCTCGTCTGGCAGCCCAACAGAAGTTTTGCTAGGCAGAATTTCCGCGACCGAAATTACGCTACTCACAACTCACACAATAGGGTATTCCACTATGTTTGAAAAAGTACTTCAAAATGTTGATTTTCTAATAAAAAGCCACAAAAAAATATACTTCGTCAAAATAAACACGTTTTCATGCCATAAAATTAAATTAAATTTTAAACCTTTTTTATTACCGCGAAAACGCTACAGCCATTTTGGTGACGTAATATGGACAATAACAAAAGTGTATGACGTATGTAAGAGAGTAACATAACCTACAATTACTATGACAGCCATCAACAAAGTAGTAATGAATGCATATTATTTCAGTTGGAACAAGATATGAAGAGTTATTATACGAAAGAACACAACTATTACTCCTTGAAGTTAAAATTGATAGATATTAGTATATGTACACTAGCTGTTGACAGCACTGACAGAACTTTGTTATTGCCCGTATGACGTCACACCATGGCGGCTCGTGTTTTAGGTCACGTGATATACAGATTAAAATATACGACTTTTAATTTCAATATAATAAATCAATAATGTGCTTTTATGATTCTAAATCAGAATATTTAGGTGTATTTCTATATACATTTTAATTTTTATCAAAATTTATAATTTATTTTTCACTACGGAAAGTACCCTATTACGCTCGTCTGGCAGCCCAACAGAAGTTTTGCTAGGCAGAATTTCCGCGACCGAAATTACGCTACTCACAACTCACACAATTACGCTCGTCTGGCCTCACCCTTACCATCACCATAACATACGTGGCACGATAAGCAAAATTCAGCAAAAAATTATTTCAAAGCTTTTTTCCTTAATTTTATTTAAATCTACTTACATATTATTTTTTAGTATCTTGGAGCTCCTTACATCGAGTGGCTCATAGTAAATGGGGAGTAAAGTTTTAAAAGTCGCTACTTTGTCTAATTTCCCCTTTAGCCTTTCTATAGAACCTTTACTATTCAATAAAAAAATTTCCAGCAAGTGTTTAGCTTAAAAAATATGACAGTTAAATTACGTATATTTTAATTATGAACTGAGACACCGAATAAAATTAAACATTTAAATATGAACTAGCGTTTCTGAGTTTTCTTGGGGTATATTTTTTATCAAATGTAGCCGCCCAAACCAGCAAGTATCAGAAGAAATTTTAAAACATGTGCATGTATGTCTACACGGAGTGGAGTAGGTTTTAACACTCTCCTTCAATATGAGAAGGTTATAAAATAATATAGCATTGTGCTGGTACGAAGGTTTTTTAGTAATGTACAATTTTATTATTTTTTTTAATAGTAGAAATTTCTAGTTAATAATAAAAAAAAATTAGTTTCTTAATTATTTACTTAAAATGTTGTGTTACTGATATTTATATGTATATTGGATCATTCGAATGATTAAGAGTTATAACACCAACCAATAAGCAAACTTATGAACAATCAAATTCACAAGTGTAAAATAACTAATTTTTTTATACAGGTAGCTCGGCAAATAAGTGTACGGCTCACCTGATGGTAAGCGATTACCGTAGCCTATAAACGCCTGCAACATTACAAGCATCGCAGGCGCGTTGCCAACCCTGACACTAATCCTCCACAGGAGCTCTGGTCACCTTACTCACCATAGGGACACAACACTGCTTGAAATCAGTATTTTTTATTTGTGATGTTATGAACCAGGTCGAGGTACTTCCTCAGTCGGACTGCTTCAGATTTCGAGAAAGGTATTTCCTGCTGTGCCCTACCTCAGTTACAAACTAACTTATCAACAATTGTAAAAAATAACGTTCATTTTACGAATATTAACGAAAATAATATATGTACTTACAATATTCCTTCTTAACGAAGTGTTCCTGTTTTTGAACCCATTTTATTAAAATATCAGTAGCTTCATCTATTCTTTCTTGACTATCCAAATTGTATATTTTTCTAAGATATTGCAAAGTGTCCGGATTATATTCCAACGAATGTTTTAATGTTAACTCCATACTGTATTTACTGAGCGTACCGTCTATACTGAGTTAATTTTAAAGCTTTAATGATGATATTACTACCTACTGCCCTAATGAGTGAGAGGAGATTGAACCGTATTTATGTAAATTAATCGTTACTTTTATGTTCGTTTGTTGTTTGCGGTTTCATCATTACAAATTTTTATATTTTAGGTAAGACTTTAGATTAAGACCCGTAGACCTTTTGAAAATCCATCATGGATACCCTCCAGCGCGGGGGCACCAGAGGGTTATGTCAGACTCCTACTAACCAAAAACCATCCACGTGTGAGCAGACCTCCACCTGAGTGGGGTGAGATGGGGTCGCGTTAGCAGTCTCCACCCCGCCCCGGAGGCTGGCCCGAATGTAAATATACGGGCCCCGGCACCCAGAGGGGCGGCACTCACAAGACCACCCCTCCCGATGACGTGGGATCTCAAGCCAGCTGAGGATCCCCCGACCCCCAGCCGGCCACCCCACTTAGGGGACGCTCAACCGGACCAGTCTACCGTCTGCAGAATGGAGACACATGTCCAGGAGCGTCCCTCCCTCCAATTCAGGCAGGCCCGACCTCCAACGCCCGGCATCATGGCGTTGGGGGTTTCTATTTCTATTTAAAGATGGTTTCATTAGTGGTTGAAACTTTTTGAGTTATTTTTAAGCTATTACATAGATTTTATCGCGGGCTTTGAGCGCGGCGACCGAATCAAGAAATTCCGAAACGAAAAAGAACCTAACAGCGTCATCAAGAAACGAAAAAAAAACCTAACGCGCTCTTCTTGTTATTAAATAATAAATTATAATTGCATAAGTCGATAAAAAATGCTGTGCAATCGCTTTACCGCGGCAGTCCCCGAGTGCCACAAGTAGGTTATGTTGACGACAGTTAATCATACGGTGTCGCTGATCGCATGACCCTAGCCAACAGGTCTCGGTCAACTTGACAAACTTGTCTACAGAAGGAATACAAGTATGTACATATTATAATTACGAGTTCATAGTCTTTGAATATAAAAAAAAACACACACACAAACACGTCGTAACAAAATTACTTCACCAAAAAATTAGTATATCTATAATATACACGTATACTAAAAATTTTTATCATTTAAAAAATGTGTAGGTAAATATCATCTGCCAACCCGCATTGGAGCAGCGTGGTGGATTAAGCTCTGATCCTTCTCCTACACGGGGAAAAAGGCCTATGCCCTGCAGTGCGTTATTACAGGCTGAAACGTACATATCATTTTAAAAAATCTGAAAAATTTAGAATGGTTTATTGTTCTCCAAAATGTATTTAATGTCTTAATTAATTGGCTGTTTCTATGTACGAGCTGAATAAGAAAAACCAAGGTGTTCTGGGTTTTTATTTGGCTTGAAATGAAACACACTTTTTTTCTTCGTGGGAAATAATTAAATTATAAAGTTATATTTCTATTAGGGTTTTTTTTATAATATAAAAAGACAAGCAATGATAATAAGTACCTAATCTTCTATATATATAAAAGAGTTACCCACCCATTGACTCATCACGATATCTCTGGAACCATAAGGCGTAGAGACTTGAATTTTGGTAGGAATATTCCTTTCGCCGAGTAGAGGTCAGCTAAGAACGGGTTTTACGATATTCCACCCCTAAGGGGGTTAAACGGGGGTTGGAAGTTTGTATGAAAGTCCTATGTTTTTGAAGTAAGAGACTTGAAATTCAAAATGTATGCTCTATAGATGGTGTGGAGGTGTACTAATAATGTATTTTTAGAAATCAACCCTTTTTGGGGCTGAAACGGGGGGTGGTAGTTTTATGTGAGCGAGATGAAAACTTAAGTATGTATATGTAAGTATATTATTTGCATCACAAAAATAATTAACGCCCAACGAAGTGGGCACGGGTCGGCTAGTGATTTACTATAACGCTTTTTAATTTACCTGCCCATTACAGGGACTCTTACAGAGACTTATAGCGCTAGACACAGTTTAGCTTTACTATCACCTTGAGACCCGTACGTCCTTTGTTTTTCCGTACTTGAACGTCCCAGAGCAGCTGTCCTAACACGTTTTGTCATAATGACCACATGCAATCTTTCAAAGAGATAATTATCTTGCGACGAGATATCTTAAACAATAAAACATTGCAAAGTCACTTGAAAGCCACTCAGACTGTTTGAAGCTCCTCATTAAAAACTTTTTCCACCCAAATAAATAATTAAAAAAAATAAAAATCGCATAGAGCAAAGAAAAACTTGAAACAATATCAATACTGAAGGTGTTATAAAATAAATACTCAGAAATTTACTGTATAATTGGGTACGTAATTTGTTATTTTAAATCAGAAATGCTCTTGCATAATTACCATATCGATTCTACTGGTATATAATCATCAGTCATCAGCTGACAGCGCGTGCGGTCGGCTGGAGGTCGGTGTCCTCTTATTAAAAATGGATACAGTAAAATGTAATAATTGTAATATTGTGATAAATGAGGTGCTCTGCTTTTGTCAAAATAAAATAGACGTCATGAATAATGTGAGTTTGGCGCTTTTATGTCGGCAATCGTTTGAAGAAGACGAGATTTTTTAAGGCGAAATGCTTACTGTTCAGCTCAATATCATCTCGTCTAGTGAAGAGAAAAGGTGAAGATAGAAAGCAGAAAAATATAGAAGACATTATTGGGGTATTGCGTAGTACGGAACCAGACGACATACCTATATTTGTTGCTAAAAGTCTGCACAAGTTGCCACCCGTTACATTCGATCATGTTGATGCAACGCGTGTTTTGAAGGATATCATTGTACTACAAAACCAGGTACATACATTACTTCAGAGTCAGGATGACTACGTCAAGAAAGGAGATCTAGATGAATATTTTAAGAACAAAGAAAGTACATCGTTCGTGCAACCAAAACAGACTGGAACTTATGTCAATAAAAATAGAGGCGGTTTCTGTCTGCAGGATAGCTATGACTGCGCTAGCGGACCGATGGGGCTATTGACCGGCCTAGAAGGTGATTTGTCTCCGAACATTAAAGAGGGTAGACGAGTTTTTGAACACCCGTCCCCGTCACACGCAAGTCCTGTGTCGGTAAATAGTGGTCAACTTATCTCTGTCGCACTCGACTCAGCTCCTGCGCAACAGTTGACACACGTGGAGGCCCACCGCGGCCAGGAGGCCCACTGCGGCAACACTTTGAATGCACTAAGCATTAATTCAAAGGCGCAAGCGCGGACGTCTGAGAATGTCAACGGAGCGCAAAATGACAACGAAGGTGAATGGGTTCGTGTTGTAAAGCGTAGAAGGACGTCCCGTTTTAAAGGTATGAGAGGTTCTGCCAGTGTGAATGCGGAGACTAAATTAAAAGCAGCTGATAGTATGATCCCCTTATTTATCTATAATGTGTCAAAGGAAAATAACGAAAAAGACGTCGCGGATTATGTATATGAAAAAACTCAAATAACTATAAAACCAGAGAAAATTAATACGAAAACATCAAAGGAATACACGTCTTTTAAGTTTTATATACCCAACAGTAAATTGCATTTATTCACGAATACTGAGCTGTGGCCGGAAGGTATATATTTTAGAAAATATATTTTATTTAGACACGGTAAAAAGGCTACGGTTGATCGCGAGCAAAAAACCTAAGTTATGGAACAGGATTATAGACAAAAAAATCCCAGTTTGAAGTTGGTGAGTTTTAATTGTAAATCTCTAAAGAGATCAGTGAATAGCGTGAGAGGTTTGTGCGGTTCGGCGGATGTGGTAGCGCTACAGGAAACCTGGCTTATGACATATGAACTGGCATACCTCAGCACTGTGCATGATGAGTTCGAGTCTACGGGTACGTCGGCGGTGGATACGGGCGGTGGTATGTTGCGCGGCCGTCCTCACGGAGGTGTCGCGCTGTTATGGCGTAAGAATGTGTTTACATCAGTGTCCGTAGTTAAATGTAATAATGTGAGGTTGTGTGCTATCAGGTGTCAGTTTCGTGAGCAAGCTATACTGTACTTTTCTGTGTATATGCCAGTGGACTGTTTTGAAAATCTTACTGATTTCACGGACTGTATGAGTGAAATTAACGCAATTATTGAGGACAGCGGTATTGAAGTGGCTTTTATTCTAGGTGACTTTAATGCGCACCCTGGGGAATTATTTTTTAATGAAATGTGTCGCTTTTGTGAAGATCAAAAGTGGGTATGTGCTGATTACGAATTATTGTCAAGTTGTACTAATGTCTACACTTATATGAGTGACAGTCATGGCTGTACACGCTGGTTAGATCATTGCCTTGTAACTCGTTTGGCTAGGAATTACGTTGATAGCGTTAGTATTAAGAATGATGTGACTTGGTCTGATCACTATCCCATGGAGATCTACTGTAGATTTAGCTTGGATCGTTCTCAGCTACAACCGACTGAATTTTTAGCTACTAATAAAGTAATCTGGGGTAAAAGGGATAGTGAGCAGATTCATTTATATACGGATTATTGTAATAATAAGCTAATGTTACTTGATTGTCCTTATGAGCTGATAGACTGCTGTAATAAATTATGTGATAATTCTGAACATAAAAAAGCTATCAAAAATATGTACGATAATATCGTAGGTATATTACGGGATGCAGCGATTTATTGTTATAAATCTGCACCGTGTAAAAATAAACGATCCATCACGGGGTGGAATAAACATGTGGCGCCACTTCATGCTAGGGCTCGATATTGTTTTCAGTCTTGGATACGAGCGGGAAGGCCAACTCATGGAGCCATCTATGAGGATATGAGGGATTCTCGTAGGGCCTTTAAAATCAAACTCAAATGGTGCCAAGACAATGAGGAACAAATTAAAATGGACATACTAGCAACGTCATATAAGAACAAGCATTTTGGAAAATTTTGGCAACAAACAAACAGACTGAATGCAAGACCGAGTCTTCCTGCTGATGTAGGTGGCATTAGCGGTTGCCGTAACATTGCAAATATGTTTAAGACTCAATTTGAAGTGAATCCCTGTGAGATCAATTGCACCGTAGCTGGCAATGGGGACATCATAAATACTGGGGAGTGCTTACGTTTCACAACTAGCGAAGTAGTAGATACGATTATGAGCATGAAGCGTGGTAAGTCACCTGGACATGATGGCCTTAGTGTCGAGCATCTCTGACATGCTGGCGTGCACCTTCCCAGAGTCCTAGGTATGCTGTACAATCTTTGCATTGGCCATGGCTTCCTACCGGACGCAATGACAATGACAGTAGTTGTGCCTGTTATCAAAAATAGGACGGGGGATGCGGCAGACAGAACCAACTATAGACCGATATCTCTTGCTACCATCACAGCTAAGGTTCTTGATGGCTTGCTTGATACACAACTTAGTAAATCAGTTAATATACACGATGCGCAGTTCGGCTTTAGGCCAGAACTATCAACTGAGAGCGCAATATTGTGTCTCAAGCAAGCTGTAAGGTACTACACTGATAGAAAAACCCATGTTTTTGCTTGTTTTTTGGATCTGTCTAAAGCATTTGACCTCGTATCCTATAATATTTTATGGCAGAAGCTTGAAACAGAGACATACTTAAGACCCGAGTTGATATCACTATTGAAGTACTGGTATGGTGTCCAAAGTAACGTGGTAAGGTGGGGTAATGCACTTAGTGATCCATACAAACTGGAGTGTGGAGTGAGACAGGGGGGGCTGACGTCACCCAGGCTGTTCAATCTCTACATGAACAAGCTGATAGAGAGGCTTAACAGAGCAGGTGTTGGTTGCTCAATAGATGGTGTTGTAATGAACAATTTTAGTTACGCGGACGACATGGTTCTGTTGAGCCCCTCGGTCAGTGGTCTTCGAAAATTAATAAATATCTGTGAGGAATATGCTAAGGAGAACGGACTCAGATATAATGCTAAAAAGAGCGAAATTTTAATCTTTCGGGGAAAAAATAAACCATTAAATTTTAATCCTAACATACATCTGTGTGGAACTCCTCTGAAACAAGTGTCTGAGTTCAAATACCTTGGCCATATTGTGAATGAACGCCTGGATGATGATAGCGATATCGAGCGCGAGCGCAGAGCTTTGTCAGTTAGAGGCAATATGTTGGCCCGTAGATTTGCACGATGTACGTTACAGGTAAAAGTAATATTATTTAAAGCCTTTTGCCAGTCTTTTTACACGTGCAGTCTATGGGAGAATTATACTCAGCGAGCATATAGTGCTCTGTGTGTACAGTACAACAATGTGCTGAGGGTTTTGTTGAAGAAGCCTCGGCACTGCAGTGCGTCAGCAATGTTTGCGGAGGCTCGTATTGATGATTTTTATGCGATCATACGCAAGCGGACAGCGTCCGCAATGCGCAGATTAATGAACAGCTCCAACAACCTCCTCAGCGCATTGGCTGTAAAGCTAGACGGTCCCCTCTGGAGACGCTGGGATGGTGCACACGTAGCTGTGAGGCACGCATATAATAAATAAATAAATTTTGATAGCTTTTCTGAAATCTGAAGTAAATAAATTATTATTATTAATATTATTTAAGTTTGGTTCAATATTGCTAGGATTTCGAGTTTAATTTTAGTTGTATTTTTAATTGAATTTTAGTATTAGTATTAATTTTGATTTTAATTATAGTATTTACTGAATTTTGGGACTGATTTTAATTTTAATTTTGACCTTAATTTTGATTTTGACATTTATTGTAATTTTGATTAAATTTTGATATTGAATTACTTGTCTGAAACTAACATAGTTTTAAAAAAATGTAACTAACAAAAAGTATGGACATCAGTCTGAAATAAAATGATTATTATTATATTATTATTATTATTATAATTATATATTTTTTTAATATTTTTTATAAGTCTTCTCATCATCATCACTTCGGCCTATCGCAGTCCATTGCTGGACATAGGCCTCCACAAGTTCGCGCCAGACGAGAACTCATGTGTGTTGCCCATAGGCTGGCCTTGTCGCAACGAAGACGCTGCTGCCCGTCTTCGGCCTGTGTATTTCAAAGCAAGCAGTTGGATGGTTATCCCGCCATCGGTCGACTTTATAAGTTCCAAGGTGGTAGTGGAACGGTATTATCCCTTAGTCGCCTACTATTACACCCACGGGAAGAGAAGGCTATATTATTTACTGCCTCAGCCACACAGTTTACTGCTTTCTTGCTGATGACGCATTACTTACTACAAAAATATTTGGGAGCAGTAGGTATTATTTTGCTAGAAAAGAGCTATTTATGCGGCGTACTCACAAATAATATGTTACAAAATTTGTATTCGCTATACAAGTATACATCAAACCTCATTTGTATTTCTATATTATTTGTATAAAAAGAGTTTTTGGTACAAGTCAAAATTAATTTTGTCACTAGGCATTAGGCAATTTATGTTTCTCCATATTTGTTACTTTAACTAATGAAATAAAAAATCGAAGTTGTAAGTAAAATTGTAGTTTCGAAACTATTTCTATTATTTCACCACTAGGGTATATCACAGCCAACCTGATTTACTTTTAAACATTTCTATCATTCTAGATTATTCTCTCTCTCTCTCTATTCATTTCTCTTTTCATCATTCTAGTCATCTATTATTATACATCAAAGTTTCGACATGAATTTGTTATTATTGAATACATGTATCCAATTATTATTTTACCGAAGATAAATGTATGAGCATATACTAAATTTTTGCATAAATTACTATTTATTTAATTTAACCATTTATCTGGTTTACATTTGAGTTAAGACAAATGGAAAAAAGTATTACCAAATCATTGAGGGCAATAATTTCGTGATTTACTTAAAGTTAGAGCGGTTTTGGATGATTGTAATTTTTTTTTTAGAAACGAACGGCATTACACTAGTCTATAAAATGAGAAATGAAATAATATTACCTACTTAACAAAAATAATTTCCGATATTGCATGTATATAATAATAATAATAATATTATAAAGAGGTAAAGTTTATAACTTTGTTTGTATATACGGGGTAATCTTCGCAAATACTGATCCGATCATGAAAATTCTTTCGCTAACAGAAAGCTACACTATTCAGGAGTGACAAGATAAAAGGAAAAAGATAAAAATATATAAAGATTTTAAATCAGCAGGATTTGAATCTGCGCCCTCTGACGTGCCGTGTCAACAATTCAATCTAATCAAGCATTATTATTTGCCTTAGAAATTAATTGGTGATTTTAAAACATTTATATTTATCTGATTTGCTGAAAATAGTGAGAGTGTATTGGAACATATTGTTGCGTGTTAGGGTTCGAACGATTTGGAGAGAAAGACCTTCTGACTCTTTCAGAGACTTTATTCACTAGCACTAGGTCCTACGCAAGCACTAGGTACAAATACTACGCACTAAGTACAAGCACTAAGCACTATGTACACTCACTAATCACTAGGTTCACTTCACTAAGCACTAACAATGTCCGAGGTCGTAGCCAATGTCGTAGGTTTCCGCTGGTATCACTTCTTGATCACTAGTCTTCACTTCGAAGTCGCTTCGTCGTTAGCTCAAACTGAACTGACCCCGCTCGGCCTCAATCGGCCTTTTTATACCGGGCCGAGCCTACACCCAGACAGTTCTAGAACTTTCGTGCGTGTACTCGATCCTGAGTTCATTCACCTATATGTCCTCTAGCGCCATCTAGTATTGAGTGGATGTTTCAAGTTGTCTTTGTAACAAAGTGGTTTGTACAGCACACAACGTGGTTCCTTCGCTCCCCGCTAGATGGCGCAAGCTCCTTTTTTTGTGTACTCGTAACACTACTCCCCTCTTAGAGATGCTCGTCCCGAGCATCGTTGTTACTGCCATGGTAACGCGCCAGACGGTCTATGTGTACCACTTTGAATGTCCCTCTTGGTTGCTTTTGAATTCTATAAGTCACATCATTCATTCGGGTAACCACTTTGTATGGACCGTCCCACTTGGTCTGCAACTTTGGAGATTTCCCTTTCCGGCGGGTTGGGTTATGCAGCCACACTAGTGACCCTTCCTCGAAGCCTCTTGTGTTCGATTTCCGGTCGTTAATAGTCCCCTGTGTCGTAAGACTATTCCCGCTGCATGCCTGGAGGATAACAGTTTTCAGGGTTTCCACCGCGTCAGCCAGAACTCGTCTCTTAGTTCTAGCTTTTATTCGTTTCCCTTGATCCCGGGCAGGGGACGAAGCCCTTTGCTTTTTCAGCTCCTCTATTTGTTCCTCGATCTTTTTCATCCTTGCCCTCTGGGTCTTCTTCTGCGGGCAATCGAGCTGAAGATGACCCCTCTCGCCGCACTTGTAGCACATGAATCCAGAACGTTTCTTCGTAGGAGCCTTAACCTCCTTCTGCGGGCAGTTGAGCTGAAGATGGCCCCTCTCGCCGCACTTGTAGCACATGGCTCCAGAACGTTTCTTCGTAGGAGTCTTAACCCCCTTCTGCGGGCAGTTGAGCTGAAGATGGCCCCTCTCGCCGCACTTGTAGCACATGGCTCCAGAACGTTTCTTCGTAGGAGCCTTAACCACCTTGACTACCTCAGAGACCTCGCGGATCTTATGGGTCTGCCGTATGACATGGCGAACAGCCTCGACCTCCAAAGCATGCGCCAATGCTTCCTTTAGCGAGGTATGGTGACGAAGCCTCACTGCAGCTCTGACTTCCAGGTCTTTAATGCCGTCGACAAATGCTTGAACAATATTCGTGTCTATCATCTTGCTGTCGGCTCCTGGGTGTGCCTTCCTGACGAGTTTTTCAATTTCCAACGCCCATTGTTGTAGTCCTTCTCCTGAGCGTTGGACTCTGTCACGCAGTTGGGCACGGAACACGTGCTCCAGGTGTCGCTCCCCGTATCTGGATTCAAGTGCCTCTATCAGGTCTTGGAACCCATGTCCTGTATGTGGCAGTGCTTCCAAGACAGACAAAGCTTGCCCTCTGAGCGCAACAGTGAACGCGGTCAGGCATTGTTCTTCCGTCCATTCGTTGGCAGTAGCAACAGTTTGGAATTGCTGACGATAGGCGTTCCACGAAGTAGTGCCGTCGTATGGCGGCACTTTCACTCTTGGTCCTTGCGCAACTCCGGTAGTTCCACTAGACATCGCAACTCCCGTGGTTTCAAGGCGCGCTACTCTCTTCTGTAGTTCGGCGAGGACGGTTTTCACATTTTCGACATCCAATCCTAACCCAGTAACTCGTTCTTGCACTTCGTCGACATCTTTACGAAGTTTACCCACCGTATCACTAACATCTTTTATAGCCAAAAGCGCTTTTTCTTGGAGGTCTTTTTGTTGCTCTTGTGATTCTTGCAAAGCACTGAACTTGCGTTCTTGTGATTCGAACTTGCGTTCTATTAATTCAATTAAACTTCCTAATTGAAGTGCCACTTGAGGGTCGTTAGAAGCTACGGTACCACTGGTGGGCGTGGCCTGTCCGGTGGGCGTGGCAAGGTGGGTGGAGCCTGAGGGGCGTGGTCAGTGGGCGTGGCCTGGTAGGCGGGGCCAGTGGGCGGGGCTTGGCCCACAGTGGGCGGAGCTTGGCCCCCAGTGGCATCCGCAGTTCGTTGTGCCCTCGTCCTGACCCCCTCCTTGGGGTTCTCTCTCGGAGTCAATGGCATCTCCAAATCTCACTTCCGACACCAGTTGTTACGTGTTAGGGTTCGAACGATTTGGAGAGAAAGACCTTCTGACTCTTTCAGAGACTTTATTCACTAGCACTAGGTCCTACGCAAGCACTAGGTACAAATACTACGCACTAAGTACAAGCACTAAGCACTATGTACACTCACTAATCACTAGGTTCACTTCACTAAGCACTAACAATGTCCGAGGTCGTAGCCAATGTCGTAGGTTTCCGCTGGTATCACTTCTTGATCACTAGTCTTCACTTCGAAGTCGCTTCGTCGTTAGCTCAAACTGAACTGACCCCGCTCGGCCTCAATCGGCCTTTTTATACCGGGCCGAGCCTACACCCAGACAGTTCTAGAACTTTCGTGCGTGTACTCGATCCTGAGTTCATTCACCTATATGTCCTCTAGCGCCATCTAGTATTGAGTGGATGTTTCAAGTTGTCTTTGTAACAAAGTGGTTTGTACAGCACACAACGTGGTTCCTTCGCTCCCCGCTAGATGGCGCAAGCTCCTTTTTTTGTGTACTCGTAACAATATCAAATTTCACCGTACCCTTCTTATGTGAAATGGATTATAACGCCCAACGAAGTGGGCACGGGTCGGCTAGTATTATAATAATTATAATGTATCTACGTAATTAGTCGTTATCATGTCGGCGTGTGTACCTTACAGCAGATTAACTTTGCGGAGCCTCATTGTCGATGGCAGACTGGCGGAGGCAAGACAGCATCTGATGGCTTGTGACGAATCGCTTAGTTTAATAATATTGAAAAAAAAAAAAAAAAAACTGTAGCTGAAACTTGAAGAATGAATATTGATAAAGCCCCTGTTCTTATATATGTATATTATAATTTGTCCTGTGTGCTGGTCTCAGTGGGTACATAAGAGAACTATTGTAAGCATAAATAAATGTCTGTAGGTACCTACTGTACTGTAAATAACCTAGGTACTGCAAGCATACCGTTTTCTATTACTAAATAGGATAAGAGCTATATTTATTATGCTGCTACACTGCAGATTTGTTGATTTACTTTTGTGGATTGATGAGAAACATGTCTTAGAATAGCACAGAAGTGTTCTATAGGTTACCATAAATAATTTTCTTTCGCTGTCTTTAGGAATCAAAAAAGCACCAAACCTACCAAATTACTAAGCAATAATAATAATTCATGTATTTGTATATTATATTATTTAAAATATAATCGTTAGCCAAGCTCTAACTTATTTTTATATTCAATTATATTATATTTTTTGTCTGTTCGACACAGAGTTGGAATACGACCTTAATGATTTCTAAACTACAATGGATTTATATATATCTATATATATTTTTACGTAACTATAATTATTATAAATGATGTATAGAAAAAAATATATGTATAAGGCTATTCCGCTATTATTAATATTATTACTAAACTAATTAATATATAATATAATATTAAATACACATATATATAGGAAAAAAATACGGATAAGGCTATTGCGAAAATATTATTATAAAAAAATAATCATTTTAAAACAATTATATTTTATTTTACACAGAGAATATTGGGAAACATAACTATTATGAATAAAAATCGAAAACACGTGACACAAAAACGGAGTTTTATAATTTTGAAGGATTAACAAAATTATGATTCATTTCAAATTCACAACAGTCACTCACTGAAATATAGGAGTTTCAAAATTACAATAACCTTGTCCCATAGAATCTAAAGTGTTCTTAGCAACCGAAAAAGCTTAAAGACTTATTGCAGTTTAATTTATACCAACAATTTAACTTAATCAACACTCAATAATCTGAAGGTGCCGGGCATTCCCGCGCACTGCTCGTTGAACTTATCTCTCTGTCTGTAATCTTCGTCGGTATACGCTTCATTTATCTCCCTCATATATTCCAAGTGTTCTTCTGAAGATAAAGTATCGAGCCATTTCACTTTAAAAAAATATTTCATTACTTTATTAAAGTAACTTTTATATAATTAATTTATTAAAAGTTTATTCACTGGCACACAGTTGCTGGCAGTGTGATAAATTTATGTAGTAAAACAAATTTAGATGATGCCATTAGTATAGTACAAATATCGTTCACAAACTTTACCATTATTTGTGCAATCTATTAATAAATTACCTTACAGTGAAATAATAATTTTATACAAACTTTGTAATTCTTTCAATGATGGCTCATCTCCACCATAGTCTTTAGGCAGTATGCGTTTTGGAATGTGATCGTAGAGTTCCTCAATGCTTTTATGAAGATAAAATCTTTCCATCATCTTAGGACTTAGTACTTGTTTTGCAATTGATATAATTATATCAATAAACTTTGATGTTGTTACTAAGCGAATCGCTTTTATTCTTAATCCATAGCCCTCCTAAAATTCATAAAGTAGTAGTAATAGTTTCCGTAATCCTCTAAAGTTTTTCTTGCTATTTGGTCAAAACAGGCTTAACTAAAAATAAAGTTTTAGTATTTCGAGTTTTATTTGAGATAGCCTCTAGTTAGGTATTAATTAATTTACAATAAAGGCTGGGTATAAGTTTTTTTTTATATCACTCGCAATATGCATCTGCATAAATAATCGGTGACAGGATTCCTTCTTTAGACTCGACCTTTTCACCTATTTTTCTTTTTTCGAATATTTGACTACATAAATAATTAAATTAGGTACTTAAAATTTGGGTTTTGTAAGATTTTCATTCGTCACTTTTGAATTTGAGTTTTAAGCTTTGAAGCAAAATTAAAAATAACTAATAATTTAAGTATAAACTTACCATATAAAGTGACATAGCTTGTCTTAATTCGATCGGATTAAGTTTGGATAAAAAATTAATTATGTTAGCTTCTGAATAGTCTAAAATCATTATGATGCCATCCATGTAATCATGGGCACAAATATATTCACAAAACTGCAAAAGAAATTAAGTTATTTAATAAAATATTTATAATATAATAAAAATATTTTGCCGCTGTGTTGCCCCCGTGGGTTTGAGGGTTTCGTATTATCCTTATAAAATGTAGCTTATGTCACTTACTAATAATTGAAAATACATCTTAGTACGAGTCCCGGCATAAGGAAAATAAACCTACCCTCATTATGTCTTAAATAAACATAGATAATACAACAAGATAACACATATATTGACATATATCTGATAGCTTGCCTATGTAATCAGGCCCAGACAACGTTAAGTAGTTAATAAAGTAAATAAATTAAGAAGGTAAATTAGTTCTGCATTAATTGACTAACAAATGAGCGCGTAAGCCCGATTAGTATAATTTAAAATGAAAGGATATAATATACTCGTATATTATCTTGCATATGTACTGGATCATTTTCATTAAACACATGAGGGAATATTTTCCAAATACCGGATTTTAGAGCATCTGATGATAAATTTTTTTTAATGCAGATTAAAATTGCCCTTTAATCAGATGAATAGTTTTTGAGATATCGTCGTTAGAAGTAATTATTAAAAATGAATAATGCGCAACGAAGTGGGCACGAGTCGGCTAGTAATAAAATAACTGTTTGCAAATAATCAAGTTTTGTATTAATTGAATGCTGATCAAATACGTATTAGGGTGCGTTTTCACTGACGCCGAGTAGGGCGGAGCGGAGCGGAGAAGACAACTAAAAAGTGGCAAGTTTTTCAATTCCAATGCATACTTAATTGACTAGCTGATTTAAGTTGATTATATTATACTCATTTTATTATTTGTCGATGTAAATTAAAGTGTTTTTTTTATTATTCACAACAAAAAAACACAAACTTGACACAATAATAACTTCAAGATAAAAACTTACAGGAATAGTGGTTTTAAAGAAATCCATATATTGAGATGCTTTGAAATCGGCATCATGATATTTGAGTATTACAACTCTGTAATGATCGTCTGTTAATTTTGGCATGAATACCGTGTTCCTAAAACAACAATATAAAGATTAAAAATAAACAAATTAAATTTGTAAAAAAGAATATATTAATTTTAGAACGCCATCTTTGCGGTCTGTGGATAATAAGCGTGTAGCTGCTGACACAGCGCCCTCTATGATGCTTTTGGCGTCCCGTTTACGCGAGTCTTTGTCAACACACCTTTACACCTTTTGTATCTCCGATAAAATATCCTTTGAAATAACGGCATCAGAAAAATAATAACATACATACATCATAATATGTTGTATGTTATTGTTTTACTGACTAGTACATAACTATATATGTACTAGTAGCTTCATTAACGCAATCGTTATATCGCTGGTCCATGATATAATAACTGTTACCTACTTATCACTTTTCATCAAGTCGACCGAATTCACATTTGATTCTTTAGAGATAAAAAAAATCTATGTAGATCAAAATAGTTAGATATATAATAGAAACATAAACAAAATTCTCATATGACGTACGAGAACTTTTATGAAAATCCTTTATATGCTACGCTTTTTTTTTGGTCGTACCAACTCAGAAACCTTTGTGGGCTCATGCACAACACTTTGCTGAAGATCATACACATACATGATCAAATGCATAGTTTACGATTCTATAATAAAGGACATACACCCCGTTTTCTACATTTTTATAAATATCTATACAAAAAAAAACAGCTATTATTTAAAATAATTTTTCAATTCCTCCTATATCCTTCTCCTACATGAGGAAGATGCCTATGCCCACCAGTGGGATATTACAGGCTGAATCGTGATCGTTAATTTTTCAATAATTTTTGACGACCTTACGAGGTCATCAATTTGATGAGCTCAAAAATTGATTTCTTTTTCTGATTTTTTTTTTTCGAAAGTTTTGTTTTCATGATAATATTTTGCTGTATAAAAACTAATAATTTACTTACACAATGTCGAATAGGTAGCAGAACTCCTTTTTTACATTGCAATATCCGAAAAACTGTGGTAGTAATGTCCTCATCGTACACATTTTGTCAATACGTGATTTTGCACGTTCAATGGATCCCTTGCAACTTATTATCATAAACTCGTAGTAATGATCGACTGAAAAAAATAAAGTATAAACCTATGACGATTTAAAAATGTTTGTTTAGAATAAAAAGAAAAACCGGCCAAGTGCGAGTCGGACTCGCGCACCGAGGGTTCCGTACAAACAAAATTATTAAAAATATTCTTATTATAATTATGATGTAACTAATAATGGTTCATGGTTTATGCATAAGGTTTATCTTTATGAAATGAAATGTTTTTGAAGTTAAATTTCTTTAGGTGCATGAGGGGTAAAATTTGAGCAACCGCTGACGCGGCAACGCTTTACGCGGTCAGTTCTTGGATCAGTGACCGCCTGGGATCACTGCGTGATGTTGGCTTTTTTTTCAATTAGTTATTTTTTTAGGTATTTTATATTCGTTTTTTTTTCTTTCACTTCTTTTTCTTCTGTCTCTTTAAAACCAATTTTCGGTGGAAGTTTGGATGGTAATGTACTTTTTTTTTAGTTTTATCATTCTCTTTTTTTAGAAGTTAAAAGGGGGACACATTTTACCACTTTGGAAGTGTCTCTCGCGGAAACTATTCAGTTTAGAAAAAAATAATATTAGAAACCTCAATACCTATCATTTTGAAGACCCATCCACGTATGGATTTGATGAAAAAAAAAATTGTTTGACTTTCAGTTCTAACTTACCAAGTTTCAACAGTATACTCTTGTAGTTACGGAAAATAGTGGCTGTGACATACGGACGGACCGACGGACAGACAGCCAGACATGACGTATTCATAAAGGTTCCGTTTTTTTGCCATTTGGCTACGGAACCCTAAAAAGCAGAAAAGCCATAAAATAGCAAGAGTATGTGACACAGCAATCATTGGGACACCAAAATTTCACACTATTTTTTTTGTGTCAAAAATATAATTTAACAATACCTATATATACCAAGTACCAACCTATTCTACCTATATATTCTTAACAATTTCTTTAATATTTTCATCTATAATAATATAACAAGTTTTAAACTGTAATTAATACATGTTGATTCGTGATGTTCCGGATCATATGTATATCGGTATCCGTATCCGCGGATATCCGCGGGAAAAATGAGATCCGTGTCCGTATCCGTCACTTTTCTTGCGGATCTTTTACGGATCAGGACAAAATGCTTCATAATAACTTAGATTATGTGATCAAGTAGTATAATTAAAAGAAATCCATCACAGTATTTTTTATTTTTTAAAATTAAATATTTGGCACCTTTAATTGCAAAAATATATTCTAGTAAGTACCATACTAATAGTATATAACACGCACGTGAACGGGTGCCACCAGTGGGATGGGTCTGCTCCTGGCTTCTTGTCTCAAAATATGCTGATCTTTCGTGTTTATTGTTATTTTGTTTTGTCGTGGCTTGTATGGCCCTGCTTATTATTGACTATGTTCTTAAACTATTCAAAGTCTTATTACTTTTGTTAGGCATTAATTTAAGTATTTTATTCACCACGTCTAAACAGTTACTTGTCTATTTGTTTGGAGCGCATTTTAAAGAAACTACCTTTTAGTAGGTGTCTAGTTCTTAATTGAAAATTATTTACTGCTATGATTACTGGGTATTTTATTTTGTTTATAAATTTAAGATAAATTTGTGATGGAAAGTGACCTTACATATATTAAGTTAAAGTCATTTTTCAATTTGACGACTCTGTATGAAATATGACAGGGAGGAAAAAATAGCCCTTGACGAGTTTCTTGCCGGTTCTTCTCGTTACAAGGTCTCCCGCCGTAGGACTTGCGAACCGATGGCGTAGCTTCATTAACGTTCACAAGTGCTGTATCAGCCTAAAATGAATAAATGATTTGAATTTTGAATTTTAGTACATTTTTTTCACCTGATTGTTGTAGCTAATAGAGTTAGCAGGAGATAGAGCACCAGTGAGCGTAGGACTGGGATAATGTACCACGCAATTCGTAGGACAATATTACTATTAAATTATATAAATATTTACAAACAAAAAAAAAATCAGAAAAAAAAAACAATTATTGATGACCTTACGAGGTCTAACCTAAGGTCCTAAGGTCATCAAAAATTATTACTAACCAGCTGATTTTTTTTCTTTTCTGTCATTCACATTCTTTAATATGTCTGTAGAATAAATAGATAAAAAATAAATAATAATCTACGATAAAATAACGACATCAGTACAATGATAATAATTGGCAGTGCTTAAAAGAATACATAAAATATTATACAAAGTATACTTAATACGTACTTAGATACACATTACATTTAAAATACTAACTCTTAAAGTATCATTTAGTAACAAAATTTAACGCACTAGCTGTGTCCCACCTGCAGTGCAGTGCTGCTGTGCAGTTTCACCCAAGTTAATTTGAGAAAAAAAAAATTGTGCGAGTCAGCTACGACGCACGACTGGAGTTTACCCCTTTGGATCGACTGTCTAAATAGGTACAAAAAAAAACTCACTAGTCTTAAGAAAAAGGTTAATACCATATCATGGTAAATAAATGAATAAAGTAACGCCATCTAGAAACGATAATAGAAAACTATTATTAGTCTATCGACGACGTATTTGTGGTTTCCGACGTTCGTTTTTAATTGCCTTTGAAAAGGCAACAAAAAACGTAACGAGGTCATTCGTTCTACAGATTTTACACCTCAAATTTTTTTCATGCCGGGGGCCTTGTATGGAAATCGATTCATAAGGAGTAAACTCCAATAAGGTAAGAAATATTATATAGGCTTTTAAAATTATGTAAAATATGTTTTTTAATTACACGTTTGAATGTTGCTATTGTATTAAAATAGTAATAAAAAATATAGGTAAATATATAATATAAAAAACTTACTGAAATCCTTCTTTTTAAAATGACTCTGCTTTTGCACCCAATCACGTAGAATTTTAATCGACTCCTTCATTTGTCCTGGTTTTTCTAAATTATGCTGTTTACGAATATATTGCAAAGTATCAGGTTTGCTTTCGAAAATCCGGTCCTTCGGTATAAACTCCATTTTTCTTATAATACGTAAAAATAAATCTAGCTTCAATAATCTGTACCACTCCTTTGAACTGACTATGTAAAACTGATTTAAAAATGTGGTAAAGAATTAAATTCATGGACAACTTGAATGTTTATATCATAAACTAGCGGCCGCCCGCGACTTCTTACGCGTGGAGTTAGTTATTTCCAAATAATTTTTAATTATATTCGAAAAAGCTAAATACCTAATGAAAAGAAAAAATAAAAGAAAGATAAAAACAATTAATATCTAGACAAATTTTTAGAATCAATGAAATCGATGGATATTGTTTTTCATTGGACCTTCATACAAACTACCATCCCCTGTTTTAAACCCAAAAGGGGGTTAATTTCTAAAGATACATTATTAGTACACCTCAACACCATCTATAGAGCATACATTTTGAGTTTCAAGTCTCTTACTTCAAAAACATAGGACTTTCATACAAACATCCAACCCCCGTTTTAACGCCTTAGGGGTGGAGTTTCGTAAAACCCGTTCTTAGCGGATGTCTACTTCCTATAAGGAACGTACCTGCCAATTTTCAAGTTTGTACGTTTTATAGTTTCTGAGATTTTATGATGAATCAGTGAACTTTCTCTTTTGTTTTATCACGTTAAACATTAAATTGTCCTTATTTATTCAAAATTAAGGTTTAATTTCGTTATCTCTATGTATAGTTAATTACTGTCTAGAATCTCAAATACAATTATTCGTAGATAATTTTTATTAGGGTGTTTTAATCTCATTTATCCACGGTCTATTGTTTAATTTATTTTAAACTCTGAAAACTAGTGTTTTCTTGATTTATAAAAGACTAGCCGACCCGTGCCCACTTCGTTGGGCGTTATAATCCATTTCACATAAGAAGGGTACGGTGAAATTTGATATGTTCCAATACACTCTCACTATTTTCAGCAAATCAGATAAATATAAATGTTTTAAAATCACCAATTAATTTCTAAGGCAAATAATAATGCTTGATTAGATTGAATTGTTGACACGGCACGTCAGAGGGCGCAGGTTCAAATCCTGCTGATTTAAAATCTTTATATATTTTTACCTTTTTCCTTTTATCTTGTCACTCCTGAATAGTGTAGCTTTCTGTTAGCGAAATAATTTTCATGATCGGATCAGTATTTGCGAAGATTACCCCGTATATACAAACAAAGTTATAAACTTTACCTCTTTATAATATATAATATAATATAATATTTATAATATTTATAAAAGAATACTAAAGTTGACGTTTGTATAGATTACTTACTAGCTATCCGCAGCGACTTGGCACAGGTAATAATAATTATGTTGGTAATGATCTTAATTCTTACGGACGGACACGGAGGCGCGGTGCGGGGATGGCCGCAGTCCCGTGTTATGTAATCCCGCGGTTAAATATTATTTCGCGCGCATTTTTCTATTTGGCAATGACCCCTAACATATTAATTGTTTAAATTATGCATATGGTTTAGATATGATTAGTAATGTGCGTGATATGCTCAAAGAAACTTGAAGTAGGGCACAGCAGGAAATATCTTGAATCTACAGCAGCCCGACTTTGACGCCGTGTTGGCGCAGCGGTCACAGCACTGGATTGCGTTTGGCGTTTGGTTGCGGGTTCGATCCCCGCACACGACAACATTTATATTGGCCATACAGATGTTTGCCGTGGTCTGGGTGTTTGTGCATTTCTTGTGGGTCTCCCCACCGTGCCTCGGAGAACACGTTAAGCCGTCGGTCCCGGTTGTTATCTCGATCTGATAGCGATCGTTACTCATAATAGGGAATATATCCGCCAACCCGAATTGGAACAGCGTGGTGGATTAAGCTCCGATCCTTCTCGTATATGGAGAAGAGGCCTATGGCCTGGCCCAACAGTGGGATATTACAGGCTGAATCGTGAGAACAGCCCTACTTGGGAAGTATATTTTTGCATATTTCGTAGGAATAATTTCACTATAATATTCCTGTGTTACATGTCAAAGTTATTTAAAAAAATAAATAAAGATATTGTTTTTGATGAACTGATGAATTATTTAAAAATCATGTTACTACTCTTAACTATTAGTGAAAACCACATAAAAATCCGTTTAGTAGTTTATCACAAACTAAGTGCCAGACAAACGCAGCAGAAGATCTTAATATAATGTTTATTTCAACTAAATATATTAAGTTTAAAATATTTAAGGCAGAGTCATTAATTAGTAACATAACACATACTTTTAACTATATAATTAGTGTTTTTATGATTTGTTTTGAACGATATAAGATGTGACGTATTTTCCTTAATTAATTTAAACGTGTTCCAATGTAAAAGTTATATGCATCATTCACTATTCTTGGAAGATATAATAAAATATAATAAAATAATATACTTTTAAAACGTAAACAACACAGCCAATTGTACCTAATTATTTCTTAATTGTTTAATTTAAAATAAAATGTCTGAAAAATAACAGATAATATCTTTGGTAGTAAAATTCATATTATCATCAAACAAAAGAATTCATGAATTCATATCACTATTATATCATCATTCATAATATAATTATCGAATTCATCATCATCATCATCATGATTTTTTAATTAGTGTTAATTCCCAAAACCTTGTCCAACACAACCAGGAGCACAAATAAAACCAGTGCTAGAGATGCTTCAACTTCAGTTCACTTCAGCCTATCGCAGTCCACTTCTGGACATAGGCCTCCACAAGTTCGCACCAAAAATGGGGTGAGCTCATAATTATGTGTTGCCTATAGTCACCTCGCTGGGCAGGCGGGTTGGTGACCGCAGGGCTGGCTTTGTCGTACCGAAGACGCTGCTGCCCGTCTTCGGCCTGTGTATTTCAAAGCCAGCAGTTGGATGGTTATCCTGCCGTCGCGTCGGTCGGCTTTATAACTTAAAATGTGGTAGTGGACCTGTGTTATCCCTTAGTCGCGTCTTACGACACTCACGGGAAGAGAGGGGGTGGCTATATTCTTATTATTAATGATAATTATAGTTTTTTTAAATATATTTTACATACAGTTGTGACGTCCATATTAACTAATGTTCTGTTTCCCCTAGTTGTAATATTATTTTTAATTGACTTCAAAAAAAAAAACACAGTTTATATATTATTTTCAAAAGAGTAACTGCTGAGTTTCTTACCAATTTTTCTCTGCAGAATCTACATTCCGAATCGGTGGTAGCTTTACCTACTTTTACAAAAATAATAAACACTTCAAAATTTTAATTTATCAAATGACGATTCGAAAGTGCTCGTGGGTTCTAGTTGAATAAAGTTATTTTTGATTTTGATTTTTTATTTTGATTCGTATTTGAATATGATTTCCAAAAACGTGATTTAATAAAAAAAAAACCGTTTAAAAGTACCCAGGTACTATATTATAATTTGTTCTTTGTGCTGGTCTCAGTGGGTACTTAAGAGAACTGTATGTACTGTAAATAACCCACTGCAAAAATACCTTTTTTTATTAGTAAACTAGCTTCTGCGCGCGACTACGTCGGCGTGGACTCTGTTCCTATCAATCTTAGCGTGATGATACATAGCCTATAGCCTTCCTCGATAAATGGGCTATCTAACACTGAAAGAATTTTTCAAATCGGCCCAGTACTTCCAGAGATTATTATATATTAGTATAGATAGATAGGATAAGAGCTTTATTTATTACTAGCTTCTACGCGCGACTTCGTCGGCGTGGACTCCGCTCCTATTGGTCTTAGCGTGATGATATATAGCCTATAGCCTTCCTCGATAAATGGGCTATCTAACACTGAAATAATTTTTCAAATCGGCCCAGTAGATCCCGAGATTAGCACGTTCAAACAAACAAACAAACAAACAACCAAACAAACAATCAAACAAACAAACTCTTCAGCTTTATATATTAGTATAGACTAGCTTTTGCGCGCGACTTCGTCGGCGTGGACTCCGCTCCTATTGGTCTTAGCGTGATGATATATAGCCTATAGCCTTCCTCGATAAATGGGCTATCTAACACTGAAAGAATTTTTCAAATCGGACCAGTAGATCCTGAGATTAGCGCGTTCAAACAAACAAACAAACAATCAAACAAACAAACTCTTCAGCTTTATTATATTAGTATAGATGCTGCTACACTGCACATTAATTTGTTGATTTACTTTTGTGGATTGATGAGAAACATGTCATAGAATACCATAGAAGTGTTCTATAGGTTACCATAAATAATTTTCTTTCGCTGTAACGAGTGACACATATTTTAAACACATTATTAGGAATCAAAAAAAAACACACAACTACCAAATTACTAAGCAACAATAATAATTCACGTATGTCTGTGTTATATTAATTACCTATTTAAAATATAATCGTAAGCCAAATTTTATTTATTTTTATTTTTATTTATTTTTTTTTTATTGTACACCACAAATATAAACAAACAAAGCTTACAGATAAGTACTAACAGTGAAGTACAATGGGCGGACTTATGGCTGATTAGCCATTTCTTCCAGACAACCCAAAAACTTTAACTTATTTTTTATATTCAATTATATATTTTTTTGTCTGTTCGACACAGTTGGAATACGACCTTAATGATTTCTAAACTACAATGGATTTATATATATATATTTTTTTTTACGTGACTATAATTATTATAAATGATGTAGGTATAGGAAAAAATATAGGTATGTATAAGGCTATTCCGCTATTATTAATATTATTACTAAACTAATTAATATATAATGTAATATTAAATATATATTATATACCTATATATAATTTATTATAATAAATTAAATTATTATAAATGACATGTAGAAAAAATATATGTATAAGGCTATTAAGAAAATATGATTAATAAAAAATAATCATTTTAGAACAATCATATTTTATTTTACACAAGTATGAGAATATTGGTAAATATAACTATTAAGAATAAAAATCGAAAACACGTGACATAATTAGGTACTGCGTTTTATAATTTTGAAGGATTAACAAAATTATGGTTCATTTCAAATTCACAACAGTCACTCACTGAAATATAGGAGTTTCAAAATTACAATAGCCTTGTCCCATAGAATCTAAAGTCTTCGTAGCACACGTGAAAGCTTAAAGACTTATTGCAATTTAATTTATACCAACAATTTAACTTAATCAACACTCAATAATCTGAAGGTGCCGGGCATTCCCGCGCACTGCTCGTTGAACTTGTCACTCTGTCTGCAATCTTCGTCGGTACACGCTTCATTTATCTCCCTCAAATATTCCAAATGTTCTTCCGAAGATAAAGCATCGAGCCATTTCACTTTAAAAAAAAATATTCCATTAATTTATTAAATTAACTTTTATATAATTAATTTATTAAAAGTTTATTCAATGTCACACACTGTGATTTTATGTAGTAAAACAAATTTAAATGATGCCATTTTAGTATAGTACAAATATCGTTCACAGTTTTTATCATTATTTGTGCAATCTATAAATAAATTACCTAACGGTGAAATAATAAATTAATACATACTTTGTAATTCTTTCAAAGATGGCTCATCACCACCATAGTCTTTAGGCAGTAAGCGTTTTGGAATGTGATCGTAGAGCTCCTCAATGCTTTTATGAATATGAAACCTTTCCATCATCTTAGGATTCAGGACTTGTTTTGCGACTGATATAAATATATCAATTAACTTTGACGTTGTTACTAAGCGAATTGCTTTTATTCTTAATCCATAGCCTTCCTAAAAATTCATTATGTATTAATAATTTCCGTAATCCTCTAAAGTTTTTCTTGCTATTTGATCAAAACAGGCGTAACTAAAAATAAAGTTTTAGTATTTCGAGTTTTATTTGAGAAAGCCTCTAGTTAAATATTAATTAATTTTCAATGAAGGCTGGGTACCTATAAGTTTTTTTTTTCATATCACTCGCAATATGCATCTGCATAAACAATCTGTGATAAGATTCCTTCTTTATACTCGACCTTTTCACCTATTCTTTCTTTTTCGAATATTTGACTATATAAATAGTTAAATTACTTAAAAATTGGGTCTTGTAAGATTATCATTCATTGCTTAAGAATTTTATTAAGTACATTTGTCATGTCTAACATAAATTATTCTTGTTATATATTATCAAGAAACGATAATATATAAATTAGAGTAATTTATGTTAGACATTGTTTTTGAAGAGCTAAAGAAACTCTCAACGTCTGTTATCAAGAAACGATAATATAATTATAACAAGAATAATCCGAACGGAATACATTCTTCTCTTGAAGCAAAATTTGTAATAAAGTTATTAATAATTTAAATACAAACTTACAATATAAAGAGACAGAGCTTGTCTTAATTCGACCGGATTAAGTTTGGATATATAATTCATTATGTTAGCTTCTGAAAAATCTAAGATGATAATGATGCCATCCATGTAATCGTGGGCGCAATAATATTCACACAACTGCAAAAGAAATTCAGTTAAGTAATAAAATATTTATGATATAACAAAATTTTTTTGTTTCGTCCGACTGGACTTGGACTGGGGTTGAAGGTTCTGCATTATCCTAATGAAATGTTGCCTACGTCACTTACTAATAATTTAAAATAGATCTTAGTACGAGTTCCGGCATGAGGAATCTATACTAATATATAAAGCTAAAGAGTTTGTTTGTTTGGTTGTTTGTTTGTTTGTTTGTTTGTTTGTTTGTTTGTTTGTTTGAACGCGGTAAACTCTGGAACTACTGGGCCGATTTGAAAAATTCTTTCAGTGTTAGATAGCCCACTGATCGAGGAAGGCTATAGGCTATGTGTCATCGCGCTAAGACCAATAGGAGAGGAGTCCACGCCGACGAAGTCGCGCGCAGAAGCTAGTATAATATAACTAGCTTCTGCGCGCGACTTCGTCGGCGTGGACTCCGCTCCTATTGGTCTTAGCTTGATGATACATAGCCTATAGCCTTCCTCGATAAATGGGCTATCTGACACTGAAAGAATTTTTCAAATCGGCCCAGTAGTTCCAGAGTTTACCGCGTTCAAACAAACAAACAAACAAACAAACAAACAAACAAACAAACAAACAAACAAACAAACAAACAAACAAACAAACAAACAAACAACCAAACAAACAAACTCTTTAGCTTTATATATTAGTATAGATATATCTTGCATATGTATTGGATCATTTTTATTAAACTAAAAAAAAATTTGAGGAAATATTTTCCAAATACCGAATCTTAGACCATCTGGTGATAAAATTTTTTCATATCGGTTCAGTAGTTTTTGTGTGTGTCAAAGAACAACAAAAAATGAAATCATTCTTCTATACCTATAATTTTAGTATAAATGTACCTACCTACATAATTTTTTACGATGAAGTTACTACATCATATTGAATGATAATATAATAAAATAGCTGTTGCAAATAATCGAGCTTTGAATGCTGATCAAATACGTAAGGTGCGTTTTCACTGACGCCGAGTAGGACTGTGCGGAGCGGAGAAGAGAATTAAAAAGTGGCAAGTTTTTTAATTCCAATGCATATTCAATTGACTAGTTGATTCAAGTTGATCGTGTTCTCATTTTATTATTTGTCGATGTTAATTGAAGTCGTTTTTTATTAATCACCACAAAAACACACACGGCACAATAAAAACTTCAAGATCAAAACTTACAGGAACAGTGGTTTTAAAGTAATCCATATATTGAGATGCTTTGAAATCGGCATCATAAAATTTAAGTATTTCAATTCTATAATAATCATCTGTTAATTTTGGCATTACTACTGTGTACCTAAAACAACAATATACAGATTAAAAATAAATAAATAAAATTAGTAAAAAAAAAGAATAATATTATTTTTAGAAATCCATCATTGAGGTCTGTGGATAAGCGTGTAGCTGCTGGCACAGCGCTCTCTATGTTACTTTTGGCGTCCCATTTACGTAAGTCTCTGTCAAGACACGGATATCGGATGTATCTTCGATAAAATATCCTTTGAAATAACGGCAACAGTAAAACAATAACACATATCGACGGGAGAAAGCGGAAATGTCGTAACTTGCATTTTGGGCTAAATCACTTTTTACCATATTGTTTTATATAAAAAAAAATACTGCTTCGAATGGTCTGGGTCTAGTTTTCCTACGATTAAATTTTTCATCGATACGACCATGGATTTTTGCCTAGTTTTAGCACTGCACATAAAACAAAATGTTGTAACTAGGGTAAAATATGACACAGTGACTGTTTGGAATAAGATACGACATTTCTGTCGGCCTAAATTTTACGTTGTGACTTTGAACTTAAAACAAATATTGGATAACTAGCTTCTGCGCGCGACTTCGTCGGCGTGGACTCCGTTCCTATTGGTCTTAGCGTGATGATACATAGCCTATAGCCTTCCTCGATAAATGGGCTATCTAACACTGAAAGAATTTTTCAAATCGGACCAGTAGATCCTGAGATTAGCGCGTTCAAACAAACAAACAAACAATCAAACAAACAAACTCTTCAGCTTTATTATATTAGTATAGATAAACGGCGTACAGCTAAATGACACATGATGTATCGAAGGTTTCATATTTAAGATACATCAAATCCGTAGCTCAAAAAAAATGTCTAAGTTGTCCTTACACTTCTTCATCAAACAGATACAACATTTCTGCTGCCTGAAATTGAAACATAAATTGGCGTAACTTGTGAAAAATACACAAACTTCACGGCAATTTAGTCAAAAGCATCAGATAGGCTTTAGATTAATATAAATACACACCAATGTTCAACTTTCTATCTCTATAAATATATGAGTTATGAATTTTTGGAATAGTTTCTTGCCTCTGGTGTAAAGTTGGGTTTTTCAAGTTACGACAATTCTGTTTTCTTCCGTCGATATGTACCTACTAGTAGCTTCATTAAGGTGAGCGTTACATGGCTGGTCCACGATATAATAGCTGTTACTTATCACTTTTCATCAAGTGGACCGAATTCACGTTTGATTATTGAGAGATGAAAAAAAAATTGCGTGCGAACAAATAAGTACACGTCAGATGTGAAACAAAAAAAAAACAAAAAGCCAACGACACGCGGTGTTCCCAGGCGGTCAAATTTTACCCCTTATGCCCCTGAAGAAGTTTCACTTCAAAAAAACTAGTTGAAAAACAAGCGGTCACCCATCCAAGTACTGACCGTCATGACGCTGCCGTGTTACCGGTCGCTCAAATTTTACCCCTCATACGCCTAAAGCCGCTTCAAAAATTTCGGTGTAGATCAGAATAATAGAATTACAAACAACATTCTCATATGATGTAGGAGATCTTTTTTCAAAATTCTTTATCAATGTGAAGAGATTTTCCATAAAATAGTTTCGCAAATAGTATGGATGAGAAGGGGGGTTCCCTTTCTTGTCGTGATGTTATGATTATTTTGTCATATTATTTCACGACAAACTAAAACAAATAATATAATCTGTATGCAATGATTAATTAAGAACACATTTATTGGGGGAGGACCTAGCTTTTGTTACGTAATATTTATTAGGGGGTCCCTGAAAATTTGACAACGTGACATGAACAAAAAGAAGTCCAAAACATAATATTAATGTCACAATACGTGTACCACTATAGTTTGAATTGAAATGCAGATGAGTTTCTTGAAGTGAAACTACTTTAGGCGCATGAGGGTAATTTTTTTACGGCTGAAACGAATGTGCAACGGCAACGTTTTTGTCGAACAACAGAGCCATCTAGCGTGTACTATAGAACCTACAAAGGTCGTTACATTAATATCGATAGTTTTTTTTTTATATAACTAGGTCGGCAAACAAGCGTACTGCTCACCTAACAGTAAGTGATTACCGTAGCTTATAAATGGCTGCAACACCAGAAGCATCGCAAACGCATTGCCAACCCTATCCTCGATTCCCTCCAGGAGCTCCATGGAGTTTCCCATGACTTATAAATATCGGAATTCATTTTCTTCAAATCTAATGAGCGTTGAATTTGATCATAATACAACTAACCTAAGCTATATATACAAAAGACTCAAAATAAGTATGAAAATTTTACATGACTTTATAAATTTATTTAATTTCTCGATGATATATAGAAAATTTATAATATTTAATGATACATATTTTATGATAAGTTTTTTTTAGTATCCTTTTTATTTACATGACACATAATTATGACACTCATAAAAATACTTAGTAGGTCGGTACCTACTATTTGTTAATATTTTACTGTATAAAAACTGATAATTTACTTACACAATGTCGTATACGTAGCGGAAATCCTTTTTTACATTGCAATATCCGAAAAACTGTGGTAGTAATGTCCTCATCGTACACATTTTGTCGATACGTGATTTTGCACGTTCTATGGATCCCTTGCAACTTATTATCATAAACTCGTAGTAGTGATCGACTGAAAAAAATATAGTATAAATCTCTTTTTTGAATAGGTTACTGGTGTATAGTAAATATTTAGTAAATATATAAAAACCATAAAATAACCACAGTATCACCGATTCAAGAAAGAGGAAGAAAAAAGGAGGTTCCAAATTTGAGAATTTTTTTTAGAAGTTGTGACAGCCAGCTTTAGATATTTGACTAACATTGCATTAATATGCACTTACATGACATGTATACTATCGTATATGATACATTGTATCATATACGAGTATCAATATGCATTAATACATTACAGCTTAAAACTTGTTATATTATAAATGAAAATATTAGAGGAATTTTTAAGAATAGGTATTTTTTAATTATATTTTTGATACAAAAAATAGTGAGAAATCTTAGGGTCCCAACTATTGCTGGATTGCGATTGGCTGTTGCGCGGGCGGTTGCGGGTTAGATCCTCGCACACGACAACATAATTATGTATTTTTCATAAGAATGATGTTTGCCGTGGTCTGGGTGTATGTGCAGTCCTTGTGGGTCTCCCCACCGTGCCTCGGAGAGCACGTTAAGCTGTCGGACCCGGCTGTTATCCTGTACACCTCATAGCGATCGTTACTTACTCATAGTAAGGAATATATCCGCCAACCCGCATTGGAGCAGCGTGTTGGATTAAGCTATGATCCTTCTCCTACAAGGGGAAATAAGCCTATGCCCAACAGTGGGATATTACAGGCTGAAGCGTTGCAAGCGTCGGACCAGTAGCTCCTGAGATCAGTGCGTTCAAACAAACAAATAAAAAATTGCTTCAAAATACAGGAGAAAAAAACGATACTATAATTTAAGTAAAGATTAATAGCTTAAAAAAATATACATGTATTGGTTTTTAGTCGATGACCTCACTATGACATAAATAACAAAAATAATTTCTTTAATTCGAAACAAGTAGTTACTGAGATAGAGTATTTCAACAAACGAAAACTCTTCAGATTTATAATATAAATATAGATTAATATCTACATAAAAATAAAATATACATATAAAATTACATATGTTTAAATAGACTTTTTTAACATGAAATAATTATTTTATTGTAATCTATAAAAATTGTGATATAAGGTAGTGCGAGGTTATATAATTCGAAGGTAAGTAAAGTTGTTTTTAGGAAAGTAGTTTTATTTACTGTATTTTAAATTTAATTAAAAGTTTCTGTTTATAACTACGGGTCGCCTGTGACCATGGCGTCCGCAACGTAACCGATAAACCGGAAGTTTTAAAATGACAATCGCAGGTCCAGTAATAAGTAAAAGTGTCAAGAGATTATAGGTAGGGATCCCTAGAGTACATTTTTTTAACCTGATCAGTATCAAGCTAATTTTCCATGAGTAGCTTCATTTTGATGAGACGAACAAAAAGTTCCTCTTCGAAAACTCTCGATTGTGGTAGATAATAGAGTTAGCAGGAGGTAGAGCAGCAGTGAGCGTAGGACCGGGATAACGTACCACGCAATTTGGAGGACAATATTACCATCAAATTATATAAATATTAACTAACTAAAAGAAAAAAAACTACTGTCAAACGATTGAACGGTCTGTCTGATGGTAAATGAAATACCGTAAGTATTGAACTCTTGTAAAACCAGGAGAATTGCAAGCGCGATGATGACAACCGATCCAGAAAGTCTGGGTACGTTACTCGGCAGAGGAGCACAGTACCAATTGATAGCAGTATTAATTAGGTGTTGTCTTTAGTAAGTTTGAGGTACTTCCTCAGTTGGGCTGCTCGAAACTTAGAGCAGGATATTTCCTGCTGTGCCCTACCTTCACAAACTCTTTTAAAACATTGCATAAGGTTACATAAGCTATTTATATAATATGTAAAATCTTATACTATTAAACGAGCAATTCTTGTATATATATATATATATATATATATATATATATATATATATATATATATATTCTGAATCTCGGAATCGGCTCCAACGATTTTCGTGAAATTTAGTATGCAGGGGATTTCGGGGGCGAAAAATTGATCTAGCTAGGATTCATTTAAAAAAATGTCGTTTTATCCCTGTTTTTAGGCAATGAAAAAATATCATTAGAATACGAAGCTTAATTTCACTTCGCGTCAACATAGCTGTAATGGCGTAATTAGGAAATCGGCGGGTGTCAAATCGTGTTGACCTGGGTTCGAATCTCAGTCTCCAGATAAATTATTTTTCTTTTTTTTTAATTTCACTCGTGATTTATTATTTAAATAAAATTAAAATATAAAAATACCGAGAAAAAATAAACAAAAAATAAAATGAAAATACCGAGCTAGGCTCGGTCACCCAGGTACTCATTAATTAAGTTCTATAGTTTGTAGTCAAATCACGCTGTCATTTATAGTAACAGAAAATAAATCAGAATTTATTACAATGAAAATAACATGACATAATATATGTTTTATTACCAAATAAATACTATAAGAAAAAATGAGACACGTTCAATTGAACCAGAAGCGATTAGTAAACACAAAAGAAAGAACCATAAAGCAATTGAACAGAAGTCAGGAATGCAAACATAATTATTGTTACTGAGCTTAGAAAAATCTAAATATAAAAATATCCTGATGAAGATAAAAATTTACAAGAAAATGAAGATAATCAATGTGAAATGGGAAACACATTGCAACTTGACGAATTATCATAATAATTCCTATTATTTTTATTTTTGTGTTTACCCACACATCAGGGAATTCGAAAATGTTTTTTATTATCATATCAAAATTTTTGACCCAGCGGGATTTGAACCCGCACCTTCCGACAATCCGTGTCCGGTGCTCTTAGCCGTTAAGCTATGGGCCTATACCCCGAATACCGATATACCGTGAAGTGATGTAAAGAGCTCGCTATAGATGGCACCACGGTTGCTTAAACCGAATAAAATCATATCAAGAATTTCGATTCCTCGGGGTATAGGCCCATAGCTTAACGGCTAAGAGCACCGGACACGGATTGTCGGAAGGTGCGGGTTCAAATCCCGCTGGGTCGAAAATTTTGATATGATAATAAAAAACATATCATAATAATGTTATTAACATATTTAATTATTGATTTTCTGTATTATACTGTGCATTCCCAAGGAGGGTTGATGTCAGGCAGGCGGCCGGTCGTAAAAAATAACATGCCAAATCACTTACAACATGAGTCTGAGGAAGAGGAGAACATGTTGTGCCGACCCTATATCAATAGGATAAGGGTAGGGAGATGATGATGATGATTACAATGACAATAACATTGAAGTAGGTACATATAACTTTTTAACAGACATCAAAAAAGTGACTAGATACTTCCTCAGACGGGATGCTCAGATTTTGAGCAGGATATTTTCTGGCTCCTGCTGTGTCCTACCTAAATAAATAAAAGTGCAAGTAGGTCTCGCCCACGAAGGGTTCCGTACCATTGACTAGGTAAACAACAATAGGTATATTGATTTTAATATCGGGCAAGAAGCGGCAAAAATCACTTTTGTTGTATTAGAGCCTACCCTAATATTTTTTTTTTATTTTAATTTTATTATTTAAGTAAATATAAAATTTAGTATTTTGCGAATATTTCAAGTTCCTACCTCTTACCATTTATTGATATCGAGCAAAAATAGGCAAAATGGCGTTTTTTGTATGGCAGCCCCCCTTAAATATTTAACTTATTTTGTTTTTAGTATTTGTTGTTGTAGCGGCAACAGAAATACATAATTTGTGAAAATTTCAACTATCTAGCTATCGCCGTTCTTAAGATACAGCCTGGTGACAGACGGACGGACGGACGGACGGACGGACAGCGAAGTCTTAATAATAGGGTCCCGTTTTTACCCTTTGGGTACGGCACCCTAATTAAAAAATGTTTATTAATTAGGAATTATGCTGATTGTTTCACAATGTCACTAATAATCATATTACAATTAATATCAAATAAAATTTTGAAGAATTTTTTCCTTGTATCATATTCCACAATATTGTAATATGCATAATTTATGTAATTATATATTATAATATACCACATGTAAACAATATGTGATATATGAGTTAAATACATTGTCCAAACTTCCGCACATTTTCGTCGACTTTTATTTCCTGTCTTTTATTCTTCGAACGCCAAAACATTGGTCAACTTGCGATAAAAGTTAGTATAGAAAATAATTAGCCTTAAGAAATAACGTAGGCTATAAATTGACAGCCCGAAGTAAGACTACAGGAATTGTAGTTTAGGTATTTCCTGTTTTTAGGTGCTTTTTATTACTTTTAAATACTATTTCTAATATGACGTGTCTATTACTTGAACTTGGACTCTCAAAATTACTTTAGTAATGTAGCAATCTATACTAATATAATAAAGCTGAAGAGTTTGCTTGATTGTTTGTTTGTTTGTTTGTTTGTTTGTTTGAACGCGCTAATCTCAGGATCTACTGGTCCGATTTGAAAAATTCTTTCAGTGTTAGATAGCTCATTTATCGAGGAAGGCTATAGGCTATATATCATCACGCTAAGACCAATAGGAGCGGAGTTCACGCCGACGAAGTCGCGCGCAGAAGCTAGTTATTAATAATCTTTCTTTAGAACCTTACTCATAGAATATAATTATATCTTCTTCAGAAGAAGATTTATATAGAAGAAGTTCTTCTATATAAATCTCGTGTCACGTTGTTTGTCCGGTTTAATCTCCGAAAAAACTGGACTGATTTTAATGAAATTTTGCACAAATATGTAACTTTATCCAACATAAAACATAGGCTACATTTAATTTCGATATACATATATAAATAAAATAATATACACAAAAAAAATTAAGGTGGAACGAAGTTCGCCAGGCCAGCTAGTCTACTATAAAAATAGTTGACGTGATATTTGAAGGTGTCGAAATATTATAAGAAATAATGGGACACACAATAAAAAAGAATTTCTAATTTCGGTGTAGCTATGTGTATGACTACTAGACAATGTATTACATTTATATACATCTCAAGTCTGGTGAAGTGGTGCGCGTAGTCACTACTTCATTATCGTGCCTCGAAGAGCATGTTAAGCCGTCGGCGTCGGTCCCGGTTGTTATCATAAAAACCTGATAGCGATCGTTACTCATAGTAGGAACATATCTGCCAACCCACAGTGGAGCAGCGTGGAGAATTAAGCTCCAATCCTTCTTGTACATAGAGAAAGACAGGCCTATGCTCAACAGTGGGATGTTACAGGTTGAATGCGATGAATGCGACATCTCTTTCAAATATATCAATTAGCATTAAGCCTGCCTTTTGTACACACTTTTTTTGTACAATAAAGAATTTAAAAAAAAAATCTCTATCAGAAATGTTTTGATATGAAGATATTGTTTCGATTTGTTTATTATATTCGTTATTGTTTCGTTTAGTCATCGAAGATGTTTGTTTGTATTCGGATATTATAATATTTTTATAATTTAAATTAAGTATGTTAAATATATTTTCAATTATAATATGTTTGAAAGTTACTATTGTATTAAAATTTAAAAAAAAAAACTTACTGAAATCCTTCTTTTTAAAATGACTCTGCTTTTGCACCCAATCACGTAGAATTTTAATTGACTCCTTCATTTGTCCTGGTTTTTCTAAATTATGCTGTTTACGAATATACTGCAAAGTATCAGGTTTGCTTTCGAAAATCCGGTCCTTCGGTATAAACTCCATTTTTCTTATAAATCGTAATAAAAAAATCTAGCTTCAATAATCAGTACCACTCCTTTGAACTGACTATGTCGAACTGATTTAAAAATCTAGTAATGAACCAAATCCATGGACAACTTGAATGTTTATTTAATAAATTTATAATTTGCTTATCAATTTATTTTCACGAATGTATATTTCCTGTTAAAAATTAAATTGTCTTTATTTATTCATCATTAAGGTTAAATTTCGTTGTATTTATGTATAATTAATAACTGTCCAGAATCTCAAATACAATTCGTATTTAAGATTCGTAGATTATTTTTATTATGATGTTTTAATCTCTTCCACGGTCTATTGTTTAATTTATTTTAAACTCTGAGAAACTAGTGATTCCTTGAAAATGTATAAAAGAATACTTTTACTTTTACGTATTACGTTCAGATGTATTACAATTAATGCTTAATATTTTTATAAAGTTGACGTTTATATAGATTACTAGCTATCCGCAGCAACTTGGCACAGGTAATAATATTATAATGATCTTACGGATATAGAGGTGCGGGGATGACCGCAGTCCCGTGTTGTGTAGTCCCGTCGTTAAATATTGTTTCACTAATAACCCCTAAGATATTTGTTTAAATCTACATATTATATAAAAGAGAAAGGTCACTGACTCATCACGAAATCTCAGAAACTATAACACCTACAAACTTGAAATTTGGCAGGTAGGTTCCTTATGGGAGTAGACATCCGATAAGAACGAGTTTTACGAAACTCCACCCCTAAGGGGGTAAAACGGGGGTTGGAAGTTTGTATGAAAGTCCTATGTTTTTGAAGTAAGAGACTTGAAATTCAAAATGTATGCTCTATAGATGATGTTGAGGTGTACTAATAATGTATATTTAGAAATCAACCCGCCTTTGGGGTTAAAACAGGGGATAGTAGTTTGTATGAAAGTAGAATGAAAAATAATATCCATCGATTACATTGATTCTAAAAATTCGTCTAGATATTAATTGTTTTCATCTTTCTTTAATTTTTCCTTTCATTAGGCATTTAGCTTTTTCGAATATAATTAAAAATTATTTGGAATAACTAACTCCACGCTTACGAAGTCGTGGGCGGCCGCTAATTAATGTATATGGTTTAGAGATGATCATAATGTGCATGATATGCTAACTTGAGGAGGGCACAGCAGGAAATATCCTGCTCAAAATCTAGAGCAGCCGGACTCGGGAAGTACCCCGACCTTACAGAAGATCACAGCTAATTAATAAATCTGCTTTCAAGCAGTGTTGTGTTCCTGTGTTGAGTAAGGTGACCAGAGCTCCTGGGGGCTTGAGGAAGGTTTAGCGCCGCCCTTGCGATGCTTATGGTGTTGCAGGCGTCTATAGGTACTCTTCGCGGACCGTATGCTTGTTTGCCGAGCTAGTTGTAAAAATAATAACTAATGTACTTAATTTGGTAAATAGAAATGTAACTTTTTAATGTTTTAAGAAGTTAACTTTTTTCTTAACGGACTGACAATTTGTGAAATTGATTATTTGATTAAGCATGCTTATTGCTATACTGCGTTGTACGTGACTGCATTTTTAAAACCTAGATTGAGTGAACTAAAGTGTACTAAGCTGTCCTCAAAAGATTTATATATTTTTGTAGGAATAATCGTACATATAATCATATATGTATGTAGGGTAGAAAATAATCACTTTGTTTACTTCGTTTGCATATTTAAAAATCCGTATTTAATGTTAAAATCGTCTAAATAGTAGAGGAAACAGTGCAATTGAGTGTATTACTGATTATATACAAGTGTTATTATTTGTGACAACTTTTATAAACTATTATCTGAAAAAACCTACAAGTATAATATATTAGTGAATAACAACAAACAGTAAAACATTAGTTTTGAATCAGTGAGACCAGCTTTTGAATGAGGGGTTCATAAATATTCAACAGTGTGCTATTTTTCAAAACTTTTTCACACCATTTTCAGTGCTATTTTAAAAAAGTCAAACCTTGTATGACCGTTGCGAAAAAATTTAAACGGTTGGACTTCGGACTGTCAACACACTGTAACAACTAGCGCCAACTTCACCATAGGAGTGACGAATAGGTGAAATGAGAATAACGCTACTTCCCACTAGACGGCGCTGTTAGTGTTGCCAGGATAAAAATTACGGCCCTTTAGTGGGAAATTACAGCTACGGAATCACATAATATTAAACCATCTTTGAGTTTTTGTGGAGCTCATTTTTGAAGGCTGCCTGCACGTGTTTACTAAAGAGTGACTGTGGGATTGTTGGATAATCGTATCGAACATGCTTCGTACTCCTCCAAAAGACGGCGATTCGAGTATGTCAAGTATACAATCGGAACCTATTATTCCCGTGGCTTTGGTTGATACACCGAACAAACACAACGTGAACGTAAAACCAAGACGCCCTCGCACGGACTGCTCCCCGGACACAGTCATTCGTCACTCTTTCTCAAAGGAACATCTTGATATAATTCGCCAAGAAATACGGACAGTTATAGCGTCAGAGATATCAGCAAATATCAAGACCTCCATGAACGAGGAGCTACGGGAGATTAAAGAAATGTTTCGTGATCTGAAAGATTCCGTCAATTTTATGAGCGATGAATTTGATCGCATGAAGACTGAGCTAGACACATGTAAGAGTGACAACAAGAATCTTCATAAGGAAAATGAGGCCCTCAAGACTACGGTCATCGATCTATCTATGCGTATGAACCTGATAGAACAACACTCGCGTCAACAAAATATAGAAATCAACGGCATACCAGAGAGCAAAACTGAAAACCTGGCGAAGACAATTGTACAACTGGGAAACATAGTATCCAACACAATTAAGGAAGATGACATCTTATCGGCAGTGCGCGTCAGAAGATTAGATCCAGAAAACAAGAACCCTAGGGCAGTTATCGTCAAATTACGGAGTGTACTTCTAAGAGATACCATTCTAACATCCGTCATGCAATTTAATAGGTCACATCCCAAGGAAAAATTAAGCACACAACACCTGGGCTATAGGGGTCCTGTCAGACCGATCTTCGTGTCAGAACATTTGTCACCTTTGAATAAAAAAATTCACGCAGCATCAAGAAAAGCAGCACGAGAAAAGGGTTACTTGTACGTTTGGGTGCGTGACGGTAAAGTCCTCGTCAGGAAAGCTGACGGTAAACAAGCGAAACATATGAAAAGTTTGGAAGCAGTTGAGACACTTTAATTTTCGCTCACTAAAACAGATGCAATAAATCCCGTGCAAAAAGTACCAAAATTCACAATTTACTATCAGAATTTTAGAGGCCTTAAAAGTAAACTTAAAGATTTTAGGCAGGCTGCTCAATTGACGAACTATGATGTTATTATTGGCACGGAAACATGGTTGGATGATGGCATAAACGATGGTGAACTCTTCGATTCTGGGTACCGGGTCTACAGGCGTGACAGGTCGTCAACTGTTCTGGGTAACAAAAAAGGTGGAGGAGTGCTTATCGCAGTGTCTAAGACTATTATTTCCGAAAGAATCACAAAATGGGAATCGGACATTGAAGATCTTTGGGTCAGGATTAAGGTGACCGAAGGAAAGAGTCAGAAAATATTAAATATTTGTGCCATGTATCTGCCACCACCGGTTCAACAAATTACACTTGACAAATTCTTGGACGGTGTGTCGGCTTTGATCGATTCCGGGGGAGGGGATACAATTATAGCAGGTGACTTTAACCTCAGTTTCATCGGCTGGAACGTAGATAAAAATCTCGGTCACACACTATGTACAACCGCAACAAATTATGCAAATAGGCTAGGTTATTCTTTAATTGATTTCATGTCTGAGAACAATATGTTGCAACTTAATACTGTTAAAAATTGTTACAATAAAACCTTAGACCTTATTTTGTCCAACTTCTACGGTGGATGTGTTAACGAGTGTAGTAGTCCGATGTCCAAAGTAGATCTGCATCACCCACCCTTAGTAATTACTATCAGCAACATTAAGCCACATTTCTTAACAAGTAAAAAGAAATCGAAGCTTAATTTCAGGCTGGCTAACTATACAGTAATCAATATGAAACTACGAGACATAGATTGGATTAGGGTATTTTCGGGATTAACTGACGTTGATGACATGGTTCGGGTATTATATTCGCGCATATACAGTTTAATCAATGAGTTTGTTCCGGTCTCAAGAGCACAAAATAGTAGATTTCCATTTTGGTTTTCTAGGTCACTCATCAAGCTTTTGAATGAGAAAGAAAAAATTAGAAAACGTTATAAAAAGTTTAAGAATCCTAGGGATCACTACGAATATAAACTGTTAGACGACCGTGCTAGAATAGCGATTAGAGATTGTTACAAAACCTATATAACGAACACCGAAAAAAACATCACCAAAAACCCCAAACTTTTTTGGTCCTTTGTGAAAGCCAGAAAATCTAAATTTAGTGATATTCCATCCACTATGTACCTGGGTGAAAATGTTGCAACATCGGGAGAAGAGATAAGCAAACAATTTGCTGTGCACTTCTCGTCAAATTTCATGCCGTCCGTTTGCCCAAATTCTGTACGAACTAGCTCATTCATTTACTCTCAATTCGGTCTAGCCAAAATTACTTTCACTGAAGGACAGGTGCTAAAGCTGCTAAGTAACTTAGATGCATGCAAGAGCCCAGGACCGGATGGTCTACCTCCATTATTCATAAAAAAGTGCTCGGCTAATCTGTCTCTTCCCCTAAAAATCATTTTCAACCACTCAATCGCATCTTCTAAATTCCCATCGGAATGGAAAGTCGCTAACGTCGTCCCGATTTTTAAAAAAGGAGAAGCCAATATAAGTTCCAATTATCGCCCTATATCTCTTCTTTCCATCTTTGCAAAACTGTTTGAGGCTGCTGTGTGTCCTATAATTACATCTCACATAAAACCGCAGTTGGCTCCTCAACAGCACGGATTTTGTGCCAGTAGATCTCCTACTACTAATTTATTGCAGTATGTTAATGACATTAGCAAATCTTTAGATTCTCGTGTACAGGTCGACTCCATCTACACAGACTTCAGTAGTGCCTTCGACAAGGTTAATCACAGACTACTAATAATAAAACTGGAGCAGTTTGGCATATTTGGTCCCTTGCTTAAATGGTTTGAATCTTACCTATCAGAGAGGAAACAAAGAGTGGTGTTAAGAGGTTACGAGTCGCCGACATATTTGTCTACCTCTGGTGTACCACAAGGATCTCACCTGGGGCCGATCTTATTCGTGATTTTCGTAAATGACATTGTTTACTCTATAAAGCACTGCAAATGTTCCTTATATGCAGATGATTTAAAGGTATATAGGGAGATTAAATCGGATTTGGATGTCTTTCTTCTTCAACAAGACTTGAATGCAATTCAGAATTGGTGTCAGGACAATTTAATGACTCTCAATGCATGTAAATGTTATCATATGACTTTCACTCGTAACAGGAACGTACGAGCATCAAGGTATGATCTAAATGGTTTTTCTCTGCAGAAAGTTGATACTATCCGTGACTTAGGTGTACAGCTTGATAGGAAACTTAGTTTCGTGAACCATTTCGATTCGATAATAGCCAAAGCTTCAAAAATGGTCGGTTTTGTAAAGAGAGCTTGTTCTGAGTTCCGATCAGCATTAACCCTTAAGGTACTATACAATACCCTAGTCAGAAGCATCTTAGATTACGCGTCCCCAGTCTGGAATCCCTCGTATCGTGTCCACGTTAATAGGATAGAACGCGTACAAAAAAGCTTCACCAGGTTTCTACGTTTTAAGTGCCCTGGATGTCCTTATGGTGCTGATTATTCGGTTAGATTAAGCTATTTCAACATGATATCATTAGAACAACGTAGAAACTCATCTGATCGGATTGTGCTTTATAAAATCATAAATAATTTAGTTAATGTACCTGACTTGCTCTCCGAAATTAATATATGTGTACCTAGACAAAGCCTGGTGAGATCGAAACGCAAAATAAATACCTTCACAACAGGCTCATCTAAGACCAAACTTGGTCAAAATGCACCCATGAATAGATTAATTACCAACTACAATAAATTGGACAGTTGCTGTGGTATCGACATCTTTGCGGACACGCTTCCCCAGTTTGCCAAAAAGTCGTTGACTGGTTCTGGTTAACACTAGGTACGAGTATCTCTCATTCATTGTTTTTAACTTTTAATTTTTTGTTTTTATCTCTGGTGTTTTGTTTTTATCTTTTATTTTTATTTGATACTTTTATAATACACTCGTTGACTACATTCTTAAGTTATTTTAATTGTGCTTTTGCTGTTTCTTTGATTTTGGTTTTTGTTTGTTAATCTGTTTTTTTTTTTTTTTAAATTGATGTAGCGATTGAACAAAGTTTTCTTATGTAAGTGTTGTGTACTTCTGTAAGTGACTCGTTCACCATAAACTTATTTTATGAATATCTGAATCCTATATTGTTAATAGTGAATAAGTCGTTGAAGTACCTTTATAACAATAAAATAAATAAATAAAAAATATAAAATTCTCGTGTCACAATGTTAGTTACAATACTCCTCCGAAACGGCTGGACCGATTTTTATGAAATTTTGTGCGCACATCGGGTAGGTCTGAGAATCGGCCAATATCTTTTTTTCGTACCCCTAAGTTATAAGGGGGGGGGTGATTAAAGGGGTTAATAACATATATGGCAAAACAACGTTTGCGGAGTCAGCTAGTTTTACTATATATTCCTTTGTTTTAACTGATGAATTATTTAAAAATTATGTTACTACTCTTAATTGTTAGTAAAATCCACATAAAAACCCTTTTAGTAATTTATCACAAACTGACTGTCAGACAAACGCCACGGAGGACTTTATAATGTTTATTGCAATTTTATATATTAAGTTTGAAATATTTAAGACAGTCATTAATTAGTGATATGACACATAATTTTAACTAATTAGTGTTTTTATTATTGTTTTGAGTGAATTAATTTAATTTCAATTATTTAAACGTGTTCTAATGTAAAACTTGTATACATCATACACTATTCTTGGAAGATATAATAAAAATATAATAAAATAATATACTTTTAAAACGCAAATGTAATTATTTCTTAATTGTTTCATATAAAATAAAATGTCAGAAAAATAACAGATAAGTATCTTTGGTAGTAAAATTCGTATTATTATCAAATAAAAAAAAAAACATGAATTCATATCATTATGATGATATGATGATGATGATTTTAATCGAAAGTTGGAGTACATGACAATGTAGTTCCATTCAAATTTAATTAGGATTTAACAATTACTTTTTGAATTATCGCTAATAATGCGTATTTACTTGACTATTTTTTTGTCGATCTACGTTGTATTATGCCTCATAGCTTTTTACTGGGTGGACCGATTTCAATAATTCATTTTTATCGAAGGCGGTGCTATTTATGTAGTTTCATTTAAATTTGATCGAGATTTGATAAGAGTTCTTATATAATCTTTAATTACGCGTATTTGGTTGATTTTTTTCCTACCTACATTGAATTAATGGTCGATGTGATTGAAGTCGATTTTTTTTTCGCTGCGGATAAATAAATATTTTTAACTTGAAATAAGTAACCTTTATAAACGGGTTGTTTTATACAAAATAACTTTTGTAACAAGATATTTGTAATTTAAAATGATAATAAGTAATATAATGTTTTATAACAAAAGATGAAGGAGCATGTGAATATTTTTATTCAACAGTAATAATAATAATCGGCACATTTAAATATCGTAACCTTGCCGCAGAAGTCGTAAAATCGGGTTTACAATTAATTTGTACCTACAATTAACTGTTTGTAATTTTTTAAACAGAACTTACATTGAAAGATGGCAAGTGGCAGTCTGTATTATGTAAAGATAACCAATATTAAAGTTGAATTTATTTATTCAAATAAAATATTATGGTTATAATTAATGATGCTGTTTTCAAGCAGTATTGTGTTCCTGTTGGTGTGTAAGGTGACCAGAGCTCCTGGGGGGGATTGGGGATAGGGTCGGCAACGCGCTTGCGACGCTTCTGGTGTTGCAGGCGTCTATAGACTATGGTAGCCACTTACCATCAGGTGAGCCGTACGCTTGTTTGTCGACTTAGTAACATAAAAAAAAAAATGATGACTGGCTTTTTAATATTACAAAGGTGACAAAAAAGCGTATGGTCCACCTAATGGTGGGCGAAATGGTGGGCGGGCCGAAGCTTATGAATAACAAACACTAAGTGTGCAAGTGCCTTGCCAACCCAACCCCCGATCTTCTCCAGGAGCTCTGGCTATCTTATATCTATCTTGAGAGCAGTGTCATTTATCTATAGTCATTTTACTTAATACTAGCAGCCCGCCCCGGCTTCGTTCGGGTAAAATAATTATTTTGTGATCTTTTTTTTGTAGATCTTTTTTAGTCTTATAATTCAGTCGTACATCATTTTGTCTTATCTTTAACCATTAAAGTAGCGCATGCGAAGGAAAGAAATATTTGAGTCAATTTTTTACACCTTGGTGAACATAGCCCGTTTTTTCGCACATGTCTAAGTCTTTAAGAAATAAAATATAGCATATGACTGTTACTTTCTAATAATGTAGCTTTCTATTAATGAAGAAATCATTAAAATCGGTCCAATACTTTTGGAGTCTATTCAATACAAACAAACAAAAAAACAAAAACTCTTTCCTCTTTATAATATTAGTGTAGATTTAATTGCATTTTACGCCTGCGCTAAATAATAATTAAAATTCGAGAGGTCCTTGCAATCACTGTTAGCCTTGCACTTTAATTTAGTCATACACTTACAGAAACAAACATGTACATATACGCACATATCCTCACGTACGTAAATACATTTGCTATGTCAAAAAAAAAAAAAATAACAAATGCATAAGGTAGTAAAACTTAAATGACGCTGACAAACGAAATTTGGTAGGTAATAGTGCATTCAAACAAACAAACTGATATTTTATATTACAAGCAAGTTGTTCTTATTGTTTACTTTACGTAACAAAAATACATGCACCAAAGACAAGAAAACAAGAAACCAAAATAAATTTTGTAAAATCCAAAATTGCCTTATCCGATAAAATTAGTTTGCAGCTTATCCTACTTAATAGTTATTTATTACTTACTATTAATTTTCCTCAGTTAGGTTAGCTTAAATTATTTGTAATTGATTTGCTAGGTTTGGAGCGGTCCCCCAACGTGATGTAGTTTTTTCAGAAATATTAATACTCGTACATAGGTACTTAGGTACTTTAAGATTGACTTTCTTTCATTATTTTTTACTTTTTAAAGGGAACTTAGGTTGTTGTGTCGGGGTTTTTTTTATTTTTTTTATTTTTTTTATTTAATTTTTATTTTATACTTTTTATAGGTACACCCTTATTATAATTGAGATTTTGTTAAGTTGTTAATACATAGATTATTGTAGAAACTTTTCAAACTTCAAACGGCTCAACCGATTTTTTTAATATTTTTCATTTATTTTTATTAATTACCTATTTTGTAAAGTGCATGTGATGCTATTTCATTTACAACCCTACTTAGGTAAATTTGCTGACATTCGGATTTCCATCCTCATTTTCTCCCCACCACATACATTTGCAAATATTGGGAATTTTCCCCAATTTTACCACCAGTATTTTCCGGGCTCAACCGATTTTCATTGAACATATTATTTTGTAATGTGCACGTGATGCGCTTTCATTTGAGACCCCACTCGATTATATTTGCAGACATTCGGTTATTCTTCCCCACTTTCACCCCCCCACGACTTTTAAACGACTCAACTGATTTTCATCAAACATGTCTAAAACACTCGCCCGTAACTCACCTTTCATACAAAAAAAGCTAAATTGTAATCGCTACATCCGTTCGCGAGCTACGGAGCCACAGACAGACAGACAGACACGTCAAACTTATAACACCCCTCTTTGCGTGGGGGGTTAAAAATAATAAGTTTGACAATTGAGCATGGTTACTTTGGTATAGGAGGAGAGACAAAACCAATTTAGGTATTCAAGCACGTGACACGTGACAGCTAAACGAAATACAAAACGAATTTTCTTTGCGCTACATTGACAACAAACAAATTAAAACACAGACTTGTTTGAATTAGAAACTGTTTTGTATTCAGGAGAAAACTGATTTTTCTAACCTCATTGTTCTGTGTAGTACTTTGACAACTGGAACTAGTATTTTTGAAGGGAAACTTCTTTAGGCACATGATGGGGTAAAATTTTTACGGATCAAACGCGTGACGGCGTCACGAATTTTTAAACGTCCATAGCACGTTGAATACACCTGTTCTCGAAGTTAAGCAACGTCGGGCGCGGTCAGTATCTGGATAGGTGACCGCCTGGGAACACCGCATGAAGTTGGATTTTCGTTTTTAATTTTTCAATTCTTTTTTTAAATTAGTTTTTCCAAAGAAGTTTCACTTCTAACATGTGTACTTTGTACGCATGCATTTTTTTTAAATATACCTATAACAAATGTTATCATGCCTTGCAAAGTGACAAACGCGTGAAATTTAAGTAATAAAAATAAAATAGTTACTTATAATACCTCCAAGAATATGTGTAAAAAGTTTCATGATGATCGGTTGTAGTTTTCGCGTGAAAGTGTAACAAACAAACTTACATTCACATTTATAATGTTAGTAAGGATTATAATCCTGAAACTATACTGAAACTATAGTTTCAGCTGTCTAGTCTAGTTTTGTTTTTGTTTATATTTTTACCATTCGCTTTCTTAAATAGAAGTATTAGATACTGAAAGCATTCGCAGCAAACATAATTATATGAAATGCACTTCATATTTTATCATGCTCAATTGAAAACCAATATACAATATTTTGTCAGAAAAGTAATTTTACACTTCAATAAAATTACATCGTCCGGAGCATACTGCATACGTCACTGTAACCTTGATAAAGTACGACGATCACGAATGCGTTAAAGTACACTGAACTGGTATATAATACATTCACGAGGTAAGTATATAGGTATATGCATACATACGTAGGTTTTACATTTTTATACTCTTACGTTATTTTTATTGGAATTCTCGGGTTCTACTCATAAAATGTCGCATTTAAATTTTTTTTTAAATTTTTTTTGTCCTCGCTAGCTATTTTTGTTGTCGTTTAATTTTTTAAAGAATATGTCATTAACTATAGCCATTATTTTATCCCCTAATTCTGGTATTATTACTATTTCTGTGCCTAATTCCTTGTACAACTTTTCAACCTTTTCTACTCTGAAGAAGATTATGTTTTTTTTTTTATCGTTCGCTATTCTCGACAACGAGCCTCTTGTAACCTTCATTTGTCAGGTTTTTTTCTTCTTTTTAAAATACACTTGATTTCCTGGTTAATTTTATTACATTTACTTATCTTTAAAACGTGAAATATAATATTTATTGAAGTGAAACTTCTTTAGGCGCATGAGGGTTAAAATTTGAGCGACCGCTAACGCGGCAACGCGGCCAGCACGTGGATGGGTGACCGCCTGGGAACACCGCGTGGTTTTTTTTTTTTTTTTTTTTTTTTTTTTATCTATGCCCCCGCACGTAATGCGAGACTGTGTTTTTCTCATTAATTTAACAACCCATTCATTCCAGTTCTCGCATTTATGCCTCTCGCACTTCCATTCAGCATACTTTTTCTTTCTCGCATACTTCCTCATTCACTCTGGCTTAAGGCTCTATAATAATTATATGTGTACTTATAATCTATTAACTCTAGGATAATGAGGGGGAAGTACAGGTGAGATATCTTTTATTTTAATAACAATTTTTCTTTCTATTTCACTTTAACTTTTTCGGTTATATTTGCTTTATTTTTATTACACTATTTTTTCTTATTATTTTAATTCTATCTTATTTATATTATTCTATCTTATATATATATTATTATTTCTAATCTAAACCTAGTTTAATTTTTTATATTTGCAGAAAGCTGTTACATCTTTACATATAGCATGTTGTATTACATATAACCTATTTTATAATGAGACAGAGTTGTTGTAATATAAGGTGTTTACATTGAATTGTTGTATATAAATACATATTTATATATTCCAATTTTGTTAGACCTTGTAATTATATTTTTATTTTCCCGTTCCTTACATCTATATTTTATATGTTACCCTAGCTATATAATTATATTTAGTTAACATATGTTACTTATGTCCTATTCCTATTATTTACTATCTTACATAATTTGATGCAGTATTCGAGGAACAAGTCTCTGTCCTTTCTACTTATAATATCTGTAAGAGAATTTCGGTCTATTTTAACGTCAAGGGTGTACTCCAGCTTCTGCCTCTCTCTATCATGGACCGGGCACTCCAGAAGGACGTGGAGGACAGACTCCGAACACGCAGGATCGCAGATGCACGATGGACTCCCCTTGCACTTGAAACGATGCAAGTACTCGGAGAATCCACCGTGCCCCGTCAGAACCTGGGTGAGAAATCTGTCCACCTTTATTTTACCGATGATCTTATATGCGGCTATCGCGTCAGAGAAGAACACCCTGGAATGCTCCGCTTGATGAATGAAACCGGGCAGCTGTCGTAGTCAAATGCGCGTTTTAGTTTCAGCGCAGCCTCCTTGGCCAGATGGTCGGCACGCTCGTTCCCCTCTAGTCCTGCGTGAGCTTTGATCCAGAACAAACTGACACGTTTGTCCCGGAGCAGAGCCCTTTGCAGGTGTTCCCGCGCCTCAACGGCCAGGGGATGGAGGGCTTTCGGGTTTTCCAGCGTGAGTAGTGCCGACAAAGAGTCGGAATAAATCCCAACTGATCCGGCCAAGTGGTCTGCGGCCATCCGCGCCGCCCGGCATATCGCCAGGAGTTCCGCCTGGTAGACCGTGCAGTAGGACGGCAAAGCAAGCTTGAGGGTTTTGGTTTCGGCGGCGCCAGCCCATACGGACAGAGCCGCTCCCACTTTGCCCTCAATCTTGCTGCCGTCCGTAAAGATATTAAAATTGTTGGCGCAGTTCGCGTCGAAATTATCTTGGTCGACCAGGCACTTGAACTCCAGGTCGACATGACAGGCGGGATGCGGAGACCGCAAAGCTGAGGTCATCCGCTCCACCTCCCGATCTCCTATCACCCGCTGGGGCACCCCCCTCCGCGCCTCGTATAAGGTCGCGGCTTCGCGGACACGTAGGTCGAGGGGGAGTATCCCGGCAAGCAACAATGCAGAGTTCAGGGAGGTAGTTCGGTACGCCCTACACAGCTTCTGCGCGAAGCCCCGCTGGACCACGTTCAGCTGCTTGCGAATACCTAGCTTGTCAACGGCCGGCGCCCAGACGGCAGCCGCATATAGTATCACAGGCTCAACCACCGCTCTGTAAATAGTGCGGATTACCTCAGGATGGAGACCCCAGCTGGCCTTAGCTGCTCGGGCCAGCTGGTGGTAAAAGGCGAGTGCGCGCTTGCAGACATTCGCAACGTGGGTGTTGAACGTGAGTTTTCGGTCTATGACGACCCCCAGCAGCTTGTAACTCCTACTCCGCTCCTATTGGTCTTAGCGTGATGACACATAGACTACAGCCTTCCTCGATAAATGGGCTATCTAACACTGAAAGAATTTTTCAAATCGGCCCAGTAGTTCCAGAGATTACCGCGTTCAAACAAACAAACAAACAAACAAACAAACAAACAACCAAACAAACAAACTCTTCAGCTTTATATATTAGTATAGATTAGCCAAAGAAGTTTCACTTCTACCATGTGTATTTAGTTACTGTTTGTGAATTTTTAAGCTATCTTTATAGTGGCCTCTATCGGTGAGCTTGCGAAGGGCAAAGCTGTGATCTTTTCTTGAAACTATTCAGAATCCTGGAGGTTCTCTATGTCCTCCATGGAGGTTCCTGACCGGCCTTGGTGGGCCTGCCTGGGTACGGGCTTCCAGGTCAACGCGTGCCTGACGCGCCTGTGCGCGAGGAAGTCCCTGGGGGCACTTCCTCTCCGGTAGTACCCACTACCGGGTGTCTTCTTTTGTGACTGGTGTGTTTGACGAGAGGGGCAATCCTGTGGAGGTACACCTCCATGGGAGTATCGCACTGTTCACACTACTTGATAATACTTTTGGAAAAAAATTTATACCTTGTTCATACTAATATCGCAACGATTAGTATTCATCATCATCATCATCTCCCTGCCCTTATCCTATTTATATAGGGTCGGCACAACATGTTCTCCTCTTCCCCAGACTCATGTTGTAAGTGATTTGGCATGTTATTTTTTACGACCGGCCGCCTGCCTGACATCAACCCTCCTTGGGAATAGATTAGTATTCACGATAGCTTAACGTACCTTTTTCTATTTATAAGTACCTATCACCACATGATAGCAATTTCCAATTAGACGATGGATGCGCCAGAAACGCTATTATTACCTAAGGATATACGTATATAGTTTTTTATATCAATGCGGATTATGATATGATGAACAAAAAAATTAAAGAAACAAATTGGGAAGAATTATTTAATACCTACAAAGGTGTTGAGGATGTGGTAAAAAGGTTTTATGTATAATTACGTAAAATTATAGAAAGAACATTCCAAAAAAAAAAAAAACAAATAAATAAATAAATATCGACACAATACACACACGGTCGTCTGTTCCTAAAGTAAGCAACTTAATGCTTGTGTTAAACGACAAAATAACTAGCCCATATTCAGGTAAATTTAAAAAACCCCACATAGTATTTCTTAGTTAGTCTTTTTAATTGATGCTAATTTCAATGCATTTGTGTTTACGCACTCTCAAAAATATTTATTTTTTGGTAAAGATAATATGATATTTCCGAAAAAAAAAAAATCTAATAAACAAAATAACATTGAATTCTTATTATATATGTTTAATTAAAAGTAATTAAAAAAATTTCATTTTGTACATATCTTTCAGCAGATATTAAAAAAAAAATCTATAAAATAACAAATAGTGAATATATTTGAATTGTACACTTTTACGTGAAATCTTAAAAAGTCTGTTGTTTCTCAAACATAGTACCCATGAATGTCACATACTCAGTACATCGTAACTTATAGTACAAAATAAACGTTTTTTAAAACGTCTATTTTTCCTTCTTGGTACAACGGTCTCTCAAAATATAACTTATTCTATTATTTCGAACATTTTCAATTGAACACAACAAACTACCATAGTCCAGACACGTAAACATTAACTTAATCTATGCCTAATTTTCTAAATGTCCCTTCTAATCCCATTAGATCGGTGAGTTTTTCTTTATTCCTGTAAGCTTCGTTAGTGCGGTACTGTTTCATAGTATTATAATGTTCCTGGAATTCTTTTGAAGCCAATGCGTCCATTAAATCACCTATAAGAGAAAATATATATTTTACTTTATTGATTCAGCCTGTAATATGCCACTACTGGGCATAGGCTTCTTTCTGAAAGTAATTTTTTTTTAAATAGACACACGGTCAATACACACACGGTCGTCTGTTCCTAAAGTAAGCAACTTAATGCTTGTGTTATAAGGTAACGGCCGACTGGTATAGCTTCATATTTTTTTTCGATACATATAAACAAGACATAAATAAATATATATATATATATATTACACCAAGACTCGGGGTGGGAATAGAGCCTCCAATCCCCTTGGCAGAAAGCAGGGTCACTACAAACTGCGCCAACGGGCTAGTCTATTATATATCTATATTCATACATATTACATAACAACGACTCTTCTTTAAAGAAACTAGATGCATTTATAGAATAAAAAATAATTAATTTTATACGATTTTAAAACTAAAACTTACTTGAAAGTGTTTCTATTGACTTTTCTTTTCCACCATATTCTAACGGCAGAATCTCTTTTGGTATAAATTCATATAATGTTTCTATTTTCGCATGTATATGTATGCGCTGTGCTATTTTTGGACTTACAGCTTTTTTAAAGATTGTTAGGAATAAATCTATCGCTTTTGAAGTACTTAAAATATGTATTCCTTTTAATCTGAACCCGTAACCTTCCTAAAATATCAAATAACCTTAAATAATTATTGACAATTTTCAGACATCTTAATTAAATTCACACTTATCGCAGTCCACTGCTGCCATAATGTTTGTCGCTAACTCATGTGTTTTGCTCATAGTCACCAAGCTCGCTGGACAGTCGGGTTATTGACCGTAGGGCTAGCTTACTTAAATTAGCGCATTAAAAACACCTAATATTTATTTATACTATATATTAAATATATTATGTATGTATAAATTTATGTTACGATGCAATTGTCAAAGCAAAACTAATCGGAATAAAAGTAATAAACATATATTTATTTATGTCCTAAAAAATCTATCCAAGAATTCTCCCCCATGTGTGGGTAACACAAACAAAAATAAATAATACGAATTCATAAATGTTATTTGGGTAGATTAAAGAGGATTTTTTTCAGTAGTTCTGCCAAAGCCACATCTCCACTAACACTTAAGCTTTATGGTATGGTATTAAAGTTCAAATTTACTTTTAAGCATTATTACGAATCTTTTGTATGGGAATATAGAAAGTGTCGTTTTTAGAGTTTTTCAGACAATTTTATCTCTCTGTAAGAACCATACTTGTACTTTAACGAATATTATAAAAAAAGAATTAACGAAATCGGTTCAGCTGCTCTCGGGATTTGCGCTTAGTAACATATTCAGCGATTCATTTTTATATTATGGAATATTAGCTTTCCGCTCGCTGTTTCGCTTCCTTAATAATACAGCCTACAATATAATAATATTTCCTGGTGTTCCAGTAGCTTTGTAACTTAACCATTACAAACTTAAAAAAATACAAAAATATAACTAAATAATTCGTCTTTATAAAATTAGTATGAGATACGCACCGTAACTATTGATAGGACATTACGAACCTCGACTATATTTAAATTCTTTATTATATCTTCTAGGTTCGCTTCAAAGTAATCAATCACCAACAATGAGCCATCACAGTAGTCATAAGTCTGTACGTATTCGCACATCTAAAACAAATAATAACACAATATTATAAATTTTATAATATTTTGATAATCAAAAACTATGTGTTTACCTTGGCGATTAAATTCAAACCAACAAACGAAGCTTGCCGCTGGAGGCAGCTGATGAGGATAGCAAAAAATCGGGATGTTTGACCCGAGCTTAGGGAGACCTGTGTTCAGCAGTGGAAGGTGATAGACTGAAGTTTGATGTACTTTCATATCAACATTGTTTTTATCGAGTAATTCATTTAATAAATGTAAAAGCGTAAAACTGCTAAATTCAGTGTAATTTCAGTGTGATACGAAGCAAACATACGATAGACGGACGTTCGAAAAAGTTGTGTTAAGCCCTGACACGCATCTGTGGCTAGCCTCCATATTACTGGGCATCGATTTGTGAGGTTTTGGGGGAAAGGGGAGGAGGGGTTGGGTGGGGGTTACCCTCTGGTACCACTCTCAACCACAGAACTGGGCATTGATTTATGGGGTTTGGGGGGGGGGGGTGTTATACCCGCATCTGGATTTTACTCCTTAAGAATGGTTGACATGATATTTAAAATTTTCTATTACGATTCACGATTCAGCCTGTAATATGCCACTGTTGGGCATAGGCCTCTTCTCCATGTAGGAGAAGGATCAAGGCTTAATCCACCACGCTGCTCCAATGAGGGTTGGCGGATATATTCCCTACTATGAGTAACGATCGCTATGTACATGGTAACAACCGGGACCGACGGCTTAAAATTGATGGTAAAAATTTTCTATTAAATTAATTAAACTATAATTAATTAAAACAATAAAACCCTAAAATAAAAACGTATATTGACTCTTGGTATTCGTGTCGGTACAGTAAATGCTGGTATACTGTTATACCAATATGTTGCTGGAGCTAAAGTCGATGAAAAGCATCAATCTCAGCGTCACTGCTGTTTCGTTGTATCACAAGATTTCAATTCTCGTATTTTTTTTTTATACCTCGCACCTTATAATTATCATTTCTTTAAGAGTTAAGACCAAAAATTAAAAGTGTCAGTTTTCAATTCAGTGTTAACGGAAAGCTGACTTAAAATTTTCTAATTACAATATTCAATAATCAATACATGCAGTTTATTTGAACCAGCAATGACACCGAAATATTTACAAAAATATATAGATGGGACATGGTTACATAGCACGACCCCATCTCGCCCCACTCAGGCGGACGACGGCTCGCACGTGGCGGTTTTTAGTCAGTAGGAGTCTGACATATTTTTTTTTTTACGTGGGGAAAATCCATCATGGATACCCTCCGGCGCGGGGGCACCAGAGGGTATCCATGATGGATTTTCCCCACGTAAAAAAAATTGTTACATTTACCATAATCGAGTTAGCTACTAAGTTACCTGTAATTAAAAACATACCATGGGTAGAAATTTGAAATAGTCAAATAAACCAGCCGGGAAACGTCTACCATAAGTCTTTTGTAGGTAGACTCTGTAATAATCTTTAGTCATTTTTGGTAATAAACAGGAAGATCTGAAAGCATTTAAATAATTAAAGAAAAATAATATACATAATATGTTTATTTTGAGTCCTTATCATAATAACAGGTTTGATCAAGGCAGGGATAACTATATCCACAGGTGCGATATAATGCCACAGTGCTACCATCCTAGCAAGTGCTCTTTGACGTAGAATAAAATACATTACAAGATGAAACTCATCTTAATTTAAGTCTTAAAACATTTTTCTTACAATAATAATCTAAAATATATAATACAACAATCAGATAATGTTAGCGTATTCTATTTTAATTTTCGGTGTTACAATAGTTTTAAGTAGGTTTAACTAATAGTGTTATATAGCTATAATTAAAACTATTTAACATTGAAAATATAAATAACGAATTCTAATTATTGATTCAAAAGATTTATTTAAAAGCCTTAATTCAAAATAATACTTAACAACTTAACAAAAACTTACAATTATTTTATTAAACTGGACCTACATAATTATGTATTTAACTTATCTTTAAATAATTAGTTCTTGTTGTGAATTGTAAATATGTATAGATATAATATTGTAAAATTTCGAAATTTCTAGTTTTTTTTTTTTTTATAAACTTGATATTAAATTAAAAATTATAATTATGGTAATAAAAACTCATTTGATGATTAAGTCATCGCTAAGAATACTGGTGTGAAACTTCTTTTTTAGGACTGTAAAAAAAAATAATCAAAGTCGTTTCACACAGATTGATAATAATTTTGTATTGAAAATGTGTTGGTTTTTAAATAAAATATTCCTATTTTATAATGTTAATTGAAATCGATACTTTTATCTAGGATGTTAATGAAGGTATACTTACATATTTTCTATGTTTCTTTTATCAAATGGCTCAAAATACTCTGGAAGTAATGTTCTAAATTTACACATGTTATCGTATTTAAGCTTAGCCTTTTCCACGGAACCCTTGGAAAAAATGATTACTTTTCCTAAGTATTCTTTTCCTGTCGAAAAAATTACCTATTTACGACCGCAAAGATGAACTTGCCTAATACACAAATAAATAGGACAACCTTTATAATATAAGATACTGTCTAGGACTCCAGAAATATAAACCTAAAGCATAGACATGTACCTACCTATCTTTATAAGAATAGGGGTTAAAGTATGAAATTCCCTGTTTATAGGTAATAGGTAGGTACTTCGAATTGACATAGAACCTTCATGGTTTGAGATTTTTGAGTGTATTTTTTTTCATATGGTACATAATTATGTAGATCTTTTAAAAAATGTGCAACATTCGTTATCATCAATCTTCAAATTAACTTTTATTCACTACTAGATGTGCCCCGCGGATTCAACCACGTTAATTTAAGAAAAAAAGAGGTAATAAAATATTATATAACATATTATAGCCTTCCTCGACAAATGGGATATCTAACACTGAAAGAATTTTTCAAATCGGACCAGTAGTTTTTGGGATTAGTGCGTTCAAGCAAACATACAATCAAACTCATCAGCTTTATAATTAGCTATTAAGCTCAGCTATTTAGAAAAACAAACAAGTGTTCTTTAGACCACACGACTGAAGCAAAACTTCTTTCGCTCCATCTAATATATAATTATAATCCTCACAAATTCCGTTTACCTCCCTTGCCCGTTCACACTTTTCGTAACGCTTTTTTCACGCATTCACCAACTTACTCCCCAAGTCAAGCGTGCCTAAAGAAGTTTAACTTCAAAAATTCGAAACGTCAGACTACATTTACGTATAATCTATAGTTTAGGAAATACAAAATACTTACTTGAATCTTTTTTAATTAGGTTATCCTGTTTTTTGATCCATTCTATTAAAATATTGATCGCCTCTTCAAATCTCTCCTGTGTTTCTAAACCATACAGTGCTTTAATATATTGCACTGCACCTGAGTTAAATTCAATCACTAAATTGTTCATTTTAGAACTCATTACTGTTTCTCACGATTAAACACAAGACACTAAGTAACCTATGTAAAGTGTTTGGTGTGTAGTATTTTGCTTTCATGACCTTGTGCTAATGAACACATTTATATTATATTACAAAATAAAATGATTCTTTAGAATTCTTTAATGGGATTTCCACTTTTTTTTAAATAGAATCTGACAGCAAACTGTATGAGAAATTTTAGAGTTTTTATTTATATATTTATTATATGTGTTGATTAAACGCGATAATATATTTAATGCATAATAAAATTACTACAATAAAATTCAAAATGTGTATGTATCATCATAATCATCACTTAATTGAAGTCGGCTTTTTTCGTTTGCGAGCTAACACCAGTATTTTCATTTAATTTTTAGTTGTAATCGAAGTTAAATTTAATAGACTAGTTAATGACGTCTCTGAAAAATAAATTAATATACGTCATTTGTTACTGTAATCTGATAAATATAATAGTACGGGAGGTAGCGTAGTAATTTTTTTAGGAATTTTATACCGAATAAATTGTATTTCAAACAGTTGTTTAATGGTCAGAAATCGGTAAAGTGAGCGTCAGTTGTCGCACTAGCGGTGGAGCTAAAGGAGACAGCATGAGAAAGTAATTGGAAAAAAATCTGCTCCAATGAATTTTATACCGAGCGAAAATTTGTTATATTATTGTTTCAATCACATACTTTAAAAAAATAGTCGTCAGCTGTATTGATGAAGGTGGGTTATATGTCAGTCACGTGCATGAACATCATTGAAAATTTGACAAAAAAAGTAATTTTATACCTTATGAAATTTGTAGATCTAAATTTTTATACTTTTAAAATAATAAAGAAAACCGTCAGCCGTATTTTTGATGGGGGAAAGACCGTCAGTCAGCGTGATAAACATTTTGCGCGCTCAATGCATTTGAGCGTTGCATAGTCTCTTTGGAAAATAAACTGATGATCTTTACACCCATAAACCTTTTTTTTACATTCAAATTATTTTATACTAGCTGTACCCGCGACTTCATCCGCGTGAAATTTAACAAAAAGGGTTAAAAAAACTTCGATAAAAATAATGGTCTTTGATATTCTTTGATTTCCTTTATGAAATTATTAGCATGAGCAGGCGGTCGAGCGATGCAGGGCAGAGGGATGGACTCGCCCGCGCCGTAGGCATCTCAAGGAAAGAACGCTGGCTCGCCGAGCATTAAATGTTTCGCTGCTAATTACTTCTAACGACGATATCTCAAAAACTATTAATCTGATTGATATAGTGTAAAGAGCAATTTTCATCTGCATTAAATGCCTAAGCTAACTAACATATTTATTTGGATAAAGATTAATACTGAACTGAAGAAAATAGCTTTGAAAATAACGTAATGTTTTTAATTAAAAATTTGAACATAAAAGTGGCTATTGTAAGTCAACCGTAAGAGATAGAGATATGCTATCGCGGACTTTTTTGTAGCATTTTTATAGGTTTTCAATTCGCTAGTACATTACTTAACTATATCTTTGCTAGTTTCCGCGGCGTTCGCGTGGAAAGCTCCCAGTTGGCGAGATTTTTTGCGACCTCTTTAACATTTATCGCCGTATTTCTGCTAATTTACATAAAAGCATAATAAATTATATACCTAAACCTTCCTCAAGAGTCACTCTTTCTATTGTTGAAAACCGTATAAAAATCCGTTTGGTAGTTTTCGAGTTTATCGCGTTCAGACAGACAGACAGGAGGACAGAAAGACGCGGCCGGGGGACTTATTTTTATAATAAGTATAGACTTTGAATTCAATAAGTATAATATCAATTTAGTATAAAAAACAGCACATTTTATTTATTAATTTTGTATCGGTTTCATATTATATTAATATGTACTGTAGCATCAAGGAATTTCAAGCAGTAAAGGTCTCACTACTCTAACATACCTTGCCTTAAAGTTATTTTTCTAGCCTTCTGGTAGAATTATAAAATAATGAAAAAATAGAAAGAAGCGTAGAGCACAATTTTAATTATACAACGCATGAAGAAGCAAAGAACAAACGTAGTAATAAGATGTTCTGATACAGATATTTTAATGATTCTATTGGAGAATATGAGTCATATTCAGAGCAATCTTAAAATTTATTTATTATTCGGAACTGGAAATGCACAACGTTATATCGATGTTACTCAACTGTACAAAGTATTAGGACCTAGCTTGTGCGCATCATTGCCAGGATTTCATGCATTCACAGGATACGACTTTAATCCCGCTTTTTGTAGGAGAGGAAAAAACCGTTCGAAATTTTAAGACAGTCAGAATCATTAATAAGAACATTTACAGATATAGCAAATATAAACGACTCTACTATAGATCAACTTCTAAAAAAGATCGAAGAATTTGTATGCAGAATGTATGGTCTGAAAGCAATAGATAAAGTGAATAAAGCACGAGTAGAGACATTCATCAGAACATATAAAATGAAGTCCAAAAGACAAATGTGCAATATTCCCTGCCGTCAATCTGAATTATACCAGCAATCAGCAAGTATTACGTACATCCTATATAGCGCATCTTTAGAGTCATGCTCATCAATCAGTTTCATCAGTATTATCACCGTTATACTACGGATGGAAGGAAGAAAATAATGAATATACTTTGAAATGGTTCGACGGTGATCAAGTTTCACCATCACCATCTATGGTTTCTACAGTACATTGAAGTTCTCATCGTCGACAGCTCCGATGATAGTTGTGAGGAAAGTGATGAATATCACACAGACACAGAAGAAGATGTATATAAAGAAGTAAAATAATAATTTATGTATCAATAGAAATCTGAGCTTTTTTTCTTATTTATGTTCATTAACAAAAAATTTTTTTTAATAATTAGTATTTTTTTTCTAATAAATATATATTGTGACGCCGCGTTGGCGCAGCGGTCACAGCACTGGATTGCGATTGGCTGTTGCGCGTGCGGTTGCGGGATCGATCCCGCACACGACAACATTTGTATTGGCCATACAGATATTTGCCGTGGTCTGGGTGTTTGTGCAGTCCTTGTGGGTCTCCGCACCGTGCCACGGAGAGCACGTTAAGCCGTCGGTCCCGGTTGTTATTATCATGTACGCCTGATAGCGATCGTTACTCATAGTAGGTAATATATCCGCCAACCCGCATTGGAGCAGCGTGCTGGATTAAGCTCCAATCCTTCTCCAACATGGGGAAGAGGCCTATGCCCAACAGTGGGATATTACAGGCTGAATCGTGATCGTGATCGTGAAATATATATTTCTGTATATACATATAATTTGAAACCGATACAAAATTAATAAATAAAATGTGGTGTTTTTTATACTAAATTGATATTATACTTATTGAATTCAAAGTATAAGATAATTTGAATGTAAAAAAATGTTTATGGGTGTAAAGATCATCAGTTTATTTTCCAAAGAGACATCAGTTTATTTTCCAAAGAGACAACGCTCAAATGCATTGAGCGCGCAAAATGTTTATCACGCTGACTGACGGTCTTTCCCCCATCAAAAATACGGCTGACGGTTTTCTTTATTATTTTAAAAGTATAAAAATTTAGATCTACAATTTTCATAAGGTATAAAATTACTTTTTTTGTCAAATTTTCAATGAGGTTCATGCACGTGACTGACATATAACCCACCTTCATCAATACAGCTGACGACTATTTTTTTAAAGTATGTGATTGAAACAATAATATAACATATTTTCGCTCGGTATAAAATTCATTGGAGCAGATTTTTTTCCAATTACTTTCTCATGCTGTCTCCTTTAGCTCCACCGCTATCGGAGCAGCTGACGTTCGGAGCTGTTATGTGTTAGGGGAAAACTATTATTGTTATGATTTTCAGCCGGTATAAAATGACTTGCTCAACTATAGCGCTGCCTCCCGAGCTATAAGTCATCTTGCATTATTATGTAATTATACATATTTGTTGGAATTTAAATATTAATAAATCGCGGTTTTATCTTGTGAGTTGTTGACTTATTCAGGTTGCTATGGAAGATAAAAGCAATAAAATCATGTTTTATATTATAAGTATGCAAATACCTGTTCGTTCTAATATAGTTTAACAAGCAGCGGTTACAATGTAATAAAACCAACATTATTATGTAGCTTTATGTATATTATCACCTTTCGATGTTAAAAAATGTCTAAACTTATATTTTATTATACATTGTTATTGTGTCTCGTTTGTGAATATTATATTCTTTTTAAACTGGAATTTGTACATTAATGATAAACATTATCATCATCATTTTTATATTCAAATAAAATAAATTAAATATTTAGTATAAATTTGTGCTGTGATCGTTGGCGCAGCGGTCACAGCACTGGTTTGTGGCTGTTACGCTGGCAATTGCGGGTTCAATCCCCGCACATGACAAACATTTGTATTGCCCATACAGATGTTTGTCGTGTTCTGGGTGTTTGTGCAGTCATTGTGGGTCTCCACACCGTGCCCCGGAGAGCACGTGAAGCCGTCGGTCCCGGTTGTTATCATGTACACCTGGTAGCAATCATTACTCATGATAGGGAATATATCTGCCAACCCGCATCGGAGCAGCGTGGTGGATTAAGCTCTGATCCTTCTCCTACGTGGGGAAAGAGGCCTATGCCCAGCAGTGGGATATTAAAGGCTGAAGCGTAAGCGCGTAATTAATTGATGCTTTCTTTTTTGAAAAATTCATTCTACAGTCGAGCTACCACTATGACTAATTTTATTTTTTTATAAACTAATTAAAAAATTTTAACCGCAAAGTATGTGTACAGGGGTAATGAATGTACGAGCACCAGCCGGAGCAATGATCCAGAGAAAGGTTTGTACAAATATTTGTTTCTGATCTGATTATTATATGCCTTTGTGGGTCTTTCTACCCTATCTAAGATAGTACGTGAAGCGGCGGATCCCTCACTGCCGGCCTTGATTGTGGCCATGGTTGGCACTGAAGAGAACTGGAACACCGTTTTCTCCTTCTGCAGCGCTGTAATGCTGTGAAGCTTTCGTCCGCATTGCACGGTTTCGAGGAGGGAGGTGACCTTAGTATTAGACGAAGCCTCCTCTAAGACTAAGGTCCGTCGCATACGCGACCCAGAGGTCGTGTATGCGCGGCCCTAGTTTGGGCAAACGCCAGCGGGTCGTGCTCAGTGTCCCCGTAGCCTTGCCCCAGGCGAGAGGAGGAACAACCCAGGGGTTTTAGTTTGTGCGAATCGGACATAGCAAGCGGCTCCCCCGGGCCGTGGGTATCCGTTAGGGATTTCACCTGGGTTAAAAAAGGAGAGTACGTGAAGCTGTTGGTCCCTCTTGCTATCATAGATCCGCGGCATCCCGCACTTCAAAAATAGTATTATAAAATCGAATTGAAACTTTATGTTTTTGTTTATCACATCACATTGTATATTAATAAATTTTTATTTGTGACGTCATATCATATGCAGCGATTATCAAATTTAGTCCAAAAATATTAAAAATTCTTCGATTACAGCATTAGTATAACTAGTACAAGTATAGACTTAGTCACATATATGCACAATTGCACAAACATAATTATATCCAAATAAAAGCTTTAAAACACACAAAGAAACAATTTATATTTCGTATAAACGCAGAATTAATTAATTGTGCCTAAGCCACATCTCACAGTGCGACCCTCTTCAATCTTACTTGTGTAAGGCCTTTCACCTTAATGTTGACCGAAATTCCTTTTAAGTGACTTTTATTGCAAGCAACAAAGATTCCTACGCAATTTACAAGCAAACAAATGTAGGCGCTTATTTTTACCCAAACTTTTGCTTGTTGCCGTCATTTTAACGTTCCAAGGTTGGGCAGTATTTTCTTCCTGCGTGTTAAGAGGGTGATATATTTTCAAAATATTATCCACACTTTGTATATTTTTTAATTTTTCGTAATTTTTATCTTATTGCGATGTAGTAAATCACTCGTCTTTTAATTGGACTCTGATTTATTATTTAAAACTACCCAGACTTAACCCTCGATTAAAGGACTTCAACAAAAGGAAGAGGTTCTTAATTCGACTGCATTTTTTTAAAACTTGTTACCCCATAACTTTTTTATAAACAAGAAAACATCGATTCACTTTGACAGTTAAGATGATTATTCAGTGAAACATGTGTAATTAGTCCATTGAAATGTTACATTTTTTTAGGCTTACCTTGCGTTTGTCAGAGGACGCAATTTTATTTTTTAGATATGAAGGGGGGGTTAGTCTAATGTTAAATCCAAGTTTGTGGGTTTGTAGTCCTTGTGCAACGGCCGCCATCTTGGAAAAAGAGGTTCAAATGGTTTTTATGGTTTATCTGCCAAAATATAATTCTCACAATAAAAATTATGTAACATTTTTTGTTCCAAATAAAATTATCTACAACTTTTGTTCCGTAACTTTTAGTCGTAGAATCATAAATAAAAAAGTTATAAGCGTAAATCCATAAAAATTTGAAACAAAAATCTATTTGTTGATAAAACTTTTTTTTTAAATCCTTTTACAAAAAAATAATGTCAGACCATTTGATAGACGGTGTTTTCAAGAACAATTTTTATCAGAAACATTTTTAAATATATTTATTATTTAAGGTTTTACAGCGCTGCGAAACGAATACTATTCTTCAGTATTCATAACAATACGTAAATATAAATATAAATATTCATGATTTGCCCTAATTTTTAATCACCTTTTAATTTTTTTTATGATGATCTTTTTAATTATTGATAGTAGAATATTGTTAATATATAAAAAAATCTTGATTTGACACTCTACCTACGAGGTGGAGTCTGGAGGCGCGTTTTTTTTACGTGTATCCACAGTAGGCATAATCCACGGTGATTTTCTAAATCACAAATACTGTTCTCGATCTTGCGGCGAGTGGCTGGTTGGCTTTCTATATTAAATACTTGAGGGAGAGCCGAAGAAGAAAGTGGCGTAAATTTCAAAATGTGTGTAAATCATTTTCTTCAATTAATTTCGAGAGCTCCATTATTTTGCTGCAAGTCTCCCCATAAATAATGATAAAAAAACGTTCACCAATGATAGTCAGCAGTGCAAGGTCAACTCTCTTGTTAAGGAACAACGCCGTTCCACTTGCTAACTCTGATGTTTCTCCAGGGTTTTCAGAAATTTGAGTTTACCCATATTAAAAGCACCTGAAATTGTGTCACATCCTGAAAAAGCATGGAGAAACAGCAAGTTATACGCAAATAAGGTCTCCGTACATAAAACCACTTCACACTTCTTGCTAACTTCCTTCTCCGGTTCCCCCTCAGGTATTTAATATAGTAAGCCAACTAGCCGCTGAGCCGCAGCTTGGTCCATCAAAAAGACCGAGGACAGAGTAGTTGTGATTTAGAAAATCACGCGCGTAAAAAAAATGCGCCTCCAGGTTCCACCTCGTAGGTAGAGTGTCAAATTAAGAATATTTTGTATATTAACAATATTTTACTATCAATAATTAAAAAGATCATCATAAAAAATAACAAGGTGATTAAAAATTATGGCAAAATATACGAGTATTCATGTATAGTTAAAAATACTTGAAGAATAGTATTCGTTTCGCAGCGCTGTAAAACCTTAAATAATTAATAAATTTAAAAATGTTTCTGATAAAAAAATGTTCCTTAAAATATTATCTATAAAAATGGTCTTATATTATTTTTTTGTAAAATGATTAGAAAAAAAGTTTTATCAACAAATAGATTTTTTTCTCTTTTTTTATGGTTTTTCACTTATAACTTTTTTATTTATGATTCTACGACTAAAAGTTACTGAACATAAGTTATAGATAATTTTATTTGCAACAAAAAATGTTAAATAATTTTTTTGTGAGACTTATAGTTTGGCAGATAAACCATAAAAACCATTTGAACCCTTTTTCCAAGATGGCGGCCGTTGCACAAGGACTACAAACCCACAAACTTGGATTTAACATTAGACTAGCCCCCCCTTCATATCTAAAAAATAAAATTGCGTCCTCTGACAAACGCAACCCCAAATGTAACTTTTCAATGGACTAAATGGACAAGTAAGCTAGCTCATACATAGGAATTTAAAAAAGTCTACACTGCTCACTCACTATCACTATTGCGTTATATAGACTTTGCTATTGAATATTTTTAGGCACTTTATAATCTATACTAATATAATAAAGCTGAAGAGTTTGTTTGATTGTTTGTTTGTTTGTTTGTTTGAACGCGCTAATCTCAGGATCTACTAGTTCGATTTGAAAAATTCTTTCAGTGTTAGATAGCTCATTTATCGAGGAAGGCTATAGGCTATATGCCATCACGCTAAGACCAATAGGAGCGTAGCACCAATGAAAAATGTTTCAAAATCGGGGTTTTTTCCTTTTGAGAGCTTCCGCTGCGTAAATAGTTAAAGTTTCGCACAAATCATGTATGACAGAATTGGTCCTATTCCACGGGGACGAAGTCGCGCGCAGAAGCTAGTCTATGCTAAATTATTAATATTATAAAGCTGAAACGTTTGTTTGTTTAAAAGTGTTAATCTCAGAAACTACTGGTTTGTATTGAAAAACTATTTTAAGCTATATAAGATCACGCTTAGGCTAATAGGAGCTGAGCATAATAAGAAATGTTACAAAAACGGGAAAACTTTTCTTTTTTGAGACCATCCGTTGCGTGGGCTGCGTAAACACCTAAAGCTATCCAAAATTATGTAGAACAAAGTTGATCACCATTAAAAGTTCTAAAAAAAACTTAACGACAGCATAATTACGTCTATCTTTAATGGTCAACTCATGTCTTATAACCTTATTTTGTGGTAATCAATTTTGAAAAAAAAATCTAAAATAATGCATTAATTGCGAAATTTGTTTTATAGTAATAACATAAATAGTTATCCAACTACCCGGCTAGAATTTTAGTGAGGCATGCCGAAGAATCAGTTCGGGGCGAACTTGGCTTTCCGAACTTAGGCTAGCCTAATTCGGATTGTATTCGTTTTTAATTAGGCAAGCCGAATATTGGTATGCCAAAAGAATTCCCCATTTGGATCTAATCTCGTAATAGTCTGGCACTGCCTAAGTTTGGCATGACATGGATTGCCTAACTCGTACGGAATAACGGTAACCAAAGATTTACCGAAGTTTGGAACACCAAGCTCGGACTCATTTAGGCAAACCTGTGGTAATGCCTAAGTTTGGCATGCCATGGATTACCTCACTCGTACGAAATTATGGTATCCGAACGTTTATTGAAGTTTGGTGTACCAAGCTCGGGCTCATTTAGGCAAATATGCGGCAATGCCTAAGTTCGGCACACCATTGAATGCCTATGTGGTTATAAAATTGTGGTTACCGAAGGTTAACCAAAGTTTGGTATACCAAGATCGGCCTCCCATAGGCAAATCTGTGGTAATGCCTAAGTTCGACATGCGATGGATTGCCTAACTTGTACGAAATAATGGTAACCAAAGGTTTAATGAAGTTGGGTGTACCAAGCTCGAAACCATTTAGGCAAACCTGTGGCAATGCCTATGTTCGGTTTACCATAAAATACCTAACTACTAATCAGCTCGCGTAGCTCAAGGCTTGCCGAAGTTTTATTTTATATACATACTTACATAATATTTATCAACAAATATTTATCAACAAATAATTAAATGTTTTTGTTTTAAGCGATTTTTTAAATTGGATATACTGGTTTTGAATGAAAGGATCTTTTTATAGTATTTACACTCCTTTTTTAAATATTTCCATATTTGTCCTATTGTAAATTTTCAGGTTGCAGAAATGTACGGTTTAAGAGATGTAATTTTTTTAATTAATTTTAAGAATAATAACCCTCACCTATCTAATTTCAATATTAGACTGTTTACTGGCATATTTTTGTCACAGAAACAAAAAAAATAACCCTAACCTATCTAATTTCAATATTAGACTGTTTATCTGTTACTGTGTAGGTAACATAATATTACGGTGCATTTACGGTAATTACCGTGTATATGGAGACACTGGCTTTCAAATAAGTACACGCTTTCAAACAAAATGGCATCACTTAGCATTTATAATATTTTTCGTATTAAAGTTTAAAGTTAAAAAGGTTGGTAATTAATTTATAATTCGCGACATTTTTGTGTGATGAACATCTAAGTCGAAGTAAAATGGCGTCTTATATTAATATTCCATAGCGAAATTTAAAAAATTATATCTCTTAAACCGTAAATTTCTGAAACCTGTGAATTCACAAAAAGCTTTCTAATTATGAGTACTTTAATATACAGAAAAAATATGAACCTCTAAATCGACGGTCCACAATCTAAATTTTATCCGATTTCAAATTACCAGTTGTTGTTTTATAACTTTTAAACACACCAAACACATTGCATTTTGGTTTTTCGTTATTGTCTTTTTCATAATAATCCCAAATACTACGTAGGTACTATTTAGTTATTTACACGCATCATCTTCGAAAAATTATTGTATTGTATACAATAGGTAATAGGTACAATAAAACAATAAAACTATTTATTTACACCTTACTATTTATTTTTATTTAAGTACATTAAATAATTAACTATATACACAATAAGTAGAAAAAACACTTATTCCGACCGTAAACAAACAATCTTCGCTACGAAAGTACACAGAAACGCGGCGCGAAGAGTTTATTCAACACTAATAAAAAAAAATACAGTCGAATTGAGAACCTCCTCCTTTTTTGGAAGTCGGTTGAAAAACTAAAATATTACCTACATATTTGCCTATTTCAAATTTCAGCTAGGTACCTATTTGGGAAAGAATTATGTGAAATAAAACAGGTGTCAAGGTCACAATGAAGATCGTTTTATGCAAATATAACCGTTCGGTTGTATGTCATAAAGCACTGATTTGTGTCATCTCGGCATGCACGGATTTCGGTAATAAATTAATAATCATAGCGACGACGCTTAGCGACGAGCCTTGTCGGCCGATCTCGGTTTCTCTCGACTCCATTCGGCTTTCCGACAGTGTCGGACCTGCAGTGGACGTTATAGAAATGAGGAATGCGGTAGTTCTGTGACCTATGGTAATGTCGATATCGATAATCTCATTTGGTCAACCATAATATCTATCCCATCTTTAAGTAAGTAAATAATTATAATTTAAATAGACTAGCCCGTTAGCGCAGTTTGTAGTGGCCCTGCTATCTGCTCCGCGGGCTGCGGGTTCAATTCCCGCTTGAGTCGGGGTGTAATATTTGTATTTATATATGTATGTAAATATATATAAAAAAATATTTGGCTATATCAGACGGAACAGACGATTGTGTGTAAATGTTATAAGATATTTATTTAAAAAAAAAATTTAAAAATAATGCAACATGAAGTAAATGCACCCAATACTTGTTAATTATTTATTACCATAGATCTTTACTAGATCTATGTTTATTACAAACATTGGAAAACAATTTATAAAATGCAAAAGCCTAAACACGAATTAGTCACTATCAGATGCTAAGATAACTGACAGAGCTGAATCGGTGTCACTATCTTCGCCGTCGCTGACTTCTATTAAGCCCCATCCACACGCTTGATGCCCCGTCCATACGCTTGGTGTTCGCCACAAACACGAACAAAGTTCCAAACATCGACCACAATCATCAAACACAAACAGCCGTCCTCACGCTTGACGAACGTGTTAGTATTTTGTGGATCGGCAAACACGGCGGACGAATAACGCGGCGGCATGGCGGACGGATAAAATCTATAATGTACTTAATACTACTAAAATAAATATACTGTACTACTACTGTAACTAACTACTACTGTACTAGTAAAATAAATATACTGTTTTACGATTATTTATCGAATAATAATTTAATATAATTCATTTAAATATTTTTAAATGAAGAAATAAAACCTTTACATGACGTCACACAAACAATATTAAAACATGATTTTGAGTACCTAAAAGGCTGTAAATAACGCGCCAAAAACTGCGACAAGTAATGTATGTACTCTAAGCTGCGACACGTCCAACACCCGTGAAGCTCGCGCGCATACTGATCGCTGGCCAAACGTGTGGATACACCGCGAACTGTTTGCCAAACATCCTTTGATCTGTGAAGAAAAACCGACACCGATGCCGAACACTGCCGAACACAAACACGAACAGGCAAACAACGACAAACACCCATCCACACGTCCGTTTTTGCTGTTTGCTGTTCGCTGTTCGCCATTGTTCGTCAAGCGTGTGGATGGGGCATGACGAACAATGGCGAACAGCGAACAGCAAACAGCAAAAACGGACGTGTGGATGGGTGTTTGTCGTTGTTTGCCTGTTCGTGTTTGTGTTCGGCAGTGTTCGGCATCGGTGTCGGTTTTTCTTCACAGATCAAAGGATGTTTGGCAAACAGTTCGCGGTGTATCCACACGTTTGGCCAGCGATCAGTATGCGCGCGAGCTTCACGGGTGTTGGACGTGTCGCAGCTTAGAGTACATACATTACTTGTCGCAGTTTTTGGCGCGTTATTTACAGCCTTTTAGGTACTCAAAATCATGTTTTAATATTGTTTGTGTGACGTCATGTAAAGGTTTTATTTCTTCATTTAAAAATATTTAAATGAATTATATTAAATTATTATTCGATAAATAATCGTAAAACAGTATATTTATTTTACTAGTACAGTAGTAGTTAGTTACAGTAGTAGTACAGTATATTTATTTTAGTAGTATTAAGTACATTATAGATTTTATCCGTCCGCCATGCCGCCGCGTTATTCGTCCGCCGTGTTTGCCGATCCACAAAATACTAACACGTTCGTCAAGCGTGAGGACGGCTGTTTGTGTTTGATGATTGTGTTCGATGTTTGGAACTTTGTTCGTGTTCGTGGCGAACACCAAGCGTATGGACGGGGCATTATAAATTTGTCGATCGCATTTTCAATTGATCCATCTTTTTGCCAGTAGTGCAATATAATAGCGGTCAATAGTTCGTATCGACAATATTGACAAGCGTGCGTCAAGGACAACATTCGAGTATTTCGAGTGCGGACGAATGCGGCGAGGTGGGTGAAGGCGGGGCGCGCTGCCCCCGCCCGCCTCCTCAGGCCCCGATGGACATGAACTCGCGCGCCGCGCGCGTGCCGCGTACTATTATTAAATATTAATTATTATAGTTATCGTTGTCGCAGCGAATAGATAGGTAGTTTAGTTTTATACTTAGGTCTTAGAATAGGCAATCTGTGCTATATAACGCACATAACTAGGTACTCCACTGCTACGTTGTAGTTTTAAACTAACGCCATGTTTGTTATATCATTTGCAATATTATAAAGTAAGTAAAGTAGTTTAGGTAATATTATAACGAGCCAGTTTTATGTGTGTGGTAGTGCGTTAATGCAAACTGCAAAGTGCGCGTCAGTAACTCGATCGTTCGCGCCGTCGCGCGCTTTTGTTCTATTGAAATAAGCTAACCGAAAGATTGATCATACAGTTGTAGATCACTCGTTGAAAAGCAATTATAAATTTTGTTATAATTTTGATATTTCCTTAAGAAAAAACCGTGAATAAGGTTATCATCAATTGGACAACAGAGAAGAAACATTTTTTAAATTAATAAATTAAAAATAACAATCATGAGTGTAGTTATAGCAAAGTATCGTTTAGTAGAATTTACAGGCAGTAAGACAAAAGAAAAGAAAGAGATTGACATTGTCCCTAGTACGTGGATTTATCACGATCAAACTAATGATGTAATGCCTGAAAATCAATATACCGATAAAAATTTGAAAATTTTGCTTGAGATGGTGAAAAATTGTAAGGAGCCGCGTAAAGACTGGCCATCGTATCCTGTGGAGATTCGTGGACGAGCACGTAAGTTAAATAATTTAATTAATGTTGAAATTAGGAAATTTTTGACTAATTATTACCATAAAATTTGATAATTTTGCTTTCTACTAACGTAAAAGTTATTTCAATATGCCAATCCACAATCTTATTCCATGAGCAATACATTTTTAATTAAGATACTGAATTTAACAGACATCTCCAATTTCCACATGTAAAAATTTTAAAATTAGAAGTGTAAATCTTAAAATATATGTTTTTTGATAGCAATTGGTTAGTTTCATAAATTCCAAGAATCGTCAGATGCCTGCTTATTTCAGTAGCACATTTTGATAACTTTCAATTAATCAGTCATTCAATGATTTTATATATTTTTATAAAAATTAAATTGTAATGAAAAAACTTCTACATATAGAAATTAAAAAAAAAAATTAGTGCTAATTTTAATATCATAACTAATCAATATTATAATATAAATATATATATATATATATATATATATATATATATATATATATATATATATAATAATTGATTAGTTATGCTTCCACTCTCATTTTTTATTATTAATAATTGATCGATTTGTATCACAGATTCCTATGATGAAGCTGAAAAGTTAATAGAGAAATTGCATTATCAATCATTTGTTTATTCAACGGACAATGAAGTTTCTGCAAAAAAAAAAGCAAGAGAGGATGAAAATTTTTTTAAGCAGAAAGAACAATCACCATCAACTGCCTTAGCAATGCTTAATTCTGCGAGTAAACCTTTGAATAGTGATAGTGAAGAAGAACCAAGTAAGTCATAAATGGTTTTTTTCTTTATTACTATTATTAAATAATGTTTTTTTATTTATTTTATGTCAATTTTATGTTTAATTAAATTTTATTTTTAAATTTGTGTTAATTTGCTTTTAAGCTGAAAAAAATTACTTTCATTAATATTATTTCATCAAACATTAACGAATTAAAGAAACTAATTTCAAATCTTTATTAATAGATGCCAAATCTGTTGGGGTCCACACCCGGAAAAGAACAAAAGCGAAAGCCAAAAAAAGTTGGAGCTCAGAGAGTTCGAGTCCAGTAGGAACAAGCAACAACGAACAACCGAAAAAAAAATTTAAAAAAGTGACTGAAAAAAATAAAAATAAAAGTTTGAGTTCAGAAAGTTTAAGTCCAGTAGGAACAAGCAACGACGAATCGATAAAAAAATTCAAAAAAGTCTTTGAGAAAAACAAAAATAAAACAAAAGAGCCTGAAGAAAAAGCAAATTCTCAAGACGTTCTATCGCATCATCGTCCTCGGACAGATCATGAACTTGAGACACATAACACACAAAGGAACTTTTACGTGAATGATGGTATAATATATTTTTATTTCTATTTTTGAGTTGAATTTATGTGAAACAGAATTATTATAATTTTGATGTAATTATTTGTTTCTAAATTTCTTCAGTTTTCTTCTCATCAGTTAATTTTATAGATTTATACTTACTGTTGTTTTCATAGTTATATAGAGCCTCATTATATTTGTATTAGAATTTTTATTCTGTAATTTTATAATATTTTGAATGTCATTTCAGAGTTGCTGACTAACATTATAAATAAAATAATGTCTCCGCTAATACAAGAGCAAAAAAATAATAATGTTCAACTTAAGTCATTAACTAAGAGTGTAAATGACTTAAAAGGGTGCGTAATTGACACAAAAAAAGCCTGTGAATTAAACAGCTCTGCAACAACCTCACTAATATTATTTGATGCTGAGTATGATTGTGGAATTGATTTACCTTGCCAAAAACTCGCTGATTTCGTAAAATTTGAAACAAAAATGAAAGAAGAAAACTTTCGTAAAATAATTGTAAATATTTCATATAATTTTTTCTTACATATTTCTCTATGTTTTAGCAATTTTATTAAAAACTAATAACTATTTTTTTCAGGTGCGTAAGCTTTTGACGCAAGTTAATACTAATCAAGCCATGGTTAAGAGTGTTGGAGCGATGATGAGGCTGATAATGTCACGAGAAGTAGCCCTACTTTATAACTTGAAAAAAACCAACGATTTGAAAAAAAAACTATTTATTGAAACGGAACTGTACAAGATTTTAAAAGGTAGATATTGTTTATTAGGTAGACTGATAATCTTGTTGGTATTAAATTAAATTTCATTATTTACTTATTTTTTTGCAGGAATACTGATGCAAAAGTTTTCTAAGTCAGAGAGTGATCCGTTGCCGGAATCACAAGTGACCAGTACCATTTCAAGTGTCCTGAGTCATTGTGGAGATTGGGAGGGTGGCCGGACAAACAGGAAAAAGATAAGTGCACAAAAAAAAACGCAAAAAGATGAAGCACATCGAAAAGACCAAGAAAACAACAATAACCAGATTAATGAAACAGAAGAGGACAATGGGCACACAGAAAATTAAAGACATTATATTTTTTCTTAATCTTTTATTTTATTTTCATAATTTTTTATCAACTATTTGTTTTTCTTTTAATTCATGTTCATATTATTAAGAGCAATGCATATCATTTAGTACTAAGATTTAAGGACTTTTGTTACCAGATTGTTAGTAGTAGCAAAATCTATTACCAAATTTAATACTAAACGTTATCATTTAAGGCTAAGAATAATTCAATTACTTTGATGTTATATTTAAAGACTTTGATACAAAATTGTTAGTAGTAGCAAAATCTAGTAACAAATTTAATACTAAACGTTATAGGTAGGGATCCCTAGTACAAATTTTTCATCTGATTAGTATCAAGCTAATTTTCCGGGAGTAGCTTCATTTTGATGAGACGAACAAAAAGTTCCTCTTCGAAAACTCGATTGTGGTAGATAATAGAGTTAGCAGGAGATAGAGCAGCAGTGAGCGTAGGACGGGGATAACGTACCACGCAATTTGGAGGACAATATTACCATCAAATTATATAAATATTAATTAACTAAAAGAAAAAAAAAATCAATTTTTGATGACCTTACGTCATCAAAAATTATTACTAACCAGCTGATTTTTTTTTCTTTTAGTTAATTAATATTTATATAATTTGATGGTAATATTGTCCTCCAAATTGCGTGGTACGTTATCCCCGTCCTACGCTCACTGCTGCTCTATCTCCTGCTAACTCTATTATCTACCACAATCGAGAGTTTTCGAAGAGGAACTTTTTGTTCGTCTCATCAAAATGAAGCTACTCCCGGAAAATTAGCTTGATACTAATCAGATGAAAAATTTGTACTAGGGATCCCTACCTATTATCATTTAATGCTAAGAATAATTCAATTACTTTGATGTTATATTTAAGAACTTTTTTTACCAAATTGTTAGTAGTAACAAAATCTAGTAACAAATTTAATACTAAACGTTATCATTTAATGCTAAGAATAATTCAATAACTTTGATGTTATATTTAAGAACTTTTTTTACCAAATTGTTAGTAGTAACAAAATCTAGTAACAAATTTAATATCATTTAATCCTAAGAATAATACAATTACTTTGATGCTATATTTAAAGATTTTTGTAAACAAATTGTGAGTAATACCAAAATATGTTACATTTAAAATTAAATTAAATGTATTATGATATATTGGTTTTTTCATCAAATTTTATTATTATTAATGTATGATGGAGTTTGAGTTTATCCTCACTTAGGCACTGGCTCTATTTCACTAATTTTTCTTACATTTTCTGAAGAGGTTTATGCTGCTCTCAAGCAGTAGTGAGGTTTCCAAACTACTAGCACAGAAGGAAGTCAAACTCGGGCCAAACTAGCTTCAGGTTGCTTGCAGCAAGTGTGGTTTCCGAACTACCGCTCATATCGAAAGCCGAGCTCGGGCCACACTAGATTTAAGTTGTTTGCAGCAAGTGTGGTTTCCAAACTACCATCTATATCGAAAGCCGAGCTCGGGCCGAACTAGTTTTAGATTGCTTGCAGCAAGTGTGGTTTCCAAACCACAGCCTACACCGGAAGCCGAGCTCGAGCCAATCTCGCGACTGCGTTACTTCCGGGCCGTGGGCCGACTTTGGCTTCCTGATTCCGCGCGAGCTTGGAACTCGGCATGCCGAATTCGGATCGAACCACCGCCGAACTTAAATTTCTAGTCGGGTAGACACGATATTCATCATAAGTATTTCTTTTTGATCAAATTTGTCCCTCACACCATTTGATTTCAAGGAATATCTTGGAAGATATCATAGTTTCAAAATAACTCTGCAACGAATTAATGATCACAAAAATTAAAAGGTGATTTTATTGCATTATTTTTAACTAGGTATTATAGTGTAAAGCGCCCGAATTTCACAGTGATGGCTTAAAAATATTTAAATACGTTTTTCCTCAAATTAATGCACCTGAAAGTTAGTACGAAATAAAATTAAATCCCACCACCACTACAGCCTATCACAGTCCACTGTTGGACATAGGCCTCCACTAGTTCGCGCCCGATATTATGACGCGAACTCATGTGTTTTGCCCATAGTCACCACGCTGGGCAGGCGGGTTGGTGACCGCAGGACTGGCTTTGTCGCACCGAAGACGCTGCTGCCCGTCTTTGGCCTGTGTATTTCAAAGCCAGCATGGATGGTTATCCCGCCATCCGTCGGCTTTTTAAGTTCCAAGGTGGTAGGAGGAACTGTGTTATCCCTTAGTCGCCTCTTACGACACCCACGGGAAGAGAGGGGGTGGGTACATTCTATAGTGCCGTAGCCACACGGCACATAATAAATAAAATTAAATAATACGAAAATATGTTTGTTTGTATATAATAATTTTATTTAAATTTCCATAGCATAAACAAACAAGAAAATTTATCCATAACCGTTACAAATACAATTACATGTTTTGGTCACCATCCACATCTTTAATCAACGCTCAATGTTCTGAATGTGCCTTGAACACCTAAGCTATGATCGTCAGGACTGTCCTTCTGTCTCAAGGTTTCGTCTGTACAAGCTTTGCTCATCTCTCGTAAATAGTCACTGAACTCGTTGGATGAAAGCACATCCTTAAAATGTTCTAAAAATATGATTAAATATATTATTATCTACGTTTAATGTTTATACTTGGCCTGTCATTTAAGTTATTGATTTAAAAAATTAAAGAAAGTGAATATTGAAGAATAAGGCGAGATATCCTCAAAATATTTTCCACTGTAAGTTATTCACTTTTTTTTCTTTGATAAGAAGTCTTCTAAATATCTTTAACAAATGATCACATCATCATACTTAAACATTCGATTTAATACATAAAGTTAAGACATAAAGTTAGAACGATTAGACCTAAGTGAAAGGTTGCAAATTATAATAAGGTTTTGCATTCATCATCATCATCAATCATTTTAGCCTATCGCAGTCCACTGCTGGACATAGGCCTACACAAGTTCGCGCCAAAAATAACGTGAACTCATGTGTTTTGCCCATAGTCACCACGCTGGGCAGGCGGGTTGGTGACCGCAGGACTGGCTTTGTCGCACCGAAGACGCTGCTGCCCGTCTTCGGCCTGTGTATTTCAAAGCCAGCAGTTGGATGGATATTCCGCCATCGGTCCCTCATTATCGCCATCCCTTAGTCGCCTCTTACGACACCCACGGGAAGAGAGGGGGAGGCTAAATTCTTTGCCGTAGCCACAAAGCAACGATTGCATTACTACAGTAAAATTATTTGGTTCCAATAATTGATAATGGATTCAGTGAACAACATTTTTAGAAAAGCAAATACAATATTTAGAACAAGTGTCATAAAATAATATGATACACAATTATGTTACCTTTACTAGTTGACTGTAAGTTATACTTATTAGAAGTTGATCTTCAATTACATGTACTTACTGTGAAGTTCAAGCAACGATTTTTCCTTGCCCTCGTATTCTACTGGCAAAATTTCCTTGGGAATATATTCATGTAACGATTCCGATGTTCTGTGAACGTTGACACGATCACGTAATTTGGCACTCAGTACTTGTTTGAATAAAGTTACAATCGTTTCAACCGCTTTAGAATCTGATAAAAAGTGCAAACTCTTAAGCCGTAGACCATAACCCTCCTGAAAAGAAAATTAAAAATTAACGCGGCTCACCGGATAACACTCTATTTCTTATTTATTTATACTTTATTGTACACCACAACTACATTTTAAACATTAAACACATTTGAAGACATTTACAGACTGTGAAGTACAATGTCGTTGCTGTCCTATGGTACCCCAATGGTACAAAGGGCCTTCGTGAGACGTCTCCATCCGCTCCTGCCCGTGCCTCTCGCTCCGCGTCCCTCCAACTAAGCCCGGCCGCTCGCAGCTCGGCGCCGACAGTTCGCTGCCACGTGTGCGCTGGCCGGCCCCGTCGCCTGCTCCCACGCGGCCGCCACGTGAACGCGACCCTGGCTGTGTTCTCCTCTGATCTTCGGAGGGTGTGTCCTATCCACCTCCACTTCCGCTGGGCAATTTCTTGTTTGATCGGAATTTGGTGGCTTCGATTCCATAGATCCTCGTTGCTGATCGTGTTCGGCCAGAATCTGCGCAGGATGGATCTAAGGCATTTGTTGACGAACACTTGTAGTTTGTTCGTCAGACCCTTTGTATCCTTCCATATCTCACAGCCGAAAAGCAAAATAGTCTTCACTATGGAATCGAAGACGGAGATCTTAATCCGCCGGGTAAGCACGTGCGAATCCCAGACCGGTTTCATCAGGGCAAATGCACCTTTTGCTTTCCTGATTCGCGCGTCGACGTCGTCATCGGAGCCACCGCTGTTGGTCACGGTGCTGCCGAGATATACGAACTTGGCGACAGATTCCAGTGGTGTACCGTTGAGTCTGAGAGGGCGATTTTCGCATGACTGAACTCGCATTTCGACGGTCTTCCTAGCGTTGATTCGTAGTCCCTTATCTAGTGCTTCCTCTCGTAACGAGTCCAGCTTAATTTGGAGATCGGGCAATGAAGACGAAATCAACACTATGTCGTCTGCGTATTCGAGGTCCTCCAGGTGCGAGATGTCGTTCCATGCAATGCCCCTAGGTGTAACAGTTACCTTCCGCATGACGTCGTCGAGCAGGATGATGAAGAGTAGCGGCGACAGGAGGCAGCCCTGTTTGACTCCTGCAGTCATCGGAATTGGTGAAGTACAATGGGCGGACTTATGGCTATTTACCCATTTCTTCCAGACAACCCAATTATAAAAATTATAAAATATTTCTTTTATACAGATCGATACGATGTCTTAACTTAGACTGTGCTTAATAACTTTTGGGGTTTACGAACGACGATATAATACGATTCAGCCTGTAATATCCCACTGTTGGGCATAGGCCTCTTCCCCATGTAGGAGAAGGATTCACGAAGGAGGAAGGATTGGGGTTTACCTCTTAAGAACTAACGATTAGTTACGCTGAGAAAGATGTCTTACAGCGGTCTTTAGCTGTTTATGGATGATTTAATAGTAAAAGAACAGTTACTGACCCGATACGATAAGCACACGTCGATATTTTACATTTAGATGTTAGAGTTTTATCATACTAATATTTTTATTTATATTGATTAATGTAATAGAACATTTTAATTTTTAAACAACCCGATAATCGCTCTTATGGTGACTGGAGTCAGTCGCGTGCTGGAGCTGAGCCACACACTTATTTAATCTATTAAATAATTCTATCCAATCAGTCATCTCGATTCAAAACACTAAAAACTCTTTACGTTGTCAAACATATAGATGTTGTCTGCATAATTATAGATTCATGAAACATAAATATAACGGCCGCACTGGTGTAGTGGTGTGTGTACGCGCTTAAGCACCGGCGGTTTACGGGTTCGACTCCCGCACGGGATGAATATTTGTATTTGTAAAAATATTTCTTTTCGGTTCATAATTATGTTTGTCCATCTGGGTGTCCCCACCATGCCGTCCATGCCTCGGAGAGTTAGCTGTCGTTAAGCTGTAGTTCCCGGTTGTGACCATAATTATACACCTGATAGTGATCATTGCTCATAACAGGCATATAATATTATGTATTATCCACCAACCCGCAGTAGGGCGGCGTGGTGGATTATGCTCTTATGTTTCTCCTACATGGAGAAAAGGCCGATGCCCAACAGTGGGATGTAACAGTCCGAATCGAACGAGACTTAAAAAAATAACAATGGCTTATGCTAAAAATACTATATCTGTCAATATAATTATAATAATAATAATATTCCTATATCTAATATATACCTTCAAAATTGTTAGCAGCTCCTTCAAATCAACTAAGTTAAACCATTTCACAGTTTCCAGCATGTTAGCTTCGGTGTAGTCTATCACTATTACTAGACCGTTACAATAGTCGTGAGCTTGAAGGTACTCGCATTGCTAAAATTAATTTTAACTTTTATGTGATTGAAATAAGAAATCTACAGAATAAAAGGAAGATAGACATCTACAGAATACTAAAAATTATAACAACAACATAGATAAATAAAAAAAATAAAAAGATAAAAGAAGAAAAGTTACATTTAATTTTGACGACAGATTTAATATAATAAAATGAAAATAAAAAAGAGACTAAGTTTGTGTAAGCAAACGTTGAGATAAAATGATATATTGAATGATAACATTTTAAATGATAGATTCAAAGAGGCTAAAGCCTTACCATAATAAAATATCTATAAAAGTCCATAAATCCTGAATTAAAGCGTTCAGCTTTGTTTTTCAAGAAATAAACTCTGTAATTATCTTTCGTTAGTTTTGGAAGATATACTCCATATCTGAAAATATTAAATTTACTGAGAGAGTTACTGAAAAAAGTTCTTATTAATTGTATTAATTAAAAGATTTCAATAACGGTGACTGATGAAATCGACTGTAAAATTATTGCATTATATTCAACAACGTAAATATATTTTTGTCTTAGAGAAAAATGGTTTAAATAATATGATATATTCATAGCTTATAAATTTTTCTACAAGAGAATTATGTCATTTTCACGATAATAATTATATCAACTTATTTTTCAACAAAAAATACAAAGTATCTACACGTCATGTCAGTTATGAAACTTCTTTGGCAAACTAATTAAAAAAAAATCAATAAAAAAACAAATTTAAAATAGAAAAGAAAAACTTGTTAAAAAAAAGACAAAAAGCCAACGTTAAGCGGTGTTCCCAGGTGGTCGCTCATCCAAGTACTGAACGTCATGACGCTGCCGCGTTACCGGTCGCTCAAATTTTACCCCCCATGCGCCTAAAGAAGTTTCACTTCAAAAAATCGTTGGATTAAGTCGCTGTTGATGTTACTTCATTTAAATTGTGAAGACTATAAATTACTAAATAATAATAATAATTATTCGTTTTGAATGTAATTTTTAAGTCATAATATTTTGTTTAAAATTTTACAAGTTATAAAATCGTACTGTTTTTTGCCTAAACATAGAGTTCAAGCTTTTAAATAAAAAAGAATCCTTAAAATCGGCACACCTAGAAAAGGTTATAAGGTAAATCACAAAAAATATATAGTCCGATTGAGAATATTCTCCTCTTTGTGAATTCGGTTAACAAAAGGAAGTTGAATCTAAAAGTCAATAATTTTTTAATATGTATGTAGATAAAATATTTATTTAAAAATATAAATGTACTACTCCTCCAGAGGTAGTAGGTAGGTAGGTAGGAGGCTGTAGGTTCAGGCACAGGCCGCAATTACTTAAGGCACCAGGCTGAGGAATCGTCTCAAAAAAAAGGGGGCCATTTCAAGCAACACTACCTTTTCAATCCGACCCATGATCCATTTTTTACATTAGTTTATTAGTATAATATAATACAAATAACGAACAATATAACATTTTTTTAAAGTACATCTTAAGATTAGTACAAACAAAGAAATCCTTTTATTATGTAACTTTAGATGTATGTATGTATAGAAAATGACTTACAAATCTTCAAGGATCTCATTGTTTGTCACGTCATGAACTCCAAAGAAGTTCGGATAAAGTGTTCTAAATGTGCATATTTTGTCCAACTTCACTTTAGCTCTTTCCACCGACCCTTTGCTTATAATTATTGTTCTTTCTAAGTAATCCCTCGCTGAAAAAAAAATGGTATTGAATATTAATTTTACAGAATTGAGATAGGGCGGGCACACTAGGAAGTGTCTGTGGAAGTGCCTGGGGATTTACCTGTTTATTATTTCGTTTTATGCCATTAAAGATATTTTTAAAAGTCTTGCCAAATTGGCGTTTTTATTCCGCATTCCGCTCGACGAATAAGTATTTAGTTACAACGTGACTCTGAACATAGTATAGTTATTTAGGGTTAGAAAGTCTACTTACAAATTGGAAAGGAAAATGCAAAAAGTCACATTTTTGTTTATGTTTATTTCCATTACTTGAAGGCCCAGAAAGACTTGCGCAGTCAAATACAGTTTCCCCATAAAAGTTTTCTAGAGATTCTGTGAAAATGCTTGGAAATGGGATACAATATTTTATTTATTGATGCGTGACACCAACACGTTCCACCAAGTTGCTCGGTTGGATGCCTAACCGCACTCAAAGCAGTAATATTATTATCATTGATAGCTGGGATAGCTCAGTGTAGGTAAATATTTCGATATAATTATTAGTTATTCGTTAAATTTCGATTATTAAAAGAGCTTTAAACCCATAATTATTATTTTCTCAAAAATAAAGCAAAACATACAGATGTTTGCCGTGGTCTGGGTATTTGTACAGTCCTAGTGGGTCTTTCCACCGTGCCTCGGAGAGCACGTTAAGCAGTCGGTCCCGGTTGTTATCATGTACACCTGATAGCGATCGTTACTCATAGTTGGGAATATATCCGCCAACCCGCATTGGAGCAGCGTGGTGGATTAAGCTCCGATCTCTCTCCTACATGGGAAAAGAGGCCTATGCCTGACATTGGGATATTACAGGCTGAAGCGAAAGCAAAACATTGTCGTTTTCGGAGAAATCTTAGCTACGAAAATTTTGCAGAAAAGCAGCGTGTAATCGCCAAAGTATTTTTTTAAAGAGTAGACTTCTGGCTTCTAGGTATGGAACCGTCAGGCGTCTAAATGTTTATATTTTTACTAAGCTAATATAGATAAGTATTTCGAACATTAACTGTTTTCATATTTGAAAACAATTCGTAGTAGTCACTCTCACTGTAGTGTCGTGTACGTGTACAATTGTTGTGGTCTAGGCGCTTGTGATTGTATCGTGTGTGTTTCCGGACTTCCGATACAAGGTTCACATTCTACTGTTGACATCCTAAATATTACAATGTTAATATGAAGTCAGGCCTTTCATTTCAAGCAAAATTCTGGCACAAAATCGGACAAAAGTCGTCGTTATAAATATTTTCCTAGAGGCAACATTCATAATTATGATTTTACTATTAATAAATATTATTCACTAAAAAAAATTAAAAGCTTTTCTTTTATAATGTGAATTTTTACAATTTTTTTTCTTAAATCCAGCGTTGTGTGCATAAAAAATCAGTTTTTCTTCACGTTATAAAATCATGTTCCTTATACATCGCAGATTAATGAAATCGTTTTATACCACAGCAGGGCATTATAATTTATTATATAATAGTTTCTCCAATCCAGTGCGCTGACGCCGCGTTGGCGCAGCGGTCAGAGCACTGGATTGCGATTGGCTGTTGCGCGGTCGGTTGCGGGTTCGATCCCCGCACACGACAACATTTGGCCATACAGATGTTTGCCGTGGTCTGGGTGTTTGTACAGTCCTTGTGGGTCTCCCCACCCTGCCTCGGAGAGCACGTTAAGCCGTCGGTCCCTGTTGTTATACTGGTGGATTAAGCTCCGATCCTTCTCCTACATGGGGATGAGGCCTATGCCCAACAGTGGGATATTACAGGCTGAATCGATATAATAGTTTAGTAATCAATATTTTTGAGGTATGTCGTAAACCAGTTTCATGTTTTTTTTTTAATACTACATGGGTGACAAATATTCAAGCGGTCCGCTTAATACATAATACAAATAGAATATTATTCTATGGACTTATGTAACACGAGGAGCATCACATGCACGTTGCTGACCCTGCATTAAGCCTGTTTTACGCCGAGGCAACAATGTGCGTCATAATACAAATAGAATATTATTCTATGGACTTCTGTAACACGGGGAGCATCACATGCACGTTGCTGACCCTGCATTAAGCCTGTTTTACGCCGAGGCAACAATGTGCGTCATTGTGGTATGCGGCGTCGCATAAAAAATGTCGCACATTGTGGAAAGAGCCTTGCGGTATGGCAACACCTTGCATCATAATTATGTCAGACTGTCGCAGCTTGTATCCGAGCACAATGGATTTCGTGCGACATTTTTGATACGTCAAACTGGTTTCTAGTTAGTTTTGACTGTACTTATTTATTTTAGAATTTACAAAATGACATAAATCGGTCACGGAGTGGTGTAATGAAAAATATTTAGATTTATTAATATTATTTTTTAGTATTTTATAATTTTTTATTATTTTTATTATATTATTTATTTTCTGGATCAGCTATATTATGCGGTGTCTGTAGAAATTTTACCCAATCTCAATCAATCACTTGATTGATTGAGATTATATAGGTACCTACTTAGGTAGCTTAAAATTTTATAGAACGACATTTAAAAAAAAAAACTGTTGCCTCCTGTTCCTTTCCCCGTTGGAAATTGAGGACTAAATTCAAAGAGTATAATAATAAAATACTATGTATTTCCTCCTGTGTCGCTACCCTTGTGTGTGTAGTGTGCTTGTGTGTCTGTTTACAATTCTCGAAATTTTTCTAGTGGTATTATTAATTATCCTACCAGGAATATATTTAAGACAAAAGTATATAAAGCTAAAGTATTTTATACAATACTTGAACATTATAATTATAAATTTCCATGGAAATCCATTTCCAAACATAATTCATGATATTACACTGAATAATCTAATTTTAATCTGCCTTGTCTAAAGTGTTTCATAATTAAAAATACTATTACCACATTAAAAAAATTAGAACGAACATTTCTTCGATCGAAATGGATATCCAGTTCCAAACAAATATTCTATTATATGGCACTGAAGAATCAAATCTATATTATAAATACGTGAAGCAAAAACTTTGTACTCCTTTTTACGAAAATTGCTCGGACGCAGGAGTATGAAATTTCGCACACTTATAGTTTGTAGGAATAGAAGGAGTGCAGAATGCTAATATTTTTGGACTACTCTGGACCACTAGTTTAAATAAATAAATAAAATTTGTTGAAACTCACGATACTCCTTTTTTACAAAATGGCTTTGTTTCTTAATCCATTCCTCCAAAACGTTGATAGCTTCGTCAATTCTGCCCGTTTTATCTAAGTTATATTGTTTTCGAAGATATTGTAGCGTATCATTATTGAACTCAAATATTTCATCTTTCGGTATCGACTCCATTACTGCTTTGGGCTAAGGTGCGATGAATAGTGCGAGGCGGCGATTTTTTTATCTATTTGATATGTACTCGTATATATTATAATAGAAAAAAAATCTAAAGGGGACTATTCAAGGTGGAACAGTCGCATTTCGAACCGACCGACGACGGGTGATTTTTAATTATGGTCTTGAATGTATTGTGAATGTATATGTACATTCGTGGTTTTGTGGTATGAAACGGACGAGTATCAGTGCCTTGTATCTTGAAATGAATGTCTTCTTTATTATGTACTAGCTATGCCACGTGGAATCACTCGCGTTCATTTTAGAAAAAAAAATAGCAATATTTAACAGAAAACGTTTGGTTATTTCATATATTTGGTCGGTAACACAACACTAGGGCGCGGTAAACACGATTTTTCACATGTAAATCTCGATTGATGAAAAGTAGCCTATATGTTGCTCCACAACCTTCTCTATCTTCCAATGAAAACAATATCCATTTATCCATAATTTCCATTAAAATCGGTCCACGATGTATTCCAAAGTTGGTTGGCCCTTTTTATTTTTTTATTTAACTTGCAATTTACTTAATAATAACATACGGAGTCGAGACGTGGACTTTGATGAAAGGACTGGCCCACAAGATTAAAGTCGCTCAACGTGCAATGGAACGGACTATGCTTGGGGTTTCTCTCAAAGATAGGATTAAAAATGAGATTATTCGCGAGAGAACGAAAGTAACCGACATAGCCCACATAATTAGCAAGTTGAAGTGGCAGTGGACTGTTCACCTCCGTCGCAGGATCGATGGTCGTTGCAGCAGACATGTCCTGGATTAGAGACCGCGTCTTGGCAAACGCAGTGTAGGACGTCCTCCAGCCCGCTGGACCGATGATCTACGTAACTACGTAAGATTGCAGGTGTAGCCTGTATGTGGATTGGGAAAACTGGGATGTCTGGCGCGAACTTGGGGAAGCCTATGTTCAGCAGTGGGCGGCAATAGGCTAAACTGAGTAACTGACTGAAAAATCATGAACTTTTATCAAACTTACTCTGATACTCGTATAGCAGGGTTTCTTAACCTTTTCCTAGTGATGGACCCCTTTAAAATTTTCAAAGAGTCCACGGACCCTTTCCAAAAAAAAAGAAAAAAAAAAAACACAACGATGCTTTACTTCAATCACCTTTTATTGTTTGCGATCAAACTTTACATATAAATAACGAGTGTGACGGTTGCTGCTGCTTATGCTGGATTAGAATATCAAATTGAGGAGTTGTTTTTGATTACGCGCAAAGCGAAAATATTTACTCACAACATAATATGTAGGCTTGCTATGGACCCCCAGCTTTCATAGCACGGACCCCTTAGGGCTCCATGGACCACAGGTTAAGAAACCCTTTCGTATAGTATATTGATTTTTAATCATAATTATGAAGCTAACGACGATTATTAATGTACCAGTAATAATATACAAATACATAATGTATTGAGTATATTCTCCCAACTACTCCTAAAGTTATTCTGTTCTGTGTGAGCCTACTAATTTTATTTTTAAATATATTTTGAATATTTTTGTTTTAGAGAGACAAAATACGAAACATACATTCGTCTTTATTTTCATCCGTTCCTCTAAATATCCCATCAACTTTACACTTATAATGAAGGTAAGTATACAAGATAACAAATGGATGTATAAAAATAATATTACAATATATAATATACATATATATATATAATATATATGTGTGTAAATATATATCACATGATAAATTTAATTATAATAACTATTTTAATTAGATAAGAAAACGTATTTTGAAATTAATAGATCCGAAAAATGATATAATTATCTTTTCTGTAGATATAATCTATTTTGTACCGTTATTTTGTAACTAAGCAATGTATTTTTGCTAAATTTACGTTACGAAATTGTTTAAAACCCAAAGCGTATTATTCAGTCCAAGATAACAAAGATGTACCTATATATTTCATGAAAGGCATGTGACCAAATTTATAGCAATAAAGTAATATAATTTGCATTTCTTGAAAATTCATTTTAGCAAATTATATTTTCGAATTGGTGGCAGCTTCACATTTACTATAATTACCTAATTAATAAACAATTTCTCTGTGAAGTGATGGTTCAAAAATGTTTTGAAGCCTAATTAAATTAAAAAAATGATTTGATTGATTGAAAATCGCTTGCAATGCCGCAAGCGCGCAAGAATGCAATATTTATTCGTTATTATTAGTAGGCACACCAGGGTACTTGATACCTTGAGATTCTAATTTGATAAACTAACGAACTAACAATATGAGTTTTTATCCATCCTATCCCTTTCTTAAATCCAAAAATTATTTTATATTTATATATAATGTTTTTCATGTGAAATCAAAAAATAACACTAAATTTTAATAAACTTACCATCATATAATATTGACTTATAATTATACGAAGTTAACAGTGATTAAAATTTAAATAAAATAAGAATACCTACAGCATAAATATACACAAGTATTATTGTGGATAGTATTTTTAATAAAATTTTTAATAAATCGCTAACTTTAACTTATAATCAAAAAATAATTATGTATGTTCAAAATATAACTAATTGTCCATCATAATGTAATCCAATCTCAGAACCCACTGGTTCGATTTCAAAAAAATATTTTAGTGTTAGATAGCCCATTTATCGAGGAAGGCTATAGGCTATATATCATCACGCTAAGACCAATAGGAGAGGAGCACCAATGAAGAATGTTTCAAAATCGGGGTATTTTTTCCTTTTGAGATATTCTTGACAGAATTGTTCCTATTCCACGCGGACGAAGTCGCTAGCAGAAGCTAGTATGATAATAACGTAAAGACATGATAACATTGCTACTTATATTTTAAATGCAAAAGTTACTGAAAAACAAAGAACCGATTGTGATGAAACTTAATACGTTTTGAAGATATCCAGAATGACATATTGTTTACTTTTTATTCTGACATAACTGCCTGAGATACGGCGTCGAAAATCATGAAAATCACACGAGTGAGACTGCGGGGCGCAGCTAGTACATTAATAATGTATAACGCTATATTTTATAGTTTTTAACAGCTATAAATCTCAGCTACGATAATTTAATAAGTGCCTCTGATAAGGAATAGCTTTATTTATCAACGATAAACTATTTTCCTATCAGTTTTATTACGATAATTCAAAAATGTTTATAATCTTCACAGATTTGTTCCACCGATAATAATTAAATAACCCGCACTACGTATTTCTGGATTTCTATGTTTTTACTATCTTTATTTTATTACTAGCTGCTGGCCTCGACGTCGTCTGCGTGTGTTCACTGCTCGTTCCCCGTAGGTGATAGCGTGATAATATGTAGACTATGTTCTGACCCGACTTCTTAATAATATTCGCGCCAAAATTTGAAGTAAATCCATGCAGTACTTTTGAGTTTATCCCGGACATACATTGACTTTCCTATCATTTAATATGTATAAAGACTACTTAATCGTATGCTTGTACAGTATATTGTAGACATCTTAAATACCTGGGAATTTATGATATTTTATTTTATTTACTAGAGTCGCAAACAAGTCTACTGTAATCAATGGACGCCTTTGACAGGGGCATCGCAATTTGCAAGCGCGTTGCCAATATTATACTTGCTTTAACAAAACACACCTTCAGAAGCTATTTCTACCTTACACACTACAGGAAAACAATGCAGTCGGTAGGGCACAGCGCGAAGTATCTTGCTCAAAATCTGGAGCAGCCCGTCTGGGGAAGCACCTCAACCTTAAAGAAGATCACAGCAAAATAAAACTGCTCTTAAGTAGTGAGCCTGTGGTGAGTAAGGTCGCAAGAACTTCTGGGGGAGGGGAGGGGTAAGGCGCTTGCGATGCTTCTGGTGTTGCAGGCGTTTATAGGCTAGGGTAACCGTTTGCCACCCCATTAGTATTTAAAAAAAATACTTCCCCAGTTAGGCTGTTCTAGATTTAGAAAAAAAATCTCGTGTGCCCCACCTCATATCATTTTATAGATAGATATTTTTAAAAACTATGAAAGTTTTAAAATTACATTTTGTTACATAATATTAGAATTATTATTTACAGCTTTATTCATAGCGATTTTATATTTATTTACTATTTCTACTGTTTATTGTAGACTCGCTCTGCTCGCGCTGCGTGCTAGCCTTGCACAATGAAGTTATATGTTACTGGTTTATTTAACTACCTACATATTATGTCAACTCGTAAAGTTTATGAATTTATTATATTGCCAGCTAAAGGTGCTTCTTATAATGTGAACTACGTTATGAAGCGATAAATAAGAACTACAAAATAAAACCATCAAAATTTTTATTCTTTGTAAGAATTATCACTATATAATGTAGGTAATACTAGACTAACCTGAAAAAAAAACGAGTGTGCTTTAGACTACACGACTGACGTAAAACTTACGAAACGTAACTCTCTCTCTTTCTATCTTCACTAACTTATTTCTCCTTCTCATTATCCGTTCGCCTTGCTCGATCACACTTTTCGTAATGATCTCGCCACGCATTAACCAGCATTACTTCCCAAGTTAAGCGTGCGTAAAGAAGTTTTACTTCAAAAAAAGTTCATTGCTGCTCAACTTTTTGTATGGCAGAATTATTGCTCCTTAATCTTCCATATCGATTTCCTATTTGTCGCTATTCATTGGATATAATTATGTTATAAGCAGATATAAAATAAATATTTAATTTTACATTACATCTGTCGTAATTTTTATATGTTTACCTAATAATTTGAATTTCAAAGACTTCTGATATTCTGGTTTTGATGTTGTCATCATAATTACTCGAACAGTTGTAGAGACTTGGAAATTTGGTAGGAATATTCCTTTCGCCGAGTAGAGGTTAGCTAAGAACGGATTTTACGAAATTCCACCTACAAGAGGGGTTGCGGGGGTTAATCAATACTAATATTATAAAGCTGAAGAATTTGTTTGTTTGAACGCGCTAATCTCAGGATTTACTGGTCCGATCTGAAAAATTATTTCAGTGTTAGATAGCCCATTTATCGAGGAAGGCTATAGGCTATATATCATCAAGCTAAGACCAATAGGAGCGTAGCACCAATGAAGAATGTTTCAAAATCGTTTTTTTTCCTTTTGAGAGCTTCCGCTGCGTAAACTGTTAAAGTTTCGCACAAATCATTTATGACAGAATTGATCCTATTCCACGCGGACGAAGTCGCGCGCAGAAGCAAGTAACATATTATGTATAAGGAAAAACAACGTTTGCGGGTTCAGCTAGTTATGTATAACAATTTAATGGATTTAAAATCTGAAATAAATAAATATTATTATTATTATTATAACGCTTTTTGTGTCTTAGTAGTTGTGTATATTAGTATTAGTAATAGCAGCAGTAGTGGTAGTACTTTATTAGTTGTATTTTAGAACATTTATTATATCAATTTTTTGTAGAGACCGTTAAAATATAATATATTATATTATTGTATAATATATAAACTATTGTTTTATTTACTATTTAGTATTTATAACTAAGCATTTTATGTAACAATGTCCTCAGTGTAATAAGATATACATCTTATCAGTATCATGTCAAGATAACGGTACTGATCTTATTTAAAATACGGTTAAAATGGGTAAAACGATAAGACATTATTACAATATTTCCGTTACTAGTCTTTTTACAACAATATTTTTCTATTTTTTTAATATAGCAAAAACGAGTAGGCACTTATTGCTTAGGTATTTTAATTCTGAAAACATTTTATTTTATAGATAACTAGCTTTTATGCTCGGCTTCGCTCGCCTTTAACTTATTTTTTAATAAAAAGTATTATATGTTACTTCTAATATCTCAAAAAATATGTGTAGAAAATTTAGTGATGATCGGTTGAGTAGTTTTTGCTTGAAAGCGTAACAAACAAACTTACATTCACATTTATAATCTATCTATATATATAAAAGAGATTTCCACCCATTGACTCATCACGATATCTCTGGAACCATAAGGCCTAGAGACTTGAAATTTGTTAGGAATATTCCTTTCGCCAAGTAGAGGTCAGCTAAGAACGGATTTTACAAAATTCCACCAACAAGAGGGGGTTGCGGGGGTTAATAACATATATGGCAAAACAACGTTTGTGGAGTCAGCTAAAATTATATATTAGGGATTATTAGGGATATATACTTAATAATTTTGACGCAATGTATCGTAATATAATAAAATACTAACCAAGTTAATATAAAACAAGTTTAATTAAATGTGTCAATAAAACCCATTTGTTATAGTAGTCTTTTATTTGCATAATACATGCATTTTTATTAGCTACTTATTGACGCTGAATTTAATTCCATGCTTTGTATAGGTGAATAATATAATTACAAGTATAACTAAATAAATATCACTAACTCTAATGACATAGTTCAGTTTTAAGTAGCCCAGCCTTTTAACATTTATTAGATTAATAAAATCTGACCTTATACATCTATATAATCTGACCATATTTATAGGCTTTTGGTAATGCAGCACGGAAAAAATTCTAATTACTTCTCAAGATTTGTCTTCAAATGTCAAGAAAGTAGCTAGGTATACTTAAAAGCCTGATGACTAAAAATTTACTTATAACAGTACCTAAAGTAACACGTCTTCTGAAAATTGTAAGTGTCGATGTTTCTAATTAATAGAATATATTCTATGCCATACCACCAATATAAGAAAAAAAACGTGCGTATTGAAAGTGGATATAAGAACATCAATAGTTGAATTCCATCGGTACCCGTAGGAAGCCTTAAAGATTTTTGATATTAAGCCAAATTAATTTATGTAGAAAACTAAAAAACAATTTTGGATTTATATATAAAATATAATATACAAAGTAAAAATATAAATAATACTTATTTAATATGGAACTGAGCAAACAAATTATTTGTCAAACTGTTCAATATATGTGCAAATTATTCAATATACACTGCTTATAGTTTAGTACGGGATCCCTAGTAAAAAAAAAATCAGAAAAAAATCAATTTTTGATGACCTAGGTCAAGGTCATCAAAAATTATTTCTAACCAGCTGATTTTTTTTTCTTTTAGTTACTTAATATTATAATTTGATGGTAATATTGTCCTACAAATTGCGTGGTACGTTATCCCGGTCCTACGCTCACTGCTGCTCTATCTCCTGCTAACTCTTTTATCTACCACAATCGAGAGTTTTCGAAGAGGAACTTATTGTTCGTCTTATCAAAATGGAGCTACTCCCGGAAAATTAGCTTGATAGTAATCAGGTGAAAAATATTATGTACTAGGGGTCCCTACCTAGTAGTTTTGTACAAATTCAAAAAACCTTAACCGGAATAAAAGATAGACAATCGGATGTGTTTTAATAAAAGAAAAGATTCAGTCGACGTCCAATCTCCTAAACGAACCAGGCATGCCCATATATTCTTCATTGAATTTGACAGAGCTTCGTTTCGATTCATCCGACACCAATTTATTATATTTATCGATGATTTTTCTCGATCCTTCCGTCTTTAGGATTTCCTTCCATTGTTCTGAAATATAAAAGATGGTAAAATATTGTAGTTGAGATGATCTTAAATGTATTGTATACATTGTAATATATAATAAGAATATAAATTTCGAAATGTTTATGTATTTTTAGATTTTATCTTATATTCTTGGCATAATTATCCGACCTATGTTTTTGCTCACAAATTCAATTTTTTTTTTTTTACATTTTCAACGTTTAAATTATAACTTAACAATAATGTAGTGTCTTACGACAGTTTTTATTTTTGGCAAGTATTTCTAGAAACCTCATTGAACTAACAAAAATTATTTGCAACATTGAATACTTTCGAAAATCAGTCTGCGTATGTTAAAATCTTGGAATTACCCGAAATCAATTATTCTAATGACGCGAACTGAAATCACTTAAATGAGAATTCAAATTTATCAGGGCTTTTATTTACTTCATCAAAACGCAAACGAGCATATACCACACTAAGTAGCCCAGTAACCGGGGTTTTTTGTTTGCAACGTACGGGACCTGGTTTTTTTTTTTTGGAATATGTTCAGGGGTGCCCCCTGAATGTAAATCCAAGTTGGCGCGGCTGTGCCGGGCCCGCATCAGCCGCCATCTTGGAAAACGCGTTCAAAAATTACGCGTTTCAACATTATTTTTGCGAATCTCGCGAACCGTGCATCGTATGACAAAAGTTATTTGCAACTTTTTTTAACGCAATTTATAGGAAATTTTATGCTCTACGATTCAGTTACCACTATTTTCAATTTATCATTGACCATTTACTAAATATTTAGCAAAAACCATATTGAAAAAAGTTTGAAGCGCTATAATTAACAACCTTAGCGTTAAACAAAAAGTTTCAAATAAAAAAGATGGCAAATATTATTATCTACAATAATGATCTGTACATTTTTATCGTACGATGCGTGGTTAGCGAGATATTCGATAAAACGCGTTTTCCAAGATGGCGGCTGATGCCGGCCCGGCACAGCCGCGCCAACTTGGATTTACATGCAGGGGGCACTCCTGAACATATTCCAAAAAAAAAAATACCAGGTCCCGTACATTGCATTACAAACATACTTTTTTTGTTGCGGTTACTGGGCTAAAGTATTTGTTTTAGCTTTTATAGGTGTGACGTTACCGATTTTCGCACATTAGTATTTACCTACTCTTAGTTTATGTCATAGATAAGCAGATATTAAAGCAAAAAATATGTCAATTTCTTAACGTTAAAATAGTGTCAGGTTTTTATACGGATAAAACTATTATATATACGAGTATACCTGCCAACTTAGCGCAACTAGGACCATCACCACCAAAATCTTTAGGCAGAACTTCTTTTGGAATTTCTTTGTGCAATTCTTCAAACGTGTTGTGAACATGAAGTCTATTAGCCACTTTCTCTTTAAGACCTTGTTTGACTATAAAAACGAATCTATCTACAAATGAAGGAGCATTTAGTATATGGATTCCTTTAATTTTAGTGCCAAAACCTTCCTGAAACAAGAATTTATTGTTATTTTTATTTTAAAATTTTCCAAACGAATAAATGTTTTCAAATTCGATTTTTCCGAAAAAACCTCTTGTAAAGACACGGATACTTATGCATATAAGTAGGTAATTATATGGTATGTCTAGGTATGTTTTATATACATAATGTATATTTTATTAGTACGGAAGTAGTTTTAAAGAGATGTACCTACTTATTTTAGGTTGCAATGTGCAAGGTTTTACAGGTTCGTATATAAAGATTAATCTTGTATCAAATTCGCATTTACATTGCTTTTGCATTAGTCTGTTTCTTGTACTCAGCCTAAAAATGCTATAAGCTATAAACCATTACGTTCAGCCTAATAAACAGTAATAAACGAGAGTAAAATAGCACAAGTTGTTTAAACATTTGAAAACTAGCTGTGCTGTGCTCGCGACTTCGTCCGCGTATATAAGTGACTACATGTTTAACGTGATTCTTTTAATTGGCGTAACTTTTTATTTATTTATTATTATATTGATTAGATTAAAATGAAACAAACACTAAGTGTTAAGCTAAGCTTGCCACAATATACTAGTGAAAACTATATTTAAATCGGATAAGCCGTTTCTGAGGTTAGTGTGCACGAACGCACAGACAAACAGACAAAAATTCTAACAATCATTGCTCTATTTGCGTATAATATAAAGGTCCCAATAATATTTTTTCTAATATATCTTAAATGTACAGACAGCGACTAGTTAAATTTTTATTATAATATGTATATTGATTTATAAATCTATGTCAAATTATATAATATTAAAGTCTATGTTTGAATATCACCTAATTTTCGACGTTGTCAATAACGCTATGTCAATGGTAACTTACCGTACATAATAACTCTGCCTTTTTCAAAATAACCGGATTAAGCTTCGTTAGTAAGTTAATATTTACATTACTGAGATCTATAATGAATCTCTCTGATAAACAATAATCATAATGCAATCTGTATTCACCAATCTGAAATAAGAAATCATGCAGATATTAATATTAAAAAGTTTAATATTTGATCAGAACAATTTACTTATTTAAATGAAAGTCGTTTATGGTACAGACAAACAGTGGGACAACATTTAAAGGTAAGTTTAGAGTAATCTTCCCTCTAAGCATTACAGAATTTTAGTTCAACAAAGACCACACTTGGGATATTGAAAATTGTAACAACCAAAACATAAAATACAAAATCAAATTAAGGAATTTTTAAAAAAAATGATAGATAATTACTAAAATATTTTATACCATAAAACAGTATCGTAAATAAGATAACAAGTTAAAGAGATCCCATTTGCCACTTATTATTTGTGTCACCATTATCCTAGATTGGTCTGTAGGACAGAGTTTCGGTAATGGCACGTACAATCTGCAAAAAAATGTAGTCATAAAATAAAGATAATTATATACTTTAATCCTCCTGGGGGGATTGGGGATAGGGTTGGCAAAGCGCCTGCGACGCTTCTGGTGTTGCAGGCGTCTATAGGCTACGGTAGTCACTTACCATCAGGTGAACCGTACGCTTGTTTGTCGACTTAGTTACATAAAAAAATAATTAAGGCAAAATTTATAGAGTTAAATTTTCACTTCAATTCTCTGGAAATTTTGTGTACAAGGACTCTACTACTATGATGAGAGGATGAGAGTCGAATTCAAAAAAAAATCTCCTGAAGGTGTCTCAAAAATTTCTGCTATACAGATCCTCATTTATTTTAAAGGTCTATAGTCGCTCAACGCGCAATGGAACGGGCTATGCTTGGGGTTTCTCTCAAAGATAGAGTTAGAAACGAGACAATCCGCGAGAGAACGAAAGTAACCGACATAGCCCACAGAATTAGTAAGTTGAAGTGGCAGTGGGCTGGTCATCTGTGTCGCAGGACCGATGGCCGTTGGAGCAGACGTGTCCTGGAGTGGAGACCGCGTCTTTACAAACGCAGTGTGGGACGTCCTCCGGCCCGTTGGACCGACGATCTTCGTAAGATTGCCGGTGTAGGCTGGATGAGGATTGCGGAAAACCGGAATGTCTGGCGCGAACTTGGGGAGGCCTATGTCCAGCAGTGGACTGCAATAGGCTGAACTAACTATAGTACAACTGATCCAAACCATCCATGTATACCTCAATGATAGAAAGAAATGGGATTGTATGAAGCTCGACGAGGCTATGTACCTATATTATGTCCAACACTGTCATTAAATGCAGTTATTAATATTGTAAGAGTGTTTGTTCTTACTTCATGTTCATACAGTTAATTTTTATTATTTAATGTCTTTAAATTAAATATGAGTAACGAGAGTTTCTCCTTCGGCTGAGTTATCTATCTAGACAGTAGACACTAAGGATTAGAGTAGTTCAGTAAATATTGTGATTTACTTAACGTTGCCGGATATCATCGGGTACATAATAGAAGTTTGTAATATGCCTTAATGTTAAAATGTAGAACTTCTTAAAATGATTGTTGATTTTACTAGGTACCATAACTTATTGACTGTTTTTTGAAAATGTGCTTTATTACGTTCATTAAGCGTGATTAATCACCTTATGGTAAAACAAATGTTTTCATTCCATTTCATAAATAGTTATATGTATATATCAAACGTAAACTTATTAATCTATACTATTCTATACATATAAATAAAATTGGAGTGTCTGTTTGTAATATTAAAATAACCGCTTTTTACTAAATGCATATGGATATAATTACACGGTACATATACCAAAATAACATTTTTTTTACAATTTTTGTCTGTCTGTGTGTCTGTTTGTTCCGGCTAATCTCTGAAACGGCTGGACCCATTTTGACGAGACTTTCACTGGTAGATAGCTGATGTATAGATAATAAGGAGTGACTCAAGCTTTTTTATATTAGAAATTTATTTATTTTATAACTCTGCGAACTGATAATCTGAACAATAACTGTTTTGTTAAATTCCACGCGGGCGAAGGTGCGGGGGTACCGCTAGTTACTCTATAAAACTTATATGCTTGACACATTTTCCTGAATAAGTAAAACTTTAAAAAAATCATTAATTCAATTATTCACTGCTCGTTAATTTTGTGAATCACAAAACTGAAAAACAATTGAAACACAATATATATTTAATTTTGTATTTTATTTATTTTTAATTATACATTATTGTTCAGACACTTTTTTTCGTATTTGTTTATTTCGTATTCATCAGTAACAAAAAAATATATGAAAAAGAGTGATAAAAGCTACTTTAATATTTGAATAGTAATGTTAATTTAAACTTTAATGTTCTTTTAAATTTTTATTCTTATTATTATATAGGTATATGTTTTTTGATGGTAGAAGTGGTACCATCTATAAGTAAATCATGTAACAAACAATTGTGTTTGCTCGCAAACGTAAGAAAACTACTTCAATTACATCGACAAGTAATACAACGTAATAAGACGAAAAAATAGTCAAGTAAATCTCGATCAAATTTAAATGTGACAATAAGACAATCATCCGCTTTCGATTAAAACAAGAACTCATTCACTACGTTATAGCACATATTAGTAAATTTATATATTAGTAAATTTTTATATCTACCTACGTAGTGATAGTAGATGCACCCTTGAATCGATTCTTCACTTAAGTAGTTTTAATAAAGTCAGATAGATGGCGTTGGCGTGCACCGTCTCATAAATACGCGTCATCAAAGATTACTCAAAAAGTACTTATTATAACTCGATCATATTTAAATGGAACCACATGACAAGTATTAGCTTTTGATTTATAAAAGAAACATCAAAAAAAGTGCACCCAGTAAAAAGTTATGAGGATTCATACAAAAACAGTCAAGGAAATACGCGTTATCAAAAATTACTCAAAAAGTAGTAATCAGATCTAGATTAAATTTAAATTAGACTACATGACAAGCATCCTTTCGATTAAAACAAGAATCATTAAAATCAATAAACCTAGTCATGGGCGTAAGCAGGGGGGGGGCAGGGAGGGGCAGCTGCCCCCCCCTGGATTTCGTTAACCTCCCTACTAACTATCTACTGTTGTCGATAAAAGTTCTTATTTTCAATCCAGTACCTATAATACGTGAATTCCACCACCGACCACCAGTCGCAAACATATTACAGTCTAAAATGCTGGACGTAATAAGATGTGCAGAACATATACAAACCACTGCAGTTGCAGAACACAGGCATTCTGCGGAAGAAGGGAGTGGAGATTTAATAAAATCAGCTGAAGAAATTGCTACGGCTTTGAACCTTGAGCAGCGTTTACCTAGAACAGCAAGCCGTCAACAACATAGGGCAAATCAACCAGCTGCTTCCCTTAGCGAATATTTTCGTCGCTCGTTATACGTGCCCTATTTAGATTCGTTATCATCTTCATTAGAGGCGAGGTTCGGCAAAGACCATTCACCAGCGTTTACTATTTAATTGTTGCCTCAATGCTTGCTCAGAATTATAGCTCCTAAATTACAAAAAGGATAAAAAACGGTTTATCTCGATTTCCGGCTAAACAACAATCCTATGGAAAAAAGTTCAATGGCAAAGTTGTAGCAAATAAAAAGATCTACTACTTTTGTATCTACACTTTTTTCGCATAGCCTCAAAATTCATGTGAAAAACTAAAAAATCAAGTTTTTGGTTTTTTATTTTTATCTTTTAGAGAATTTTTTTACGAAATTTGGTGAAAACTTGCCTTTTTACGTCCCAAATACACTGTAATTTTTTGATTTAAAATATTTATTTTTTCACCTTATTTTGACCACAATATCGAAAAAGTACCCTCATTTTCAATCGAAAATGTTCACGTCAAAATATCAGTGTTTTTTAAAAAGTTGGTAAGCTTTTTGTTCGGTGAAGTCTCTATTTTCTGAAGGTTTTCAAAAAATGCAAAGAAATAACAGATAGTAAGGCCCAGACCCTCCTAGCCCCTTTTCCACTTCTCTATGAAATAGCTTTTGATGGTCAAAAATTTTCCATAACATAAGTTATCTTAAAATAGCAATAAATCTACGTATATAATTTAAAGAAGATTCTATAACTTTGTCAAAATATATTAGATGTCTTATCAAATATTCTTTTCATTTTCTGAGCATTTCTTTGCATTTTCTGAAAACATTTACGATAGTAATGTATATTTTTTACACCATGAGAAAGTAGAGATTTCAACGAACAAAAACGCCACCCAATTTTTTTTGAGAATTTTCGATTGAAAGTGAGGGTGCTTTTTCGATATTGAGGTCAAAATAAGGTGAAAAAATAAATATTTTACATCAATAAAATTACAGTGTGTTTGGAACGTAAAAAGGTAAGTTATCACCAAATTTTGTAAAAAAAAAGAATTTTGTAAGAGATTTAGACCAAAAACTTGTTTTTTTTTTTTAATTTTTCACATGAATTTTGAGGTTATGTGAAAAAAAATATAAATACAAAAGTTGTGGATCTTTTTAGTACCTACAACTTTGCCAATGAACTTGTCGTTTAGCCGGAAATCGAGATAAACCGTTTTAAGGGTACTTAAATACCCCCTCCCTACCACTTCCCAACCTCAGATCGCCCGTAATTTATTTTTCCTATCATTATCTTTCTTTAATTATTAGAGTGAGAAATAATTAAAGTATTTAAATAAAACATTACCTATCTTAATTTAATATGCTTATTTATTTGACTAGGTGCTTATAAAATTTTATTTGCCCCCCCCTGGCCCAGAACCTGGGTACGCCCATGAACCTAGTCAAAAGTTATTCGGTTTAATACAACGTAGGTCGACGAAAAAATAATAATGTAAATACGCATCATTAGATATAACTCTAAAAGTAGGCACTTGTCAGATTTCAATTAAATTTTTTTTCTAAAACTAAAAACTAAAAAACTAAAAACTTTCTATTAAAATAAAATTCATCAAAATCGGTCAACCCAGTCAAAAGTTCTGATCTAACATACATAAAAAAATGCAATCGAATTGAGAACCTCCTCCTTTTTTTGGAAGTCGGTTAAAACAAGCACGATAGTTCCTGATATTAACGTTTTCGGCTTTCTTGTACCTATTACTATCGCTCTTTTCCGTAACATCTGTAAATGTCTGACTGCTGAAAAAATGTTTGAAAAAATTGTTTAAAAAAAAGAATGATTTGATCTGAAAGAATTTTCTCAAATTAAGCAGATTTTTACGCAGTTTTAAATGTCAAATTATCACGTGTTCTGTTTAACTTACCAGCTTATGCTTAATATCAAATTAAATCTTATATTTTTATAGCATTGGTGTAAATAAAAGTAATACTTACATGCTTTCGGAAAGACTCTCAAATTCATCGATAGATTTGTTCAAACTTAATTCTGGCGTCATACCTCTCATCGTCATCAATTTGTCTATTTTAACTTTTGTACATTCTACTGAGCCTTTCGATAAAATAAACACGCGTTCTAATATATTTTTACCTGAAAAAAGTATAAAGTATATAAAGAGATGACGCGAATGATTTTATTCAAGATGAGGTATATTATCCACTCGTTTTTAACGTAACGAGATTTTGTATACCTCATTAACATCCTAATATTTTTACAAAAGTTTTGATGTAATGGTGCATAAAGGGGCCTAAACACTAGCGTCTGCGAGTTAGCTTCCCGCTGTGGGAAGATACCTGTATTTGTACCAATATTTGGTTCCAGTCTGGGTTCTTGTAGGTGTTTCTATCGTGCTTCGTGAGACACGTAACTACCGCAAGAGCACGGTTATCCGTCTGTTACGGTAATTATACACCATACATATATATTATACCCATTAGACACTGGGATACTATCGTTCATCATAGTAGGAAATATACCGGTCAACTTGCAATGGACCATTGTGGTAGATTAAGCTCCGATTCTTCTTCTACGTGGAAAAAGTGGCCTATGCCCAGCAGGGGAATATCACCGGCTGAGACAATTAAACAATTGATCAATCAACCTTAATCTTTAAAAATGTAATTCGTATACATTGAATGAAGTTCATAATTATGTAGGTACCTATATGTAAATTAATTAGTTCTATTAAATACAAATAACGATCATTTATTACTCAAACCTGCCGCAGCAGGTCGTAACTGAAAACTGCATGCCAAGGACAGATACCTCAAAGGTCAAAAGTAATTAATCACGGCACAATAAGCAATTATTACTTAAAGTATTAAAGGAAATGTAATAATATTAAAAAATAAAGTAAATACGGAAATTCTACCATTGTGTTGGGGTGTTTGGAAAAACACACGCAACAATATAAATTATTAAGTTTTATGTAGTTTATAAAATATAATTTATGCTTTTAAGGACAGGCTAAAGAAATCATCTTTTCTCCGAATTCAGGAAACCTCTCATAATGGATATACTCTCATTGTATGTCTATTTATTACATGTTCATGTAAGTGTGTATGTAGTCAAGTATACGTGTATTTTATATTATTAATTTTGAATAATTTTATAGATTTATAATAATTATTATTAATCACTCTTGCACTACTGTGCCCCGCGGTAACATCAATTCTCACCACCATGGATACACTGGTAGAGATCTCTTATAAAGATAAGTTCGCCTTGGCTAACTTTCTTTGTAAATATGATTTTTACTTCTTTCTTTCTTACATACATACATATAAATCACGCCTCTTTCCCGTAGGGGTAGGCAGAGACCACTTCTTTCCACTTGCTACGATCCCTACATACTTGTTTCGCTTCGTCAACTTTCATTATTCCATTCATACATTCTCTTCGGTTTAGGGTACTCTTGCCCTGGCCTTTTTTCACGACGTCCCTAATTTGGTCTCAAAACGTCCGTCTAGGTCTATCCCTTCCAACACTGCCGTTCGCACTCGCCTTATACACTTTTTTCAAACATGTTGTGATGTTTCTGTTTTTGAAGTGCAATAAAAAATATATACATATATGTAGTAGGCATTCCATCTACTACTGCACTAACAAAATTTGAATATATTTATATGTATACTTTGTTGTATACCATAGATACGCCACATGGAATAGATTAGAATGTTCTTCATTGAACAGCCCTTTGCAGGGATTAACTACAGCTAGTTTAAACATGCATTTTAGATAATTTTGGATAGATAATAACTTCGAAATAGTTCAAGGTTGTGTAGTACAAGAGTCGGCGTTACTTATTGTCCATTTCTTCAACACAACCCTATACTTATTTAATAAAAAGATTAAATAAACTTACTAATATATTGAAACCCTTCGGCCAAATGAGGTTCCTTCTTACACCAATCCTCAATGGTCTCCAGGCTCTTTTTTATTCTATCAATGTCATCTAAGTCGTAAAACTGACGGGTCTTTTTCATTTCTTCCTGCTTCACTTCTAGTAGGGGGTGATAAGGTAGAGTCTCCATTGTGCACGTGATCCTATGGAACAGTTTTTACTTTAAATATTGTAAAACAATGATATACTTTCTTTCATTAATTAATATTAAAAATAAATTTATATGAAAGTATGTATACAATTAATTAAATAATTTTATTTTTATGTTAGATTCTTGTCGTATTTTTACATTGTGTGTTTAGAATGCCGTGGCATTCTACTGAAAGTAGCAAGTGTTAGTATTGTAGTAGTGTGTGCACCGTGTAGGCGTTCACATACCGTCGATTGCGGGTGCGATTGCCGCTTTATCTCGATATTTCGACATTATCATCTACGAATGTCTTGTTCATGAGACTAAAGTTCTTAACAAGCGTTATGTTGTGATTTTACAGTTTTATTTTTATAATTAATTATGATTTGATTCATTTAATAAAGCATTTTAATTTTTAATTAAATATTACGGTAATTGTTCTTAAGCAGTAAAATCCAGTGGCGGAGCTGACACAAACACTTTTTTTATTTTACTGTTTTGTCCCTGGCCTCTGTCCGTACTTACCTTTTAAGCTAAGACGGAAATTTATTACGCATTCATAAATGTAGAAAACGGAAAAATAACTTTAAGACGACGAACAGAACAGATTTTATTCAAGAGCTAGCATAATCGTACATATAAAATTGCAAGTACAGATGACCATAAAAATGTAATAGGTAGTGCCGCAAGAAACCTTAACCTGCTTAGTTTGCTGTGGTTGTACATTTACCTAACTGTTTTGCGAATTCGACTTGCTCTTATTTTTTTTTTTATGTTAGTAAGTCGACAAACAAGCGTACAGCTCACCTGATGGTAAGTGACTACCATAGCCTATAGACGCCTGCAACACCAGAAGCATCGCAAGCGCGTTGTCGACCCTATCCCCAATCCCCCCAGGAGCTCTGGTCACCTTACTCACCAACAGGAACACAATACTGCTTGAAAACAGTATTATTTAGCTGTGGTCTTCTGTAAGGTCGAGGTACTACCCCAGTCGGGCTGCTCCATATTTTGAGCAGGAAATTTCCTGCTGTGCCCTACCTCAGTTCAGAAGGTGTCTCTGTTAAAAGTATATGATAATATTGTTCGTTAGAGCATTTACAACGAACATTTTGCTTCAAGTGTTGTTATTACGATTCTCGCCTTGAAACTCGGTGTACTATTCGTATGTGTACTACGAATATGTACATGTATTAAAAAATATTATATCAGTCGGACGTTTTCTAAAAAACAGTCATAAAAAAGGTTGACTGCCGGAAAAAGATCGCTGTTAGCGATAAGCTTGGCGGTTGCAATTGATGGATATTTACCATTAAGAATAACACATACTCTTATTATTTTCCATTGGTACGTAAAAAGCGTTGATTTATTTAAAAAAAAAAACTGCTGTAAAAGGATAAAAATATTTATTTATGTACATTCGTAAGATTTGAATCGTTGCGTCATTTACCATAAACTATTATAAGTAACGCGTCCTTGTTATCAAAAGATTGCACTAGTACGTTGAAATAGCTCGTTTGTGATCCTTTTGAACGTAAAGCGGAATTTGTAAGACCTTTTAACAAATCAACGCGTGTGTACTCTTGTATGTAGTATATTTTAAGTATATTATGTAGCGACATTATTAAATTACAGAGATCATTTCTTTATTTAATCCGAATTGAAACAAAATATGAGATCTAGCTCCAGATATACCTAAGCGGATTTATTGAACGTTTCAACTTTTTAGGGTTCTGTACCCAAAGGGTAAAAACGGGACCCTATTACTAAGACTTCGCTGTCCGTCCGTCCGTCCGTCCGTCCGTCCGTCCGTCCGTCCGTCACCAGGCTGTATCTCAAGAACGGCTATAGCTAGAGAGTTGAATTTTTCACAAATTATGTATTTCTGCTGCCGCTATAACAACAAATACTAAAAACAAAATAAAATAAATATTTAAGGGGGGCCTTTTTGGCCCTTTTTTGCTCGATATCAATAATGGCAACAGGTAGGCACTTGAAATATTCACAAAATACTCAGTTGTATTTTTACTTTAATAATAAATAATAAAATTAAAATAAAATTACTTAATATTTAAGGGGGGCTCCCATACAAAAAACGTCATTTTTGTCTATTTTTGCTCTCATACAATAAAAGTGATTTTTAGCCGCTTTTTGCCCGTTATTACAATCCATGTACCAATCAATCAATGGTACGGAACCCTTCGTGCGCAAGTCCGACTCGCACTTGGCCGATTTTTTTTTCTACCAGAGTTTAAAAACCCTACCGTTTCTATACTTCCGCCTCTTAACTATTTTATTGAGTATAATGATATTCCGGATGGAGTTTTGTATTTTGTAAATTATTAATATGTACATTGACCGCAGTTTTTAACTGGCGGTATAATTTTCTTTTCTTTTTTTTTAAATATCCATATTGTTTTAGACAACGATTCCTTTAAAACAATTTTATTCGTAATGTTTGATAATAATGTAGAAAAACAAAAGTAGTACAAGTACTTAGAAGAATACATACAAAAGCGGTCATATTGCTAAAGTAGTGATCTCTTCCAGACAACCTTTGGGTATTAGGATCAGGCATAGAAAAAGTTTGATTTATTTTTTGCTTTGTTTTTATTAAGTTTAGCATTAAAATTTAGTACAATTGTGCCTCCTGTGACAAGTGATACAAATCGAAAGTCATCATTTTACAGGAGAGCAAAAAAAAGTTTCAAAAAATTCTTGTTCGTGACTTAAGTGGACTAGGTTCAATTTGAGTATTTTCTTTTGTAGACTCTTTCAATATGCGTTAATTTTTTTTGCTAAATATGTATGTAATTTTAAAGGTAGTTTACGAAAAAAAGCACTCGAGTTGTATCTTTTTTCACCAATATTAAGTGTTTAATTATGTGATAAATTATATATAGGTACTTGTACAGTTAAATTACGTTACACCCATAAATTGTCATAATGTAAACTATACAATAACGATCCTAGCGGAATGTTCCTCAAACAAAAGATAAAGAAACCCTTGCTTATTTTTTTTTATTTTTTTTGTTATCACTCACCTGTAGACATAATTTACCTTAATTTTACAAGTTTATAAAAGTTTTAGTTTCAAAAGAATATAGTTCTAGATACATCAGTATTTGAAAATTAATTGTGAAATTCAATACAATCGCACTTAAATCACAAAGCACGAAAAATATCTTTAAGTGATTAATTACTAACAAAGTGGTGTGTAGCTTCACAAAAATCTATTATCACGAATTTTTTAACACAGTTATATCACCTTGCAAAAAATATTTCCGTAACTATAACAGATAGAAAAACGTGAATCAGACCAAAAAATCGTTATTTTTTTCTGATAATACCCACGTTAAAATCACAAAGAGGTTGCTCGATTTATATCGCTCATCACAGGAGGCACGGAATTGTTTTATAACAACTTTAAAAAATTGTTTTTTTTTTCTGTTTTAAATTTTGTCGCATTTTTGTAAACGATTTCTTTCGAAAATGTTTACGTTTATGCGTTAGTATGATATCTTTGCTATACTATATATTTATTATCCTATTAAATTAATACACACCAAAATTACTATTAATATTTATATATGATGTCGATATTTATTCCTTTTTATAAAAAATATAATATACTACCAAAGCCCTTGTACGTCAGTTGTTTATTATTATAATAAGGTAATTAACACCTGTACTATGAACGAGCGAATTTGTTACGTCATGGTGTAATTAGTGTAAATAATTACATTTAACTTGTAGCACCCTTGACTCATCATTACACATATTTAACACGGCTATAAAATACAGATTTTATAATGAGAAATAATTATTAAAGCAATTATTATAAAAGACTAGAATTTAGATAAAATTAATGTTATTGTTGACGTACCTTATACCGAAAATATAATTATGTCAAAGTAAATGTAGATTTAAGTTTTTTTGGAAATTGTTTGAAAATAAAAAGATATTATATGAAAAATTCATATTAGTTTTTTGGTGTTAAAGATATATTATTATTTTATTTATTAAGATAAAGTTTATTCATTTTATTTTTTCATTGACATACAATAGACTTTCTTTCTATCTGTATGTTTGTTTCACGCACAGTTTAATGAATTCGAATAATGATAAGAATGTTAGTAACATTTTCCGTTTCTTGAAAATTCTAATTTCCTAATCTAAGAAAAAAATATAGCGCTGTAACTCCAGTCTGAGTATTGTGATTGTGTTTTTTTTTACATTAAAACGTATTCAGTGTTACCCATTGTGCTATTCCAAATTAACTTTTTGACTTATGAATTAGTATATAAGATTTTAGATTAACATGGTTACTTCTATTACGAAAATTATCCGAAAACGGGATATTTACCATGTTTATTATTTTCGCTTTGCGGAGCTCGATATTTTCTTGATAATGTCTTGTTCACGAGACTGAGCTCCGCAAAGCGAAAATAATAAACATGGTAAATATACTGTTTTCGAATAATTTTCGTAATTATGAATTACTCTTAAAAATTATTTCGCACTGCGCAGAGTGCTTCAAGATTCACGATTTAAAAAAAAAAAACAAGCATGCGATTAAATTTTTACGACTGCGGAAAATAAAGTTCAAAAAACTTGCAAAACTTTTGTTAAAACCGTACCCATACACGAGCCTTTTAAATTGAAAGATGATAATTATGTTGTTACTGACAAAATATTTTAAAACTTTTATTAAAGTTTGAAAACAGTTTCTAAGAATTATTGAAAAAAAAAAAAATAAAAAAAAATTAATGACACTTAATTTGATGGAATACTTCTAAATTCAGTTAAAATTGTATTTGAATTTGAGCATAACATTGAATTTTATCGTTGTTTATATTTATTTACTAAAAGTGTCATGAACGTAACTTGTTTGCGATAATGTAGTGTGTTAAAATGTACATAGCTTATTGACGTTAAGTATCCAGTTTTCCTAAACGGACGCTAGTCACGGTCATACATATCTTAGTGATCTACAAACAAGTTGAATACATGCGCAAGGCATTAAAATGAACAACGTGTTTAATGTGTATTACATACGATTTCTAAACTATATATTTAAAGAAATCTGTCCAAATAGAAGCAGTATTTTAGGCACAGAATAGATTTTATAAAATAAAAAAGGAGTGTGATTTAAACATGCTTTAGACCACACTACTAAAGTAAAACTTCTTTAGCTCCTAACTTCTCGCCCGATCACACTTTTCGTAACACTCTTGTCTAGCATTCACCAGCTGACTCCTCAAGTCAAGCTTGCGTAAAGAAATTTTACTTCAAAAACATGGTTTACTCTACAATAAAGTTTTTCTATAAAGAAGATCAGATTTGGAGTTGTGTAATATGACTTACGAGTATCTAATATTGAGCTTGATTTCTCTTTTCACTGCGGTAGGGTACAATAGGAAATCTCCTGCTCAAAATCTGGAAAAGCCGGACTGGGAAAGTACCTCGAGCTTACAGAAGATCATAGCTAAATAACACTGCTTTCAAGCAGTGTTGTATTCCTGTTGGTGAGTAAGGTAAAATAAAAAATTCAATCACCAGAGCTCCTGGGGCGGAACAGGGGTAGGGTTGGCAACGCGCTTGGGATGCTTCTGGTGTTGCAGGCGTCTCAGGCATTCAGGTGAGCCGTACGTTTGTTTGCCGAAAAAGTTATATAGAAATAATTGTGTTTGCTAGCAAACGAAAAAAAAAACCGACTTTGGGGGAATGTTCGTCCACCGAAAAGGGAGGATCCTCCAACCAGACGGGTGTTGTGTCTGGTAGGGCTACTGCCCCGACGGTTGTTGTCGGGTTCTTGTATATATAGTTCATTCGCTTTGAAAACTTCGATAGCGCGATTTAGAATATTCAGTTCGTATATGGCTCGATAGATGTCGCCACATCACTCCCCTCCGAGACCGGAGGTCGATAGCGGTTTTTGAGTCGTCCATACACATCTTGTGATGCTTGCCGGGCCAGTGGAACGTTCCAGTGAGTCGGAACCAGATGCCGCATAGTTCACGGTGAGTCGGAACTTTCTGCGGTGATGCCCCAGTGAGTCGGGGTGATGCTGCAAATGCTCCAGTGAGTCGGAGTGGTGCAGTGCTGCGTAGTGGCTGGCTGCTGCGTCGACCAGGAGAGAGGTGCGTCTCTGCTTGCTGACCGGCCGAAGTGCAGTGTGCTGTGCCAAAGTCGCTGAGAAGGCTGTGGGTAATGACCAGGTATGCGCGTCCGCTGCATGCTGGTGGTCAGGATACCCGTAGTAGCCGTAGATGCTGGCTGGCTGTAGGACTCGCTGCTCGAAAGCTTGAGGAAGTGATGATGAAGTCACGATGATGTAGATTGACGAAGGCTGCGCTGATGTTCATGCTCGGGGTCACCAGTTTGTGGAGATGATGTTCGTCCACCGCAAAGGGAGGATCCTCCGACCAGACAGGTGTTGTGTCTGGTAGGGCTACTGCCCCGACGGTTGTTGTCGGGTTCTTGTATAATAGTTCATTCGCTTTGAAAACTTCGATAGCGCGATTTAGAATATTCAGTTCGTATATGGCTCGATAGATGTCGCCACAACTACATCGACAAGTAACACAACGTAAGCAGACGACAACAATTAACAAACACACTAGTTAACACTACGATTTTCGACGGTTTCCCTCGATTTCTCTGGAATTGCATTATCAGATCCTGGTTTCCTTATCCTATATCCTATCTTCCTTATATTATGGTACCTAAGTTGGGATATCTCCTTTCCAACAAAAAAGAATTATCAAAATCGGTTCATACACGACGAAGTTATCCGCGAACATACATAAAAACCCCTCCCCTTGAGTAACCTCCTCCTTTTTTGAAATCGGTTACAAATTAAGGATAAGGAAAATAGTTACTGTAATGAAAGTAACAAAATTTTTCGTATTCGTCCACAGAAATCTGAGAACTTGTTTTAAAACTATAATAACGTTTTACAAAAATTGCACAATTTATTGCGCTTAAACATTACAAACTACGTGAGGACATTTTGAATACATTTTACTTTTTACTACATTTATAAAAAACTGTATAATTACATGTGGCAAAAACAGTTATTTCCAGACATTTGGCGAGAAGCCCTAGTGATTCCAATACTTAAGCCTAGCAAAAATCCTAATATACCTGAAAGTTACAGACCTATAGCATTAACTTGTAACATGTGTAAATTATTTGAAAAAATTATTAGCAAGAGGATTAAGTGGTATTTAGAAATAAATAACCATTTATCGAATTATCAGTATGGGTTTCGGCAATTTAGGTCGACTTCTGATCACTTGATGAATATAGAAAGTGAAATTTTAGATTCTTTAGCTGACAGCAATTATTTGGTGTTGGTAGCACTTGACATTGAAAAGGCGTACGAAATGGTTTGGAAACATAGAGTAATTGAAATTTTGCAAGGTTTAAATATAAAAGGAAATACACTTGCATTTGTTAAAAACTTTTTATCTCTTAGAACTATCAAAGTGAGAATTAATAATACGTTATCAGATCAAGTTGTCATCGAAAATGGTTTGCCACAAGGATCAGTTTTAAGTGTAATTCTATTTTTACTGGCCATCAATGACGTAATTTCATATATAGATAAACCTGTGAAAAGTTTCTTATTTGCGGATGACTTGACTATTACTTGCTGCGGCAAAACTTTGGATCCAACGTTGACAGTTATTCAAAATACACTAAATTATCTTCAGGAATGGTCTAAAAAATCTGGATTTAAGTTTTCTAAAAGTAAAACAGAATACATAATATTTAACAAGAAAAAGAAAATAAAAAGGAATTTACAATTATCTTTAAATGACCACAATATTAAAGAAGTAAAGAATATTAAAATATTGGGATTAACATTTGACACTAGAATGAATTGGAACATACATATAAATAAATTAAAAACTGAATGCAATAAAAGATTAAATGTAATAAAAGTGTTATCATCACTGTCATGGGGTGCTGATAGAAATTGTTTGATTACTACATATAAAGCTCTTATTAGACAAAAATTAGATTATGGTTCTATGTTCTATGATTCTGCTAAACAACGTAGTTTAAAATGTTTAGAAAGTATCCATAACAATGCCTTAAGACTAAGTATTGGTGCATTTAAAACAAGTCCCATCATGAGTATTCTGGCAGAATCGGGGGAAATGCCACTCTCTTTTAGAAGAAAACAACTGATATTAATATATACCATAAACATATTTTCGCAACCATCTAGTCCAATTTATAATTATTTTACTAAATCGTCATCTAATTCAATTTACGAGATTCGCTTAAACCTTACACAACCATTACGCATTCGAGCTCAAAAATACCTCAAAGAATTGAATTTGTGCCCTCCATCAGTTTTTACAAAAAAAATACCGTCTTATGGTCCATGGAACTTTTATGAATTTCCTATTAATCTGGAATTGACAAAAAAATTTAAGGATAACACCTCACAATACATGTATAAAAATTTATTTAATGAAATTATTAATAAAAATAAGGATAGTAAACAGATTTACACAGATGGTTCGGTAATAAATGGTAAATCAGGATGTGCTGTTGTCTCCCACGATAATACTTTTCATTATAAACTTATGGATTTCCACACGATTTTTAGCTGTGAAGCAATTGCTATTTTTAAAGCTTTAGAATTAATACGATATAATAGTAATTTGGATAGATTTATAATTTTTTCTGATTCAAAGTCATGTTTGCAAGCACTACAAAACATTAATAATAAAGAACCACTTATATTAGAAATAAAAGAATTAATGGTGAATTTAATAAACAATAAATATATATTTGAAATAATCTGGATCCCTAGTCATATAGGTATTAAAGGTAACGAAAAGGCTGACGTAGAAGCTAAAAACGCTGCAAATTTAAACTCAGTAAATCATTTCATGTCGAACGCATCTGATTTAAAGAATCATAATTATTAAATATAAAATAAAAACTCTGTGGGATACTGTTTGGAAGAATAACAATACAAGTAAATTATATGACATTAGAAATTCTATTTTTGATAAGATTCCAACATCGTTTAACAGGAGAGATCAAACCGTAATTACTAGACTCCGTATTGGTCACACAAACTTGACCCATGTGTACATTATGAAAAAGATTAGTAAACCAAAATGTAAATGCGGGATGGATCTAACAGTAAAACATATTCTAGAAGATTGTCAGGCCTATACCAGAGATAAATTAACATGTAACCTACCTAATAACATAAAAGATTGTTTAACTGAAAATGGCTTTATACACACAGTCAACTTTATGAAAAAGATAAATCTGTACAAAAACATATAAATGTAAATACTGTAGTCGCTAATGACCTTAGATGTTAAAAAGCGACTTAAAATAAATAAATTAAAAAAAAAAAAAAAAAAAATAATCCTTCGAAAATATTTGTAATGTTTACCTGTTCTATAAATATAATAACAAAATATACTAGACGAAAATTATGTTTTGCATTACAGCAAAAGAAATTTGTAATCTATTATAGTCGATAATACTATTATTATTCGGTGGTTATCATACATATTGCACTACCTTTATCTAAACAAAAATGTTGGATTAAACAGAATAGGAGTTCACATCATATATTTTTTTTATAAATGAGCGATATAATGTAACGACTTCGACAAAAAAAATTTAATAAATTTAATCTTTTGTAATTGAAGCAATTTGTATACGGAATTTCTAAAAATGTAAAAAACAGCAAAAATAAACTTAAACGAGCCGTGAAGGCTGCTTCAATAAATCTTCAATTTGAATAATTAAAGTTGTACTAAATTGATGCTAGGAACTTTATTAATTTGACAGTATAGACGAAACATAACAATTAAATTTTAAGAATTAGGGCATTATTATTTTGTTTCTTTAACTAATTTATTGCTTAGAATAATTCAAAGTTATTTTTATTTAGTTTAGCTATATTCAATATAATTTTCTAAGTTTTGTTACCCTTTTATGTTAAAATAACAAAAACTTTTTTATTTAATAAAATTGAATTTTGAAAAAGAATACTTTTCAAGACCTGGGTTTTTTAATTTTAAGATTATTATAATTTTAAGTCACTATCGTTTGGGTCACATTATCCTTTCTTGTAAAAATAACACAACACTTATCACACATTTACATCATTTTTAAAATTCAGATTAAAATTTCCATAGGAAATAAAAAGGATTCATAAGGCTTTAGTTAAAGAAAAGTTGCCAAAGCTGATTTAACTAAAAAAGAATTTAAAAATAGGCTACTCAAAATGTACATTGTACAAGACGAGGTGTGCTCTGTAGCCTATGTTTTGTTCATATGAAAAGCCTGAAAGGGATACATTTTTTGTTTTCATTTGAAAATGAAAAATGTATATATCCTTTTCAGGCTTACAAAATCACTTGTATGCCTGTCAATCTATCGCAGTCACTTTGCCCGAACCTTCGACCAATAAAGTTGATATTTCAAAAAAAAAAAAATTATTTTGTTGAAAAACAAAAAATGTGTACTGCAACAAAAAATAAAAACATGCCTGTTTTCTTTCTCTGTATAATATTGATAGTTTATTGCTTAGAATAATTCAAAGTTATTTTTATTTAGTTTAGCTATATTCAATATAATTTTCTAAGTTTTGTTACCCTTTTATGTTAAAATAACAAAAACTTTTTTATTTAATAAAATTGAATTTTGAAAAAGAATACTTTTCAAGACCTGGGTTTTTTAATTTTAAGATTATTATAATTTTAAGTCACTATCGTTTGGGTCACATTATCCTTTCTTGTAAAAATAACACAACACTTATCACACATTTACATCATTTTTAAAATTCAGATTAAAATTTCCATAGGAAATAAAAAGGATTCATAAGGCTTTAGTTAAAGAAAAGTTGCCAAAGCTGATTTAACTAAAAAAGAATTTAAAAATAGGCTACTCAAAATGTACATTGTACAAGACGAGGTGTGCTCTGTAGCCTATGTTTTGTTCATATGAAAAGCCTGAAAGGGATACATTTTTTGTTTTCATTTGAAAATGAAAAATGTATATATCCCTTTCAGGCTTACAAAATCACTTGTATGCCTGTCAATCTATCGCAGTCACTTTGCCCGAACCTTCGACCAATAAAGTTGATATTTCAAAAAAAAAAAATTATTTTGTTGAAAAACAAAAAATGTGTACTGCAACAAAAAATAAAAACATGCCTGTTTTCTTTCTCTGTATAATATTGATAGGTACTGAGCCGATTTTTTTAAATTAAAACAAAGCAATGAAAAAGTAAAAAATGCTAGGCATATCGTAGGAGTTTTAGAAAAATGATCAATTGTTTTCATAAATTTGAGACGCTAAATATTAAATTATATGGCAAACAAATTTTTTAACGTATTTAACAAATATATCTCTATTCGTACAACTAATTATATTCACATATTAACAGATTTTAAATGATTTATCTATATCTAAACTAATTTTATAAACAGAATAGATAAAATTTTTTGATGTTCGTAATGGATAAAATAAAAACTCTTGGATTGATTTCAATTTTTTCTTACCTGCAGGTTGCAATGTTATTAGCTGATTAGCGATCGCCAATATGGCTTTCAACGGAGTCGCTCAGCTGGTGATCTTCTAATACTCTTAACACAGCGATGGGCGGAGGCAGTTGAGAGCAAAGGAGAGGCACTGGCGGTTAGTTTGGACATAGCGAAGGCCTTCGATCGGGTGTGGCATAGAGCACTTCTATCAAAGCTACCATCTTATGGGCTTCCCGAGAAATTATGTAAATGGATCAGCAGTTTTTTGGCAGACAGGAACATCAAGGTCGTTGTTGACGGCGCATGCTCGGACCTCAAGTCTGTTAATGCTGGCGTTCCCCAAGGCTGTGTACTGTCACCTACCTTGTTCCTCCTGCATATCAATGACCTGTTGCAGACTAGTGGCATTCATTGTTATGCGGACGACAGCACTGGGGATGCATTATACACAGGCCGTCCTAATATTTCTCGGGAACAAGTCGATGAGTGTCGGAACAAACTTGTGTCTGAAATCGAGTCTCTCTTAGACAAAGTCTCGCAATGGGGGCGACTTAATTTAGTCCAGTTTAACCCCAATAAGACACAGGTTTGCGCGTTTACCGCAAAAAAATCACCCTTTGTCGTTCCTCTCAAATTTGAAGGCACTCCCCTAACTGCCTCAGCCAGTATTGGAATACTTGGCGTCGACATATCGAGCAATGTGCAATTTCGTGGTCATCTGGAAGGTAAGGCTAAACTAGCCTCTAAGAAGCTCGGTGTGCTCAGTAGAGCGAAGCATTATTTCACGCCTTCCCACCGTCTTCAATTATACAAAGCGCAGATACGGCCCCACATGGAATACTGTTCTCACCTGTGGGCTGGGGCGCCCCAATATCAGCTCCTTCCATTTGACCGCGTTCAACGCCGGGCGGCTCGAATCGTCGGCGACAAGGTTCTCTCCGGTCGGCTTGATTCGTTGGCGCTGCGTAGAGATGTCGGGTCACTCTGCATCTTCTACCGCATCTACCACGGGGAGTGTTCTGAGGAATTGTTCGGATTAATACCTGCAGCTGAATTCCACCACCGGACATCGCGTCAAAATTCCAAATTTCATCCTTACCACCTCGATGTCCGGAAATCTACAACAACTCGATTTTTACGCCATTTTCTGCCGCGCACGACCACTATATGGAACCAGCTGCCACCTACGGTGTTTCCGATCCGATACGACTTGGGGACCTTCAAAAAAAGAGCATACTCCCACTTAAAAGGCCGGCAACGCGCCCGCTAATCCTCTGATGTAGCGGGTGTCTATGGATGTTGGTTTCACTTACCATCAGGTGAGCCAACTGTCCGTTTGCCCCCTATCGCATAAAAAAAAAAAAAAAAAAAAAAAAAAGTTATCACTGAATGACATATATTTAAACGTGAGAAAACGTAACAGATACAATCGTGTAATCAGGGTAGTTGTATTATATTATAATACCTAAAGAACCATAAAAAATAACGCACATGTTAGACTTGGACTTCGTTTTAAATAAAGATCAAGTACACGGTAGCGACTTAAAGAATGTTTTACCTGTTAACAAAACAAATATAGGTACTTATAAGAACAAAAAAATTGTATGAGAAGAACTGTCTTCATTTAAGTTACATTGTATGAAGTTGCATATAATTTTTAACAGCAAACTAAACAGTTTCAAAGCTTGGAGATGTTTGTCTTTGCTAATATACCGTTGCCAAACACAAACATTAGGATGAGTTGCACCAACTGAAGTTAACATTAAACCGATAGTTAAAACAAAAATGCGTTGCACCGTCTGACAATGGTTAAAATGTCGTCACAATTTAACGATAACTATAACCACACACTTTTGGCCGGTTAACGTTAATGTTATGTCAAATTCCGTCATCACGTCATTATTGAATCTTTGTTTTTCGCTACAATATTTGATATTTCCTTTCTTGTGAGAAAGTTCACACTCAACCTAAAAGTTATAACAAGTATCAACATATTCACGACTTATAGAATATTATAATAAACGACAATTTATTCAATTATTACGACTGCAACAAACGTTGCAAAGTAGTAATATAACTTAACTGAGTTAGGGTACAGCAGAAAATTTCCTGCTCAAAATATAGAGCAGCCCGACTGGCCTCGACCTTACAGAAGATCACAGCTAAACAACACTGTTTTCAAGCAGTGTTGTGTTCCTGTTAGTGAATAAGGTGACCAGGGCTCCTGGGGCGAACTGGGGATGGATTTATAAGCTACGGTAATCGGTTACCATCAGATAAGCCGTGTGCTTGTTTGCCGATCTAGTTATATTAAAAAAAAAAAAACATGTCAAATCAAAGTCGCAAAAAATCGATAAAAAATACATCAATAATAAAAAAGCTACAACATAAAACAATAATTCAATTCTTCTTTTCTAACTAATACTCTATCTACATAATAAGCGCAATTTAATAAGCTTGTAACACAAAACGACTTGAAATTAAATACGAGTAGAAATAATATACATGTAAAAATATTAATAAAACATTATAACGTTTCATTAGCTTTGGATACAATATTAACAGAATAATTTCAAAGAACAAAGAATGTAAATAGAGATAAAAGTGGATATTTTCTGAAATTTTTTGGTTCAACCAATTTAGAAATTATATGAAAAATAAAATAAATTGGTAAAAAAAATATCTCTGTTTGATACTCATTTAGTATTTTTAAACGAAAAAAACCAATATAGAAATCGAAATATCAAAAATATTAGTTATAATAAAATTGATGTTATGTGTTGTTATGTAGATCGTAAGAAATGTTACAAAGTAAGACAAAATTTTAATAGATAAATAATTTATAAAAAAATCACCGATTGTAAGACAGTACGCTAGTAACATAATAACTCGAGCTATACTTAATTTTAAGTAGTTATTTGTTTTACATTTTAATTATTTAGAACAATTAAACAATTCTTAATACAGCATAATGTAAATACCAAAAATATATTGTTTTTACATTAAATTATTTGGAAAGCATATTTAATTTTATAGAAAAAAGTGAAACATTAAAAAAAATTACCTGCGGAAAATGACCGACTATTTGTAGCACTGAAACTCGACTAAGGCTTAAGATAATACATAGCGTGCTTAAAAAAGTACTTTGCAAGGATAAAACTACACACAATCATCATCACTCTAAAATGTCAAAAGATCTTCTTCATATTGTGTTGACTTACTTTAAACCGACTCTCAAAGTGTGACAATAAGAATATGTAATAACTAGCTTGTGCGCGCGACTTCGTCCCCGTGGAATAGGATTTTGAAACATTCTTCATTAGTGCTACGCTCCTATTGGTCTTAGCGTGATGATATATAGCCTATAGCCTTCCTCGATAAATGGGCTATCTAACACTGAAAGAATTTTTCAAATCGGTCCAGTAGATCCTGAGATTAGCGCGTTCAAACAAACAAACAAACAATCAAACAAACTCTTCAGCTTTATTATATTAGTATAGATTTCAATTTTTGTTTTATTTATAAGGTATCTTTAAATAATTATTATTTTCTGGCTGTACGTCATAGGCCACTTTGCCAATGTACATTACTAATTTTTAGCAATTAAAAAAAAATAAAAGGTTCTTAATTCGACTGTAATTTTTTTTAACCAACTTCCAAAAAAGGAGGAGGTTCTCAATTCGACTGTATTTTTTTTAATGTATGTTAAGCTCAGAACTCTTGACTGGGTGGTCCGATTTCGATCAATTTTTTTTTAATTGAAAGGTGTTGCGTGTCATGTGGTCCTATTTAAATTTAATTGAGATCTAACAAGTACTTTTAGAGTTAATGCGTATTTACTTGACTACTTTTTCGTCGCCCTACGTTGTATTATACCGCATAACTTTTTACTCGGTGTGACCGATTTTGATAATTCTTACTTTAATCGAAAGCTAATACTTGTCACGTAGTCTTGTTTAAGTTAGATCCAGATCTGATTACAACTTTTTGAGTAATCTTTAATAGCGCGTATTTACTTGACTATTTTTTCGTCTTATTACGTTGTATTACTTGTCGATGTAATTGAAGTCGCTTTTTTTTCGTTTGCGAGCAAACACAATTATATATTAGTAACCTCATAAAGTTTTATTGGGTTGCCCAATAATGATGTTTTTTTTATAAGGAAGGTGGTTCTTACTTCTTAGTCATTTACATTTGACTGAGATATGATGAGATGTTTTTGAGTTATACCCACAGTTATACCTAATAATGCGTATTTGTTATTTACTTGTCGATGTAAAATAAATTCCTGTTTTTTTGTTTGAAAACAAACACGGTTATCGAACGAGTAACAACATTTTTTTACATTGACTATTATTGCAGTTTTTTTCTCAAAAGTCTCTAAAAATTAATCCACAAATACATTAATTTAGGATTACAATTCTAAAAAAAAAAACTAAGAAAAATAAAGTACTATAGTCGCAGTTCTTGAAAGTTCATCACAGGATGTTAGATTTTTCCTTTTTTTTTGAAGGCTTATAGATAAAACGAAAAGTAGAGAACACAATTTTTTTTTATATTTTTCTGGTAACTGTCACTACTTAACCTACCTCCAGTTTCCGGCTTGATGTATATTTTTGGGACATCCTGTATATGTTCTAGTCTGAAAATAATTCATTAAAATATCCAATCAACATGAACATGTAGTAGAAAGGTTATTCAAAACTTTCAGCAATTATGTTCAGAGTTGCCTTTTGGACTTAGTCTTTGCCCTTCTAATGTAGTCAGGGAGCTTATTCCACAGCCTTACCGCTTAGCCACGACTACGCGCGGCGAGCGGCAGCGGCAGCGGCGAGCGGCGAGCGGTAAAAACAATCGTATAGCTGTATAGAAGGAGTGCCACGGCCCTACCGCTGGCGCGTCTTGCGGCGCGGGCTGCACCGAGCGGCGCTCGCCGCTCGCCGCTGCCGCTGCCGCTCGCCGCGCGTAGTCGTGGCTAAGCGGTAACAGACGCTAGTCGAGCGGTTTGAGAGGAAACCAAAATAATAAAAGGAACCAAAAGAAGTAGTGAGTTATTAGAACGGAGCTGTCGATTATGATTTTCGCACAAAAATTTAATATTATTTTAATGATAATTATTTTAATAAATTATTTTAAGTAGAGAGAAGAAAAGGGGTCAAACAGAATACCTACACTACAGCTAAGACAAGATTCGTAACGAATCGATTTTATAATGTATACTAGCTTCTGCGCGCGACTTCGTCGGCGTGGACTCCGCTCCTATTGGTCTTAGCGTGATGATACATAGCCTAAAGCCTTCCTCGATAAATGGGCTATCTAACACTGAAAGAATTTTTCAAATCGGCCCAGTAGAACCAGAGATTACCGCGTTCAAACAAACAAACAAACAATCAAACAAACTCTTCAGCTTTATATATTAGTATAGATTGTACTCATATTTGTTTATTTGAACCAAATTTGATTTATTATGTTACATGAAATATATTAAAAGTAATTTATTTTGCAATGTTGCTTTAGGTATAAAGTGCAATACATTTTTTTGTTCAAGTCTGTTTATCCATTAATGATTTTTATTTTTATATATAACTGAAAAGAAATAAAATAGTCTGTTGTTTTTTTGAAATAATACATTTTGTAGCTCGCTCGCTGGTTTCAGCCTGTAATATCCCACTGCTGGGCATAGGCCTCTTTCCCCTTGTAGGATCAGAGCTTAATCCACCGCGCTGCCCCAATGCGGGTCCAATAATGATGAAAGAACGTTATTAGGTGTACATGATAACAACCGGGACCGACAGCTTAACGTACCCACCCCCACAAGGACTAACAACCAGACCGGAAATAAATATTTGTAAAAACACAAATATCCACTCCGAGTGGGAATCGAACCTGCGACCGTCGGTGTTTAGGCACCGCCGACACGGCACACGCAACATTACACCAGAGCGGTCGTACATACATTTTAAGTACACACATACTTTAGTCTTGATAAAATTATTTATCTTGATTACTTACAAGTTCAGTTTTTATATTCGACTTTAATTTATTTAATTCAAAATGTACGAATATACCTTGATTCTACGATTGAAGATAGATAATCAAGACATTCGTGTCAATGTTAGAAAGAGACAGATATTTTTTCCTTATAGGTTCCGCGTCAGATTGTTCCGCTCGAACAGTGCGACAAAACTATAGCACAGTTAGGGAACAAATAAATAAAAGAATTGATGGAAGTACATCCTTCTCTATTTTTAAGGGTTCCGTACCCAAAGTGTAAAAACGGGACCCTATTACTACTACTACTACTAGACTTCGCTGTCCGTCCGTCTGTCACCAGGCTGTATCTCAAGAACGGCGATAGCTAGACAGTTGAAATTCTCACTAATTATGTATTTCTGTTGCCGCTATAACAAAAAATACTAAAAACAAAACAAAATAAATATTTAAAGAGGGCGATAATTATTTTTGTTTTCTATTAGTCTGAAACGCCATCTATCAGAAACTAGGAAAACTTCGTCGATAGACTAATAATAGTTTTCTAATAGCGGCATAGATGGCGTCACAATTAAATAAATATTTTACAGAATAAATATTTTACAGAAAATTTACTTATATTTAGTTTAGTCAATGGTACGGAACCCTTCGTGCGCGAGTCCGACTCGCACTTGGCCGATTTTTACAACTTCAATCAGTCTCTTCGGCAGCGTTTCATATAGGTTTTTAATATAATCTTGATCTAACTTTTGCCACTTATTGGATATCGATTTTAAGTTGTTCAATATGGTCTAAGATCCGAGAAGCTAAATCTTCCCTCATCTGTTAATTAAATGAAACAATTTTTTATAGGCTTATTTGAATATTGTGAATTTATAAAAACAACCTCTACCACCATAAGCCTGCTGCAAATTTTTTTTTATATATTTTCCCTCTCATGTTAATTACATGTAGTAATTTAAAACCGTTAATATTTTACATTATATACCTGACTGTAGTAGGCAGCCATCTCTATGATTGCTACACTTACCTGCAGCCAGGTCAGTAACCTCAGTCAGCAGTAACCAAGTCAGCACTGCAAGCAATCCGGTAGTTCTAGCACACAAAGTTAATAATTATGGTATACAAAGAGGTCAAAAATTATTGGACTACTTTATCGCTTCTTTGTGAAGATAATCCATTTTAACGCGAGCGAAGCCGCGGGCAACGGGTAGTAGATTATAACAAATGGCTTTGTTTTGTGGGTTCTTTCTCTGAAGCGTCTTTCGTGAAGGACATATTACTTAATTTTTATAATGATTGGACATGATGTTAACAGTTTTCGTCAGTAGAATTACTTACATATTTACATTCCGATTTGATTTTCTTTACAATGAATATGTGGCCTACATGAACACAAAACACAAAGTTTTTGTTATGTAAGGAAGTAATAGATACTCCATACATATAAAAAAAACGATTTATTGTTTGGTGACAGCGGACTGGCGCGAGATAGCTCTGGACCGGGATCGCTGGAGACTTGTGGTGTCGGAGGCCAAGATCCACTACGGGTCGCTGAGCCAGAGGAGTAAGTAAGTAAGTATTGTTTGGAAGAATTTTACCCTCAAGTACCTATTTTTTCAAGTGAAGATGAGTGATGGAACTTTATGTTTCGAAAATTTGGATTGCTGCCAGATTCCTGTTGCTAATTAATTATGTCTGCCCTACATTAAAGTTTTCAATGGCGTTTTAATTAAATTAAAAATATTTTAAATCATAAATAATCGTATTTCTCACAAGTGGGACATTATTTCTATCACTCACAAGGTTACTGTTAATTCAGTGCAAAGAGGGCCAAAGTCTCGCCAGAATCGCCAAGGATCTATTATTTATGAGAATCGGTATCCACGAGAGACCAAACAAATTGATCAGACAAGAAGATATTACTCGGACAATTTTAAGGGATCGAGGATTGACTTTTTTGTTGACTGAAAGTTAAACCATTATGAATGTATGTAGACGATACAACAGGTCACACAATTCTCGTAGAGTAACTATCTTATTTATTACTTACGATTACTATCGTACCATGTCTCGTTATTCAGTTTCAACAGCACTGACATTTTCTTTACTATGAGTTGTAAGATTATGTTATTCACTAAAAACTATTTTTGAATAATGTGGTATTCGAATGATGACAAAAAAAGAAAATATTTCGTCTGCTATAGATTTTAAGCAGACAATTAAATTTATAATTTTATAATTATTATCATATACTGGAACTCTATTCGTAAAAATTATAATTATACGTTATTAAAAGTTGGCAACGCCTACTCATCGTCAAAGCTATGTCGCTTAACAACGAAAAAATATGGTTCACAAAGAAGGCGTTATTATTTTCATTGAATGAATAAAATAATTGTTCAAGAAACTCTTTATGATAAGTATGTATATATAAATGAATTATAATTATACCAATTTATATTCCTTGGTGTATTGTCTACTTTTCCTCATTTTACATACCAAACAGTTGTACCTAAATAAACAGTAACTGCTTCTAATTAAGTAGGCACACAATATTTTCTCTATTTTAGTGAATATGTTTTTAATTCTATTATTTTGAGCAACATTCGTCCGTGTTATTGTACAAACATTGTTTCATGAAATCAGTATCATGTAAGTACAAAAAAACTTTCAACAATCTAAATATATTGTTACGTAGATAACCGGAACAACTAGATGTAAGTAAAATATTATTTTCAATAAGGTTAGCTACTAAATTACCTGTCGGTCTGAAGACTTAACAGGTACACAGGTTTCTCTTGGCTTCAGTAGTTTCATCAATTCTAAAATATGTTTAAGCTTTTTAGTCCAGTCGAATTAGCTCAAAAACGGGCTGAGAATTTCAAAAATTGGAAGCAGCAATTTACCTTCGGAATACGTTAGGGGGGGTCACTGGCAGTCTAAATTCAAAAAGTAGGGATTCCAGACTTGTTGCTTGACTAAAAGATCTTGATTTACAGGGTTATTTTTTGTGTCTTGAATAATTCGTTTATTTTCAATTTCACACGAAAAATAGTTATTAGAAAAGTCGTTTAAAATTAAATTTCCTTCAATTTTAGTTCTTATATTTTTTTTTTGTAGGATCGATACTTTTCGACTTATACCCGAGAATATGGGAGGAGTTGAAATCTTATCATTGTATTATCACGTTAATTGTCAATTTTACGAGAAAAATTGTTATGAACTAAGTTGTTTAAAATAAAATTTTCTACAATTTTGATTCTTATTAATTTTTTCATACGATCGTATTATTTTTTTTTACATCAGTAATAAACGCGATAAAATAAACCTATCTAGGTAGGTAGGGGTACCTGTCTATCTAGGTAGGACAAGAGTTTCTCCACCTCCAACTCTTGTCAGGTATGAATCGAAAAATATCGATCCTACGAAAAAATTGATTGGGACCAAAATTCTAGGAAATTTAATTTTTGGCACTAGTGAAAGTCATTAATTCTAAATAATAATAACTATATTTAAGCAAAATTTATAAACTACTAGCGGACCCGGCAGATGTTGTTCTGCCCGGAAAACAGATACCAAATTTGATTGCTTAAAAAATATTAAAATTAATACACTATTTACAAACTATTTGGATTTCACAAAAACAAAAACATTTATTTTATATGGCTTTTAACTTCCTTAGCTATTGGTCTAAGATCCGGAATATAACAAAATCTTCCCTCATCTGTTAATTAGATGAAACAATTTTTTATAGGCTGATTTCAATATTGTGAAGTTATAAAGACAACCTCTGCCACCAGGTTACTGCTGACTGAGGTTACTGACCTGGCTGCAGGTAAGTGTAGCAATCATAGAGATGGCTGCCTACTACAGTCAAGTATATAATGTAAAGTATTAACGGTTTTAGCTTACTACGTGTAATTAACATGAGAGGGAAAAGATTAAAAAAAAATTTGCAGCAGGCTTATGGTGGCAGAGGTTGCTTTTATAAATTCACAATATTGAAATAAGCCTATAAAAAATTGTTTCATCTAATAAACAGATGAGGGAAGATTTAACTTCTCGGATCTTAGACCATAATTATGTTATGCCTAATTTAACTGTTGATAATTTATCGTTTGATTTAATGAATTATTTAATGTGTACATGTACGAGTACGTGCATTGAAGTGTACCTATCTATAAATAAAGCCGCACACATTTTTCGCCGAAAAAAAATGTGCTACATTCATTCGAGCTTCAGCTTCTACACAGTGCATACCTCTTTGAGACATTGTTACGCTATTAGTTTAATAAACGAAGCTTTGGAAATTATTTTGGAGTTTTACTTCTAAGATGAGCGTCAACAAAAAAAAAAACCCTCCGTGATGTCAGCTGTCCTGGCGTATTGAAGTTTTTGTTTCCTTCGTCATATATCTCTGAGTTATTAAAATATATAACTCCCAGAAAATATGAATACAGTATACCTATAATTCAAAATTACATTCAAATGCTTTTTATTTAGTCTAATCTACGTTTAATGTTTTGAAAGTTCCTGGCATTCCTAAATACTCTTCGTTAAATTTGATGGAACTTCGTTTAGATTCATCACTTTTCATTTTATTTGATATTTCTATTATTTTTCTAGCTTTATCTGTTTTAAGATATTCTTTCCATCGTTCTGCAACAAAATTTAGGTATTAGCATAAAAAAACTTTTATTATGTATTTAAATCACAAATCACAATCAATATTAATAATTACTTATTTTTTCCTATAAGCCGAATCGAATCGTATAAAAGTCTAACTCTATTTTTTATTAAGTTACGAACCCAGCAATATCTTAATAGATAAGAAATACGTGAGAATTAATATTAAATAGTTATATTCGACGGGTGCAAAGTAAAAAGAGTTATATACAAAACAGCTACTTTTCAGGAGAGCGCATAATAGGAAAAAGTGCTCCCATTTTGTCAATTTCAAACCAAATTTGTTGAAATTTTCATCACTGCTACATTATTTAAAAAGAGAAGCACCTGTATATTTAATTTATTCTAATTGTGTTTAATTTACGAGATATTGCAGTTATCTGCCTCTACATTGTGCTTAAAAATATGACAACCGAGTTAACTACCACTTGGTCGTTTTTACATAGGAATTAAAAAATCTGAATTTAATAACATTATTATTAATAACTTATTTTTTGTTTCATATATATATATATTTCAGTAAGTATAAAAAGTATGACTTTTCTAATTATTAAAATTAGTCCATGACTGCGTTATATTCTAAATAAAATCAAAGTTCAAAGCATAATTTACGCAGATGTCTTTTTCTACATCATAACATTATTTGTTCAAGGTATATGATTTAGGAGGTTAAATAAAATAATTTATTCTTCTTAATACGTAAAAAGCTCAAACAAACAAACATTGTTGCCGGCCGGCGAAGAACATGCCATCTGACTGATGACTCAATAGGAACGAACGTGCGCCCCCCGCGCGGACTGCGTAAAAGCGGCCAGCGGTAGTTGAACGCATGTACGTCGTGTAATTTTACAAAACAGCAGTAGTTGTCTTCTTTTACTTGACAAAAGTACAAGAAATGAGGCGATATTTGTATTTTTTATTTTGCCATGTTGTAAAATATAACTTTTTTAGTTAGTTACTAAAATAAAAAAAAATCTCAAAATTGTAGTTAACTTTTTTTACTTTGCACCCGTCGAATTATTTTAGGCTATGTATTCTGTGTCAGGGTTCCGGAAAACACACACACACACACACACACACACACACACACACACACACACACACACACACACACACACACACGGACACTACATAAGCTCAAACACATGTATTAAGACGAACATCTGTATGACTGATGTTATGCAGTGATCAAAATGTGAAAGGTTATGGAACTACCACTTGCGTCAGCCATTCGTCAAATATTCTAAATATAATTTGTGAAACAAATTTAATTAGTCTTAAATCGTTATACCAGCTATTTGTGCACAGCTAGGTGCATCACCACCATAATCCTCAGGTAATACTTCTTTGGGTATTTCCTTGTGTAGTTCTTCATATGAAGCGTGAACGTGTATTCTTCTTGATATTTTATCTTTGAAAATAAGTTTAAGTAAATTACTGAGTTTAGCAGCCAGCGGTGGAGTATTTACGAAATGTATGCCTTTAATTCTCAATCCATATGTTTCCTGGAATATTTTTAAAAATATTGATTTTTATAGTTTACCGTCGAATTCCGTCTAAAACGACATACAAATATAAAAAAAAAGTTTGTGTGGATAAATGGATGTTGGGATGAAAAATAAAAGAAGTTAATGATGTTTTCAATCGAGTTTCTTAAATTAACAGTGAACACCATGAGATGATTTTAACACTACCCTTTAAAGTTGATTTTAAAAGTCTTTAATTTTCAAAACCTATTTATTTTATATTTATGATAAACCATTACCTAATTAATAAAATTAATGTAATATGTATCTATATATTTATTTATGCATTTATTTATAAATTAATTTATATGTATGTTTATCTTATATATTATTTATTTTATTGTTTATATTGTAGCATTAACTTTGTTTTTAATTTTTGTATTGCCTTTTGATGACCTTACTCTGTATTGTCTTAAAATCTCCTCTACCCAAAGTTGTCTAGGAGAAATCGCTTACCTAGCGATAAGACCGCCTTTGTATTATTATTTTGTAAGTTTTATTTTAACATAAGTATTGTATGTTAACTTGTATGCACAATAAATTATATTTCTTCTTCTTTTTATTTGGAATAAGATGACAACAGAATTGCGTTTTAGAACGCCTGGTTTTTATATTATAGAACTTATGACTAAATTCTTTACGTACTAAATGTTTCTAAATCATAACTATTGAGTTTTGGCAGTTTTTTTTGGAGTTTACTCCTTAAGAATCGATTTTCATATTATGCTCCCGGTATGAAAAATATATGAGGAGTAAAATTTACTGAACAAATGACCTCTTTACGTTTCTCGTAACGCCGTCTATCGGAACCGAATAGGGTTCCGATTGATGGCGTAACGACGTTTTCTAATAACGCCATATTAGATAGATAGATGGCATTATTTGAATAGTCTATGACTACTTTTTCGTCGACCTACGTTATATTATACCGCATAACTTTTTACTCGGTGTACCGATTTCGATGATTCTTACTTTAATCGAAAGCTAATACTTGTCTTGTAGTCTTGTTTAAATTAGATCGAAAACTGATTACAACTTTTTGAGTAATCTTTAATAGCGCGTATTTACTTGACTATTTTTTCGTCTTATTACGTTGTATTACTTGTCGATGTAATTGAAGTCGGTTTTTTTTCGTTTACACACGTTTCGTTATAACACAATTATTTTTTCAACATATTATACTACATTCAGATTTAGTTGTAGCTTCACATTGACTATAAGTAATTATTTAATTCAGTAATTGTAATAATGCTTGAACGTAACGATTCCAAAGCTATTTATAGAGAGCCCTTTATCAAACCAAAATTATTTATAACAATTAACAAACAAAATCACTAATAACCATAACGGCTTACAGACAAACTTGATTACAAACGGGAGTAACAGCCGAGTGACTAGAGGTAAAGACATGATTATTTTATTAATTAAAATTTAAAAATAGTACTTACACCTGTTGGATGGTTGATTATTTCAATCAATTAACCTTAACTTGATATGTATAAAACTTATATTATCTCACATATTTTGCAACAATATGTCCTTAATAATATTCTATATTTTTTATGGTGTATACACCATAAAAAATAAACAATAAAAAATTACAATTAGAGGAGGGTATACAAAGGCTGTCTTATCGCTAAAATTGCGATTTCTTCCAGATACTTGTGCTTGTGCTTTTTAATTGTTAATGTTAAATTATTATTATTTTTTAATTTTTAAACAAATGTTTTTTCCTTTAGTTTTAGCGAAAGCTGATTGTGTTTAAAATTTATTTGTGGACACAGTTTTGGTTTATGTTTTATGTTTATAAATTTAATTGTAGTGTGTTTATTTTATCTGTTTGTGTTCCTTAACAATAAAAAAGTACCATATGGGTATAACACAATGCATAGAAAAGCGGTTACGAAGTGGTAGTATCCGTAATAAGTTAAAAGTCAAAAAAAATTAATTTTCTTACTGTGGCCAGAACTTGTGCTTTCCTTAAGGTTATTGGATTTACTTTTGTAACTATATTAACATTCATATTTTTAAAGTCGATTATAAATCTATCGTATATACTATATTCGTACTGTAGCCTGTGATCGCCGATCTGTAATGTAAACATTTATTTTTATTACAGCCTTTTTTTGCTTCAGCCTATAATATCCCACTGCTGGGTATAGGCCTCTTTCCCCATGTAGGAGAAGGATCAGAGCTTATCCACCACGCTGCTCTAATGCAGGTTGGCGGATATATTCCCTTCTATGAGTAACGATCGCTATCAGGTGTACATGATAACAACCGAGACCGACGGCTTAACGTGCTCTTCGAGTCACGGTGGGGAGACCCACAAGGACGGCACAAACACCCAGACCACGGCAAAAATCTGTACGGCCAATAAAAATGTTTGTCATTTGTGGGGATCGAACCCGCAACCGCCAGCGCAACAGTCACAAACCAGTGCTGTAACCGTTGTGCCAACGCAGCGTCACATTTACATTCTTTGCACTCAACTAAATATAGAATTAGATAAAATAACGTAGATGCTACGTAAATTAGAATGCAAGTTTAGGCTGAACGTAACAATATCATAACTGTTTTCTTTCCCAACTAATATAGGTACCTATAAAATGAAATAAAATAACTCTCAATGAAATTACGTCAGTCATACTTACCATGCAAATATATCTCACGTATGTCTCAAAATTGAAACTGTCCATGTTTCTAACCTGAGTCACCAGAATTCTAGAATAACAACGTGGACTAAGATTTGGCAGCAATATATAGATTCTGAAAATTATGTGAAAGTCTTAGCTTAAAACCAGATAACTGTACGTCCTAATGTATACATACACAAAAGATCAGAGCATAGTAATGAATATACACTTGTGATAAGTATGATTCAACTAATGTTCGAGCCTTCAACTTCCATTATTGCTTCAAAACTTGCACGTGTTTGAGAGGTCTCGTAAAAAACAGCGATGAAAACGCGAAAACAGAGGTGTGTTGGCAATAAATATACTCATACACGAGCGTTATTATTTAAGAACAATTGCTACTAGCTTCAAATAATTAAATTTAAAGCACACATTTCTAGGTGAAACAGATAGGAAAAATATTGTTCAACAAACTGATATTCTTACATCACTACAGCCTATCACAGTCCACTGTTGGACATAGGCCTCCACAAGTTCGCGCCCGACATTACGACGCGAACTCATGTGTTTTGCCCATAGTCACCACGCTGGGCAGGCGGGTTGGTGACCGCAGGGCTGGCTTTGTCGGACCGAAGACGCTGCTGTCCATCTTTGGCCTGTGTATTTCAAAGCCAGCATGGATGGTTATCCCGCCATCCGTTGGCTTTTTAAGTTCCAAGGTGGTAGTGGAACTGTGTTATCCCTTAGTCGCCTCTTACGACACCCACAGGAAGAGAGGGGGTGGCTACATTCTTTAGTGCTGTAACCACACAGCACTTATTCTACATACATATTCGATACTAGCTTCTGCGCGCGACTTCGTCGGCGTGGACTCCACTCCTATTGGTCTTAACGTGATGATATATAGCCTATAGCCTTCCTCGATAAATGGGCTATCTAACACTGAAAGAATTTTTCAAATCGGACCAGTAGATCCTGAGATTAGCGCGTTCAAACAAACAAACAAACAAACAAACAAACAAACAAACAAACAAACAAACTCTTCAGCTTTATTATATTAGTATAGATTCTTACATATTTTCTGAAAAGTTTTCGAATTCATCGATTGACATATTCAGTGTTAGTTCTGATAATAAGCCTCTTGTAGTTAGTATCTTGTCAATCTTTGTTTTTGTCGCTTCGATGGATCCCCTCGCTAAAAGGTGAATACGCTCTAATAGGTCGCGATCTGGAAATAAAATATAATTATTTTTGTCTCTATATTTATTATAGACTAACAGGAACAATTCTGTCGCCATACATAAATTTCGCGAAACTTTAGCTACGCAGGGCACGAAGCGGAAGCTCTAAAAAGGAATAAAAACCGATTTTGAAACATTCTTCATTGCTGCTCTTTTCCTATTGGTCTTAGCATGATGATATATAGCCTATAACCTTCCTCAATAAATATGCTATCAAACACGGAAAGAATTTTTCTAATCGGACCAGTAGATACTGAGATTAGCGCGATCAAACAAATAAACAAACAAACAAACTCTTCAGCTTTATAATATTAGTATAGATGTGCCTTCAAGTTTTAAAATTTTTGAATTTTATTTTATAGAACCCGCTCAACAGCCATACACAAACCAGTGCTGTGACCGCTGCGCCAACGCGGCGTCCCCTACCGACACCCAAGTGGTGTAAAAATATGAATGAATCACAGAAAATTATTCATGGGAGTATAAATTAGCGACCGGATTGTTTCAAAGGAAAATGTTTGTATCAACGTAAAATATATTATAGCGTATATCAAACTTTACCGAAGTATTGAAGGGCTTCTTTTAAATGTTCCTGCTTTTTACACCATTCTTCAATTACATCTAAATTTTCATTAATTTTCATTTCGTCCAAATTAAAATTCTCTTGGATTTTGATCTTTTCTTCTTTACTTACTCGTAATAAACAATTTTCTGCCGTAGCTTCCATTTCTGTGAAATATGTAATTTTGTACTACAAATAAATATGTATCATTGAAGGGGTAATATTTTTTTTATTGTTATTTTCTTAATACAACTATGTTATTACTTTATTGGTACATGAGTTAATTTACAGTATGCAAAGATAAGGTGCAGCAGGCAAGCGCAGTGTTTTTAGACTTATTTTAGGACCATCGATACTTATCCTAAAATAAAATGCGTGCGTAAAAAGAACACATGTCAGAAGTGAAACTTCTTTGGCAAACTAATTGAAAAAAGAAACTAACTAAAAAAAACAAAAAGCCAAAGTCAAGCGATGTTCCCAGGCGGTCAACCATCCAAGTACTGACCTCGCCCGACTTTGCCGTGTCACACGTTCTCTCAAATTTTACCCTCATGCGCCTAAAGAAGTTTCACTTCAAAAAAGACAAAAAGAGACAGGCAAAGATAAGACTAACTTAACATGGACTGTAAAACAGTTCTTTTTTTTTAATTTTTCCAAGTAACGCATTTGAGTGTTGAGTCAGTGACCTAGTCACTCGGAGTAGGTATATTTATATGGTCTGTGCCGAGTCGATTTTAAAATCACTTTATAATGAGCTGTAATTTTTTACTATTAAATTTATTTTCACTTATAATTTTGGCTAATTTTGGCGTCAAATTATGTGATATGATAAATTTTCCTTTATTTACATTTTATTTTCAGTTATATGTATATAGTTTATATTAGGTCACATATCAACAAATTTCAGCAGCAAATTAGATATTTTTAGCGGGGCTTTTCTAAAAATTTAACTGTTGCCTTTTATTATTAAAGTAATGTGTCAAAACGTGTAACTTGTATGAATTTTAATTTTTAGAGTAAATTTTATGTTAAATCACTTATAATACGTATCCTTTACCTCGAAACATTTGGTAAAAATAATTTAATAAAATACCGAAAAAAAAAACAAAAAAATAAAATAAAAACACCGAGCTGGGCTCGGTCACCCAGGTACTTATTATAAAATGACGTTGGCTTAAATATTTTCCCACTACATTTTTCTCTGTTATACTTGACTTTTTGTTAGTATATCTATACATATATTAATACGTGAAGTGAACTTTGTACCACTTTTTGCGATCATTGCGAAGACGAAGGAGTATGAAATTTCACACACTTATAGTTTATATAGAGAATGAGTGCAGAATGATAATATTTTTTTTATTATGCGTAAAAAATACTATAGATCATTAAAAAAACATTACACACACTACCATGTATTTGACATACACAAACATATTTATATTATACTCTTTTTATTATTATTATAGAAGTACAGTCTTTGACAACAGTACTATAATCATGTTCAAACTTATAATTTAAATTAATAATGGTCGAATTTCGACCAATAGGCGAACCACTAGTTAGAAGAATTCTGTCATACCTACAGTCTACCGCGGGGTACAGTAATGAAAAAGAAGAAATTCGATTGTTAAATTCCGCGCGGACGAAGTCGCGGGCACAGCAGCTAGTCAAAAATAACTTTATTCAAATAGGTCTCAAAAGTGTCTCAAAAGCACTTTCGTCATTTTACAAATTTTAAAGTGATTATTATTTTTAATAGTGAAGTCATTTTATCATTATTCGACGTTTGGTTAAATATATGAATGAACTATCCACCATATTAATATTATAATAAGAAATATTTATGTGTTATAATAAAGTATAAATTTACCTGTTTTAACACGGCTTCCAACTGGCCAACCTCGAGAAACATTAGCTCTTGATAATATTATAACTGCGTACTTATTGACGTTTTATCAAGGTCAAATAGAAATAATTAGAATCAGTGTAAGAAAAAACGAGTTATAAAATTAATAATTATGTTTGCTCGCAAACGCAAAAGTAACCGATTTCAATTACATCGACAAGTAACATAACATAGGTAGACGAAAAAAATAGACAAGTAAATACGAGTTATTAGATATAAACTCTAAAAGTACTTGTCAGATCACAATGAAATTTAAATGGGACTATATGACACACAACACCTTTCAATTAAAACAAAATTTATCGAAATCGGTTCTCTCAGTCAAAAGTTCTGATCTAACATACATTTAAAAAAAATACAATCGAATTGAGAACCTCCTCCTTTTTTGGAAGTCGGCTAAAAGTATAAATATCAATTGCATTTATCTATGCACCTAGACATTCAATGATAAAATTAAATTTATACGAAGACTAGCTTTTATCGCGGCTTCGCTTGCGAAAGTCTATATTTTAAAAGAAAGATACTAGATCTATTAAGGGGGGGTAGGGTTTTAAAATTATTATTTTTGCATTTTTTAATTTTTTTTCTGAATGAACAATATGTCGAGAATATTGTGTAGAAATTTTAGGTCAATCCGCGTAAAACTAACGGAGTTACAGCGTTTCAAACGACACCGGCCGCGATACCAGATTTTTATACCTGCCCGGTAGCCCCTCGATACCCCTAGTAGAAAGCAGCTGTAATTTTCTTTATTTCCCCAAATCCTTTTATCCGTCTATGTGTCTTTCAAAGGATGTAAACTGACCTTGTACTGAATCAATGTAAGTATAAAAATTAATGTTCTTCTATTGAAGGTTTATTTCGAATTTTCTCGTATAAAAAATTTAAATCGATTTTCACGAAAACGTCTTTTTTTAAAGTTTCTTGAACATCAGAACTCAAAATATACTGAACCGATTCTTTTGAGTTAGACTAAACCATACGGTTTTAAGAGGTTCAGTATAAAAGTAAAAAAAAGCAGAGTTAATATTGAATAAAATAAAATAAAAATTAAATATGAAAATCAATTATTTTAATATTATTTACTTATTTATTTACAAAGCACCACACAAAAAAACAACAATTTCAGAGTTATAACAATCACAGGTTTAGTTTTATTGTACAGGTTCTTTATTTCATTTACAAGTAATTATACACTCAATACGTTTGACAAGAATTAACTATCGTTTATCTAAAACCGAACCTCGTCAATGTTGATGTGAGTCTGATGCCTATGATAGGTATAGAAATACTTGTATTAGAGGTCATCAGGCTCGCACCACTCCGGACCACTTAGCATACCGATCGCACTGTGACAAAAAGTTAATATCTACGAGTATGTAAGGCTTCTCAAAAAAGAAATAGTAATACTTCTAATCTTATAACACATTTGATTGCATTGTATATGTGTGCGTGGGTATATAAATTATACTTGTGTATGAGATTATCTCTGTGTGTGTTTGTGTGTGTGTGTGTGTGTGTCATTTATCTCTCAGTTATTAAAATATATAACTTCCCAGAAAATATGAATACACTATATAATTCAAAATTACATTCAAATGCTTTTTATTTAGCCTAATCTACGTTTAATGTTCTGAAAGTTCCTGGCATTCCTAAATACTCTTCGTTAAATTTGATGGAACTTCGTTTAGATTCATCACTTTTCATTTTATTTGATATTTCTATTATTTTTCTAGCTTTGTCTGTTTTAAGATATTCTTTCCATCGTTCTGCAACAAAATTCAGTTATAAGCATAATAAACTTTTAATATTTAAATCAAAAATTAAATGTTTTAATAATTACTTTTTTTTCTATAAGCCAATTCGCATCGTATAAAACTGTAACTCTATTTTTCTTAACTTACAAGCCCAGCAATATCTTAATAGATAAGAAATACGTGAGAATTAATACTAAAAGGTCATATTTTAGGCTCTGTGTCAGGGCTCCAGAATACACACACACATACACACACACAGTTACACACACACACACATACACACACACACACACATAGACACACACACACTCGCGCGCGCGCACACACGACATAAGCTCAAACACATATTAAGACGAACATCTGTATGACTTAAAAAAACATAAATGCTATGCAGTGATCAAACTGTGAAAGATTGTGAAACTACCACTAATTGTAATCATTGCGTCAACTATTCGTCAAATAAAATATAATATGTGAAACTTTAATTAGTCTTAAATCGTTATACCAGCTATTTGTGCACAGCTAGGTGCATCACCACCATAATCCTCAGGTAATACTTCTTTGGGTATTTCCTTATGTAGTTCTTCATATGAGGCGTGAACGTGTATTCTTCTTGATATTTTATCTTTGTAAATTAGTTTAAGTAAATTACTGAGTTTAGCTGCAAGCGGTGGAGTGTTTAAGAAATGTACTCCTTTAATTCTCAATCCATATGTTTCCTGGAATATTTTTAAAAATATGGATTTCATAATTTATTGTTGAATTCCGTCTTAAATAACATACAAATGTAAAAGTTTGTGTGCATAAATAGATTTCTGGATGATTTAAGTATAAGAAGCTAATGATGTTTTCAATCGAGTTTGGTACGTTAACAATAAAACATCTTGACATGATTTTAACACTAGACCTTTTAAAGTTGGTTTTAAAATGACTACTATCAAGCTAATTTTCCGTGAGTAGCTTCATTTTGATGAGACGCGAAACAATTTCCTGTACGAAAACTGTATATTGTGCTAGGTAATAGGAGTAGCAGGGATAAAATATGTTGATTTGATGATTCTCAAAAATTTATTACTAACTGGGTTTATGAAGTGAAACTTCTTTAGGCGCATGAGGGGTAAAATTGAGTGACCGGTAACGCGGCAGCGTAACGACGATCAGTACTTGGATGGGTGACCACCTGGGAACATCGCGTGACGTTGGCTTTTTGTTTTTAAGTGAAACTTCTTTAGTCGCATGAGGGGAAAGTGTGACCGGTAACGCAGTAGCGTCATAACTGGCAGTACTTGGATGGGTGGCCGCCAGGGAACACCGAGTGACGTTGTCTTTTTTTACTAGTTATTTTTGGGTGTTAAATTCGTTTTTTTTAATAAGTTATTTTTAATTAGTGTTAATTCCTAAAACATTGTCCAACACAACCAGGAGCACAAATACAACCAGTACTACAGATGCTTCAACTTAATAATATATTGGATTATTCAATAATTACAAAAATGTATTGTGGCCTTATACTAACAAGAAATAATTTTGGCACCGCGATTTAATCTACTGTTAGTGCCACCTAGTCATAGACGTGGTAAACTTCGAACAAAAAACTTAATTAATATTGTAAGTTGCAGCGTTAACGATTAGTGTTTTTTTAAATTAGTTTGCCAAAGAAGTTTCACTTCTGTCATGTGTACTTTGTATTTGTTGTTAAATCTGATGATAATTATTTAAATTATTCGAAAAACTATTTGTACATGTCCGTGTCGACGTCTTCAAAATGACTACAAGTAATTATTTAATTCAATAAATATAATTCTTGAAAGTGATGATCCCAAAGCCATTTATAGAGCCCTATATCAAACGAAAATTATTTATTACAATTAACAAACAAAATCACTAATAACGATAACGACATAATACAAACTTGATTACAAACGGGAGTAATAGCTCGAGTGACATAATTACTTATTAATTAAAAATAATAATACCTATGTAACCTGTTGGATGGTTGATTCCCTCAGTCAATTTACATTTGGTATGTAATACTTATATTATCTCACATATTTTGCAACGATCTGTCCTTAATAATAATAATATTCTATATTGTAAACTATAAAAAGATACAATAAAAAAGTACAAAATATTAGAGGAACAACCTTTGGGTATAGGACAAGGCATTAAAAAAATCGGCCAAGTGCGAGTCAGACCGCACGAAGGGTTCCGTACAATTGACTAAACTAAATATAAGTAAATTTTCTGTAAAATATTTATTCTGTAAAATATTTATTTAATTATGACGCCATCTATGATGCTATTACAAAACTATTATTATTAGTCTATTGACGAAGTTTTCCTAATTTCTGATAGATGGCGTTTTAGACTAATAAAAAATTATCGCCCTCCTTAAATATTTATTTTATTATGTTTTTAGTATTTGTTGTTATAGCGGCAACAGAAATACATAATTTGTAAAATTTTCAACTGTCTAGCTATCGCCGTTCTTGAGATACAGCCTGGTGGCAGACGGACGGACGGACGGATGGACGGACCGGACAGCCAAGTCTTAGTAATAGGGTCCCGTATATACCCTTTGGGTACGGAACCGTAAAAACGGTTAAGAAGTGTTAATATTTAGGTAGGTAATTAGTTAAAAGTCAAAAAAATAAAATATACTTACCGTGGCCAGAATTTGTGCTTTTTTTAAAATTATTGGATTTATTTTTGTAACAATATTAATATTCATATTTTTAAAATCTAATATGAATCTATCGTATATACTATAATCGTACTGTAGCCTCTGATCGCCGATCTGTAATGTAATCATTTATTTTTATTACACTCTTTGCACTCAATTATTAAAATGTAGAATAAGATAAAATAACGTAGATGCTATGCAAATTTATATGCAAGTTTAGCCGGAATGTAACATGATCATAACCTTTTTTTTTTCAACTATTATAGTACCTATAAAATGAAATGAAATAGCTCAAAATGAAATCACAGTCGTACTTACCATGCATACATATCTCACGTATGACTCAAAATTGAAACTGTCCATGTTTCTAACCTGATTCACAATAATTCTAGAATTACAGCGTGGACTAAGTTTTGGCAGCAATATATAGATTCTGAAAATTATATTAAGAGTCTTAGCTTAAAACCAGACAACTGTACGTCCTAATGTATATACGAAGGATCGGAGCATAGTAATGAATATACACTTGTGATAAGTATGATTCAACTAATGTTCGAGCCTACAACTTCCATTATTGCTTCAAAACTTGCGCGTGTTTGAGAGGTCTCGTAGAAAAACAGCGATGAAAACGCGAAAACAGAGGTGTGTTGGCAATAAATATACCTACTCATAAACGAGCGTTATTATTTTAGAACAATAATGCTACTAGCTTCAAATAAAGGAATTTAGAGCGCACGTTTTTAGGTGAAACAGATAGGAAAAATATTATTTAACAAACTGATATTCTAACACATTTTCTGAGAAGTTTTCGAATTCATCGATTGACATATTCAGTGTTAGTTCTGATAATAAGCCTCTTGTAGTCAATATCTTGTCAATCTTTGTTTTTGTCGCTTCGATGGATCCCCTCGCTAAAATGTGAATACGTTCTAATAGGTCTCTATCTGGAAATAAAATATAATTATTTTTGTCTAAAGGCTTATAGATGTGCCTTAAAGTTTTGAAAATTTTTGAATTTAATAATTTATTTTTTGTCGTAAATTAGCGAACAGATTGTTTCAAAGGAAAATGTTTTCAATAACGTAAAATGTATAGCGTATATAAAATTTTACCAAAGTATTGAAGGGCTTCTTTTAAATGTTCCTGCTTTTTACACCATTCTTCAATTACATCTAAATTTTCATTAATTTTCTTTTCGTCCAAATTAAAATCCTCTCGAGTTTTGATCTTTTCTTCTTCACTTACTCGTAATAAACAATTTTCTGGCGTAGCTTCCATTTCTGTGAAATATGTATGCGGCCTCTGAATCACCTAAGTACTAAAAATAAATATTATGTATCATTAAAGAGGTCGGTTTTTAATATTGTTATTTTTTTAATACAACTATATTATTAGATTATTGCAACATGAGATAATTTACATTATGCTAAGATAAACTCGATAAACAAGCTCACTACTGACCAACCAGGGAGGATGTGAAAAGGAGATTCGGCGACGATCCCAAATAGCCAAGTCTGCAATGAGCAAACTGACCCGAATATCGCAGAGCAGGAAAATATCGAATAAAACGAAAAAACGGCTTGTTCAGACTCTGGTATTCTCCATTTTTCTTTATGGCTCGGAATCCTGGACAATTCGCTCACTGGAGAGGAAGAAGATCGACGCGTTTGAGATGTGGTGCTGGCGAAGAATGCTGCGCATACCGTGGACGGCCAGGAGAACCAATGTCTCGATCCTGCAACAACTGCACATAAAAACGAGACTGTCAAGTATTTGCTACCAGCGTGTCCTCCGTTGTTTTGGTCATATAGCGAGAAGGCAGCCTGACAGCCTAGACAAATTGATTTTGCTTGGCAAAGTAGAGGGGAAACGGCCAAGTGGCCGCTGCCCCACACGGTGGTTGGACCAAGTTACCAACGTCACTGGTCTCCAAGTGACCGCAGCCCTGAGGAAGGCGGAGGACAGGATGGACTGGAGAAAATTCACAAAGATCGTGACCCAGACCCTGGATCAGAGTGGACACGACCTTCAGCAATGAAGAAAACGACTGAGGGGAGAGAAAAGATAAAGTACAGCAGGCAAACGCAGTATTTTTAGACTTATTTTAGGACTAGCGATACTTACCCTAGAAAAAGACAAAACAAGACACGTAAACAAAACCATATTGGCAATCGGATCTGTATAATTACATTACTGAAAGACGACTGGCCCTTTCTACTTTCAGACGCAATCCAACTCCCGCTAATTAATTATTATTCATTACTAAAACTTAAAATACGTGACACACAGAGACTAATGCGCCAGGCACAAAATAAATCATGGTATGAATTTTGTTCTTCAATAGATAATAGAATTATTCAAAGTGAATTGTGGCAAAAACTTAGGTGGTTAAAAGGACATGAAAGTGCTAAACCTCATTTAAGTGCAGATAAGGTTAGAAAATGTTTGCATAGTTTAACTCCCGACTACGTAAACCCTTGTGATCTTATTTTTCGAAATCATAAAACGACTTTGGAGATTCCTAGAACCCGCTAAGAGTTAGATTGTTGCTTAAAACATAAAGATACAACACTCGGCGGTGACAATATTTCATATTCGATGTTGTTAAATTTGCCTGATAATGGGAAATCGATATTACTAAATTTATAAAATACTATACTTGTTTTTGGGCATGTACCCACACAGTGGCGCGAGACTATTATAGTACCTATACCACAGATTAGTAAATAGTACTACGTACCTATACCTAAACCTGGAAGCAACCCCCTGTTATTAAAATCCCTTCGACCGATATCTATGATTTCTTGCATTTATAAAACTTTCCGCAACATATTACTTAAACGGTTAGAATGGTATGCAGAGAAAAATAATATATTCTCGTGCTATACCACAGGCTTTAGGCGATGCCGCTCGACAATAATAACTTGGTGACTTTAGTGTCAACAATACAAACCAGTTTTCTACAGAATGAAATGTGCATCGGGATATTTATAGATATCAAGAATGCCTATAATAATGTTGACGTTTCAAGTTTAATTAAAATTATGCAACAATGATTGTTGATGCTAAAATATGTAGGTACCTATGGAGTTTTTTAAACGAACAAGTTTTTAAAATTCGGAACGAGTTACACGTTGATTATCATCGAAGTACAAGGTCACGGTTTGGCACATGGTGACCCGCTATTCCCTTTCCTTTTTAACATTGTTACGGTAAGTATCTGCAAAAATATCAAAAATGTTTCTGTTTCGCAATATGCCGATGAATTCCTACAAAGTTTGTAATAACATTGACGAAGGTAAAAATTATCTACAGATAGCCATAACCAATTTTAAAAAATTCATTGCCAATATAGGTTTAGAAATTTCACATACAAAAAGTACAGTTTGTATTTTTAAAAAGAGCTTTATTAGAAAAGTCAATTGTGATTTAGTAGTGGGTAATTCCGCGTTACAAATTGTTGAGCGAGTGAAATACTTATAGACCAGTGCTTTTAGCCTTTAAGAAGGGTAAAAACCAAATAAAATTATAGTAGGATGAAACACATTGGAAAAGTAAGAGTATACAACGAAAATGAAAAGAAAAATAAATTACGGTTGTTCTGAGGTCGGGAAGTGGTAGGGAGGGAGTAGGAGGGAGGGTTTAAGGGTCATATTCATAGTATAATAAGAAATAGTTATGTTGTATGATAAAGTATAAATTTACCTGTTTTAACACAGCTTCCAACTGGCAAACCTCAAGAAATATTAGCTCTTATAACCGCGTACTTATTCACGTTTAGTCAAGGTCAAGTCGAAATAATTAGAATATGTGTAAGAAAAAACCAGTTATAAAATTTTAGAAATAAATAACAATTGCTTTTATCTAAATATCTAAATATTCAATCTATACAAATAAATAAAATTGGAGTGTGTGTTTGTAATATTAAAATAACCGATTTTTACTAAATTCATGTGTATAATTTATGTTACTGGAAATGTATGAAATCTAGAAGTTGTATACAAATCCTAGGAAATTTATATAATTCTGAAGCTATTTAGGTATGTAATGTAATGTATAAAAATATGTAATGTATAAAATATTGTTTCAAAAACTATTTAATACATAAATGTCCTAGGAAATGTGCGCAATCCCTAGGAATTGTATATAATTCCAATATCGTATTAGGAAATGAATAAAAATAATGTTTTCTGTAATAAAACACGTTGTTAAAATGAGAATAATAATTTTTATTAAAGCACTCGTTGAGACAACAACGTTCAGGTAACAGTCATATCGTAAAATATAATAATCTTCACATTATCTTACTAAATCAAGTATCTAGGAACTTTTAAAATGTATTTATCACACAATCGACTTATGTTTGACATTATCAACTTTTATCGATCAGACAAAACAATACCCTCCCTTCGTCCTGCTATCCCCGCATACTCATTGATATCTCAAATATTTACATTTCCGATTGCTATTAGACCATGTATAGATTTCCTAGGAAATGACTGTGTCTAATATAATTTATTTTACACATTTCCGTGCGATTTTAGGAGTTACATACATTTTCTTGGAATTGTATACAATGACGGATTACATACATTTCCGGTAACATATAATTATATGTATAGGTACTCGGTACCTACATATATACCAAAATAACATTTTTTATAATTTTCGTCTGTTTGTCTGTCTGTCTGTTTGTTCCGGCTAATCTCTGAAACGGCTGGACCAATTTTGACGAGATTTTCACTGGCATATAGCTGATATTGTAATAAGGAGTAACTTAGGCTACTTTTATTTTGGACATTTTTTTATTTTATAACTCTGCGAACTGAACAATAACTATTTTATTAGATTCCAAGCGGACAAAGTCGCGGGCACAGCTAGTTATATAATAATTAGAGATGGGCGTAACGGCTACATTTTGATATTACGTTATAACGTTACGCTACTTTTAAATCACTCATTATTTTTTACGTGATAATATTTTTTTTTTTTTTTTTTACCAACTGTGAAACCCTTGTGAGATCAAATTTTTTTTTGGGATTTTTTGACCTGGTAATTACAACCTTTAGGTCAATTACTCTTATTATTTGTGAGATCAAATGCATATTACATATAGGATACTTAAAATGAAAGACTATCTGTATACAAAATTTCATCAAAACGGTTACAGCCGTTTCTGAGATATCCAAAGTATAACAAAAAAAAAGGTGTGTGTGCGATACACACACGATAGAAGTGAAACTTCTATGGCAAACTAATTAAAAAAAACTAATTTAAAATTAGCGGCTTGCAGCGCGGCTCGTCCTTCCCTGTCTTTTTGCCGTTGCATCCGGTTTGAAATCATAACGATTCTAAAGAAATTTCACTTCAATAAATACCTACAAGAATTACGTAACTCGTTTACAGATACAAGATAAAATAAACTTACCGCTATTTTCATTCCTGTTATTTTCTCTACTTATTTCTTCATATATAATTAAATGCTTTTGTTTCATATGTTTTTTTAAATTCGTTATAGTAGTTTTAAATGAAAGTATATATTTTACAATATTTACATTCCGCTTTTTTTGAAACTTCATCCACACTTCATCCACCACAGTAAAATAATTCCACATTTGTCCTTTTCTGGCATTTTACTCTACTCACTAAACAACTATACCTAATTATATAAAGAACTATACTTAATTATATAAACAACTTAATTATAATTATTAATTATATTTACAGTTTCTCAAAACGCAACACCGCAATCGTAAAATTCGTAAATAAACTCACGAAAATGACGAACATCATACGAGAACAAACGCGTTGTCCATACTGAAAATTTAACCGTTAAACAAAACGAAATAATATAAAAAAATAAGTCTAACGTGTAGTATAATAAAAATAATAATACGAACTAATTTTTAAAATTTATTTCAAAAGACATTGAAAGGAAAATAGTTCTTATTCAGTTACAATAGAATACAATTTGACATGAGACTAAGCTAAGATATTATACGCAACGTGAATGTTCTGGACATTCAAAGGAAAATAGTTCTTAGTCCGTTACAACAGAATACGATTTGACATGGGACTAACATATTATACGATGTTCTGGACATTAAAAGGAATTTTGTGATCATAGAGTACAATTTGGCTCTGTGTACATTTGAGGTAAAGTAGTAAAAATAAAAATATTCTTTCAAACCTTACCTGGGAAGCGTGATATTATATCACGCTTCCCAGGTAAAAAAAATAACAGGTGATAAAATGATTTAGAAATAATAGGTGATTTTATCCGCTACCTAATATAACGAACACCTCTAATAATAATTGTGTTTAATCGCACACGAAAAAAACTGACTTCAATTACATCGACAAGTAATACAACTTAATTGGACGAAAAAAATTAACAAACGCACTAGTCGTCACTACGATTTTGGCAGATTCCTTTTAATTTCTCTAGGATGCCATCATCAGGTCCTGGTATCCTTATCATGGTACCCTTGGGATATCCCCTTTCTAACAAAAAAAATAATCAGGAAAACGGTTCATAAAAGACGAAGTTATCCGCGAACAGACTAAAATAAAATACATACAAAAATATATACATATAAAAAATATTGAGAAACCTCCTCCTTTTTTGAAGTCGGTCAAAATTTAAATTTAAGCAAAAACTAGCATTTTCGCGGCTTCGCCCGCGAATGTCTATATTTTATAGGCCATACGGTTTTAGCTTCAGTTTAAAAGTAGTTACAAAAAAATAGGTATTATAATATTATTAAATATTTCAAAAAAACGTAATAAAATAATCTCACTAGAACAAGTTTTTATTTTCATTGGCTTCTGACAATATTTTAACCGACTTTCAAAAAAGGAGCCTTTCAATTCGATTATATTTTTTTATGTATCTTAGAACTTTTGACTGGGTGGACTGATTTTAATGATTTTTAACCGACTTCCAAAAAAGGACGAGGTTCTCAATTCGATTGTATTTTTTTGAAGTGAAACTTCTTTAGTTGCATGAGGGGTAAAATTTGAGTGACCGCTAACGTGGCAGCGTCAGGGACGGTCAGTACTTGGATGGGTGACCGCCTGGGAACACCGCATGACGTTGGCTTTTTATTTTTTTCTTCAATTACTTTTTTTTCGATTACTTTTTTGTATTTTCAATTAATAATTAATTATGAACAGTATAAATAATATTCATGTAAATTATTTGCAGGTTATAATATAAAAAATACTTAAAATGACATCTAGTGTTGATAACGTGAACTACGTCAGCAATAAGAATCGCGTGATGTTGGGTTTGTTTCAAAGAACTAGTTCTGCGAAGACTGTTTCTACGCGTAATAGATGCCGCTATTCAGCGGTTTTGTGATTTTTAATTGGCTTTTTGTTTTTTTTTCAATTCGTTTTTTTTTATTAGATTTTTTTAAAATTAGTTTGCCAAAGAAGTTTCACTTCTGACATGTGTACTTTGTACGCACGTAAATTTTTAGGGTTCCGTACACAAATGGTGAAAACGGGACCCTATTACAAAGACTTCGCTGTCTGTCAGTCCGTCCGTCCGTCCGTTTTTGTTTGTGCACCTTGTGTCACAACATATCCAATACTCTAAACTTTACTGTCATATTGAAGAAGTATTTGCGTATGTCAAAAAGATGGACGGTTAGGACTAAACGGCAACGTTACACACGCACGAGCAACGTGTCAATACGTCCCTCTCGCTACCCGCATCCCTGCATTTAGTAGTAACTGCATTACCATATTAGTAGTGGTAGTTTTAATGACAAAACATACGTATTGTTTTGTAAACGATGACGTGATAAGACGTTTCTATCGTAAAGTTTCCAAAACATTGAATATCATGCGAGCACGACGTATATAAACGTCAAGTCTATTTGTATGAAATTTTTTGTGTCATTCTTGAACACTACGTTCTTCACGTACTGAAAGGTTCTCCGCGAAAGGGTTAAGGGGGGCTCCCATAGAACGAACGCGATTTTCTTGCCCTTTTTGCTCGATATCAATAATGTCAACAGATAGGCACTTGATATATTTACAAAATACTCAGTTGTATTTTTACTTTAATAATAAATAATAAAATTAAAATAAAAACATTATTAGGGTGGGCTCTCATACAACAAAAGTTATTTTTTGCCGCTTTTTGCCCGATATTAAAATCAATGTACCTAGTGTTGTTTACCTAGTCAATGGTACGGAGCCCTTCGTGCGCGAGTCCGACTCGCACTTGGCTGATTTTAATTTTAAATGCATGTTACATCAGAACTTTTGACTGGGTGGTCTGATTTCGATAAATTTTATTTTAATTGAAAGGTGTTGCTTGTCACGTGGTCCCATTTAAATTTAATTGAGATCTGACTATCACTTTTAGAGTTGTGTATATCTGATAATGCGCATTTACTTGACAATTTTTTCGTCGACCTGTCGTCGTTGTATTAAGCCGCATAACTTTTCACTGAGTTTATCGATTTTGACGATTATTGCTTTAATCGAAAGCTAATTGCTTGTCATGTAGTCTTATTTAAATTTGATTGAGATCTGATTACTACTTTTTGAGTAATTTTCGATAACGTGTATTTACTTGACTGTTTTTTGTATTATACCTCATAATTTTTTACTGGGTACACCGATTTTGATGTTTCTTTTATAAATAAAAAGCTCATACTTGTCATGTGGTGTTTGCAAATGTATGTATGTGGTGGGGGTAAAATTAGGATGGATATCCGATATAATCTTTACCTAAAATATCAATTTGAAAATTTTCGACAAGAACCTACGTACCTATTTACAACTTAACAAAATCTAACCATCAAGTAACAATATTACTTATAGAAACAAAAAATAGGTAAGTAAGTAAAATAAAAGCGAACAAGCTTGACCGAAATGTAATTGTTGCCTTATATATAAATTTAAAAAAATTTCGACAAGAATCTAACCACTTAACAACTTAACAAAATCTACATTATAATAAGTACCTATGTATCTATAAAAAGTATGAAATAAAAATTAAATTGAAAATTAAAAAAAAAACCGCACAACAACCTGAGTTCCCGAACGCAATGTATTTTTTTTTTTAATTATTAATACTCGTACATACTTACGTACTTTAAGATTGAGTTTTTTTCATTATTTTTTACTTTTTAAAGGGAACTCAGGTTATTGTGTTGGTTTTTTTTTAATTTAATCTTACAAACGAATACTTTAGCACTAGCAGGCAGCACCTTGAGAGGTAAAAAAAAAATTGTTTTAACTTATACTATTCATTTCATTCGTAAAATTTTCCATAAGTAAATATTACAGATAATAATCTAAAACAATTAACAAGAGTCGTGAGTAACTACTTAATTTACTAAAAATTTATGGGGTAGGACCTCGACTTTACAGAAGACCACAGCTAAATAATACTCTTTTCAAGCAATATTTTGTTCCTGTTGGTGGGTAAGGTGACCACAGCTCCTGGAGGAAATCGGGGATAGGGTGGCAACAAATTTTCTTTTATACAAACCTTGTCTTGACCATAACGATTTAATTTAAATTATAGTTAATAATCTAAAGGTATTATTGATCGATACAATTTGTTATTTATTATTATTATTTTTATTGTAATCGTTAAATTGAATGATTTTCACACTCTCTGTAATCTCACTAATGTATTTGAGTTTGCTTGGTTTCGTAAGGCGCATCTACTCCTGTACTTATTATGTATTAAAAATCTTTGGAAACTGTTCTGGTGATGATTATCGAAGTATGTGCTATTTATAAGGGATATTAGATACTGTTTGTTTCCATTAAAATAAATAAATAAAAATAAATAAATAACAAACCGAAAAATAAAGAATTATTATTCATTGTGATTAGATCATTCGAAATTTATGCGTGTACATTAATTTCAGAGATTCATTTTTTATTATAATATAGAATAGAAATAGAATAAATACATTTTGTTTAATTTATCATATATAATTTATTGGACGACACGTTGGCGCAATGGTCACAGCACTGGTTTGTGCCTGTTGCGTTGGCGGTTGCGGGTTCGATACCCGCACATGACAAACATTTGTATTGGCCATACAGATGTTTGTCGTGCTCTGGTGTTTGTGCAGTCCTTGTGTGTCTCCCCATCGTGCCTCGGAGAGCACGTTAAGCCGTCGGTACCGGTTGTTATCATGTACACCTGATAGCGATCGTTACTCATAGTAGGAAATATATCCGCCAACCCGCATTGGCTATATTAGCAGCGTGGAGGCTCTGATCCTTCTCCTACATGGCAAAAGAGGCCAGCAGTGGGATATTATAGGCTGAATCGTGATCGTGACCACAACTTACTTTATGTACATTTCTAAAGAACGTTAATTTAATTTAATATTTTATCTTTATATGGGTTGTTGAAAAATTTGTAGTTTTAATAGGAATATTTTCAATTTAGTAGAAAAATCTGTCCACCATAATCCTAAAAATCGTTTGAAATCAATAACAAACTATTAATAATATTTTAAAAATAATAATAATTACCATACAATGTAACAGTTATGTTTTGACGCAGGTTCTTCTCAAGTGATTTATCTGCATTATTAATCGTCTATTCTTCTCAGTCAGACGTGATCTTATAGTAGTTGTTTCGTAGTTTTTCTCACAATAGAACAAGTATAAAAATATCATATACTTATAGAAAAATCAAAAAATATCGATCCTACGAAAAAATTGATGGGGGCCAAAATTGTAGGTTTAATTTTAAACAACTTTTGTAATAACTATTTTTCGTGTTCAATTGAAAATAAACGAGTTATTCAACAGACAAAAAATAACCCTTTAAATCAAGATGGCGGATGAAGCAACAAGTCTGGTACACCTACTTTTTTAATTTAGTCTACCAGTGACCTCTCCAATGAATTCCGAAGGAAAATTGCTGCTTCCAATTTTTTTTAATCTCAGCCCGTTTTTGAGCGAATTCGACTGGACTATAATTATTTAGAAGTTCAAACCCATGCTCCCTACATTAAGCGGCCATTTTTTTTGTACAATTAAGTTTTAATTAACAAAACATTTTATATGTGCATTTGTTATTGTGTTGAGAAAAATCTCACGCGTTAAAAATACAAAAAATGTACAATGATGGTAGAAGTTCGACATTATAATACTTATTTACGAACTTTAACATTAATTAGCTTTGAATAAATATTTTAAATAATGCATTAAAGCTACATAAAAATGTTTAGGTATTTTATCAAATGATTTAAAACCAATTATTTACTTATTTTATTTATTTATTAATAATTTCCTTAAAACAAATAATAACATAATTATTACTACTGCCACTACTATATTAATACTATTATTACTATTACTTTACTTTGAGGTAATCAAATCTGTCATCAGTAATCTCACGAAGGAGTTAGTCGTGTTAGAAAGTATTAAACTTGTCGAGTATACAATTAGAGTTTTAACATTAAAAAATAAAAATAAAAAATATTTAATGTGGTTATTAGCTTTTGCTGTACCATTTGTTATCATAAGCTTATATTTCATATTTAAAAACACTTTTAATTTTCAATTTTCTGTCTCTAAAGGTCATAGCTCATTAGACCCACCCGGCACCCGACCAGCACTGCACCGCCTCGACTCGAGCGGTTAGTATTCTTTCTATGGACTTGTATGGATATGCGCTCACTACATCAACGCCGTATCGACACCGGATCGCCTCGCACACAAGCTGACGATTGGACGCCGAGCGACGAGGCGTTCCGGTGAGGGTGTAGTGAGCTATGACCTTTAATCTATTTTTATCTGTTTGAAAGAGCCAGGCAAACCAAAGTATTCTTCATCGAACTTAAACAAGCTTCGTTTTGACTCGTCAGATACAAGTTTGTGTGAGTTTTCTATGATTCGTTTTCCGTCATCAGATTTAAGGTATTTTCTCCATTCCTCTGAAAATATTGCATATAATATCACTATAAATTTTATTTATATCTATACACAAAATAATATAACAAATACATAAAATTGAAGTGCCTGTTTGTAATATTAAAATAATTGTGTTTGCTCGCAAACGAAAAAAAACCGACTTCAATTACATCGACAAGTAATACAACGTAATAAGACGAAAAAATAGTCAAGTAAATACGCGCTATTAAAGATTACTCAAAAAGCTGTAATCAGATCTCGATCTAATTTCACGAAGACTAGATGACAAGTATTAGCTTTCGATTAAAGTAAGAATCATCAAAATCGGTACACCGAGTAAAAAGTTATGCGGTATAATACAACGTAGGTCGACGAAAAAGTAGTCAAGTAAATACGCATTATTAGATATAACTCTAAAAGTACTTGTCAGATCTTATTTTAAAAAAAATGGGACCACATGACACGCAACTCCTTTCAATTAAAACAAAATTGATCGAAATCGGTCCACCCAGTCAAAAGTTCTGAGCTAACATACATAAAAAAAAAAAAAATACTGTCGAATTGAGAACCTCCTCCTTTTTTCGAAGTCGGTTAATAACCGCAGTTTACGAAATGCATATGGATGTATACACGGTGCATATACTAAAATTACATTTTTTACAATTTTTGTCTGTCTGACCGATTTTGATGGGACTTTCACTGGCAGATAGCTGATGTAATAAGGAGTAACTTAGGCTAATTCATTTTTGATTTTTTTTTATTTTACAACTCTGCGAACCGTACAATCACTTTTTTGTTAAATTCCACGCGGACGAAGTTGCAGGCACAGCTAGTATAATAATATGTATAGAGCAATAAGTGCTTTACACTCTATAACTGCGCTTACTGGCTAGTCTAAATATGGTATTATTTGTTTAAGTAAATAAATTATAAATAATAATACGATATAATATTATATAGATAACCTTTACAAATTCAACAGACCATAGCAATCGATGTATTAGGTTTTACCTTAGCGTATGCTAAGGTTCGAGTGATAATTCCTAAATGTATTTTCTGTGTGATTCTGTGTGTAGAGACAATGGTTGCAATAAAAAAAACCGGCCAAGTGCGAGTTGGACTCGCGAACCGAGGGTTCCGTACAAACCTACGTATAAAAGTAAAAGTCGGTTTTTTTTACTTTTAACTGAGGTAGGGCACAGCAGGAAATTTCTTGGTCGAAAAATGGAGCAGCCCAACTGGGGTAGTATCTCGACCTTACAGAAGATCACAGCTAAATAATACTGCTTTCAAGCAGTGTTGTGTTCCTGTTGGTGAGTAAGGTGACCAGAGCTCCTGGTCGAAATTGGGGGCAGGGTCGTCAATGAGCTTGCGATGCTTCTGGTGTTGCAGATGTCAATAAGCTATAGTAATCGCTTACCATCAGGTGAGCCGTACGCTTGTTTGCCGACTTTGTTATAATTATAGAAATTTAAAAAAATAATTGAAATCTGAATTATTACTGTTCGCGCCACAAATTGGCACGACGATTGAACAAGTGCAGCTGTCATTCTTGTCAATACAATTGACAGTTCATCCCATCTAATCACTTCGTTTCGAGATCTCGGCGCGCGCGCCCGAAGTCATCCGCTCATCAACATGAACTACAGTGTGTGACATTTAAAGTAATTCTCTATATTGCCGGCCGGCCTTCTAGCATAAAACATAATTAATTTAAGTGTAAAACGAGTGCCGAACATAACCAGTGAATCCAGCTCATCGCCACCGAGTTTCGACGACATGAGGTCGAGACTATCAGCTGCGCCACGCAACATTTCCCATCAAGTAAGTTCCCTTTTGTATCTCCTTCGTATTTCCTTAGCATCAATCCGCCCACCGTCCGATGTGGGACTCGCGCCCACATTTTTGGTCCTTCGAGCCGGATTTTACCGGCCCCTGCCCTATGAACATTTTACAGTCCACTGCTCTCTTTCCAAATTCTCTTAAGGTCCTTCGAATCATCCCCCTATGAATAAACAGTCCCTAAAACCCAAGAAAATTAGCACGACCACACCCGGTCTTTTAACTTTCAAGTACCCACATTTCAAAAAATAAAATATTAAAATCATTCAGTTATAATGTATCAGCCCAATTATTAAAATTCATTAATGCATCTTTTATTATTAATATTTGATAATAAATAGCTTGCATCTCAGTTTTCTATTGTTTAATCATAACCTATCGAGTTCGAACATAATATTATAAGTTCGATACTTTTCGTGTAAGATTTGCATAATAATGTCCCATATTTTCAAGTGTTTAATTGCATCATTTTAAATTTATAATGTAATAAACGTTTATATAAAAGTTACATTCTGCTAAATATTGCATTGTAATGCGTGGCGCCCCCTAGCGACATACCACAACTTCATTACACAGTACACGACCTTGCAACGACATTCAACTCGCAACAGTTATAACAAATTATATACATAAACAGAACTCTTTTAATCTCAGAATTATTAAAATCACTCTTAAATCTCAGTACAATATTAAATACATAATTATGCAATGTACAAATCTCTCATAATTTATAATTATTTCGTTAGTGTGTAGAATTGGTAACAAAGTTTCGACTTTCGTATTAGAAGAATAAATGTGTGATTTCATCATCCACTCGATATAGGTCATTGAATGAGTACGAGTACAAAGCGGAAAGCGTTTATGCATTTATGCAATGATTTATTTATTACTTAGTAATAATAAATCTCAAATATATAATTTTCTTTGTATTGTGCGTGGTATTGTAGATTTTTATAATTGCTACAGCGTTTTAAGGTCGTAAAATATATAAAGTTCTATAAGTAGTAACTTATTCGTTATAATAGTGAACGGAGAAATTAATTTAATAATAGTATGTCGCCTCCGCTCGACAAATAGACCGTTTTCGTTTACGTGTCTTTACTGGTTTTTTATTATATGGGTTTTTAGCATTGCATTCTTAATATTATTATTATAGTAGTTACATATTTAGTATTTAGTGATCCACGGAATAATCATTTTTTGTTTTGTTTAGTCTTACATCCGCACTTTCGTATTACATATTTCTTTTGTCTTTGGTTATTATTATGTCGTAATTCGTTTTCGTAGCGAATACATACATCGCGCGCCATTTTGTCGTAAAATCACATTGCTTACATTATTCTGGTGAAGAAGTAAATTATATCGGGTTGTCTCTTTTCAATATGCATTATTATTATTCATCTCATAATTATGTAGTTAGTTTTATTATTCCGTTGGTTGCTTTTATTGTCATTATAATTTCATTTTCGTCATAAATACACAGTAGTGAAATCCCGCTCAGACAAATCTGTTATTCACGCCCTCTAGTGGCAAAAAGATCAACTACATACTAAATTTGCATATCGTAACACTAGTGGCGCCATCTGACAACGAATAGCGCAAGCACATTTCATTCAGCTCATAACTATATTTTAATAAATATGTTATCTGCGCCATCTAGCTGCAAATAGTTTGCAACTTAACAAAAAGGGGATATGTATTATTTCTGCGCCATCTGACGGCGATCGGCTTGCAATTCTCAATTATTATTCTCAACTATAACAAGGTATTTATTATTTGCGCCACCTAACGGCGAGTGGTTTGCAGTTCTAATGTATTAACGTTAAATCAATATCATACATAATTCACATTTCACATTTAAATAAGTAGTTTTATTATTCCGTTAGTTCCTTTTATTATCATTATAATTTCATTCTCGTCACAAATACGTGGTAGTAAGTTGTGATATTCTCGTTGTAGGAATTGTTTACTAATTCTATTATTGGTTAACTAACTTTAATTTATTTCAAATAAATTTAGGTCGCATATTTTATTCAGCTCAAGTATCTTAGTCGTTGTTTGCCTTAGTCGCATATTATAACATAGTACATTTCGGATTAGTCACTTATGATAGCAAGCACATGGTTATTATTTTGTAAGTATACACAACGTATTGTGGTACGCACGCATACATAATTATTAAGGCACTCATATATTATTTATTGACACACACATTGCACATTGTGGCACAAATTCACATTCGTTTAGTCTTTTATTTTCTCTGCACATTAATTGTGATAAATTGAAGATGGGCGTCTGTGGCACGCCCAGCTCACGAACCACAATACTTGTGGGCACACGCCGCACAAGAAAGCACTAGGTCTCAGAACATTTAACCACAATACTCACACTGTAATTACAAATTCGTTCTATCATCTTAATTATTCTCATTTTTCTCACATTGGTCACACACTGTAGGGACAAACGCATTCTCTAGGCATAATTAATTTCATTCTCTCATATCTAATCACAAATTGTACGCACAAATTAATTAAATATAATTATTCTCACTCATACATCGTCACACACTGGAAGCACACACTCATTCTCTTAGTATGCTATTCACAATCCGCCCAAGTATAGGTATCACAGATTCATTATGTCAGTACACACGTTCACAAATTCAATTACCAACTAATAATCCTGGTCAGCTCACGCATCGAATTCTCATTAGCAAAGAAAGCTCATGTTCAGCTTTAAATGATGATGCAATAATTCACATTTGATTCCCGGTTAATGGGACCGGTCAGCTCACAGCCCTGCCCCCAAGGGGGTTGGGCTCTATAATCCGCTCATGCAGTCACTCAATGACTCTCCTCTCATGTCCAACCATTGGACTCTCAGCGCGGGTAATCGACCCGCCATCCGCTCATAATGACTATCCTCTCATGTCCAACCATTGGACTCTCAGCGCGGGTAATCGACCCGCCATCCGCTCATATTGTCATTTAATGACGCCCATTCAGCCCGAGCTGTCGAACGATGACGCTCTCTTCTCATCCGCTCATACAAGGTACCTCTCTCACTACTCCCTGGGACACTGTGACTGGATCCTACCTCCATACCCTTCAGACCCACTCCCTGCTCGCCTTCTTAAGCAAGAACACAACGGTCTCCGCTCCAATGAAGTCTGAGAAGAAATAACTACACAACACAACGGATGGAGTCGACACAAAGCTGTGGATCTGGACACAGCCCTCAATGTATGCACAGACCTGTGCTCAGAAAAGCAAGGCTGCTGCTGTATTCGTCCCAGGAGGAGGTGCTTACTCAGGCCCCCAAGAAGCCGGGGCCCTCCCAGGATGTTCGCGCCACAAATTGGCACGACGATTGAACAAGTGCAGCTGTCCTTCTTGTCAATACAATTGACAGTTCATCCCATCTAATCACTTCGTTTCGAGATCTCGGCGCGCGCGCCCGAAGTCATCCGCTCATCAACATGAACTACAGTGTGTGACATTTAAAGTAATTCTCTATATTGCCGGCCGGCCTTCTAGCATAAAACATAATTAATTTAAGTGTAAAACGAGTGCCGAACATAACCAGTGAATCCAGCTCATCGCCACCGAGTTTCGACGACATGAGGTCGAGACTATCAGCTGCGCCACGCAACATTTCCCATCAAGTAAGTTCCCTTTTGTATCTCCTTCGTATTTCCTTAGCATCAATCCGCCCACCGTCCGATGTGGGACTCGCGCCCACAATTACTATTATTAGCTTTAGATATAATTTATTAACGTCCATTACAAATTTTATAAACTCTAACTAAATATTTATAGCACACATCGAAACGTGGACTTAAAATCTATAACAAAATGAAGAGTAAGACCCTAACTAAGCATACTTATAAATTATAATGACAATTTCAATAAATAGCATTTTTCCTTAAAAACGTCCTAACAGAAAGTCTTAAGTTAAGGGTCATTAGAAAATAATAATAATACATACCAACTAAATCGGTGCAACTCATACCCTCACCACCATAATCTGTCGGAAGAATTTCTTTAGGTATTTCCTTATACAGATCTTCGTAAGAGCTATGAATAATAACTCTTTCGAGTATTTTTTCCTCGACAATTCCTTTTGCTATATAAAATAGCTTATCAAAAAACGATGGAGCGTTTATAATGTGAATACCTTTTATTTTAATTCTGTACGCTCCCTGAAATAAATTATCATAAAATTACTATATCCTTTAAATAATTAAATAAATAAATGAAATCTACACAATACACACTCGGTCGTCTGTTCCTAAACTAAGCAACTTAATACTTGTGTTATAGGTAACAGCCGGCTGGTATAGCTACATTTTTTTTTTCGATAAACATACTTATAAATAATACATATATAAATATATAAATGAATATATATAAATCAATCTTTTATATAAAATAACATAGAAATTCTTAATTTTATTTACCATGAAGAAAATTTTCATCTTCTTTAGGATTATAGGATTCAATATTTTAATGAAACTTGGTTTTATGTGTTGAAGATCAAAAATAATTCTGTCGGAAAAAATGTAGTCGTGCTTCATCCTTACGTCTGGGAACTAAAAAAAATATTTATTTTTAATTCCAATAACTAACAAATAAACATACAAAGCTTAGCACTGTGAATTAACTACAGACATCTCATCTCATAAGAAACTTTGAATTGAGTCTGAAATAATTTTTATCGCTATACAAATATTGTTTAAACTACGTAACGAGGTCTCAATAAAATATTGGGAGAAGATGAGCAGTGGTAACCTAATGAATAGATAACAATCATAACCGTCGGACAGAACCCCGGGCAGGTGTAGCCATGACTAGTGTCGAATCTTTTGATTATATAGTATTCATATAAAATTTATGTAATGAAAAACATTAAGGTGATTTCAATGTGTTAGAAGAAATTTTTAGACTGACAGGCAAATATCCTCACGATTCAGCATGTAAGATCCCACTGCTGGGTATAGGCCTCTTTCTCCATTTAGGAGACAGTAGGAGGTAAATATCCTATTACTTATAAATTAAATTAATCTTTATTTTTTCTCGTTTAAAGGAGTAATGGACTTTTGTATTGTGTATCGAGACACGCGGCAACGTGTCAAGCCAAGTTCAAGCAAAAGAACTGGCGACTCAGCGCCGTGTGTATATTTACACGAACCATTTCGAGCGACTTTTAACCCCTCCATAACTCAAAATCTATTCAACAGAAACAGATCAAATTACATAGATTTATTTATATCCATAAGGACAACTAGAACCCTAAATTTCATTAACCTAGTTGAAACGGTTACAAAAATATGAAGGTTCAAAAGTTGCCAATTTTCCACTGACTGACTCATCAAAAACCTAACCCACTTCCAGATGACCTAGGAGTCGAAATTTAGCATCTAGCTAGGTAATTACGTGTAAGCGCAGGAAAAAATCTGAAAACAAAAGAAAGTTAAAAAATAGAGGGGGTCCCCATACAAAAAAAAAAAACCTTTTTTAATTGTAGCGTCTGAACCGTTATAAGTGGATATTTGAAACTTGCACATAAATATGAATTGATACATTTGCTATATAAAACAAGTAAAAAAATAAAATGAAGTCAAAAAATAAAGAGTGTCCCCATACAAAAAACCTGTAATACGCGCTAAACAAACGGCCAACGGCGTGTGTCGGCGCGGTGGCTGGCGCGCGTGGCGCCACAATACACAGATATAGTACAGAAGTCAATCTAAAGTATAAAAAAATGAAGTCAAAAAATAAAGGATGTCCCCATGCCCCCATACAAAAACCTTGTAATTATTCATCCAATTGCTTTCAAAATCGATATCTGGGGACATGGTTGGTCTCAGAAAACGAATCTGATAACAGAATGAGAAACAGTTGCCGCCATCTTGAACTTTTTAGTTATTCGACCGATTGCTTTCAAAATCGATATCTGAGGATCCGGTTGGTCTCCGACATCGAATCCGTTAACAAAATGAGAAAAAGTAGCCGCCATCTTGAACTTTTTAGTTATTTGACCGATTGCTTTCAAAATCGATATCTGAGGATCCGGTTGGTCTCCGACATCGAATCCGTTAACAGAATGAGCAAGAAAAAAGAATAAATTTCAAATAAATATCTCTACAAAAAGTAATGATTCAGCCTGTAATATCCCACTGTTGGGCATAGGCCTCTTCCCCATGTAGGAGAAGGATGGAATGGCTAGTTTTTACCTGAAAACAACATTAAAAAGCTATTAGCCAAATAAAAGATGAATTATTAGTGAAAACTGGCAAAGTGAAATCTTTAGCTTAATCTAATATTTTCTGTAGAACTTGGCGCTCATTTAGATCTCAATACTTTTTTCGGCGAAGTCCACAAACAACATATTCTTATTATTGAACTTGGCTGTCATTTTTCACATTTATGTTTTTGGTGGGATCTTTCATATCTTTGGATGTGTATGTTGGTGCATACGTGGAAACTAAATCAAACTAGTTACATTAGATGCAAGGGACGACCTTATGACTGATATAGCGAGAGCTAGAGTGAAAGGTGTAAGAAAAAAAGCAAAATTATACACGGTCAATGCGGGTTGGTGGATATATTCCCCCTACTATGAGTAACGATCGCTATCAGGTGTACATGATAAGAAACGGGACCGACGGCTTAACGTTCTCTCCGAGGCACGGTGGAGAGACCCACAAGGACTGCACAAACATCGAGACCATGGTAAACATCTGTAGGTATGGCCAATACAAATGTTGGGATCGAACCCGCAACCGCCAGCGCAACAGCCAAAAACCAGTGCTGTGACCGCTGCGCCAACGCGGCGTCAGCCCATAAGCCCATAAAAGCATGTAATTGGAATGGTAACACCTCCTGCAGTAGTAGAATTAGGCTGTTAATCTAACAGTCTTTAGTTCGATCCCGCAATGACAAAAAATATAGACGAAACAAATGTTTGACATGGCTTGGGTATTCGTTTTGTATTGCACTTGTTTCTGGACACCCGATAGGGAATGTCATACCGGGGGGTGTCGTTAGACTTGACACACTTACTGTTATTATTATAAATGAATGATATATTAAGGAAATTACTTACAAAACTACCAAACTTTGCGTTTTCTATCGTGTTAATGTCTTCAAAGTTTTCGTTCATTAATCTCATCAAAAATACCCGCGTGCCATCTTTAGGATTGGCTTTCGGTAATGATGTGATCAATCTGAAACAATTGCTTAAAATTATTCTTGATTTATATATTACAATACAAAGCAACGACAAAAAAAGTAGAGATATAAATTGCATTAATAATGTTTACTGAGTGTGATCGCAAAAATTTTAAAATACGCACACATTTTCAAAAAGATTGTAAAATTTGTTTAAGGTTATTTTTGTGTCTTTATTTAATAAAATCTCAGGTATGATTCCTCTAATTGTTAACGCTTTGTCAATTGCATGTTTTGTCTGTTCAAGGGATCCTTTTGCTTGTATCAGAAAACGTTCCAAAATATCACGACCTGAAAATTAATAATCATCTTTTACACCCTAATTGAGGAGATGTCTATATTTTAATGTTATTTCAAACTCAATATTTTTGTATCTATTAGTGTGATAAAAAAGTATACTCAGCGAGAAAATACCAAAGCATTCATAACGCCTGAAATCCCTTCAACCCTCAACCCCATCCCCAAGATCTCTGGGTACTTTCCTTACCACAGGAACCTAACATTACTTAAGAGCAGTATTATTAATTAGTTGTGATCTTATGCAAGGGTGAGGAACTGTCTTAGTCGGACTGCTTTAATTTCTAGTAAGGGAACGTACCCATACTACGTGACCCGTTCAGGGGGACGGGTCTTTAAAAATATCACACTCGACACAGGGGCGGAGGCTTGTCTTAGGTTATCATCGCTTCAGCCTGTTATATCCCACTGTTGGGCATAGGCCTCTTTCTCCATGTAGGAGAAGGATCAGAGCTTAATCCACCACGTTGCTCCAATGCGGGTTGGCGGATATATTCCATACTATGTGTAACGATCGCTATCAGGTGTACATGATAACAACCGGGACCGACGGCTTAACGTGCTCTCCGAGGCACGGTGGGGAGACCCACAAGGACTGCATAAACACCCAGACCACGGCAAACATCTGTATGGCCAATACAAATGTTTGTCATGAGCGGGGATCTACCCGCAACCACCAGCTCCACAGGCACAACAGTGCTGTGAACGTTGCGCCAACGATTGGGGGAGACCCAACGAGAACAGTTGGGGGTAAACTTAAGTACCTATTCTTTTATCGCGTTTATTTTATTGATGTTGTATCATTATTTTTTCTGTTTGTTTTTTTTTATTGCTGATTGTCGTTGTAAATTTGATTACTAAAAAAAATAATGAATAAAAAAAAAGAAAAAAAAACAAAAAAAAAGAAAAACAAAAACACCCCCAACTCTTCTCAGGTAAATCGAAAAATATCAGTCGTACGAAAAAATTGATGGGGACCAAAATTGTATGAAATTTAATTTTAAACAACTTTTGTAAAAGCTATTTTTCGTGTAAAACGGAAAGTAAACGAGTTATTCAAGATACAAAAAATAACCCTTTAAATCAAGATGGCGGATGAAGCAACAAGTCTGGTCCCCTACTTTTGAATTTAGACTCTCAGTGAACCCCTCCAACGAATTCCGAAGGAAAATTGTTGCTTCCAATTTTTGTAAATCTTAGCCCGTTTATGAGCTAATTCGAATGGGCTAAATGAATTTTCCGAAGACCTACAAGAGTTATACCTGGACAAATGCAAATATAGAAGATCGCTAAAAGAACATTTATTAAAATCTTTAAGCGTTTAATAATCACAAAACTTTTGGTAATTACCTTAGTTATTGGTATATTATGGTACGGAACGGTATAAAAATATAATAACTAACGACCCGCCCCGGCTTTGCACGGTTGCAAAAACTATCAGGATTCCTCTACTATATTATGCATGTATTATACGTATAAACCTTCCTCTTGAATCACTCTATTTCCTAAAGAAAACCGCATCAAAATCCGTCACTTAGTTTTAAAGATATACAGACAGTGGGGAGCGACTTTGTTTTACGAGTATACCTACTATGTAATGATATGGTATGCGACGCGGAGGGCGGCTTCTCCAGATAAGCTCTTGTGAGTTTTCGCGGCAGGCTTATAAATAAGTGTTAAGTATTTTTTTTTTATTCTTTGAACAAATAAATTAAAAAAAAAGTTACCTAAATACGGTAATGCTTCAACTAACTGATCTTGACTCCTGCACCAATTTTCAAGTATATCCAAGTATTCGTTTAACTGCTTCGCGTCTAAATAACAATCCCTCCGAACTGCCATAACTTGTGCCTTTGTTACTTCTAATAGGGTGCAATTCGATATGGAGTCCATTTCCTGCAAATGAAGTGCTTAAACTATGAACTGCATTTCATCACTTCTTCACATTTTACCATTTTCTTGTATGAACTGTTCATTTGAACTATTCTGTTCAAAAAAAATCTGGTCTGATAGTTACGTAAGAGGCGCTGTACTGGGTTTTCCCGATTGGGTTGCACTATGCTGTCTTGGAAGATGTAAAATGTATGTATTCTATACTGCACATAAAACAAATTTATTTGAATGATGCTCTTTGTGTAATGGTCATATTTTCGCACACTTAATTATATATACACATTTCGAGACAAACTTTGCACATTAACAGCTTAAATAAAAAAGCATAAAAATAAAGCATTAAAAATTTGTTTTTTTTTTAATGTATAAACATTAATACTCATTACTCACGTGTTATAATTATAATTATATTTATGCACATTTATAAAAGGCAATGCAAATAGTAAAATTAAAGTTCTATTTATAATATTATATTATTTAATAAATCAAAACAAATACAACTTGTTTGACGTCGATGTTTTTAACCGACATCCAAAAAAGGAGGAGGTTCTCAATTCGACAGGTATGTTTTTTTTTATGTATGTTAGCTCAGAACTTTTGACTGGGTGGACCGATTTCGATAAATTTTGTTTTAATTGAAAGGTGTTGCATGTCATGTGGTCCCATTTTAATTTAATTGAGATCTGACAAGTACTTTTAGAGTTATATCTAATAATGCGTATTTACGTGACTACTTTTTTGTCAACCTACGTTATATTATACCGCATAACTTTTACTCGGTGTACCGATTTCGATGATTCTTACTTTAATCGAAAGCTAATACTTGTCTTGTAGTCTTGTTTAAATTTTATCGAAAACTGATTACAACTTTTTGAGTAATCTTTAATAGCGCGTATTTACTTGACTATTTTTTCGTCTTATTACGTTGTATTACTAAACTAGCTGCTGCCCACGACGTCGTCTGCGTGCGTTCACTGCTCGTTCCCCGTAGGTGATAGCGTGATAATATGTAGCCTATGTTCTGACCCGACTTCTTAATAATATTCGTGCCAAATTTGAAGTAAATCCATGCAGTACTTTTTGAGTTTATACCGGACATACATTTGAAGAAATAAAGGTTCACTGCTCGTTCCCCGTAGGTGATAGCGTGATAATATATAGCCTATGTTCTGACCCGACTTCTTAACAATATTCGTGCCAAATTTGAAGTAAATCCATGCAGTACTTTTTGAGTTTATCCCGGACATACTGTGTGACAGCTGATGTGAGCAAACACAATTTTTTTTTCAAATCACAATTATGTATGTACACGTACATGTTAAATTAAGTTTAGCAAATTTTAGTTACGAAATTTAATTATTACTATAATATTAATATTAATAATCCTCTATTTCAGACAAAAATTGTCCATAAAAGTAATAAAATTATTAATTCATTTAGATGTCAGTGGCCCTCAGAAAATACATCAATTCTTCTATGTACCTACCTAAATCGACGATTTCGAAAGAAAACTAGTAAAGTACAAGAATAGTTTGCTATATAACGTGAACTAAAATCACTAAGAACGAAAAATAATACAGTAAATATTTTAATATAAAACTAGCTGCCCGGACAGACTTCGTTCTGTCTGTTATGTTTTTTTTTTAGTATAAAAATCTTCCGTGGGATTTTTAAGGAACATACAAAAAAAAATTAGTCGAATCGGTCGAGCCATGCTCCAGTTATGCGCTTAGCAACATTTATTTTTATTATACACTAGCTGACCTGGCGAACTTCGTACCACCTAACAGTCGATTCTTTAATTATTATTTTTTTTAATACTTATCCTTCCCGGAAACACTCCACTAACACTTAAACTTTATGGTATGGTATTAAAGTTCAAATTTACTTTTAAGTATTATTACGAATCTTTTGTATGGGAATATAGAAAAGTGTTGTTTTTAGACTTTTTCAGGCAATTCTTTAAATTTTTCTCTCCGTAAGAACCATCCTCGTACTTCTCGGAATGTTATAAAAAATCGGCCAAGTGCGAGTCGGACTCACGCACGAAGGGTTCCGTACCATTGACTAAACTAAATATAAGTAAATTTTCTGTAAATTATTTATTCTGTAAAATATTTATTTAATTGTGACGCCATCTATGATGCTATTAGAAAACTGTGACTATGACGATAAACTATATCTATTGAGGAAGTTTTTGTAAGTTCTGATAGATGGCGTTTTAGACTAATAAAAAATTATCGCCCCCCTTAAATGTTTTTTTTTTGTTTTGTTTTTAGTATTTGTTGTTATAGCGGCAACAGAAATACATAATTTGTGAAAATTTCAACTGTCTAGAGAGAGTTCTTGAGATACACAGCCTGGTGACAGACGGACGGACGGACAGCGAAGTCTTAGTAATAGGGTCCCGTTTTTACCCTAAGAATTAGCGAAATTGGTTCAGCTGATCTCGAGATTTGCGCTTAGCAACACATTCAGCGATTCATTTTTATATATATAGAGATATAGAATACAAAATACACGTAGACATTTTCGAAAAAGAAAACACAAAAAATGACAATAGTAACACATACAAAAGTATGAACGTCCATCATACAAAATATAAAAATTTTGTTTTATTGTGGATCATTTAATCGTATACGAAGAAAACTGGGTGACAGAAGTTAGTCAGTGGAGATAAAATATTCCTTTACATTTTTTTTAAACGAGTTTGTATGAGGAAATCTGAAATTATATTATACTAGCTGACACGCGCGAACTTCGTACCTAACTACTACTACCTAACAGTCGATTCTTTAATAAGATTTTTTAATACACACTTAAACTTTATGGTATGGTATTAAAGTTTAAATTGACTTTTAAGTATTATTATGAATCTTTAGTATGGGAATATAGAAAAGTGTTGTTTTTAGACTTTTTCAGGCAATTTTCTAAATTTTTCTCTCCGTAAGAACCATCCTCGTACTCCAAGGAATATTATAAAAAAGAATTAGCAAAATCGGTTCAGCCACTCTCGAGATTTGCGCTTAGCAACACATTCAGCGATTCATTTTTATATATATAGAGATATTGACTTTGACTGGATTGACAGAATAATCTGGAATGTTTTTAATGAGCTTAATCAATTTAATGTAACGTTTTTTTTTTTGTATTTAATTCATTTCTACATTTAACATTCATTGTAAATTTAAGTAGCTTGATAATTATATTTTCCTTAGTTTACACTAAATAAATTTCTGAACGCATGCAGAAATATTTGACAACCAATACTCGTATGTAATATGTCAATCCGTTTTCATTACTGACATTATTATACATTTTTAAAATCTAAAATACGCCACTATCCGTAAATTGTGGATATATGTTGTCGATTCGAAACCTTTTTTTAAATACGTTCTTGAATTTTAGAGGAGAGTTTACCATATCGACGGGATGTACATTAAATGTTTGACAGTTACGAAACACGAACAATACTTCCATACAAATTTTAATTTCAAGCTTTTAACCCCTTAAACCCTTTTTTTCGCATTAAAAAGTAGCCTATGTCCTTTCTCAGACTCTAGAATATCTGTATACCAAATTTCATTTAACTCAGTTCATCTTATCTATTTAAATCTGGCGTGATTGAGCGACAGACAGACAGACAGAGTTACTTTCGCATTTATAATATTAGTATGGATTTTATAATAAATTTTAAACAAGTAGATTTTCTTAAAAATAAATAAACACGTTAATTTTTTATCGCAATTTTATTCCGTTTTATGTTATGTGTGAGAAACAAACGGTGAAACAAAAGATTTGCGTCAAAGCAAACTGCACATTGCTGTATTATTTTTTACTTTGTACCCAACGAGGTTCTTTGGTTTGAGATATAAAGTTTAAAGTATGTTTTCAACATAATACATCATTCGCCGTGTGGTGTCCGGCGTTAGAATTTAGCACCACTCCCATTCTTCCCGTGGAGATCGTAAGAGGTGATCGAGGGAAAATTCCAGGGGACGGGCAGCAGCGTCTCCGGATTATTATACCATCCACTGCGGTCACCTAGAAGCAGTGGCAAACTCGGTGAATGAGGCAAACCCTGCAAACCCCCTCTATGATAGGTACGAATAAATACCCCAGCCCCCAGCAGCCTCGCTATTCCTGGCTGTGACAGCGGATATCGCCAATGCGGGGCAGGAGGTGCTAAGAATATCCGGCAGAGGTAGTTGCGGGTAGGCGGATATATTCCCTACTATGAGTAACGATCATTATCAGGTGTAGGTACATGATAACAACCGGGGCTGACGGCTTAACCTGCTCTCCAAGGCACGATGGGGAGACTAACAAGGACTGCACAAACATCCAGACCAAGGGGTTTCCCTTGGTCTGGATGTCTGTATGGCCAATACAAATGTTTGTAATGAGCGGGGATCGAACCCGCAACCGCCAGCGCAACAGCTACAAACAAGTGCTGTAACCGTTGCGTCCGGGTGCCGCGTTGTCAAAGTAGTGGAAGTTATTTTTTTTTTTGCATAGAGATTATTTTATAATATTTTTAGTTCATTTATGTGTTTACCTTTTTTTGGATTTTCGTACTAGTAACATTGTAGAAATTAAAAAATATTTAGCGTGTTATAACGAACTGACCAGAGCTGAACTTCATTTACAGTTGGTCAATATACATTTTGCAAAATATAATCTAAAACATGCTAATTTTTTACCATTTTATATCAAACACTCAGTACCTACTTCTTTCAACCCGACAATCTCATCCTCGATCCTCAGTGTGTGAGCTATGTGTTGCCTGGTGTAATTAAATGTATGGATGTAGGAAGCAGAATCTACGCTAGAACTTCTAGGTACTCGTATCTGCTGCCAAATCGTTACCTGACCTAAGTAGAATAGTTGGGTTGAAGTGAACTATCTGGCCATGTCAGTAGGTACCTACTATCCAACATGAATCTATTACGACGCGACGGATTGAATTCCAACGCCATCTATCCAGAAACCAAGAAAACGTCGTCGATAGACTAATATAGTAGCTTTCCAATAGCGGCATGGATCGATAGATAGATGGCGTATTTGACCAGTTTATTTTCCATTTTTATATGGTATACTTAATCTTTTTCTTATTTACTAATTATTTTGTTTAATAATAATAAAATATAGCTTTTAGTTTAGTCAATGGTACGGAAGCCTTAGTGCGCGAGTCCGACTCGCACTTGGCCGATTTTTTTTCATACCAAACACATTTAGCTAAATGAACTAAACCCTAATTTTTTTACCATTTACAGTCTTTCAGAAAAACAAGTTTTCTAAACTTACCATTTCAGAAATCGTTTCAGTGCACAGGTGCTTTTAATTTTATCTAAATAGAAAATACGTTCATTATTTATAATAATAATCTTTATTGGACACAAACCTAATTCATACAATAAAGAGATTATCCCGACTCCTGCACTAGCATTGCTGTATTGCAGAAGCCAGTATCCTCCCCTTGATTACATGTAACAACAACTTATACACTTAGCAATAAGTTATTATTAATTTAATGGTACAAAAGAGAGCTAATATTATATTACAAAAATATAAAACTAAAAATCAACATTTAAGTGGAAAACATGTGAGTACGTTTATTTTTATTTCCACACCAAAAACAATAATAAGATTTTCTGTAGGATTAGTCAACATTAATTTGCTTAAAAGAACCAGGTAGACCTAAATATTCTTCATTGAACCTGAAGTTTGTACGTTTCGACTCGTTAGAAACGAGCTTACTGGATATTTGTAATAAGCCTCTTGCGTCCTCGGACTTGAAATAATTTTTCCATAGCTCTGTAATCAAAATTAATAAATATATTTAATTTTAATTGAATCTCTCTTTTTTACATTCACTGAAATTTGTATGACATTTTTCAATAATTAATTTATTAATCAACATAATTTAAATTATAGTATACTTAATTGTAGTATTGTTTCCATTAATTTTAAAACATATTGTGTCGTCATACGCACGTTTTCACCACGGTTCATTGTGACATATTCATTTCTGACGCTTTCATAATGAATGACTATGAAAATATCAACTAGGTATTATCGGCCGACCCCAGCTTTGCTTAAGTTTTCATACTGATCCCTAATTTATAAAAAAATATTCTATAGCCTATGTTCATCGCGGATAATGTAGGAGCCAAATGGTGAAAGAATTTTTCAAATCAGTTTAGTAGTTTCGGAGCCTATTCAATGCAAACAAACAAGCCTTTCCTCTTTATAATATTAGTGTGGACAATTAAAGTCATATTACTTATTTTCACGAGTTCTAAGACATTTATAAATTTCTTTGTGTCTTTGAATAGGCGAAAGTATAAATTATTCTGATGCTAACTCATTGTTAATGATGTTTTCTTCCGAAACATGTATTAATTTTTTAAATCTTATAATGATTGGATCTTATATACCACGTTTCTCTGATAATTTTTTCGATAATTTTTACACTAAAAGCAACAATAATTATCAGGTGTCTCTGATACTAACGAGAACCAGGTTCTACATACATCTTGGTCAAAAATAAATATTTACATATAGCCTATACACCACCAGAAATCAATATCGCCACCATCAATAAACTTTTATTACCACTACACCAAGCACTTTATGTATTACTAGCTTCTGCGCGCAACTTCGTCGGCATGGACTCCGCTCCTATTGGTCTTAGGGTGATGATACATAGCCTATAGCCTTCCTCGATAAATGGGCAACTACACTAACACTGAAAGAATTTTTCAAATCGGCCCAGTAGTTCCAGAGATTACCGCGTTCAAACAAACAAACAAACAAACAAACAAACAAACAAACAAACAAACAAACAAACAAACAAACAAACAAACAAACAACCAAACAAACAAACTCTTCAGCTTTATGTAACGCGTTACAACCGTAACGTTTTCCTGTCCCCCCCCCCCCCCACCCCAAAAACGTTACGTAACACCAAACTGACCATTAATACCCAAATACCACAAGTATGTTGCACAAACTGACCGGAAAGTCGATAAATTACTTTTGTTATTGTTTTAATCGCGTTTGCGGTAGTAATTATTAATAAATGAAACAATAGATTTTAATACCCTAGTTTTTTTTTATTAAATAAAAACAATGTAACGTAACACATTGTTTGAACCCCCCCTCCCCCCTTGTAACGCATCGTAACGTTTTACAAGACGTCCCCCCCCCTAATCAGCGTTACGTAATACTTGAACGCCCCCTTTGCAAATTATGATAATATATTTTAATGATTCTATGCTTAACAGTACGATTGAAGATATAATGTTAATAATTATTAAAAGAAAACAAAAAACCCGCCTGCATAAAAAACAACTAATAGAAAATGAACTGAAAAGACTAGAACAAGATAAAAAATCAAAATTACACAAAGCTAGCGAAACAAATCGAAACAATATCAAATATTATGTACTGTACACTTAAAAATATCAATACGGTAGTCCTTCAAATATTTATGCAACATCGTACATAATATTATGCAGTCCGAGACATGAAATTAAAGGATAAGTCAAATCATTCTCTCTTTGTGCATGTCTCCGACTGCATATTATGTACGATGTTGCATAAATATTTGAAGGACTACCGTATTGATATTTTAAGTGTATAGTACATAATGTTTGATATTGTTTCGATTTGTTTCGCTAGCTTTGTGTAATTTTGAATTTTTATCTTGTTCCAGTCTTTTCGGTTCATTTTCTATTAGTTGTTTTTTATGCAGGCGGGTTTTTTGTTTTCTTTTAATAATTATTTTATTTATGTCTTTTTAGTTAGACAAATTACGTAATCGGTTCAATTCATTAAAATAGTTTACATTATGTGGTTGATTAAGTAATTTATTAACGACGAAAAAAATGCGGCCGTTCTAAAGTTGCCGCATATACCTATATTATTTTTATGTTTGACCAAGCATAACTTTTTACAGAGTAGTCCGAAGTTGATAATTCTTTTTTTATGGGAAAGGCTAGACCCCGAAATTGACCGTCGAACGTTGCCTGGGAGGCGAGGATGAAGCTCGGCTCGCATCTTGCTTGCCTTAGGCATCGGAAAGAGCAAATTCAACATTTTTTTAAACTTTCTTATTGTATTTCTTTATTATTATTACAGTAATAATAACCATAATATACATTTTTGAAATCCTTGTATTGAGCCCTTTAATTTGATACCCATATTATAGTATTCTAAAAAAAAAAATATTTCATCATTAACTACAATGGCTTCGCACAGCCGCCATGTTTGTTTTTTTTAATGTCACCTATCTAAGAACACTTGGGCTGCTAAGACGAATCTAACAATATCTCAATTATACAAATCCGTTCAGCGGTTCTAGAGGAATCAGGTAATTAAGAATATTACATACATACATACAAGATACGCGCGAAAAACATAACCCTTCCTTGGCAGTCGGGTAAAAACACACTTGACAAGTGAGAAATGGTGAACGATTATTATTAAAATTAATTTTTAAAATTATGATTATAATTATTTGCGTTTTATTTTGAAGCAACTTTTACTTATTATATTTAATAGCATCTGTTGTCCCACAACTTCGTTCACAATTGCCTATAAATTTCAATAGGCTTTTAATATCCGCAGCTAAGATACAGACAGACAGAAAAATGTACACAGGCATGAGAATGAAAAAAATAATTAAACGACTTCAAAAAAGGAGGAGGCTCTCAATTTTACTGTAGTTTTTTTTAAATGTATCTTACCTCACAACATTTTACTGAGTAAACTGATGTTGATGGTTATTTTTAGGGTTCCGTACCTAAAGGGTAAAAACGGAACCCTATTACTAAGACTTCGCTGTCCGTCCGTCCGTCTGTCACCAGGCTGTATCTCAAGAACGGCGATAGCTAGAGAGTTGAATTTTTCACAAATTATGTATTTCTGTTGCCGCTATAACAACAAATACTAAAATCAAAATAAAATAAATATTTAAGGGGGGCTCCCATACAACAAACACCATTTTTTGCCTATTTTTGCTCGATATCAATAAATAGTAACAGGTAGGCACTTGAAATATTCACAAAATACTTAACTGTGTATTTACTTTAATAATAAATAATAAAATTAAAATAAAAAAAATATTTAGGGGCTCGTAGAACAAATGTGACTTTTTGCCGCTTTTTGCTCGATATTAAAATCAATGTACCTAATGTTGTTTACCTAGTCAATGGTACGGAACCCTTCGTGCGCGAGTCCGACTCGCACTTGGCCGATTTTTTAATCTTAAGGTGGTACTTGTCACGTGGTTTTATTTAGTAAATTTGTTTTAGATCTGACGAGTACCTGAGTTATCTCTAAATTCTCTAAGTTCTCTCTTCTTCATCTACCTACGTTGTATTACTGGTCGATGTAATTGATGTCGGTTTTGGTTACAGAATGCCAATATGTAAAACATTTTCAAAAAGCTCTAACGTACAGAATTGGAGTTATTACAAATTTTGCTATATCAAAATTATATATATCGCTCATTGAATACAAAAGGGCCACAAATCAGAAAATATTTAAAATCGTTTTATTGCATAAAATGATAAATAATCTACTATATTTTATGGTAAAAAAAAACTCCCATAATTTTTGCTTATAATTTATGGTAACAGTGACACACCGCCCTTTTTGCACTGGAGCACTTTGACAGGTAACGTCAGTTCAAAACCGCCACCTTTTCATTTGCGACCCGAGATTCAACGTGAACGCACGTCGGTTTTCGTGAAAAAGTGCCACAATCCGAAATACGTTTGTGTTGCTTTCAAACTTCATTAAAGTGTGGTTATGTTTTATAATACAAAAGTGCCATATTTTGTAAAACGTAGGTTTTGTATTCTAACATCGGTATTTTTTGATCATATGTTATAACATAAAAGTGCCATATTTTGGAAAACGCCCGTTTTGAATTCTACAATCAGTATTTCTGATCGTATTTATAATACAAAAGTGCTGTATTTTGTAAAACGTCCGTTTTGCATTATAAAATCAGTATTTGTGATCATATTACATAATCCAAAAGTGCCATATTTGAAATGCGTAGTGTTAATACTTATAAAATAATGGGTAGATATTCCAAAATTATTTCTTTATTTAACAATTTATGTACACTAGAAAACAATATACAACAAACAGCACTTATAAACAATGCTGGTACAAAGGCACTACTTATCCCATGATGGAATCTCTTCCAGTAGTCCTGCAACAGGAAAATTATAAAATAATCGCTAAATTAGCGTCTACAATAAAAATTAAAAAAAAATACTAAAATAAAAACATAATTATACAATTTGAAAAGCATACATACATAAAAAAGTATACACACATAGATACAAATAATATAATACATACGATAATATATTCTAATACGCATAAAGACAATTAAATTGATTTTAGGTTATGATTGATTTAGGTAGAATTCTCTCACTCTTTTCTTAAATAGTGATAATGTTTCGCAATCGCGAATTTCGTATGGTAAGGAATTCCAAAGTCTAATGGAATGTGCAGTAAAGGAGTAGGAATAAAAGTCGGTACGGTGAGTGGGTATCTGAAGAAGAGAACGTTTACGAGATCTACACAGAGAATCATTAGCGTGAGAGAAAGAGAAGCGGTCCCGTAAATACGAAGGAGAACAAGGATCAAAAAGAGTCTTAAAAAGGAAGCAAAGTATTCTAAAGTTTCTACGATGGCGGATACTTAAAGTAACTAAAACTAAAAAACAGGGTATCCTTAAACTTGTTGAGAAAAATATCATACCAAAGTATTACCAAAGCTTTTACGAAAATTTGTAATACAATAGGTACTTAATTGTGATAATATTTAAAAACGTAAACTTTGAATGTTCCTTTTAATTAACAAAGACTTATAAAAATAATATTAAATAATTAATAACAATATTAAATAACTACGATTTTAAATAACTTTTCTTAATTGTAACTTAGTATAGTAACTTTTTTCTAAGACTTTCTAAGATTTTTTAAGACTGTGGTATTTTTACTTTGTAATAATATTTTTATAAGCTGTAGTATTTTGCTACTGAATTATGTGCATTTATAACTGATCTCGTAATTTGTTTATGTTACTTGAAATAATTAACGTAAAAAGCGCCTTAAATTGTTTAAAACTGTGATTTGTAAGACAACATAAATTGTTATTGTGTAATAATATTATTGTAATATTTTGTTATTTTATTCTACCGAATTCTGTGCCTTTAGAACTGCTCTCGTATTTTGTATTAGTTAGTTTTGTTGTAGTAAGAGCTCTCTCTTTAAACATTAATAAGTAATACAAAATATGAGAAAATAAATAGAGAGAAATGAGTGTCGGCGGTTGATTTTTAGAGGATTTATTGATTTTGTTTTTTTATGAATATTTTGATTTGATTATTATAGTTTTATCTCTTGTTTTTTATAGTTCTAAAAACATAATGTAAATGTTTTAGAGACATGTTTAATTTAACTGAATAAAAGTCGAGTACAAAGTTGATCTTATTTCTATTAATAATAAGTTAAGATTTTATTAGTTTGTAATTTTTAATTCAGTATTTTCTTGGTGTTCATTCACTTCAGTTATTACCTAGTAATAAGATTAAACTTTTTGATTCATTTTTTTAACAATAAGTTACAATAAACCATTTTTATTAGTAAAATTGTGTTTACTTTTAGACATAATTTTTAAGATATTGATTCAAATTTTGAATGCAAAACGGACTTTTATGCTATTTTATCTTATTAGGTAACAGCTATTACAAAATTCATATTGTACATAGATACAGCTAAAAAATACGCATCTATTGATATATCAACATCTTATATTTAATTAATAAATATATGAAATATTTAAAAAAAACAGTTTAAAAAATTTGTTTTGGCTGTCCTGTAAAATTTATGAATTTCGATTTGTGTCCGTTTTGTATTCAAGGAGCGATATGTACAATATAATTAGTTTTTTTTTGTAAGTTTTTTAAAACCCAATGAGACTTACCTACTAACGCAGCGCAGCACACCTGTTCGCCTCCATATTCCTTAGGAAGGAACTCCTTAGGAATTTCTCGATATAAATCTTCGTAAGAACTGTGGACGTATATCCTGTTTGCTATTTTTTCTTTTATAACTTGTTTCGATAAAGATATAAGTGTATTTACAAACGGCTGTGCATTTATAATATGGAAACCTTTCACTTTAACCTTATAAGCCTCCTAAAATATTGAAATAAAAATAATTATTTATTTTAAGTAACAAAATGAAATGAAATGAAAAAAAGAATGATCCACTTTGGTTCAGTCGTTCAGAAGCTGTGTGGACAAATTTTGGCGGTTAATTTTGATGTGAAACATCTATAGGCGAGGGTAAACCTGATTGTTGGCGTGGCGATACAGGCTGTGGCGACGCATCGCTACGCTATATGATGGGATATAATGTACTTTACAATACAATATAATAATTGAGTTGTCGCGACTTAAAGAAATTTTTGAAATTAAAAATGTTTGTATATGAAGAAAATAAATGTTTATTACATAAACAGTCATCTTTTTCGTGAGAAAATTCGTAAGTCGTAACGCTGCCGCGTTACCAGTCACTCAAATTTTACCCCTCATGCGCCTAAAGAAGATTAACTTCAAAAAAATATCCTTTACCTAAAATTCAGGCATTAATTTGTCTATTAAAGAAACAGACAATCCTGAATTAAGAGTTATTAAATATAAAATAAAAATTACCGTGAATACAACTTCTACTTTCTTTAAAGTAACGAGGTTCAGTTTTTTTAATATGTTGGCTTTTACATGTTTAAAATCCAGAATGACTCTGTCAGAAAATACGTAGTCGTGAAACATCCTGGTTTGTAAGATCTAAAAAGACAAAAAAATATAACTACTTTTTAGACGACTTCCAAAAAAGAAGGAGGTTCTCAATTCGATTTTTTTGTTGTATTCGAAATGTTTTGTACCTCAGAACTTTTAACTGATAGCGCCGATTTAAATCATTTTTTTTAGGAAAGGTGGTGCGTTTTATGTAGTCCTATTTAAATTTAGTTGCGAACTGTACGTCTACCATGAGTTTCCAGAGACGATACACGTTAGCGAGTGTAGTTTTCTATTCGGAAGAAAGATAAAGATATTAGTAACTAATACGCAATAGAACGCACTTAAAACTATAAGTCTTATCGAGTGCTCGATATACTCTATAGTAAAATTTAGAAATACTCATAATAGGTATGGTATAGTTAAATATTCCAGTTGCGTTTCTACGTTTACTACTGTAGTTAGTTGAGTTTTTGTTACGCTTGTAACAAAAACTCATGGTAGACCTACTGACAATTACTTTTCGATTTATCATAATAAACGACATATTATAATAAAATGGTAGGAAAGTCAATGTATGTCCGGGATAAACTCAAAAAGTACTGCATGGATTTACTTCAAATTTGGCACGAATATTATTAAGAAGTCGGGTCAACATAATATAGGCTACATATTATCGCTACGCTACGCTACGGGGAACGAGCAGTGAACGCACGCAGACGATGTCGCGGGCTGCAGCTAGTATCTAATAATGCTCATTTACTTGACTATTTTTTCGTCGACCGACGTATTAATATATTGCATAACTTTTTGCTGTGTGTACCAATTTTGATGATTGTTATTTGAATCGAAAGCTAATGCTTATTTTGTGGCCCCATTCAAATTTGTTTGAGATCTGATAACTTATATATATTTTGAGTAATCTTTGATAACGTGTTTTTTTATTTGACTACCTACATTGTATTACTTAATTATCGTCAGTTTTTTTTCGTGCTCGCACAAATAAAACTATAATTATTTTGGAGGTGACGTTATAATAAAATGGTTATTACAGTAATCACTTCACTAAATTTAAAAATAGTACAATAAATATAGTTCACAAAATAACCATAGTTACTAAAGTTGATAAAAAATGTAATATAGTGTTATGTATGTATGTATAACGTCTACCCAATAACGGGTTGCGTGGGCACTATTTTGAAACATCTTACTATTATTAGTAGAGGAGACGTGGAACATCGACCTTCACCGATCTGATAACTCGATGAGACAAATTTTTATCAAATAATAATAATATTAACAAATATGCCCATGATAACGTGCCTATCGAAAAGTGGTCATGGCTACTTTTAATTTAATTTTTTTTTTTTGAGAGCATAGATTCAAGAGAGAAAAAGTCTACATTTATTTGTATAAGTACTTACAAAACAAATAAATCTTGAAAAACTGAGGAAGGTTTCCATCTCCCAATTTTCACTCATTACTCGACAAAGTATGATTCTCGTGTTATCTTTACTGACTTTTGGCAATGGTACAACTAATCTAAAAAAATAAGAAAAAACATTTTTAATTAGTTGATTTTGTTTTAATAACACATCGACATAAAATTCCTAGGCATAGGCGTAAGGCGCATTGATCATCAGTCTATGTGTGTGACACACATATATGATAGTTTTTTTGCAATTTTGTTGGACATGCATAGTCCTCCCGAATTTTCCCAAATGTTCGGTTATTCGCAATCCTCGTCCAGCCTTCGCCAGCGATCTTATGTGGATTGTGGTGCAGCAAACCAGAGAGTATCTTCTGCATTTGTCAACAGGTCGTCTCCACTTCAGGACGCGTTTGTAGCGGCTATTGATCATGAGACACAAGTGACCCACATCCATTTCATTTTATTATTTTTATGGGCTATGTCGGTTACTTTCGTTCTCTAGCGATTAATCTCATTTCTGATCCTATATTAGGGAGTGACTGGTATAATAGTTGCGTCTGTTGCGCTGTCAGTTGCGGGTTCGATCCCCGCACATGACAAACATTTGTGTTGGCCATACAGATGTTTGCCATAAATGGGTGTTTTTACATATTTTATTGGGGTAAAACAGATCAGAAAACATCTTGCTCAAAATCTGGAACTATCGAACTGGGGAAGTACATAGATTTCACAGAAGATCTTAGCTAAAAATACTGCTCTCAAGAAGTGTTGTATTCTTGTGGTGAGTAAGGAGACCAGAGCCCCTTGAGGAGGTAGGGAGTAAGGTTGGCAACGCGTTTACGATGTTTTTGGTGTTTTAGGCTTCCATAAGTTACAGTAACTGCTTACCATTTGATGGACCGTACTCTCGTTTGCGACTCTAGTCATTTGAAAAAGAATAATTCATTAAAATTTTGTAACGAAAATGGAAACATTTATTTCGCCATAAGGTGATACACACGCTTAACGAAAGTAAAAAAAATAAAATAAAATATAATCTATATATATATAAAAATGAATCGCTGAATTTGTTGCTAAGCGCAAATCTCGAGATCAGCTGAACCGATTTCACTAATTCTTTTTTTATAATATTCCTTGAAATACGAGAATGGTTGTTACAGAGAGAAAAATTTAAAAACTTCCCTGAAAAAGTCTAAAAACAACACTTTTCTATATTCCCATACAAAAGATTCGTAAAACCTAGTACTTAAGTCAATTTGAACTTAAATACCATACCATAAAGTTTAGGTGTTAGAGGAGGGGTTCCGAGAAGGATAAGTATTAAAAAAAATAAAAATTAAAGAATCGACTGATAGGCGGTACGAAGTTCGCCGGGTCAGCTAGTTTACAATAAAATAAAATATCAAAACATACTTACACATTATCCAAAAATCTGTCCAGGTCTTTTAAAATATTTAGATCGGTTGGAAAAAAATCCGGTAGCGATGCCTTAATTGTCAGTGTTTTGTTGATTGTAGTTTTTGTTCGTTCAATCGATCCTCTTCCAAGAATTAAAAAACGTTCTAATATATTACGATCTGAAAAAAAAATTAAGAATGATATAAATGTTTCAATTTATCTCACTTGTGTTGAGCTCACAAACAATTGCTTTTATTGTTTACTAAGTTTACTAAGCTATTCCTAATGTATGCAACTTAATTTATGTGTTTAAGGTGTATCCGCTTTTTTAATTTTTGATATCGCAGGGGAACCCCTTTAGGTACCGATGATATCCAGGACGCCCAGGACTGCCTAGTCCTAGACCGTATGTCGGACTCAGCACTTGAGGGTGCTAATACCGTACTAAACCACTGCGGGAGCCTTCAGTCGCTTTAATTGGAGGGTCCTGGATCTGCAGTCAACAGGATCCCTCCAGCAACAGGCTGACCTCTGCAAAAATGCAGACTTCTCCTCCATGGGGACTGTCCGGCTCACCTCTGAACAGTCCCGACGACGACAGGTGTATCCGCTTATAAGGAAACAGATTTATTTATTTATATTTATAACGTTTTTATTTTAAGGTCAAACTTTATATCGGGGGGCACGGCAGTGCCCCCGCCAAGTCGAGCGCGAAGCAAACACTGCCGTACCACCTTTACTCGAACCATTTCGCCGCATTTTCAGGCCCCTATTTGAGAACCTCTGGATAAGACCAGAACGCTGAAATTTTCGTCATCCAGTAAGCTATAATCACATACTTAAAATCCAAAATTACAAGTCTGTAGGTCATTTAGTTCCGAAGTTAAGCGAAAGCAAAGTTTTGCATTTACGACACTCACTCACTCATGATCATCAAAATAGAACTAGTACTTCCCATAAACTCAGAGAGCTGAAATTTGGTACAGAGTTAGGGTTTAATGGCTACATAAAGGGAAAACTATAAAAACTAGGATAATCGAAGATCTGGAGTACCTGGTGACCATGATTAGAAAACACAAGAGCCGTGGCGCTGACTGTATTTTAAAACGCGCTTACGTTGGTTGCTACTGTACAAGAATCACAACCGGAAAAAAGGAAGAGAATTAAGAATGATTTGTATTGCAATTGTAAAAAAACAATTCCTAAAAAGAAAAAAAAATGTGTCAAATAAGAAATTCTAATAAAATAAATCAATATGCCTGAATATTATGTGTCAAATAAGAAATTCTAATAAAATAAATCAATATGCCTGAATATTCCTACGTTATATTATTATTATGCGTTTCTACAAAAAGCAGTGAAATCCCACCAAAAACATTCTGTAAAAAAACTAGCCAAGTCTCGATAGAGCTGCTTGTTTATCTCTAAAAAGTAATGAAATCTAGACAAAGTCGTGCCAAGTCTAAGGTTCCTTACTGCGATTTCATTATTATTATAGTTAATGTTGTGTGACTTGGCCGTTGAAGGGTACACAAGGGTACAAAACCAGGTGCTACATGACACCAAAAACCATGAAAACGTTGATTGAATAACCAGTCAATTGTAGGCTTGATAAAGCTGCGTTTTTCAATAATATAATTTAAATGTATAAAAAAATTATTTCCAGTACAGGCTGACTTCTAATCATTGATAGAAGTCCGTCTGTACGTCTATTTTATGTTAGATCGGTGGTCGATTTGACGCTCCAAAAATAAGAGAACAGAAGTCATCACTGTCAATGCTGAATGCATGTGTTGCTCAATCAACAACCGCCTAAAATGAGACACTTGCGTCCAATTACCAATAATAGTATGGGATATTATTCTTAGTTTTGTACCCTTCAACGGGCAAGTCACACAACATTAACTATAATAATAAAGAAATCGCAGTAAGGAACCTTAGACTTGGCACGACTTTGTCTAGATTTCATTACTTTTTAGAGATAAACAAGCAGCTCTATCGAGACTTGGCTAGTTTTTTTACAGAATGTTTTTGGTGGGATACAAACTTTACCGTGTATCATTGACGGGGACATTTGAAATACAGTTTAAAATCAAAAACTAAATAATATACACAACTGAAGGATGCGACCGTCACGTGTCGAATGCGTCCAAGTTTACGATTGTGACTACGCATGCAATGGGTAAGAAATTGATAAATGTAAATAAAAATAATATAAATAGATTTTATATATTGCATTTAGACTTAGGAATCTAAAATTAGGGGTGGGAATCTAACCTACAACTTTCGGAACAGAAAGCACTGGTTACTACATACAGCAGCAACGGGCTGGCAACATAACTTACTTAAATATGGTAAAGCTTCAACCAAATGATCTTGTTTCTTACACCATTCTTCAATGGCGTTTATGTTGTCATTTATTTTCTTAGCGTCCAGATCATATGACTTTCGAACTAAAAAAATGTCTTCTTGAGTCACTCGCAACAGAGGGTGATCAGATGAGAAGTCCATTTTCTGCAAAATCAAAAATCAGTATTTTTTATATACGGATTCTAATTTTGCTTTAGATGTTGAATCGAAAAAATCTAATAATGGTAAATTTACTTCTATAAGAGATAAAGTATTTAATATAATTATAAACTGTTCTATTTTATTGTTTGTTAGATGCTTGAATAAGTTACTAGTAATCTATATTACTCGTATGTTAAGATGCAAGACGAAGTTTGGCCAAAGTTTTATATTGTATTAAAACTATACGTATACGTGAAATTGTTATAAAATTTAAGTGGTAGTATTAAGTGATCAATTTTAATATGTCCAAGACTGTAAATTAAAAAGTTAACAATTGTGTTTGCTCGCAAACGAAAAAAAAAACCGACTTCAATTTCATCGACAAGTAATACAACGTAACAAGACGAAAAAATAGTCAAGTAAATACGCGTTATCAATGAAAGTATTCCTTTGATCACAAATAAATTTAAATGGGACCACAAGACAAGCATCAGCTTTTAATTAATTTAAGAATATTTAAAATCGGTATACGCAGTGAAAAGTTATGCGGTTTAATACAACGTAGGTCGACGAAAGAATAGTCAAGTAAATACGCATTATTGGATATAACTCTAAATAAAAGTAGTTGTCAGATCTCAATATAATTTAATTATGCGACCACGTGACATGCGACACCTTTCAATTAAAACAAAATTCATCGAAATCGGTCCACCCAGTCATCATAGGCCTTTACGTCTATTACAGACGATTCAAACAGTGCCTGAAGAGCATTTTCTCTGATGGCTGTACAAGCCGATACGGGAGCGGCAGACTCTACCACACACTGAACAGGGAAAAGATGCGCTAATGTCATAATTGTCGCTGTTTTGATGTTTTTTGATTCTCCTGTTCGATAAGAGTCCAAACCAGGCTTCATCATGGTGTTTTTGACCATCCTTCACGCTCTTACGCCATTGGTCTCTGTTCTCGGCTAGTTTTTCCCAGTTGTTGTGGTTTATGTTAAAAGCCACCATATCGCGCCACCAATCTTATATAACATACATAAAAAATACAATCGAATTTAGAACCTCCTCCTTTTTTGGAAGTCGGTTAAAAGTTTCTAGTTTGTTCAATTGTCTTTTGCTTGTCTATTATCGTTTAATTATCGTGTGATCTTGTAGTTCTCCTATAATAATAAAAGTTTATATCATATAAGAAATCTTAGTTTAAATTAATTAAAACCTACATCCAATTATTTGTATGATTTTTTTTTGTGTCATTCTAGAACAGAGATTCCCATGATACTATTATTGCAACTTTTCACAACAAAATACGAAAAGACTATTTCCCTTACCTATTATTATACATCACAGTAGAACATGACTACAATATTACATATCACAGTTACAAAGGGTAGTCAAAATAAAATCAAAAATAACTTTTTGAAACAGGCTTCAAAAGCACCTTCAATATTTTTTTTAAAGTGAAGCAACCACCGATCCGTAATGTAGATTCTGCAGAGAAGAATCAGTAAAAAACTCCGCAGTTACTCTTTTGAAAATAACGACTTAAAGTCTTGGCCAAGTAGTACGTAAACGTGGTCTCAACTCATTAATATTTTATGATATTTATAAATATATATTTAAAATAAAAATTAAATTAATTTAACAACAAATTAATTAATTAAATTATTAAAGAAATATACTATATATTATAATATATCCCACCAATTCAGCCTATCACAGTCCACTGTTAGACATAGGCCTCCACAAGTTCGCGCCCGACATTATGACGCGAACTCATGTGTTTTGCCCATATTCACCACGCTGGGCAGGCGGGTTGGTGACCGCAGGGCTGGCTTATATATAATGGCCAATATATATAAAAATGAATCGCTGAATGTGTTGCTAAGCGCAAATCTCGAGAGCAGCTGAACCGATTTCGCTAATTCTTTTTTATAATATTCCTTGAAGTACGAGGATGGTTCTTACGGGGAGAAAATTTTTAAAAATTCCCTAAAAAGGCTGAAAATAACACTTTTCTATATTCTCATATAAAAGTTTCGTAATAATACTTAGTCAATTTGAACTTTCGAGGGGTTTCGGTAAGGATAAGTATTAAAAAAAATTAAAAATTAAAGAATCGACTGTTAGGCGGTATGAAGTTCGCCGGGTCAGCTAGTATAGTATAAAACTGCCAAAGAGTTGTTATGACAATGTTGGACATGTCACAAACTAAAACTATTAAAAAAACTCTAATTAAATCTACAAAGTCGTTTTTATCACTATTTTAAACATTACTTACAATAATAAAATATCGAATAGGTACTTATACTAGAATAAATTCATAACAATTTAACACACCTTTATGAGCAGCGCTGTAGATCTTATCCCTCTTCTGATAATACAATATTATGAAATCAAAGATTTTGAAGTGACTAACTTCATACGTTTTTCAATAAATAATTACAATTACCTACTGCGTAGAGTTGTGAATACTTCCTGCTGCTTGCTTTTAACGAAATATACAACAATACTCCCCGCCCCACTCGATTCTGATTGGTTGTCGCCAGTAAACAGGAAAACGAGACTTTTGTTAGGCTTTGGATTACATATTTAATATATAAGTATTCATATTATTAAAATTATCTTAAAATAGATGAAGTGAATATGTTAATTTGCACGACAGTTTTGCGCTGCTTGAAATTCGGGAGTTTAGCGCACAAAATTCGATAATCGCAGTAGGTATACAAAGAAGTACTAAATTATTGCAATCTATACTAATATATAAAGCTGAAGAGTTTGTTTGTTTGTTTGTTTGTTTGTTTGTTTGAACGCGCTAATCTCAGGATTTACTGGTCCGATTTGAAAAATTATTTCAGTGTTAGATAGCCCATTTATCGAGGAAGGCTATAGGCTATGTATCATCACCCTAAGACCAATAGGAGCTATATATCATCACGCTAAGCGGATGTACCAATAGGAGCGGAGTCCACGCCGACGAAGTCGCGCGCAGAAGCTAGTTTAATATATAAGTATTCGTATTATTAAAATTATATCTGAAAATAGATGAGGTAAATATGTTTTTTTTTCACGACAGTTTTGCGCTGCTTGAAATTTTGTAGTTTAGCGCACAAAATTCGATAATCGCGGTATACAAAGAAATCATAAATTATTGCAATATAATATAGGTCCTACTTTAGTACCTTTTTGTAAATGGAATCCATTTCTACGCGAGCGAAGCCGCGGGCAACAACAACTTATCTTATAAAACTAAAATATTTAGCTATATTTTAAGTTTGTTAGTTAAAAACACATCAACGTAATTTATAAACATATATGTATATTAAAGATTATTTGTCTAATTTAATGTCAATCTTGATAATAGACTAAGATCCCATGGTAAATTGTTGTAGGTATCGTTTTAACCCTGGGAACCAGCTTCTTATGTTTATTTATGATTAGGAGAATATATATCGACCAGGGTGCCTATCAACATGTAGCCACTAGTATTTTTAATTACATTTTTGTTAATTGATTTTTGTTAAAAGAATACGGACATAACAAACATTTATGATTTATATATCAAATTAAAGCTAATTTTTTTCTATCTATTATTATATATGGCTGCCTAGTTAAATCTGTCCACAAATAAGCGTTTCTGGCTGTTGAAAATGGATTTACCATTTAAACACCTATTAATTTGCGTACGTTACTTCGCCGTAAGCAGAGATGGCGTTATTTTGTTTCGAACCGTCCTATAATTATTGTAAACATTGTGAGCTACATACATTATCCGCTGGATGGCATTGTTTTATAAATAATTTCGATGATGTTGTTGTCTTGTGGTCCCATTTATATTTGATCGAGATCTGATAAAATTATTGTAACTGAAGAAGGTTTTTTTTTTATTGGGGAGCATTTTTATTCTAACATAAAAACCACGCTGTTTTGGAGTTCGTAATATACAGCGTTTTAAATTTATATTGTTATTTTATTTGTCCATCTAAAAATTATCAAACTAATAAAAATTAATAAATCTACATAATTATATTTTTACGCTAAGGTTTAAGATGTTTGCCTCCCTTTTTAGAAAAAGCCTTACTAATGCTTTTTAACCGACGACGTCCAAAAAAGGAGCAGGTTCTCAATTCGGTAATTATTTTTTTTTATGTATGTTAGCTCAGAACTTTTGACTGCGTGGACCGATTTCGATAATTTTTTCTTTAATCGAAAGGTGAAGTATGTCATGTGGTCCCATTTAAATTTATTTGAGATCTAACAAGTACTTTTCGAGTTATCTAATAATGCGTTTTTACTTGACTATTTTTTCGTCGACCTACGTTGTACATAAATTTTTACTGACTGTACCGATTTTGATGATTTTTAATTTAATAAAAAGCTGATGTTTACCATGTTTTCACATTTAAATTTCATCGAGATTTGATTACAACTTTTTGAGTAATCTTTGATAACGCGTATTTACTTGACTATTTTTTCGTCTACCTATGCGACGTTGTATGTTATAATGAAGTCGGTTTTTTTCGTTTGTGAGCAAACACAATTGTGTTTAAAAATTTTTTAATTTTATAAAGTGATAATTATTGTACCTACTTATTTAGTGCGAATTATTCGCACAGGTATTGCTATTGTTATAAAATACATGAATATATTAATTATTAAAATTATATAAATGACCATTAATTTTGAAACAACGTCAACATGATTGACGGTCGGTAATTTTTTTACTTATTTAGTGCAAATTGTTCGCACGGGTATTGCTAGTATATATTTAATAGATATAGATATCTTTTTTAGATATATTTTATTAATGGCAAATTTCAAAATTACAACAATAAATTAATATTGATGAAAAATAAAACCAAGATTATTTATGTAAAAGAAATTTATTATGCAGTAGATACTAGCTGTCCCCGCGGTTTCAACCGCGTTGATTTGAGAAAAAAATAGCCTTCTTCCTAAAGCATAACCTTTCTCTATATAGGCTATCGACCTCAGAGGAATTTTTTCAATTCAAATCAGTAGTTCTTGAGATTAGCGCGTTTAAATAAACAAACAAAACAACTTTCAGGTTTATAATATTAGTACAAATTAAAAATTATATAAAACATATCTTCTCTTCAATCATTAATTATTTAATCTTCTTTTACATATTAATTAAACATTTAAGCAAATTAACAAAATTAAAAATGTATTTTATATTTCCGTGACTCTTATTTAAGAATCTGAATCATCGGAGCTTTCAGTTACACTATCATCGGAGCTACTCGTATCACTTTCAGTGCTACTAATCACAATCGTCGTCATTATTGGAAGATTTGGAATTACATAGCACATTCATAACTTGCGCTGGAGTTGAGTCTCCCAGGAACCATGTTGGTTTTAGAAAACCATCTAATAGCAGCCAGCCATTTTTTTCTGCGCTGAACCTGATACAATCAGGCTCAGTGGCATTTAACCACATTGAGTTGACAAAGATCGTCCGCAACAATTTTTGCTTTAAAGATTTCCAGCACGGTGGAATGTGCGTTGAGTCCAAACCTTTAATTTTTTTCATAAATTTTTCAGTGTTTTGTTTTGAAGCGTACATTTTGTTAAATAACAAAAATCTTGCGGCATTTATACTTTGACACTTTGGGAGTCCATACATAAGGCATGTAAACTTTTGGACTGTATCAGTTTTGGTTTTATTAGAGATGTCAATGGGATTCGTCAAAGACGCAAAGACTTGTTGAATTTCAGGGTGCTTTATAAATATATTCAAGGGCCGAACTTTCCCTTTGTTGAAAAATGCAGCCGTGTAGTCGCAACCCGTGTAGGCGTGAAAAGAGGGAAGAGCAAGACATAATGTCGCGCCTAATTTTAGCGATAAATCCGTACAGTTTATGTAAATTCCATCCTTATTGTTATTTTTCTTTGAGGAACTGTTTGCCAACCAAATTTTTAAATTAGGAAATTTCTGCATATTACCTAATAAAATTATTAAAACGTCAGTGTCCGCTGTTGTTACCACAATTTTTGAATTTTCAGGTACTCTACTTATGTGGAAAACAATTCTCGTATCAGCTTCTTCATGTTTACATGCTAATTTTGTTTCTTCAGTTTTCACTACGAAATTTCTAGCAGAACAATATGAAAAACATTACTCTCCAACAGTCATGTAAATTTTTTTATTTCCTAATATTGTAGCAAAAGAATCATCACCCCAATGGTTAGCTAAGAATTTTACCAGGGCTTCTTTGAAACGAAAATTCTTCAAGCTTTTAAAAAAATCATTGGGTCTTGTTTGCAAAGGGCCATTAATTGTGTATGGAATATCAATTTCTTCTCGATTTTGTCTTTCGCAATATTTAATAGAAGCCGATAAATATCTGTCGAATATGATTTGTATTTCTGGAGCATTTTTTGAACAAAGTTTTATCAATATCGATTCTGCTATTTTGCCAAATGTTTGTGGCAAAGTAGATCCAATTTGATACAAATAATAAAAACCATCAATGATTTCTATGTCGACTTGTCCGGGATTGGCTGGTGCAATCTTTGCGGTCAATTGTTTACCTAAAATTGACTTATTCGTCTTCATCATGTGGCCTGAACGGTGGAAAAGTGCAGGAGGTACAGGTGCAAGAGGGAATGACAGACAGTACTCAATGTCAATTTTTTGTTTTATTGCAATTGCTAACAGACGTCCAAAAATATCTCGTTCCATTTTAATTAATGTTTTTTTGTCTCCAGTGGTACTTTTTTTAACACAGTCTGAAGCAAAATTATGTATTTTATTACGAGTTATTCGTCTCACAAATCTTGACGAATCTTCAAAGCATTCCGAAAAATTTTTTAACTTTTGTTCTTCACCTAAAGACTTAACGTTGAGTAAATAATTGGTAACATTTAAGGATGCCGCTTTACCAGTTGACAAATTGAACAAACTATCTTTGTCTACATTTTCTGAAAAAGGATTCATTGTTTTCTTGATCGTTTCAACAATACTGTTTAGAGTCTTAGAGTCTTTCTCGATTCGATTCTTCTGTAATATATAAGAAGTATCATCTGCTTTAGATAATCCAATTTCTGCTTTTACAAACGACATAATTTTAGTTCTGACACTATGACTAAGAGCCCACCTTTCTCGTGCAGCGATCGAATTTGTAAAATGGCTAACACCAGTCAAGGTATTACCGGCATCAGCATTAATCGTCTGCTCCAAAGTCAAGTCTACAGGTGATCTGCCTAAGCGTGATTTTGTGCGTCTAATACCAAATGCACCCTCACGAAATTCCTGAAGTAGATTTGAATTATCAACCTTCAGCTTGATTAAGTTGTTTAAATACATAGCAGCCCATTTGGCATAATTTGGATGATTTAATGCAAAAAAGTAACTACATATTTCAAAGATAGAATCCAAGTACAGCTCAAAATTACTGCAACGAATACTTCTAGAAAATCGAAGAAATATGTTGATAAGTTCAGTATACTGCAAGTAATATTGGGCTGTCTTTCCATGGCCGCCCTGAAGTGTAATTTTACGGAACTGTTTGTAATCCTCCAGTATTTTATGCAGTGAATCAGGTAAAACAATGCTCTCATTGATCCCTCATGAAGTATTCATTACCGCGTTTAAATCTTCGTTTAATGTGTCAACATCATGCGTGTCAATTCCTGACAGATATTTTTCGAAATGAAGGATCTGCAGAGCACCAGAAGCCAAGGGATGTAGCCTCTTACACCGATTAAAATGTTTACTGTCCAAGAAGCTGTTCATTGAACCTCCTGCTAATGCTTCAGCTTCAACTAAAATCTCTACTAATCCACTGGAGTCAACATACTTTCCAATTGCTTTAAAGAAAGCCATTTGGGTATGGAATGCGCCTAAATTAATAAATATATCGTCAAATTCTGGCTTTTTAGTATGTTGAATCTGCATAGCTAATTTGGCTATTGCTAAATCGTAAGTAGCTATGATCTGCTGTTGATTACAATTCTTAGCAACTTCCTTTGCGATGTTAAGAGTTTCCTGAACAACAGCTAGCGACGTAGGAGATTCATTTATTGGTGATAAGTACTCGACTGTCTGAATTTTACTCCCATCAATGCCAATTTTGCAGTTATAACCTAACCACATGGGTACCGAAACAATTTGAGATAAAGACATACTCCAAACCAAATCCTTATCAATTGCAATCAATTTTTCTGAGTGACATGCATCGATTGTTTCAATAATTGTCTGAAAAGGAATAAACGCCATACTTGTAAAAGGTGTCTTGACGAAGGGACGAATTTCTTTTGGAGGTGCTTCAAAACGCCGTCTCTTACGAGCTCTTGCAAGAGGCTCCGTGAGACTTTCATGGACATACGCGCGAACGCATTCTGAATCAGAAGTATTCGAACTGTCCATATTATTAGGGTCATCATTTTCTCTGCGAAACTGATAAATGATACCAACTGTATCATGCAGAGTATCTTTCCCAGTACCTGTATCGACGTAACGGTCAAAATTATCGAAAGCTACGTGCGTACTTAGTCCATCAACTCTGCTTAGACCGGCTGGTATCACATTGTTTTCTTTTTGAGTACTATACGTCATCTCAGTTTCAATTTCTTCAGCTAAATTATAGCCTATTGTATGTCCATATCTATTCAATATCGTTAGAACTTTTCGTGAACTTGTCATAGATTTAATTGATAAACCGAGCATAAGATGTTTTGACGGTTTGACTTTACCTTTGGTTACAATGTAAATCAGATCACTACACACAGACTTTATTTTGACTAAGTCGTTATCTGAATTTTTACGTCGAGTATCTGGTCCTTGAACTAAGTCACACACGAAATTGAATAACTGTTCTGGAATATTACACTCTCCATGAATGACATCCTCTGGAGTCAGATAATCTGGCAGCTTCTTACTTTCCATTGAAGTTATACAGTTTCGCAATTCGTAAGCGACATCTCTGCATCGATTATTCTCACTAAATTGTAATTTAGCTATTTCACCAGCTAATCGTGACGTGTCCATGTCATACTGATAGACAATTTTCTTTTTTGTAGTTCCCATGGATGACTCTATAGTAACTCGATCACAAAAAGCTTTAATAATTTTATTTTCTAAATTTTCAGCACGATAATTCAGTAGATCTTCAGCGCGTACTTGACCTTCAGCAAATTCCAAGAGCAATGATTTATATTGAGAAAACAAATCAGTCAAATACATGATGCGATTTTTCTCAATAATTTCCGCTTTTATAATTCCCGAAATCGCACTGAAAGCTAGCTGATGAAATTGACGGTTTTTATGCCAATATCTTACCTCTGGACGTTTTTCACATTGCCGTTTCAGTGAATTTTGGTATGTTGAAAAACAAGTTGAATGATAAGCAACAGATTGAGGGCTTTCCAGTTTTGCTAATAGCTTTGAGTCATTTGATTTTGCGGCCATTGATTTTATTGTTTCAACTCTTGCTCCAGATTGCGACGTTACAAAAACTCTTTTTTTACCAACTTTTTTCTCAACGTGATCACAAAAAAGGCAGGCTGACTTTTTGTCTTTGGTTGTTGATGAAATAGCTTGCTGGGATATTGTAGCAGAAGGTGACAAATCTTGAGAAGACTGAGTATGATGATCCTCCTGCGTAGATGTACTAGGCTGCTCGTTTGAAGCAGTCATACTGAACTGGTCGTCTACTGAAAGTGTACTTCTAATTGGTTGATCGTTCAATGTAGCTCTTGATTCTTCCTGCAAAATAAAGACAATTTAAATCAAAAGCTTAGCTCTAGAAATTTTCTTTTGATACCGCTTAATATTATTACTGCTGTATGTTCTTACTAGATCACAGCTTACAGCGGGAATACTTTGTTCATGGAGATCTGAAGAGAGCCTGGGAATCTGTAAATTATAAACAATACGGTGTTACAGTTTAATCTTCATATAAATATATTTTATATCTTCTATTACTAATATATAAAGCTGAAGAGTTTGTTTGTTTGTTTGTTTGAACGCAGTAATCTCTGGAACTACTGGGCCGATTTGAAAAATTCTTTCAGTGTTAGATAGCCTATTTATCGAGGAACGCTATAGCCTATGCGTCATCTCGCTAAGAGCAATAGGAGCGGAGTCCATGCCGATGAAGTCGCGCGCAGAAGCTAGTAAATAATAAATATCTTCGTTTTTTTCATTGATTTTTCAAATATATACAATTATCTATTTTTTTTTAAGATTTAACGCATAGTCAACAGAGTAAGTCGGTAATAGTAGGTATTTATTTCTCGAGATTAAATTGCTGAATGATTTTATTTTTTGTTTAAAATAAGGTGTTTAAAAACAACATTTATAATTTTATTTTTTGTTCTTTATCACTTCAGCCTATCGCAGTCCATTGCTGGACATAGGCCTCCACAAGTTCACGTCAAAAATGGTGTGAACTCATTTGTGTTACCCATAGTCACCACGCTGGGCAGGCGGGTTGGTGACCGCAGGGCTGGCTTTGTCGCACCGAAGACGCTGCTGCCCGTCTTCGGCCTGTGTATTTCAAAGCCAGCAGTTGGATGGTTATCCCGTTTTAAATATTAATATTTAAAAAATAAATTTCAATCTATATTTTAAAAAAAGTTAACTAATTGTATATATTTAAAAAAAAGGAATTCATTAATTTATTAACTAAAGGACAATGCCCATTTGTGCCGCGGTAAGTGCTTTGACGTGTTCAGACCATTCATATATTTTAGTATCCTCTATTAATTGAAACTAGATTTTTAATAATAGTCTATAATTGTGTTTGCTCGCAAATGAAAAAGAACAGACTTCAATTACATCGACAAGTAATACAACGTCGCTTAGTTAGACGAAAAAATAGTCAAGTAAATACGCGTTATCAAAGATTACTCAAAAAGTTGTAATCAAATCTCGATGAAATTTAAATGTGAAAACATGGTAAACATCAGCTTTTTATTAAATTAAAAATCATCAAAATCGGTACAGTCAGTCAAAAGTTATGTACAACGTAGGTCGACGAAAAAATAGTCAAGTAAAAACGCATTATTAGATAACTCGAAAAGTACTTATTAGATCTCAAATAAATTTAAATGGGACCACATGACATACTTCACCTTTCGATTAAAGAAAAAATTATCGAAATCGGTTCACGCAGTCAAAAGTTCTGAGCTGACATACATAAAAAAATACAACCGAATTGAGAACCTCCTCCTTCTTTGGAAGTCGGTTAAAAAGTGATCAAAGCCGTGGTTTACAAATCAATTTAAAAAAAGCGTTTATTTGTATAACTTGGTATTTATATTGAATCTGTTTTGACATCTCAAACCCGAAATAAAAATAAAATATTTTTTATATTAAAGTATAAACTGCGGCTTTGATCACTTTTAGAATATTATTAAAAATCTAGTTTCAATTAATAAAGGATACTTTAAATATATGAATTATCTGAACACGTCAAAGCACGTACCGGGGCATAGGTAGTTTTATAGAAAAATGGGCATTGTCCTTTGTTAAATTGTTAATTTTTTTGAAAAATGCAGTAATTGTTTTTTTTTATAAAACTCAGTAATTAAAAAAATAAAAACATAATTTTTAACAAAAAAACCTCAATGTTAGCACTGTATCGTTTATATTGTAACTATAACCTATTATAAATTCAATTTAAATTTTACTTACGGTTTGTGTCTTGCAAAATTCTTCGAATTCTCCTTTATCTTTTTGCTTTAGAATTGTAATTTTTTTTAGACACTTTTTATGATATCCAAAAACATTAGTAGATTCTTTTGTTAATATAGTGTCATGATGTTTATATTTGTTCTTACGACGAAACAATAACATTAGCGAGCACTTTTTTAATGGTTCAAAAGTCGAGTACATTGCTTTTTTCGTTGCACAGAAAACACGACTTCCGCCGAGTTGCACGAAACAAAATTAGTATTTAAGTAGGGATTAAACTAATTTAATCACAAGAATTGTATGAAATTCTTATGATTAAATTAGTTTAATCACTACTTAAATTTTAATTTCTTTTCGTGCAACTCGGCGTTCATCTTTAACAATTTAAATTTACGTTAATTACTTAAATATTTTTTAGATGCACAAATAAACATCAATTTAAACATAAAACGCTGTGTCGCAACTATTTAGTTGAGAACACTAGCATTCGACACATACGCAACGGCTTACAATAATGGTGTTTGGTCGCAAACGAAAAAAACCGTCTTCAGTTACAAAAGTAATTATCAGATCTCAATCAAATTTAAATTAGACCACAAGACAAACATCAGCTTTCGATTAAAACATCATCAAAATTGCATGAGCTTTCGATTAAAACATCATCGAAATTATTTATAAAACAATGCCATCTAGCGGATAATGTATGTAGCTCACAATGTTTACAATATAGGACGGTTCGAAACAAAAATAACGCCATCTCTGCTTACGGCGAAGTAACGTACGCAAATTAATAGGTGTTTAAATGGTAAATCCATTTTCAACAGCCAGAAGCGCTTATTTGTGGACAGATTTAACTATGCAGCCATATATAATAATAAATAGAAAAAAATTAGCTTTAATTTGATATATAAATCATAAATGTTTGTTATAGCTCGGGAGGCAGCGCTATAGTTGAGCAAGTCATTTTATACCGGCTGAAAATCATAAAAATAATAGTTTTTCCCTAACACATAACAGCTGTGAACGTCAGCTGCTCTGATAGCGGTGGAGCTAAAGGAGACAGTATGAGAAAGTAATTGGAAAAAAATCTGCTCCAATGAATTTTATACCGAGCGAAAATGTGTTATATTATTGTTTCAATCACATACTTAAAAAAAATAGTCGTCAGCTGTATTGATGAAGGTGGGTTATATGTCAGTCACGTGCATGAACATCATTGAAAATTTGACAAAAAAAGTAATTTTATACCTTATGAAATTTGTAGATCTAAATTTTTATACTTTTAAAATAATAAAGAAAACCGTCAGCCGTATTTTTGATGGGGGAAAGACCGTCAGTCAGCGTGATAAACATTTTGCGCGCTCAATGCATTTGAGCGTTGCATAGTATCTTTGGAAAATAAACTGATGATCTTTAGACCCACAAACATTTTTTTTAATTCAAATTATCTTATACTTCGAATTCAATAAGTATAACATCAATTTAGTATAAAAAACACCACATTTTATTTATTCATTTTGTTTCGGTTTCAAATTATATGTATATACAGAAATATATATGTCGGTACCTGTGATATTGTCGACATTCAACTACCCTCATTTTATTATTCGAGTCATTCAGTCGTGTATAAAAGACCGATGCAACCGCAGCTAAGTCAGTCTTGGCTCTGGCTTGGTACGGTACACTCGTTGTATCCTGCTAGTAGCTTAACCTCGACTCTTCTAATAGTTAGTTTGTGTACACGAATTAATTGTTACTGATTGGGCAACTCGACCGGTGGTGGTGAGTGCCAATGCGCATTGTTAGGCAGCGCTGCCGTAAACCAACACTCGGGTCACAAGTCCCGGGCACTGCGTCGAGTTGTCTCTCTGCCACGCGATAGACGGTACCCGCTCGGTGAGTCCATTTAATACTTAGTAGTTACGTCATCCTCTTCCTCACTTCTGATTCCTACATATATTTCACGATCACGATCACGATTCAGCCTGTAATATCCCACTGTTGGGCATAGGCCTCTTCCCCATGTAGGAGAAGGATTGGAGCTTAATCCACCACGCTGCTCCAATGCGGGTTGGCGGATATATTACCAACTATGAGTAACGATCGCTATCAGGTGTACATGATAACAACCGGGACCGACGGCTTTACGTGCTCTCCGTGGCACGGTGTTGAGACCCACAAGGACTGCACAAACACCCAGACCACGGTAAACATCTGTATGGCCAATACAAATGTTGTCGTGTGCGGGGATTGAAAACGCAACCGCCCGCGCAACAGCCAATCGCAATCCAGTGCTGTGACCACTGCGCCAACGCGGCGTCACAATATATATTTATTAGAAACAAAATACTAATTATTTAAAAAAAAATTTGTTAATGAACATAAATAAAAAAAAAGCTCAGTTTTGTATTGATACATAAATTATTATTTTACTTCTTTATATACATCTTCTTCTGTGTCTGTGTGATATCTATCACTTTCCTTACAACTATCATCGGAGCTGTCGACACTGAGATCTTCAATGTACTGTAGAAACCATAGATGGTGATGGTGGAACTTGATCACCGTCGAACCATTTCAAAGTGTATTTATTATTTTCTTCCTTCCATCCGTAGTATAACGGTGATAATACTGATGAAACTGACTGATGAGCATGACTCGAAAGATGCGCTATACGGGATGTACGTAATACATGCTGATTGCTGGTATAATTCAGATTGACGTGCAGGGAATATTGCACAGTCATGTGTACTTTTAAGTGTGAATTTGTCTTTTGGACTTCATTTTATATGTTCTGATGAATGTCTCTACTCGTGCTTTATTCACTTTATCTATTGCTTTCAGACCATACATTCTGCATACAAATTCTTCGATCTTTTTTAGAAGTTGATGTATATTATAATCGTTTATATTTGCTATATCTGTAAATGTTCTTATTAACGATTCTGAATGTCTTAAAATTTCGAACGGTTTTTTCCTCTCCTACAAAAAGCGGGATTAAAGTCGTATCCTGTGAATGCATGAGATCCTGGCAACGATGCGCACAAGCTAGGTCCTAATACTTCGTACAGTTGAGTAACATCGATATAACGTTGTGCATTTCCAGTTCCGAATAATAAATAAATTTTAAGATTGCTCTGAATATGACTCATATTCTCCAATAGAATCATTAAAATATCTGTATCAGAACATCTTACTACTACGTTTGTTCTTTGCTTCTTCATTTATTTATTTATTTATTTATTATTTATTTATTTATTTTTTCAGTCATAGCTTACTACTATCATTACATTTCATGCGTTGTATAATTTAAATTGTGCTCTACGCTTCTTTCTATTTTTTCATTATTTTATAATTCTACCAGAAGGCTAGAAAAATAGCTTTTAGGCAAGGTATGTTAGAGTAGTAAGACCTTTACTGCTTGAAATTCCTTGATGCTACAGTACATCTTAACAAATCATTCAGCGTAAAAAATCGAATGTTTAATTTCGTTACTATACGCGGATACAAGCCAGGAGCGTGAAAGTAGGACGAAACTGCCACTTTCGTCGTCGCGTTTCTTCCGCCTTTATTTTATTTAAAATCATTTAAGAATATCATTATTTTTTCTTACCTAACAGTTCAGAATTTACAGGCCATGTATCGAAACGTATAAAATACTTTGACGTACTGCATCGAAAGTGACACTTCCGATAATTTACTAATATACAATGTACAACGTAAAATATAGAAAGAGTCACATTCGATAGACTTTGATGAAATTGTTCCCAAGTAAATAATCGAAACTGCCTGTTTCGATTGTTTACACTAATTGATTAACGTAGTAAAGTATTGAAACTAACATTTCTCAAAAGCTATGAAGAATTTTGGATAAAAGGACATATATTGGACAAAGGACATTTACTTGTCAATAAAAGTTTAGCATAATTATATCTGAAGTTATTTGCAGATAGTCCAATAAATGACAATTTTGTACACAAAAGTAACTTCAAAGTGCTCTCCTGTAAAATGCCTTTTTTCAATTTCGATATTATACGTAGGGACAGTCGAAACATGCATAGAAATAATACATATATAACTACAAATATTACACCCAGACTCAGGGTGGAATCGAACGAAGGCATTCTTTTTCAAATGTGTCAATCCATTGGCTTTCATTTAAATTTTTAGTTGTAAATTTATCAATCACAAACCTCACTGTTATATTTTTCGAATTCTGTTTAGTTTCTTGTGTATTTTTTACTAGCCTACCCGTGCCCACTTCGTTGGGCGTTAATTATTATTTTTGTGATGCAAAAATATAGATTAAAGTTTTCATCCCGCTCGCATTTCTCCGATTTGATTTACATATTATACTATTGTTTTTTACTTAATTTTTTGCTTGAAAGCAGTATTTTTTGTTCCATAACAATAAAATATAGCCTATGTCACTTTTGAATAGTGTAGCTTTCTGTTAGTGAAAGAATTTTCATGATCGGGTCAGTAGGTATTTGCGAAGATTACCCCCTAAAACAAACAAAGTTAGAAACTTCACCTCTTTATAACATTAGTATATAGACTAGATTTTCAAACATTTTTTCTAGTACACCTGTTTCTCTATTTTGCGCAGTCACAGTTCGTTTTTGATCCACTTCTTCTAAGTATTGGTCTGATTGATTATTTACTCACCAACAGGAACACAACACTGCTTGAAAGCAGTATTATTTAGCTATGGTCTTCTGTAAGGTCGAGGTACTACCTCAGTCGGGTTGTTCCATACTTTGAGCAGGAAATTTCCTGCTGAGCCCTACCTCGGTTAAAGCAGCTATCCAAATAAAGTAAAAATAGAATAAAGACGTTTTTTTCTCAACCTCAGTCCTGGAAACTGCACTCGTTGAACATGTTGGTAAAAGCTGTAACTATATTTGACATTTTCGGGAGTTTTTGTGTCAGTGTTGTGTGTTTTAACACCTTTTCGAACCCCTGCCCCTCCTTGGTGATATTTGGTGGGGTTGCAAACGAACCCCCTACCCAGAAGTCACAGCGGCACGGAATCTTGGCCAAACTCATAACATGCGATAATTTTTTTTAAGTGTGTCTAACTTTGTTTTTATTGTTTAAGTGGGTAGAAATAATGTTTACGTTAATCTTAAGAGGGTAATTGACTAAGTTCAAGCGCATTTTGGTTTGTATTCTGAAGTTTAGTTGAATCCATAGAGAATAGTAATATAACTGAAAGTTGAATCGTGTCATTTATCCGACGAACTCTACGTTTTGAATTGTGTCCTGGAATTCGCAAGTGTTAAGTTCTCGAAGTTCTTTGGTTTTATTGTGATAAATAAACATCTAAAGGCGCCTAAAGATCCATAAAAATGCCTTTGTCACCAAGTCAGATAGTACAAGCAGTGACATTAGTCGAACAAGGGATGACCCATCGTGAAGTGGCTACTATCCTTAACGTACCGCGTTCTTCGATGAAATATGCACTAAAACGGTACCAGAAGACTGGCCTCTGCACACGCAGACCAGGTAGTGGCGGTGTACGTTGCACGTCAGCTCGTGACGACCGCTTTATCTTGTTAGAGATTTTAAGAAATCACTTCCTTGCTGCTGTCGAGATCCAGAAGCAGCTTCAAATCTTCAGGAATGTAAATGTTATTGAGCGTACGGTGAAAAGACGTATGGAGGAAGTGCATTTAAGAGCAAGAATACCAGCCCGTGGCCCACAGCTTCTCCCACAGCTTAGAGCAGCTCGACTTCAATTTGCCCGCGAACATGCTAACTGGTCTCATGAACAATGGGCAAGGGTTTTGTTTACGGAAGAGTGCAGGATCACTTTAAATGCACTTGATGATTGAAAACGTGTGTGGAGAAGCTAAGGTGAACGATATCTGGCGATCACTACCACTCCAGCAGTGAGTTTTGGTGGAGGCTCTATAATGGTATGGGGTGGCGTTAGTTCTGATGCACGTACAGAATTAGTCATCGTCAATAACGCTCTAACTGCAACACGATACGTCGAGGATATCCTTCAAGAACATGTTGTATCCTTTGGAGGGTTTATTGGATATGACCAATTTATTTTAATGCCTGATAATGCACGTCCACAGGTCGCTCATATCGTAAATGAGTACCTTCAAGAGGTTGGTATTCAAAAATTGCAGTGGCCAGCTCGCAGCCCCGACTTAAATCCAATAGAGCATATTTGGGATAAGCTAAAAAGAACAATTTATTAAAACAGCATCGAACCCACGACAAACTCTTAGCCAGCTCCGAGATGTTGAACTGACTGCCTGGCGCGACATATCGCAAGTGGACATCAAAAAGGTCATCCAAAGCATTCCAGACCGAATGTAGGCGGTCTTAAGGGCTAGAGGAGGAAACACACGATATTAAAAAGTCGATAGTAAAAGATAAGATCGAACAGTTTTTAATTACTAGTGCTCAAAACTGCAGTGTTTAATTTTGAGAAAATGTAATTTTGCGCTTAAACTTCATTTTAAACTTTAAAAAAATCTTTATTTATGTTTAAAAGTGATTAAAGACGTTAATTGGATGAACAATAATCAAAATTGGCCTAAATTTAGAGTGTAAACTGAAAATAACTGAAGTTATCACAAATTTTATACTTGGCCAAGTTTTCGTGCCGGTGAGAATTTTTTTTATTTTAATTATTAAATTTTCAATTTCTTAATTGAAAGTTTTCTTCAAAATTTTCTCAAAATATTGTCCTTAAATACATGTACAGTCTCATAAAATTTTGAAAAATTAAGCATTGTAATACACATTTCTAGACAGGCATCAAGGGTATTGGTTGTTTTTTTTTTAAAATCGCGCGTTTAACGAAAAATAAATACACGTGATATCTCAATATAACCCCCCCCCCCTAGTTGCGACATTCCCTGATGTTTTTTCGAAACTCCCCTACCCTTTGAACTTCATATGATTAATGGAAATGGGATCGCCCATAGTTACGTTCGATTGACTGCCAAAACTTTTGTGTGTTTAGTTTCTGTAGTTTTTTTGTGCTATAAAGGTGGGCAAACAAGCGTACGATCCGCCTGGTGGTAAGTGTATACCGTAGATTATGGACGCCGACAACACGGAAGCATTGCAAGCGCGTTGCCGACCCTATACTCTCTGGACCTCTGGCGTTAAGAAAATAATAATACTTGGAAGCAGTGTTAATTAGCTATAATCTTCTGTAAAATTGAGGTACTTCTCTAGTCAATCTTCTGCCAATATTGAGCAAGATACATCTCGTTGTGCCTTATCTCAATAAAGTTTGTAGATATAATTTCTATAACTAACTATAAGTCTATATCCGTAATTTCGTTCGCACTTTGACTTTCATGCTCTCTAGGCGGAGCATTCTGAGTTTCTGGATAAAAAGTATTTCCGTCTTAGCTCCTAGTATGGACTCCAGTCATACTTATGTACAATGTATATTTGTACATGAAACAATTACATAACTTTCTTGTAAATTCTTTTAAAACTTTTTAATCTTTACGATTGTTTATCGTAATTATATTATTTACTCTTCGTTTAGTACCTACGTTAATTACGTTATGTTTTCCGTTCCCAAGAATATGGCCAAAAAAATACTGAATTTATTAAAAAAAATGCTAACTTATACGAATTATTATTAACTAACTAGATATGTAAAGAAATACATCTAAACGATAACATTACTTTACCACGCTCATGTTTAGTGGTATTATTTACTATGTATAGGTATAAATATGTATATATAGTATGAATGTGTGTGCGTATGTATCTATCTATGTATGCATAGGTGTATATGTAAATGCGTGTATTTATACTTGTAAGTATGTTATATACTACAGTTATTTAGCTATTTCCTTTACGCTGTTATTTCTTGAACTGTCTCCCCCACTATATGACACTCTATTATGACCATTGGTTGACTTGAACAGATTTCTTCTAGGGATAAGTCCACCTTTGCCATCAACTATACATGTAAAGTATATAATAAAGCCTTGCTATGTATATTTATATTGAGTTTATAACCTCTGTTGCTATCTTTATAATCTCATAATAAAAAAACTAACAATAAGATATTTGAATAATAAGCCTGTTTGTGCGCCTACTTATTATTCATTTTAAAAGGAAATAAGTAATTAACAATTTCGAATTAAAACTACTCGCCGATGACTAGACTTTATTTCTGTGGCCCTTGAAGAAAATATGTATACGTAAAAGAAGTAAGGGTACGTTTCCACCAGAGATGTGCGAGGATGCGTAGCGAGGGATGTGTTTTTGAAGAACCAATAGAATTGCTTCATTTACCTAGCCTCGCTTAGCACAGCTCTGGTGGACACGGCTTAGCGGGGCGAGGTTTTTTTACGAACAAAACAAGCGAGAGAGTGTGCGAGAAATGTTTTACGAGCGATGAGTTGCGAGGAATGTGTTGCGAGGAATGTGTTGCGAGGAATGCGTTGCGAGGTTTGAGTCACTGTGCCTGTCTTTCGCAACGCATCCTCGCACGGTTCGCACCGCACATTAATGCGCATTTCTACAGCTCCGCTACACATCCTCGTACACACATTTTCCTCGCACAGCTTTGGTGGAAACGCCCACACATTTCCACAGAATAGCTAGACATCCTCGCACGACACATTTCCCTCGCACATCTCTGGTGGAAAGGTACCCTTAACCTAGTCTATTCCTGTCAAAAGTTATTTTACATCGGAATAATTACGAACCTTAATATTAAGTAAATTTTTATGATTATTTCATTCATAGTTTAGGCCAATACAAAATCTTAGATACTTCTTTCGAAAGAAGTTTTCAACCAATGATTCGAAGATTAAATCATCCTGCCACAGTCCCAGCTGCAATCGAATTGTTCTTGTATACACAAAATTTATAGTACGGGATCCCTAGTACATATTTTTCACCAAAAAAAATTCAGAAAAAAATCAACTTTTGATGACCTTACGAGGTCATCAAGTTGATGACCTCGTAAGGTCATCAAAAATTATTACTACCCAGCTGATTTTTTTTTTCTTTTAGTTAGTTAATATCTTTATAATTTGATGGTAATATTGTCCTACAAATTGCGTGGTACGTTATCCCGGTCCTATACTCACTGCTGCTCTATCTCCTGCTAACTCTATTATCTACCACAATCGAGAGTTATCGAAGAGGAACTTTTTGTTCGTCTCATCAAAATGAAGCTACTCCCGGAAAATTAGCTTGATAGTAATCAGGTGAAAAATATGTACTAGGGATCCCTACCTATTAATTACGTGACCAAGCTGTAGTAGTTGATTCGTATGAACCAACACAGACTTAGGTAGTTTAGTATATTATTTTATGTCTTTACTTAGATATTTTGATAGTGACTTAGTTCTCGCTTTGACGAAATATATACCATGACAAAAATAGTTCAAACAGAATACAAACATAGACACGACCATGTTGCCAATATCATCCGTCAAGAGTTAACTTTGAAATATAACCTTATTCAAAACCCCACGCACACCATACTACAAATACAAACCAGAACTCATGCTAGCGAACAGTACACATATAGTATTTATTGATACGTGAAGGTCGCGTGGATAACATAATTATGTATATATGTAATCCACCCATTTAAAATCGATAATTTCTATAAATATCGCTTCTAGGTACTTTCAAACGAATATTCGAGCAATGTGGAGTACGGCATGAGATCGAGCTCTACTTGATTGTGTCACAGGATCTCCGCAAACATGTATGGATTAGGTAAATATGAAATCTATTTCATATAAAGGTGATGAATTTGTTTAAGCTTGTCTGGTTGGCTATGCACACAGCTTTGAGTAGAATTCTTAGCCATGTCACCTCTAAATAGTATTTATTCTGTGAGAATCGTAACATAGGCTTATTTCTTAATAAGTAATTTCATAAAGTTAATATATAGTTTAAGTATATAGATATTAACTAACTAAAAGCAAAAAAAAAAATCAGAAAAAAAAATTAATTTTTGATGACCTTACGAGGTCATCAAGTTGATGACCTCGTAAGGTCATCAGAAATTATTACCAACCAGCTGATTTTTTTTCTTTTAGTTAGTGATTATCTATACAATTTAATAGTAATAATGTCCTACAAATTGCGTGGTACGTTATCCCGGTCCTAAGCTCACTGCTGCTCTACCCGCTACTATCTCTGTTAGCTACCACAATCGAGAGTTTTCGAAGAGGAATTTTTTGTTCGCCTCATCAAAATGTAAAAATTAGCTTGATACTGATCAGGTGAAAAAAATTTACTAGGGATCCCTACCTAACTTACTTACGTACGTACTTTTATCGTATACGCCCTTTTTGGTATTTTGTTTAGTATCCGATCTTATCCATTTGTATAATCACTAGCTGACCCCGCAAACGTTGTTTTGCCATATATGTTATTAACCCCCGCAACCCCCTCTTGTGGGTAAAATTTCGTAAAATCCGTTCTTAGCTGACCTCTACTCGGCGAAAGGAATATTCCTACCAAATTTCAAGTCTCTACGCTTTATCGTTCCAGAGATATCGTGATGAGTCAATATATGGGTGGAAATCTCTTTTATATTTATAGAAGACTAGCTGACCCCGCAAACGTTGTTTTGCCATGTATATTATTAACCCCCGTAACCCCCTCTTGTGGATGGAATTTCTTGAAATCCGTTCTTAGCTGACCTCTACTCGGCGAAAGGAATATTCCTACCAAATTTCAAGTCTCTACGCCTTATCGTTCCAGAGATATCGTGATGAGTCAATGGGTGGAAATCTCTTTTATATATATAGATATATCCTCACACACAAAAATAAGCTATGCGTGTGCATACAATTCGGCAATTCATGGTTATATATTATATAAAGGTTACTTTTGAATTGCAAACGTTTTATGTCGATAAAAGTTTAAACTTGGTTTTTTTTGTATTTTGATTGGGACCTAAGTTCGCCGGTTAAGTTTCATTAAAGTTGTCAGCTTGTCTTTTATTAATTTCACACTTGGTAAGTTGCCTGTCTCAGCTCGACATCGAGCAAGAAATGAAAATTAAATGCGCCGAGCGCCGCATAGTAATGGAGTGGCAATTTTGGTAATAAATTGTGTTACCACAGCGAAATTGCTAGCGTTCATTGAAAGATAGTTGAAAGCTACGTTTATGTGGACGGATTCCTTGTGAATTTTGATGCAGTAATGTGTTACGTATTTTATAATAATTGAAGCCAGACATAGGTATGTTATATAGAGAAGAAACCTCTTTTTAAAATTAAATACTATTAAGAATGAGCGCTGTCTCTAGGTGTGCTTCGGGACCTCTGACACAGGAGAAAATCCTACTGAGAACTGATGAGTGTGAAGCGTCTAGTTACTTGTTATATCAGTGCCTCTAGTAAAAAAGGGCATAACTCAAAATGAGCTACTTTTCAGGAGAGCGAAAAAACTAAACAATCATTGAATTTTAAACAAGGGTACATAGTAATGTTTTGATTTTCATATATGTAATTGAGGAATGTTAAGGCTAATATTTTGTAAAAAAAACTAATAGGTTTAGCTATAACTTCTGTGTTTTTTTCATGATTTTGTTGACTTATGTCTTTACTTACGAATTTGCTAAGGAAATAACTCATCTTAATCTCGCTGTGTAATCAAAGTAAAAAGTAATAAGTCCATTTATATCCAACATTACTTGTAGAATTTGCTTTGCAATAGGTTATAAATCAAAGAAGGAATAGTTTTCAAAGTTTTATTGAGAGTATTTTTATTAACCATTACAATGCTATCTTTAAAAAAAAAAACAAATAAAGCGCTCCTACTTTAGAAAATAAAACAAAAAAGCTCTCTTGCTCATGAAAATATTATCTCCAACCCTTAGCTAGGCAGAGAAATACCACATTATTATTATACATTATCACATAAAACTAAATTTAACAAAATTATTTATTTGAACTTGAACAACATAAATCTTAACTTAAATCAATTAGTTTCTTCGAGCCGAAACAATTACTTAAATATTTTAAAACATTATTCTTCTTTGAAAAACATTATGTCTAAGTCCGGATCTTCAGTGGCAGGTATGGAAGAATCAGTTTTTAAATTTATGTAAAAACTATGAAAGGAAGAGTCAATAAAGGGCAAAAGCATCAAAAGGTCCCGTTTTTTCGTCACTTATAGGCAGAGGAGTCTCAGAAATAACTTCAAGTTCAATACTGAAAGGTTTTTGCTTATTCTCTTGAAAGATAACTGTTTGAAGTTTTCCTCGCCTTCTAAATCAATTTTATATTTAACAATAAAATCATTTTGTTCATAGCGGAACCAGCGGATTTCAGGCCAGTGAACTTTTTCTCTGTCTGTGTTTGTTTTTCGCATAATTAATGGTCCTTTTAGCAACTTTTCGAAATAGTAAAAATCTTGAAGATTCATTTCTTTTACCGTTAGCTGTCCCTTTCTCCCAGCAGATCGTACCATCTGGTAATAGTGTCTGGGGTGATGGATCGTGGAATGTTTCTTTTTTGCCCGTTCTATTACGGAATGGTCATAGTCACACTCCATGTGTGTGTGACCGGGGACAAGAATCTTGTGATCGATGCATATTATATGTGGACATTTTTTCATTGCAATCAAAAACATAACACATACAAACGAGTTCTTGTTTTGACCCCCACAAGTATCAGAATATAATATTATTTTTGAGACAGTTTGCGGCAAATTCACTGTATAATCATACAAACAAGACGCAATGTTGTTTCCGCCTCTTTTTCCAGTTGCTTCGTGCCACATGTAGCACGTTGCCTGTTTCGTTTTACAGTTGTGGATAGTTAAATTAAACGTCCACAAACTTCTTTTGTAAAACGCGCTTCCCGAAGAAAGTAATGGTGTGGGCAAACATTGTTGTAGATCGAAGGTCAGATCAACGCGCAATGGAACGGGCTATGCTTGGGGTTTCTCTCAAAGATAGACTAAGAAATGAGGCTATCCGCGAGAGAACGAAAGTAACCGACATAGCCCACAGAATTAGCAAGTTGAAGTGGCAGTGGGCTGGTCACTTGTGTCGCAGGACCGATGGCCGCTGGAGCCGACGTGTCCTGGAGTGGAGACCGCGTCTTGGCAAACGCAGTGTGGGACGTCCTCCGGCCCGTTGGACCGACGATCTATGTAAGATTGCCGGCGTCGGCTGGATGAGGGTTGCGGAAAACCGGGATGTCTGGCGCGAACTTGGGTAGGCCTATGTCCAGCAGTGGACTGCGATAGGCTGATGTGTGTGTGAAGGTCAGCACCAGTAAAGAGTCTTCATCCAAAGACATATTTTTGACCTTAATTTTTTCTTCATAGGCATTTTGAGCGTCAGTCTGATGTTTATCAAGCTTATTTACAAGCGCAGCCTTTATTTCCGAAGATGTTTCGTATTTTATCTGCGCATTTAACTTATCGCATGTTGTACAGGTATCAACTTTTGGTGGCTTAAATGATAAATTTAAACTTGAAAATATTTTTTTGTATATAGTTTTACAAACACATTCTTCTTTGGGTCGGTTTTTACAGTACAACGAGTACAGCAAATCTAAATTGAGATGGTTAGGAAGAAAATTTTTATCAGTTTTGCTGCGTCCATAGTGACTTTCATATTGAGGAAAGGATAAAATGTGTTGACGAACTATTTCCAAATCATTTTCTTTCCATTTAGGGTGCGAATGAAGGCCTCTTATGCTAGTTGGAATAGCGCCAGAGTATGCAAGTTTTTTCTTGTTCGCTTGTGTGGTTACAAACTTGTGTGTTTCGCCAAATATTTGTATAAAACAGTTTTTGCATACTTTTTCATGTAATTCTTTACCCCAATGAATATAATAGCTAAAACTACAAGTTCTGTTTTTTTTGCATTTACTTTCTCAACCTTCTTTTCTTCTACTACTATCAAAGAACTTATATAATCAACCCTTCTTTCATACGTGCCTAGTTTCCAATAGCTTTTAAATAGGTCCTCCCTTGCTTCTGTGCTAAGTTTTCCTTGACACTTAAACCTGCAAATACTCAATTCTTTCATCTGACGTGTGGGTCTTTGTTTACCTTTTGAAAAATAAAACTAACTAACTAACGGCATAAGTACTTATATATCTTTAGACCATTAGGGTTAATGTAACTAAAAGGGCATAAGTCGACATATTCCAGTATGCAAAAAAAATGACTAACGGCATAAGAAACGTTATATCTTTTTGGCAAACTTTATCTCGAACTGATATGGTTATATTGCCACTTATGCCAATGACAAGAGTTTTTTTTGTCAATAACTTTACTTAAACCGTTATGAACGACCACTTATACCCTTAGGCTCTTCGCAAAAAATGGGTTAGGGTATTGTTAGAGTTATGTCCTTTTGATATGTTAGGTAACTCGATGCGCTGATTCCAATAAAATAAAAAAATTTTTTTGGCATAACTCGAGTTATGCCCTTTCTTACTAGAGGCACTGATATTTATTACAAGTAATATTATTAATGGTTTATTTATAATTTTCAGCATCAACATCCTAGCGCCATCTAGCACATGGTTAATGAGACCTTGAAAATGGAAACAAAATCAGTGCCACGTTATTGCTTTGAGGTTTCGACGGACATTTTGGTAGACTCATCGAATATGCTTGAGACGACAATGTGTATGGTAGTAAGAGAAGTCTACACGTCACGAAACTACATAACGAAGTCTGTACAGAATTTGTAAAAAACCTTTGTTAAAGAACAATCACAAGGACTAGCTAAAACTTAATGATAGTATTTTGGATCCTACACTATCAGATACAATTACTGATTTCATAACTTTTTTCTTATAAAAGAGGATCTTTTTAAGTAATTATTTTTCTTTTTAATTCTTAAACAACTTGGTCAAATAATTAAGCTGACTCTGACTCTTTTGCCTGATTCTGAGTCACAATATATTATGGTTATGTTTCCTTAAATGGAAAATTAAATTTACAATCTCAGCATGGATCAGTATTCAAGGAATGTTATTGATTCAATCGTATGTCTCAGCGGTTTTTGACACAATTCTGCAGAACATTCGAACTGTCTACACGTAGAAGTTTTATTAAATAACTGGTAACTTTAGATGCTTCGTGGATTGAAATTTCAAGACTGACTAAAATAGTTTTTGTTAAAATGGGTACAGTAAGTTGATTAATTAAAACTTATCGTTTTCAAAATAGTGTCAGCGTCAGTTGCTTTACACGATTTCACTTAACATATAATTTTCATACCACAGCGGTATGAAAATTACATATAATTTTCATACCGCTGTCCTTATAACGTTTCATAAGGATTAAACTAGCTACTAATTCACAAAATTTTCATAGACTTACTTTGATAGGTACCGTTTTAATACGGACGAAATTATTAACATTAAGGAAAAATTAAATAAATAAATACAATGTTGTAGAAAGTATTAACTTTTCTGAGTGCTTAATATGATAGAAGACGAAAAAAAAAAAAATAAGGCATTGAGAATTTTTTTACATCGTTCGAATTTCTTTAATCGTGTTGACGAAATAAAAAATATCAAACACTCCTGTCGTTTGATCTTAGGTATTTATGTGTCAAAGTTATAAGAAAACACCATAATAATAATAAGAACCTTGATGTGTGGTTGAGATTTATTGATATTCATTGGTGTAATAATTTTTTCGCTTTTTATCATTACTTAGTTTACTTACCTTACCACTTAGTTTACCTAATCACCTTAGTTTTTAATATTAAGGACACCCACTAATAATAATTCAAAAGTAATTGTTACATAATCAATATCAAGTTATCCATGGTATATTGTTTTAGGTGTAATGAGACCCGTATTAATAACTGTTAATAGTGATGCCTGATGGTGAAATTATAGTAGTTCCACTATATACGGAAATTTCTATCAGCGTAGGTAGGTATTTTAATTGGCAATTGAATTTGTCAACTTTATCTTATCTATACTAATATATAAAGCTGAAGAGTTTGTTTGTTTGATTGTTTTTGTTTGTTTGTTTGAACGCGCTAATCTCAGGATCTACTGGTCCGATTTGAAAAATTCTTTCAGTGTTAGATAGCCCATTTATCGAGGAAGGATATAGGCTATATATCATCACGCTAAGACCAATAGGAGCGGAGTCCACGCCGACTAAGTCGCGCGCAGAAGCTAGTTATATATAAAATAGATTTCCACCCATTGACTTTATCACGATATCTCTGGAACCATAAGGCGTAGAGACTTGAAATTTGGTAGGAATATTCCTTTCACCGAGTAGAGGTCAGCTAAGAACGGGTTTTACGAAATTCCACCCACAAGAGGGGGTTGCGGGGTTTAATAACATATATGGAAAAACAACGTTTGCGGTGTCAGCTAGTTGTACAATAAATTAATATAACTGTGATGTCTCCACATATATAGACTAATGAAACATTATTTTATATTGTTTATGAAAATATTTTTTGATAGATGTCAAGAATTTTATTTTTAAATTCTTCTTTATAATTTATGTTTTACAATTTATTAGTTCTATTTTACATTTTACTACTTGCACGTTATCTTGTAATTATACTTATTGTATATTTTTGTTAGGACTTCATTGTTTTTATATTATTATTATCCATTAATAAAAAGTGGGTAGTGTTAGCGAATACTTTCTTATTGCTTCAACTGTTCATTATCTCATTTGTTAAACTGGTGACCCCGAGCTTATACGCTAAACTAGTAACCCCGACGTGATTAGTAGTAAATAGTTCAGGTTTCAACAGGAGTCAACTGTCTATCTTATTAAAATAAAATTTTCCTTTACATTAGTTATCTGTTAATGATTCTATATTAAAATGAATTTAATCTTTTCTATCATATGATATATAAACTTTTGTCGTAATCAACAGAAGTTGTGGTCAAGCTTCTTAACAGTATTCACTGACTTACCCATTGTAACATTTTCACAAAAATTTTGTTATTCCATTTCAAGCAAATAAGTAATTTATTACTATGCAATACGGATGATTTTAGCTTTATAGCATTAGGATAATTGAACCTTCTGGGTTTTCATCTAAGACGGCGAAGTAAGATTAATCGTGTGAATGATGTAACACTATCAAGGATGAGACGACCGAAACGGCAGTATTCTTGTAGATAGGACGGTTTCTTGTAATTTAATATAAAAAGCTGAGTGTTTTCGCAGTAATTTGATTGTAAACGGTTATATTATATTTTGATAAAATGTGTACAATAGTTTATTAAACATTATACATATTTACAAGTCACAACTTAAGAACTAAATATTTACAGATAGTTTTGATACAAATCATGTCCGCGTGGAATTGTGCCAAGAATGCTGGCAGCATTTCCCCGTTGAATCGCTATGTTTTTTTGATAAAATCGTGAATCATATAATTAATATGATACAAATATTAACTGACTAGTTTCCTGCTCGCTACTTCATTTGCATGGATGACACCACGTATTCAAATTATTATTTCTGTTTTCTCTTATATCACTTAGCACTAATGTTCCATTCTCCCGTGTTATTTATATTTTATACTAGCGGACCCGGGAGACGTTGTCCTGCCCGGAAAACAAGTACCAAATTTGATTGCTTCCATACCGATAGCAGCACCACCTACTGGGTCCAATTGAGATAAAAACTACCCTATTTCCAAGTTGGACCAAATTACAGATGCTTACAAAATTTAACAAAAATTGGTCCTGTAGTTTTGGAGTCATATACCGATAGCAGCGCCACTTACCGGGTCCAATTGAGATAAAAAACTACCCTATCTCCCAATTTTATTGATTTTTTTGGCCATTGAATTTTTTTTATTGTTATTTAATTATGAATCGTATTGTTACGTGTTAGGGTTCGAACGATTTGGAGAGAAAGACCTTCTGACTCTTTCAGAGACTTTATTCACTAGCACTAGGTCCTACGCAAGCACTAGGTACATATACTACGCACTAAGTACAAGCACTAAGCACTATGTACACTCACTAATCACTAGGTTCACTCTTTAAGCACTAACAATGTCCGAGGTCGTAGCCAATGTCGTAGGTTTCCGCTGGTATCACTTCTAGTCTTCACTTCGAAGTCGCTTCGTCGTTAGCGCAAACTGAACTGACTCCGCACGGCCACCCCGGCCTTTTTATACCGGGCCGAGCCTACTCCCAGACAGTTCTAGAATGTTCGTGCGTGTACTCGATCCTGAGTTCATTCACCTATATGTCCTCTAGCGCCATCTAGTAATGAATGGATGTTATCACGTTGTCTTTGTAACAAAGTGGTTTGTACAGCACACAACGTGGTTCCTCCGCTCCCCGCTAGATGGCGCAAGCTCCTTTTTTGTGTACTCGTAACGGTATATATTGGCGTAGTGTGGAGGGTGCTGGGGACAGCCATACCCCCGGGAAGCATACGAAAGGGGGGCGGCAAAATCACTAATAAAAATTCAATTAACAAAAAAAAATTCCAAATCGCGTCTGCGTGTGTAACACATAAAAAATACGGTAGAATTGAGAACCTTATTTAAATCAGTTAGTGGAAACTATGTATGTTAATTGTGCTTGAAATTAAACTTAAATTGAGGGACAACAGGAAATTTCCAGCTCAAAATCTGGGGCAGCCTGACTAGTCTAGTTTTTTTTTACAGTCACTTTTTTTTTACAAAAACCACAACTAAATAATACTGTTTACAAGCAGTGTTGTGTTCCTGTTGGTGAGTAAGGTGACCAGAGCTCCTGGGGGAATTTGGTGTAGGGTCGGCAACGCGCTTGCAATGCTTCTGGTTTTGCAGGCATCTATAAGGTGCGGTAATTGTTTACCATCAGGTGAGCTGTACGCTTTTTTGACGACCTAGTTGTGTAAAAAATGAGGTAAATTAATTTGGTAAAAAAATTAATGAATTGGTAGGGGCGGGAAATTTCGGTGGGCCCGGGGTTGCAAATTTCCGATAGGCCCCTGGCGGCGAAAAGCCACACTACGCTTCCGATCGTATATCAATTTTAATGTATTCAGAGACTTATTTTAGAAAAATAAAAGGAAAATCAGAAAGAAGAAACAAAGTTACACGTGTACGCGAATACTTCAATAGATAAAAATGAACAAATCCGCAGATAATAAATCCCGACTGTCTACAACGAACAGCTATCGAAAATTAAATGAAAACAATTTTATACTATACATATTCAAGTTTCATGAAAGATATTATAATTATAATAAACTAGCTGACCCGGCGAACTTCGTACCGCCTAACAGTCGATTTTTTTTTCATACTTATCCTTCCCGGAACCCGTCCACTAACACTTAAACTTTATGGTATGGTATTAAAGTTCAAATTGACTTTTAAGTATTATTACGAATCTTTTGTATGGGAATATAGAAAAGTGTAGACTTTTTTAGGCAATTTTTTAAATTTTTCTCTCTGTAACAACCATCCTCTTACTTCAAGGAATATTATTTAGCGAAATCGGTTCAGCTGCTCTCGAGATTAGCGCTTAGCAACACATTTAGCGATTCATTTTTATATATATAGAGATATAAAGAGATATAATAAATAGCCATATAATAAATATATTAGTAATAGATAAATAATGAACATAATCCATTATGTTTACCTACATTAACTTGTGGCATAAATATACACCATAAGTCGTGTACGTGTGTAATATGACTTCTTTAGCTGTTTGTTAAAAACTTGTCTATTTCGACGTTGTCGATATTATTGTGCTGACATTTCAATATATTTGTATTATGCCTTTAGACAATTGTATTATCAAGTATCTCTGTACGACGCGCGACGGTCGGATGTTTTTATGGTGCAATATATTCTTTTATTGAAAGTTTTTTTCTTTTATTTGCTATTGGTACGATTTCACTGATCTAGTAAAATTGACTTGGTAGCACAATTTCGGAGATCAATAGGAAAGGGATTTTTCATCTGTACCTATATTGAAACAATGAAATCTAAAAATCAGAATAAATTTAGGTTGTATTTGCTTTTTTTTTAAGAAGGAATTTTCTTAAGGCTAAAGTTTACGATGTGTATGAGAACAATAATGACATACGAGTATATGTCAGTGATATTTATCTCTTATCTCTATATAATATATAAAAATGAATCGCTGAATGTGTTGCTAAGCGCAAATCTCGAGAGCAGCTGAACCGATTTTGCTAATTCTTTTTTTATAATATTCCTTGAAGTACGAATTAAAAAAAAAATGTCTGAAAAAGTCTAAAAACAAGACTTTTCTATATTCCCATACAAAAGATTCGTAATAATACTTAAAAGTCAATTTGAACATTAATACCATACCATAAAGTTTAAGTGTTAGTGGAGGGGTTCCGGGAAGGATAAGTATTAAAAATAAAAATAAAGAACCGACTGTTAGGCGGTACGAAGTTCGCCGGGTCAGCTAGTATCACATAAAAACCAGTATCTCACTAATCAATTCTAATAAAATATTGTGTAATGTGTAATGATTAATTATTAATCTACTATCAAGACTTATATTGTAAACATATTGGTGTTGTAGACAAGCAAACTTGACAAAAAGTACATAATAGCAGAGATAACTCGAAATGATCGTAACATAATATTACGTAAAATATACGGACAATTAGCTAAAGTATCTGAAGGAAAATAAATTAAAATCATTCTACATCACTTGTATTGTTTTGAAATGTTTACAATTTTTCATAATATTATTGAAGAAAAAAAAAAACGTTGAACTTGATATGAGTACACGTGTCTCGAAATACAAGTAAACAAAAACTTGAACTTAATTGAAATCTGTATTGTATTCTAAATGAAACTGAGTTTCTGAGGATATTGTTTTTACAATAAAAGCAGACAAGGGACCCAATAATGTATTTTTAGACTCGTTTTACGTTTCATGGTAATATACAATTTAGACAGCATCATTGTCGTGTTTTTACAAAGAAAATTAAGTGAAAATTTTAGCTGAGTGACATGAGTGACAAGGCCTTGTCTGTCCCATTCACTTTGAATCTTAGGAATATAAGTTAAGTGACCATAGATTACTTCTATTTTAGATATTTATGACAGAATCAGCCAGTTATATCCGCTCGGTAATGGCCTCCTTCCTTCATGTAGTAGAACGCTTGCAACTTAATTTACCACGCTACTCAACATCAGGTAGACATTATACTTTACTACTATAAGTTACTGTCGCTAATAGTTTTACCACAGTAGGTATACTAATAGGATTACTTCACATACTGTTCGAGGCATAGTAAGGAAACTCACAAGGATTTTCTACCACAAGAGACCGCCAGACAGACATTAAAAATAGTCAAAATTATTATTATGAAGGCCTCATCCGAAGAAAACAAGGTGTATATACTGCAACCAGTCTTGAAACCCATTGTATTTGAGTAGGTTTTTCATACATTTTTTAGAAAAAATTATAAATTGAATTTTATAAATAAAACAATAATGCTATATTTACTATTTATTGAATGTTATCAAAAAACATCATGTCTGCTTAGTATTTTAAAGCAATAAAAAATTATATAAATGAAAAAAAAAAACGAGAGCAGAGGGCAAAATACTTAGAGAAGAAATGGGCAACAGGAAAGCTCTCAGCGATTTTTTATAGTTTTGCGTTTTGAAAGGGTTAATATGTTGTAATTCAAATATTTATATTCACTTAATAGCATTTTTGTTACAAAAATAAATCAGGTAAAAGTAGATATAGAAAGAGAGTTTTTAAGATTCGAATGTATTTAAATATTCTAACAAAATATTTATCAAAGTCGAATCTGATAGCTAATTTAAAAATCTATAATTTACAATAAATAAAGTTAGTAAGAAATTTCAGTGGAGAGAAGAACTTAGCTGCCTTAATAAATTCTTAAGAAACTCGTACCTCAAAATTACCTTTAGAACAAGACAAATTTATCTCATTGATTGTAAAGATAGCAAAAAAGTTGTTTGAAATAAACCATCATAAAAATTTGTACCAAACCTATGATCTTGTTTCATGTGCATTGTTTTCGTTAAGTGACAGTAACACATTGGCATTTTTGGTTAAAGTTTAATACGCTGTATTGCTTTATGACGCTGATATCTCAAATCCCTTATATCTCTCTGAGAAGTTATTCTTCACACGATAAAACCACGGTTTATTACGTTAAAAAACAATTGCAATCCTTAATTTTTTTACGTTTCTTTTTTATTATTTATATATAAAGGTCATATAAATACTCTGTGGTATTTTTTACTACTGGGAAGTCAAAGATACCACTCGTAACATTTGTATGGATGGATAGACAGACCAAAAAGGGCAACGCTACGTACAGTTATATTAATCTCGATGTAATTTTTGACAACGACATAGATTAAATAATATTTTCATTTTTATTTTAAGTGTTCGAATATTTTTTTCTTGTGAACTCAATGAGAAAACAAAACTCGAGAAACATTTTTATAAATTATATATCTGTTGACGTTCTTTTACGAATTTATTTTTGCTATAAATCGCTAGGTTTACGAGTAAGAAATAAAACAAAGACTTTATAAGACAACGACCTGTTGCCCAAAATTGAAATTAGAACAATACAGTCAAAGATACTCGTCTCGTAATTAGGGTTATTCTAAAGCGCAGTAATTCTATGAATCGCAAATTAATTGACCTCAGTTCTGTCTAACAATAAATCTCTTCCGAGAATAATGGGAACATCAATTTCATCAAGCCCCTTTTTAATAAAAGCCGTCTACGATTTATCATGGCGGATTATAGTAATGATTCCTCTTATTATTTTATTGTTTCTTTCATAATTTTTTTGATACAAAAATATTTCTTGATTTATTATCTTTCTTTTATTACGCTTGAAATAAGTATGAATAAATTAAGTCTAAATGTTTTTTTTTTTACATTATAAATTAATAACTTCTTTTTCCATCTAAGAAACACTCGCTAAAAAAAATTATTTCAGTTTTTTATCACAATATATATCGTGATGGCTCATGGACATTTAAAACTCAATAGAATTTCTAGCTTTTTTGAAGGTCTCATATGACATAATTACACTACGGATAAACCAAATGAACAAATCTCGTCCAGTCGTGAACATTATTAAAGTTCAAGACTGATTGTTAATCATTTAATGCGTAAGTGATCACGATCACGATTCAGCCTGTAACGTCCCACGGCTGGGCATAAGCCTCTTTCCCCATGAAAGATAATGATCGGAGCTTAATCCACCCTGTTCCACTGCGGATTGGCGTAAGTGATGTCGAACATTTAAACAACGTGATTGAAATCTTTATCTATGTATACTACAATGTGATCATCGTTTATTCAAATTGTATCGCGGAATAATACGTCTTTTTACTAACAGTTACTATTATTAGTCTAAGTAATAATTACCATATCCGAAAAGAAAAACAATATTTGACACAAAAGTATAACGTAAAACGTAGTACAGTACGTACTAGATAGTTCTAATAAAATAATAGAAACAACAAAAACACATTATCCTTCTTCTTATCGCGTAGGCGGATAAAAATAAATAATCTTCGGTTGGTAAATAAAAATTATTGGCCGATACACCATTGCGGATGTTTAGCAGAATGCCCACGTGGCTTTATATCCACGATTTCGAATTTGCTTTTATAAAATGAATATCAGAGGTCATAAAGTTTGATTAGAAACTTTGTTCGATATTTTTATCAATTTATGAAGGGTCTACTACACTGGGCACCTTGGTTGAGATATCATTATTTATTGGTTGCCTTTTTATCGTCCACAATTTACGCTCCCTGGCTTCTTATTATATTTTTAGGTTCATAAGCTCTGAACATTGTTTATAACGATAAAATTTTTTTGAAATATCTTAGTAGATATAAATGATACAATTTTAATTTAAATTTTAAATCGTACTCCGTTTGAACTTTATTTGTCACGTAAACTAAATATTGTCAGTATTACCGCTGATGATCACATTAAGTTCAAAGTAAGAGTTTAACGGTGGAACAAAACAATCATTACTTTTTCTGTTGGATAACTTTATATTTCAGATAAGTAGCCAAAGCTTTATAAGCTTTGGCTACTTATCTTTTTTAGCTATTTTTTTTAATCGACGTTATTGACCGTAAATATTATTAAGAATAAAGTATTTATTTATCTATACTAATATTATAAAGAGAAAAGATTTGATTGTTTGTTTGCATTGAATAGGCTCCGATGCTAACTGAACCGATTTGAAAAATTCTTTCACTGCTGGGAAGTTACACTGTCCGCGGGTGACATAGACTATATTATATTTAAAAAAAATTTGAGATGAAAATAATTTGAAATTTTTGTTAAATACTCGTGCGAAGTCTGGGTGGGATGCTAGTAGCAAGGGCGGATCCAGCTTTGGCGCCAGGGGGGGGTCACAGTCTTGGTCAAGGCGCCAGGGGGTGGTCACAAAGTCGTGGTCAAGTAAAAAGAAGTTATAATTTAAATTTTATAATGATAGATACAGGTAAAAAGTAGGTATTTTATTAATCTATGAAGGTAATGTACTTAAAAATACCTATATTGTGACAAAAATCTTGTTTAACAATTTTAATTAGTGGTCCACCTAGGTCCTGAACACAGCCCAGGGGGGGGTCATGACCCCCCGTGACCCACCCCCTGGATCTGCCAGTGGCTAGTAGTGTATCATTTCACAAACAACTGATATCATTTGTTTGCATTTAATTTTATTGGACATTAGTCAAAGCCTTTAGAAATAATAAATAATTTATTTTTCTCACTCTAACATATTACACATAAAATAAAAAAAAATCGAACTAAACAAAAAAGTACAAAAACTGAAGGCAAACAATGAATTAATGTAAACAATTTTTATTTTTATTTTACACTTAAAACTTCCTCGTAACTCCAGTGTTGTATTTAATGGCGTGTAAATTGTATTCTTGTCTCTTCAGTACGTACGCTAGCTTGTAATTCAATTCTGTCTATTTTGGATATTTAATTATTGAGAGTAATAATGAGAGTTATGCTATCTATTATTTTTAACTGCCAAAAAAACAACAACAACAAAAAAAAAATTAATAAAATCAGACCACCTGTTGATAAATTATAAATAATCGTATGTTGGTATATTTACTTTCATCCGCTCTCCTAAGAGAACTGTTATGAATTTCAAAGAAGTAAAAAAAAAACAAAATGGACCTACCTGGTCCTAGTATTAATTATTAATTCATATCTTGTCAAGTTCCATTTAAATGCACATCCACGGTACAGACATACAGACCGACTGGCAAATAAGTATCAACTAAAGAGTGCTCTCCAAAAGTTTTTCAATAATTTTCAGTGTATTCTAAGATTAAACACGTTGAAGTTTCGTTAAAAGGACATAATAATATGAAACCTTTTAAGTTCTTTAAAAGTATCCTTGCGTCGCTTAGTGTTATTTTCAAACTCAGTGACAAAGTAAAGTCACGATTCGATCACGATTCAGCCTGTAATATCCCACTGTTGGGCATAGGCCTCTTCCCCATGTAAGAGAAGGATCGAAGCTTAATCCACCACGCTGCTCCAATGCGGGTTGGCGGATATATTCCCTACTATGAGTAACGATCGCTATCAGGTGTACATGATAACAACCGGGACCGACGGCTTAACGTGCCCTCCGAGGCACGGTGGGGAGACCCTCAAGGACTGCATAAACACCCAGACCACGGCAGACATCTGTATGGCCAATGTTGTCGTGTGCGGGGATCGAACCCACAATCCAGTGCGGTGACCGCTGCGCCAACGCGCCAAGTAAATGAATGAAAGTCAATGAATGCAAAAACTTGTATTACAGTTGACTGCTAAATTTGATGCTGAATTATCTTAGGAGATATCAGGATCTCGTGACTCAATTTCAAGATATATTTTTTTATAATTATATAATTATTAGTAGGTAAGCTACCAAAAACAACCTAGTTAAAAACTGTACGGCTATCTAGTCAGTGTGAAATAAAGAAACTGAAATAATTGTACACAAATAAAAAATAAATCCTCGTATTATGAGTAACATTTCCAGTCGTTTAAAAACCATCAAGAGAGTTTCGCTTAAAAGTAATGACAACAATTTGCAATCCTTACTGTATGTTCGAGCATCGACAATAAAAATACTAGATAAGTATTCACGGGAATAGTAAAACGGGAATTACTCATTAGATTTTATGTATGCTTCCGAACGAATGTATTTACTATAAACAATTGAACTTGTTAGTATATTCAATAAGATTTTCAAAGAACAGAAAAGTGTAGTTGTCTGTATGGTCTAAAATCCGGGATTAGACAAAATAATATTCCCTCATCTGTTAATGAGATGAAACATTTTTTATAGGCTGATTTCAATATTGTGAATTTATAAAAATAACCTCTGCCACCATAAACCTGCTGCAATTTTTTTTTTTATCTTTTCCCTCTCATCTTAATTACATGTAGTAAGCTAAAACCGTTAATATTTTACATTATATACCTGACTGTAGTAGGCACCTATCTCTCTGATTGCTACACTTACCTGCAGCCAGGTCAGTAACCCGGATCTTAGACCAGTATTAGTAATATAAAATTTTGTTTTTAAACAACAAGCTCTAAATTTAGCGAAGTTTAATTGAATGCAAATAAGTAAGTGATATATTTTTACACCGTCACTAGGGACGTAATGATGTGTGTCAAATTTAAACTACGAAAAATGGTAGTAGCATAAATTATTAAAAATTCATTTTTACATATTTTGTAATCTATAAAAAAAATAGAAAATTATTATAAATTATCAACAAAATCATAGCATAGACCTTCGCATAGAATTCATTCAAATATATTAAACGTTTAGAAGGAAGAATAAGAGTGAAGACTAAAGTTATGATAAGAAAACGCCTAATTAAGACAATCCAACTATCTCAAAAATACAATTTGCAAAATCATATCACTCTATTCGGTGCTATAAATTTGACTCTTGCTATTTTTGTACTATAAAATTATGGTCTAAGATCCGGGATATAACAAAATATTCCCTCATCTGTTAATTAGATGAAACAATTTTTTATAGGCTGATATTGTGAATTTATAAAAACAACCTCTGCCACCATAAGCCTGCTTATGCTGCTGCTTTCATCAACGTTTTTTTATGACGTTGTCACGTAAAACTATCGTTCGTAAACCGAGTTTACAGACAACCAATTATTTACAATCAATCCATAGTTTTGGATATCATCCGTTAAAAACAACCAAAAAATTATTAAAAAAAACCTGTTTACAATATTAGTATAAAATTCAAATTAAAAAAAAAAACTAAAAGAAAAGTTAACAAAATCAGAAATAACACTTTCCATTTTAAAAATAAATCCAATCCACGTAAGAACTTTCCACTCATACAATATTTAATTAATTATTATTTTATTATTACAAAATCTCCACCCATTTAACATATCTAAAGATAAACTATCATTTTATTAAAGAAATATCTCTCCTTATCTACAGGTAGCTCTTAATACTCGATTTGATTCCGTAAACGGTCTAAAATAATGGATAAAATTTCGATTTGTATGATACTTTCAATACTTAATGGATTTTTTATTATTTTCACAAGCTGTTTCACTTAAACCCAATGTATATTGGCTGAAAAGGTAAGATTATTAACGTTAAGATGTCATATTTTAAAAGATAAATTGTAAAATAAAAGATAAAAGTAGAAGTCTCTTAATGTCTTTACGGCTGAGCTGACAGTACGATGCTAAATCCCCGATGCTGCACGGTTATCTCCATGGTCGATTACTGCAGATTTATGTCTCTCAGAATTTTTACAATGTCACTATCGATAACGATTCAGACTGTAATATTCCACTGCTGGACTTAGGCCTCTTTCTCTATGTAAGAGAAGGATCGGGGCTTAATCCACCACGCTGCTCCATTGCGAGTTAGCAGATACTATGAAATAACTATAGCTATTAAGTATCTATGAAAACAACCGGTAACGAAAGTTTAACGTGCTCCCCGAGGCATGGTGAGGAGACCCACAAAGATAGACACCAAACCGGAAAGAAATATTTATGTAAAAAAAATATTCATCCCGAGCGGGCATCAAACCCGCCGGTGTTTAGTCGCGTACATGGCACACACACCACTACATCAGAGAAGTCGTTTTTTTTTTACAACACAGCATTGGTTGATTTTCAGTATTTTATTTCATGACCGAACACCATTAGTAGTATATCAAATAAAAAAGACACTATAACAAAATTAAATAGGACGTAACTTTTTTTTTTTCAGACTACTCATAATCAGTTTTTTAAAACTATGACAGTACAAATATGACAAGTTGGCAAAAATAAAATTACTACAATTAAATTATCGACGATGAAGACGTTTGAGCTTGTGTCGTTATGTGTGTTTTCAGGCCCCCGATATAGAAATACTGTATATGTTACTGAGCATTTTTGAGTGAGTCTGATGTCGGGAATCACAGCATTCGCAGACTCTCTCACCAGGACCGGTTATATAAAAATTGCACGGAATCACTAGTTCTGGATGCGATAATCTATGGTCATTGAAAACCCATGAAAGAGAGTAAAAATCGACTTTCTCGTATAGTCTTAGTATGTTTAAATAAAACACAAAATTATTTTTAGATCATTTATTTTTTTAATAAATTGATATTTTTACAAATATACTATTCACATAGAAAGTGTTACGTCTAAATCTTTGATATTAACAGTTGACAATCAGATTTCAGTAAAAGATGTCACACATCATATAAGAATTATTATAGACAATATTTACAATAATGTACACGTAGTTTTTATAGACATTACAACATTCTGAAACTAAATTCGATAGGTTGTGTTTATACTAAATGATAAGTAATACAATTGATGGTAATTAAATCACAGCCAGTAAGTAAATTAAACGACAAAGAGAAATTGTAAAAATATATAATTTACAAATATAAAGATATTTAATTACTAACATGATCAAGCATTTCTGGTAGAGCATTATATGCCACCATATTTCCTATTGCCACTTTAGGTTCTTTCTTTGTGACTATAGCAACGATCTCTTCAGCAGGAGGAGGAGGAGGTGGAAAGTCTGTGCTTGAATCTATTGGTACTGTTATTTCATCTACACTTAATACTACTGCCCTATTGTCAAATTCAACTCTATTACGTTCTACTATAGAACTATCTTCCATTATACTATATAAATTTTCGGACTTGCCCTTATACATTTGTCAGGAACTCATATAAAAAGATTCATTTAAGTTAATCTCATCGTTAACTATATTATGTTTTTGCGACCATTCTTTCTGTTGATGTTTTATACGATATATTATTTCATCATGTATCACACCAAAACACATAGCAGTTAACGCTAGGCCAATCAAAGTATAAGCTGAACAAAACCACAAAACATTAGAATTTACTGTATAATATCTAACACCATTAATTGTGGTGTAACTCATTCCTGGAATGATATTACCGAAACCAATTGTGCTCAAAGTCATAAAGCAAAAGTAAAATCCATCTATAATACCCATATTATCTAAATTAAGCAATACAATGGCTCCTATCGATATATAAATAAAAATTGCTCCAAGACATAGAAAAACAGGAGCTAAAATACTGAGTCCGTGCATTGATAATTTAGAATCAGTATCGGGCCAACTAATGACGTCATCTTTAGCTGTGCTTGTGGTGGGTCTTTCTGATATGGAGTCCTTTTGACTATCGGTTTTTAACACGTAACATTCTTCTGTTGGTGTTTTACTCGTATTTTGACTATTAAGCATTTCTTCTTGTTGTCTCTTTAATTTCATTCTTTTTTCTTTTTCTGCCATTCTTCGTTCATCATAGCAACAGTAACCACAATTTGAACAGAGACAACAACATAGTGCTCTACTGAAGACACTTCTTGCCATCTTAGATAATAAAGATCCGACACTTGATAAGTAGACAAGTGTCAAAGGTATTCCAACAAGAGCATATGCGATCGTGACACCTTTACCCATCATGGTTCTTGGAGCGATGTTACCATACCCTGTAACAAGAAATATTTCATTATTATTTTTTAATCACAACAGCAAAATAAGTTTTTTATTACAGTGTTTTATTGCTTTCCATCTCAAGAAAAGTGTTATTAAATTACCTAGTAAATACTATAATACTATATTGTGTCTTTTATGACACATAAAAAACATTTTTATATCAAATAAAATAATAAAGTGTAGGTACTATATTTGTAAATGAAGGGTTATGTCCATTTTTTATTTTATTTATTTGTTTATTTTTTTATACTTTATTGTACATCACAACTACACATATAACATTTACAGACTGTGAAGTACAATGGGCGGACTTATGGCTATTTAGCCATTTCTTCCAGACAACCCAAATATATATTTCCTACTATGAGTAACGATCGCTATCAGGTGTACATGATAGCAACCGGGACCGACGGCTTAACGTGCTCTCCGAGGCACGGTGGGGAGACCCACAAGGACTGCACAAACACCCAGACCGCGGCAAACATCTGTATGGCCAATACAAATGTTGTCGTGTGCGGGGATCGAACCCGCAACCGCTCGCGCAACAGCCAATCGCAATCCATTGCTGTGACCGCTGCGCCAACGCGGCGTCGTTTTTTTTGGTAAAACATCATACAAGAACGAGACTGATGTCATATAAATAGAAATATAAGCTTTTTCTATATAGTTTCAATAACTAAATACAATAAATGATAAAAAAGATTGACGTAGTCTCTATAATATTAACATACTAATTATAGTTTAAATAAAACATATCAATACATTTTTCTGGATATTCGAAAATATGAACAAAGCCCTTTTTACTCACCGATTGTCGTTAAAACAGTTAACGAGTAGAAAAATGCAAGTGCCAAATTCCATTCATGCTCTTCATAATGGTTGCTAATATCATTACCGGTAAATTCACCCAACGCCATTTCTCTGTAACTTACGCCATATTGTGAGGCCATTTCTGTCGTGACTCTTTGCATCAACTCATTTTGAAACTTCAGAATTTCCTGTGCAGCTAACCGCGTCCAATTTTCTCTGTATAAAATGTTTAACGAGACTGTTATTTCCCAGATATTTTCAACGGTTTTACTTCTCGCGTCCCAAAAATAGTTAGCAGATAGCGTTAAATTCCTATTATCACTACCGTCTTCTATTTCCTTTTTATTTACATTGTTATCTGTGTGTATTATATTTTGTTTATCTGGAAGTATTCTAGGTCGAGCGGGTACTTCTGCACCACCCTCTATCGATAAAAATATAACTGAACCAAGGAACGTATAAGCCAATAAAACTGAAAATATTACACCATTTGTTAGGCAACCGATAATGAATTGTTTTCTTCGGTACTTTGTTGTTTTAAAACAAAAGCAGCATAAAACTTTCTGTCGAGAACTTTGAGCTCTCTTTTTACTATTAGAGGCCATTGAATCGGCGTCCTGGCATTTGTCCAAAGGGATTGCTCCATTAGGTTTTGCCAACGTATACTGTTCAAATCGGTTGATTGTTTCTTTATCCAATACTACATGGTTAATATCCATTTTTGTGGTCTATTCTCTTGCAACTTTGGATCGCGTTGACATTATCTCTTCTCGGCGGCATACATCTGAAACAATAATATATTTTACATTAAAATAAATCTTAACTAACAGAGAATTTTTTTTGTGTTGGATAGTTATTTTTTAAAGTCTGAGAACAGAAAGTATTTTTGAGAATATGACTAAAAATTGTAGAATGTAGTAATGAATGATGAATTTGTACAGGCATTTCGTTTAAAAAAACATTTTGTACGACATGTACTTGATATCATTATAACATAATCTTTAATATTAAGTTTTGTAAGTGTGATTTGTTATATAACTTTATAAATAATATCTTGTCCTATTTAGTAAAGATAACAGTGTAGAGTAGTAGTAAGTACATAGAAACTTATACACTATAAGTATTAAAGAAAAAACATGTGCCATTCGAAGTGACATTAGAAAAATCATTATGTGTTTACGTAATTGAATAAAATTTTATACTATTCATTGAGCCTCTGAGACTTATTTTTAATCTATATTTTTTCTACCCATATATTGACTCTTCACGATATCTCTGGAACCATAAGGCGTAGACACTTCAAATTTGGGAGGAATATTCCTTTCGCCAAGTAGAGGTCAGCTATGAACGGATTTTACGAAATTCCACCCACAGGAGGGGGTTATGGGGTTTTATAACATATATTGCAAAAGAACGTTTGCGGGGTCAGTTATTATTAAATAAAATTCATTCTGATCAGCATTTGTCTATAAATAAAAAATATTAAAAGATAACGAATAATACGGTCTTCATCTATACAAATAAATAAAATTGGAGTGTCTGTTTTTAATATTAAAATAAACGCTTTTTACTAAATGCATATGGATACGTATACACGGTACATATACCAAAATAACATTTTATACAATTTTTGTCTGTCTGTTTTTTCCAGCTAATTTCTGAAACGGCTGGATCAATTTTGACGGGAATTTCACTGGCAGATAGCTGATGTAATAAGGCGTAACTTAGGCTTCTTTTATTTTAATTTTTTTTTTAATAACTTTTTCGTTAAAATTCACGCGGACGAAGTCGCGGGCACAGTAGCTAGTAGATTAATAAAATTAGCGTAACAACAAAAATTACATTTTTAATATATAAATATGTAGTGAAGTTTCTACAAAATAAAATTTACATACAGATGTATATTTTTTGTAATAGTTCACAAAGATACACTACAAAATTTGTTTTCGGAACACGTACTGCCGGTTCGATTTCAAGCCAAGAACCTAAAAAGGGAACTCTGATAACGCGTCATGAATAAAAAAATATTTTATATTTTTTTACATAAAACCTCATTCTCACATCTTATGAACGAAAGCTGAGAAAATTGATATTTTGATGGATTGATTTTTATTTACAACTCTTTGGGGATAGGAAATACGGTATCATTGATTAGGTTGTATCATTAAATGATATATCATCTGTTACCGTAAAGATACAGAAATATAGATAAACTAATTATGTTTATAATTTTTTGCTTACAAGCCAGTCTTCTTTTCCTTTCCTCGTTGACTAATATGTTTAAATAACGAAAAAAAAAAATCAACACTATTCTCTGTGTATAAGGCACTAAACTGAGGTAGGGAACAGCAGGAAATTTCCTGCTCAAAAAATGGAGCAGCCCGACTGGGATAGTACCAAAACCTTACTGAAGATCATAGCTAAATAATACTGCTTTCAAGCAGTTTTGTGTTCCTGTTGGTGAATAAGGTGACCAGAGCTCGTGGGGGGGAATTGGGGATAGGATGGGCAACGCGCTTGCGATACTTCTGGTATTGCAGGCGTCTATAGGATACGGTAATCGCCTACCATCAGGTGAGCCGTACGCTTGTTTGCCGACTTAGTGATATATAAAAAAGTATGACTAACGTGAGTGAACGTGATCACTTCTATTTCAATACTCACAAAAATTTTAATATTTAAGTAACAAATGACTTAGAGTGATGTTTGAGAGACGTGCAGTATCGGGCAAAATTATCAAAGTTAAAATAAAATGTATTTATGTAATATTTAAAAAATATTCATGACCTCATTTAAGAGAGATAACGCTCCGAACCATCCAGATGTTTCAGACACGTGTAATTTTGCAAAGAAGTTATAACGAGTAATAACTAAACAAAATCGTAGGCGGGCGAAATAATGAAAGACGAAGAAAATACGTCGAAATATGATAAGATATTTGACAGGAATTCATATTTTTCGATAAACTAGATCTATTACGAAAATTATTCGAAAACGGGATATTTACCGTGTTTATTAATTTTTCTTCGCGGAGCTCGATATTTCGACATTAACTGTGAATGTCTTGTTCACGAGACTCGTGAACAAGACATTCGCAGTTAATGTCGCATTCGCAGTTAAATTAATAAACATGGTAAATATCCCGTTTTCGAATAATTTTCGTAATAGAAGTAGCCATGTTAATCTAAAATCTTAAACTAGATCTAGTCGCAGTAATATAGTAATAATAGGCATAATCATTTATTTTACCTTCACTTATTATTCATTTTTTCCACTCGTTTTAATATAATATTAGCTTGCATTGTAGGCAAAAGCTCACTGAAATACCACACGCTCATTGACAATCAGTGAAGTTTTTCAAGCGGCCTTTTGTCCTTTACCAAACAATAAACACAGAGTTATTGTTATCTATATAACGCTGAATGTAGTCTACACTGAAAATGAGTAACAAATACTCGTGTAAACAATACTCAACAAAACATATCAGCAACTCAATTTGAGTATTCTCTCATAAATCAGAACAAAGTTTACAAAGCAATGCAAGCATTACAAAAAAACTCGTGCATTCGTGCGTCTATTTAACGTGAAAAAAATATATAAGAAAGCGTAACAAATCAAAACTGTTGGTAACATAATTATGTATAATTTTACTAGGCAGTCACAGGACTATCAATCTAGTACGATGAAATGAATCAAAATCACCGATTAAAATGAAAATAGAATAAACATTATCTATGCATAAATATTTAAAAAAAGGCACGGGCAACTTAGAACCCTTGGATATCATTAATTGAAATTTAAAAAAAATGAAAAATGAAAAATAAATAAATCGGCCCAGTGCGAGTCGGACTCGCGCACGAAGGGTTCCGTACCATTGACTAAACTAAATATAAGTAAATTTTCTGGAAAATATTTATTTAATTGTAACGCTATCGATGCCGCTATTAGAAAACTTATTAGTCTATCGACGAAGTTTTCCTAATTTCTGATAGATGGCGTTGGAGACTAATAAATAATTATCGCCCCCTTAAATATTTATTTTATTTTGTTTTTAGTATTTGTTGTTATAGCGGCAACAGAAATACATAATTTGTGAAAATTTCACCTGTCTAGCTATCGGCGTTCTTGAGATACAGCCTGGTGACAGACGGACGGACGGACGGACAGACGGACAGAAGTCTTAGTAATAGGGTCCCGTTTTTACCCTTTGGGTACGGAACCCTAAAAAACGTTAGCAGAACAAGAATCTCTAGTAATTTGCTTTCCAATAGAAGGGACTTTTGCAAGTGAGAGCTCACAGTAATTTCTTCGAAAACATCATTGAAATTTCACCCAAATCTATATACTAATATGTGCCCGCGACTTCGTCCGCGTGGAATTTAACAAAAAAGTTATTGTTCAGTTCGCAGTGATAAAAAAATATTCGAAATTAAAAGTAGCCCAAGTTACTCCTTATTATATCAGCTATCTGCCGGTGAAAGTCCCGTCCAAATCGGTCCAGCCGTTTCAGAGATTAGCCGGAACAAACAGACAGACAGACAAAAATTGTAAAAAATGTTATTTTGGTATATTATTATGTTCCGTGTATAGATCCATAATATGCATTTAGTAAAAAGCGGTTATTTTACAAGCTTTTATTTAACTTGCAATGTATGTATGTATGTATGTATGTATGTATGTATGTATGTATGTAAATTTAATGAATGTTTGTTCGGGTGAAATCTTGCAACTCAATTTTGAAGCAGATATCTTCAACCGATTGAGCTGAAATTTTGTATACAGGTTCAATTTAGATGACAATGCATGATTTGTATGTATTTATGTATGTATGTATGTTTGTTCGGGTGAAATCTTGCAACTCAATTTTGAAGCAAATATCTTCAAGCAATTGAGCTGAAACTTTGTATACAGGTTCAATTTGGATGACAATGCATGGTTTGTATGTATGTATGTTTGTTCGGGTGAAATCTTGCAACTCAATTTTGAAGCAAATATCTTCAAGCAATTGAGTTGAAACTTTGTATACAGGTTCAATTTGGATGACAATGCATGGTTTGTATGTATGTATGTATGTTTGTTCAGGTGAAATCTTGCAACTCAATTTTGAAGCAGACATCTTCAACCAATTGAGCTGAAATTTTGTATATAGGTTCAATTTGGATGCCAATGCATGGTTACCTTTGTGACGTCATTCTAAATCCAATATGGCGGCATATCCAAGAGTGCGGACTAGTTATTTTTAGTGCACTTCTACAATATGGGTATCAAATGAAAGGGCTTGCTAAGAATAATCCGAATAAAGTGACGTGATAACCGACTAAAAAGTAAAAAATAAATTAAAAGTAAAAAACCTTTTTAAAAAACAAGCTTTTATTTGAATGCACTAAAACGAAAAAAATAAATTTTTACTTTAAAACTTTTACTATCTACTTATAAAGTCATTACACATAATCTATATGATATAAAAGCTTGTCGCAAGATTTGCTTGTAAACAAGTAAATTAAATAAATTGATGTGATTGATTTTAACTATTAAAATTTTCAAACTAAGGAAATACGAGTACTATCTCGCGACAAGCTTTTCTATCATATAGATTATGTGTAATGACTTTATAAGTAGATAGTAAAAGTTTTAAAGTAAAAATTTATTTTTTTCGTTTTAGTGCATTCAAATAAAAGCTTGTTTTTTAAAAAGGTTTTTTACTTTTAATTTATTAATATTACAAACAGACACTCCAATTTTATTTATTTGTATAGACGTATCGATATAGATTATTTTACTACTAGCTTTATTCCTCAGTTTCAGACGCATTAATTTGAGGAAAAAAAATTGCCTGTAGCCTTTTTCAGTAAATGGACTATCCCAAACAAAAATAAGTTTTCAATTCGAAAAAAAAATTACTTTCTGACTTTAGCGCATTTAAACAAACAAACTTGACAAGACTAGCTCTTTGGAGCAAATTAGTATACATTTTTTCATTTATAAGTTTTTATTATATATGTATAATTATGTAATTAAAAAAATTCCACAACATTCGGCTGTAACCTAAAACACGAGTTCTTAGTTTTCCATAGGAACAAACGAGCGCATGTGTGTGTTAAACAAATTCTTATAAAGAAAATACATCATACCCGTAACTTAGTATAATTTACTTTGATGTACTTTTGTACAAAGTTCCAAATATAACTTGAAATATCTATGTTCGTTTAAGAATAGTTTTCGAAAGATATTTTTTTTTTCTTGACGCACTTTAGTAAATAACTTGAACCCTCTTCAAATACTTCGACAGTGGAGAGAAAACAATCTAAATGAAATATCAACCTTCTTTCTTCATTTTTCGGTATTTGTCACATAACATTTAAGTTATATTAAGAAGTTGGACATATGCCTTGTTCGTAAGTAATACTAATAACAATTATAATGAAACAAATTTTACGGATTTTATCGTGGTTTATTGAGTTTTTTAAATGCCCGACGTCTCGGATAGATACTTTACACCAACCGGGAGGACTTTACAACTAGGACTAATAAAAATGTTATACTTGGAAAACAAATTCTAAATTGGAAAGAGGAAATGATAAGATTTTAAGCAGGCCTTTAATTACTTTATAATAGCTAATATTTATCTGTTATGAGTATTAACGTAATATTACACAGGTTATGTCAGTTAAAAATATTAATATCAATAACAAAATATATCATAGCGATTCAAGAATTATTTCTATAGTTTAAGAGGGGGTCAAAAAAGTCGATGTTACATTTTACACGTGTATTGTAAGTTGAGCTTGTACTTCAAAGTGCCAAGAAAGAACCACGTACAAAATCTTTAAGCCCGGGTGACACGCAACGATAAATTGTAACAATTTATCAGATTGTTCCAATTTATCGTTGCGTGTAGACGGGAGATTGTAACGATTTATTGGGATCGGAGTTGGAGTGAATTGCGGCATCAATTTTTGCGAATCGTAACGATATGTTGGAATGTGTAACAGTTGCACCAATTTATCGCTACGATTTCACTCAGTGCCCAATAGAGTAAAAGTAACGAAAGAAAGCATACCCGTATGTATTCGTAAGTTGTAACTTGTATTGCGTACTTTTCTCAAAGTTGGAGCGATAAATCGTTCAATAAATTGTTACAATTTATCGTTGCGTGTAGACGGGAGACGTGCTTCTACTCTTTCGATTTGTTGGAGCAATAAATCGTTCAATAAATTGTTACAATTTATCGTTGCGTGTCACCCGAGCTAGCGACGATTAATTATTATCCATAGAAATTTGTAATAGAAACTGATATTCAAATGTAGAGGAGAGCGAGGTGTTCTAGTGATTCTCCCTGAATTAAATTAAATTAATCGTCATTTGGTATCTGTAATATTAGGAAAAACCCGAGAGGAAGTTGTGTATGGCTTTTGAATTTATTATTTTTAAGTGTTTTCTTGGTTAAAATTCTTTTGGTGTTGAGAATGAAATCCGGTTTCATTCATATTAATAAGACGTGCGAACAATAGAAAGTCAAGAAATCCAATTTCTTTCTCTAAACTTAAGAAATAACTTTTCGATTGTTAAGTCAAAACCAATCTCACATGATTCTTCATTCCTAATCGGAACAATACTTTATATTTAGAAACATACGTGGCACGTCTAGATTAAAAATACGTTAATAATAATAAAAAAATGAATCAACCATTCAAAAGCATGAAACATGGATATTTTAATTTATCAATATCAACCTTTCAAAGCAATGTTTACACTTTATGCTTTTGAATAAATATGCATGCCATTTCTCTATGAATGTAATATGATTTACCGCTAACGAACCGCATTGAGCTTTGCAATTGTACATTGGTTTCATGTATGATAATACCCGTTCTGAGTCATTTCATTGAGTAAAATTACAATAGTAAGAGCATATTATAGTACTTTACGGTAGGACTGCGTTTATGAGGTTTTATTTGAAACTTTTTCGTTCAAGATAATTCTGCCGTGCCCTACTATTATCTATACATGTAATAAAATGATAGGAAAGTCAATGTATGTCCGGGATAAACTCAAAAAGTACTGCATGGATTTACTTCAAATTTGGCACGAATATTATTTAGAAGTCGGGTCAGAACATAGGCTACATATTATCACGCTATCACCTACGGGGAATGAGCAGTGAACGCATGCAGACGACGTCGCGGGCAGCAGCCAGTACAATAATACTATAAAACAATATCAACCTTATATGTCATGATAACATTAAACGCATTTCTATCAATGATTGTACTAGTGATACTCAATTTGGTGTATAATTACAGCGGTTTTTGAGGTCAGATAAATAATAGCTTATTCAAACCATCATTGTAATACAGGTTAATTTGCGGTTATCACTCGATTCTAATTCATTAAAACAGCTTTTAACATGTTCCTTTAATTATCATTGAGTATATTTTGACGACCACCCTGGTGTGATGATATGTGTGCCGAGTCGGCAACACCTAAACACTGACGGTCGCAGGTTCGATTCCCGCTCGCTGTAGATATTTGTGTTTATGCAAATATTTATTTCCGGTCTGGTTGTTAGTCCTTGTGGTTCTTCCCACCATGCTTCAAAGAGCTTGTTAAGCTGTCGGTCCCAGCTGTTATCATGTACACCCGATAGCGATAGTTACTCATAGTAGAGAATATAATTATAAACCAACCCGCAGTGAAGCAGCGTGGTAGGTTAAGCTCCGATCCTTCTCCTACATGGGGAAATAGGCCTATGCCCAGCTGTGGGGTGTTGCAGGCTGAAGCGAAGCTGGAGTGAGTATATTTTGAAATCTCAATGTTAACACAAAATTTAAATTCTAAATGGAGTTTGTGGACATTTCAGAATTTATGGAAAATATACATACGATATCTAAAGATAAGTTCAAGGGCATTTTTTTATGTTTTTCGACTACAACTGGATTTTTTTTGATTCGATCAAATGGTTACATAGTTTACATCTAAGTATTTGCCACAATTAATAACTTGAATTTCGTTTGACCAAGTTGTATAGTAATAATAAATAGTCTACAGGATGTGTAATTAATACTTTGTTTCATCTATTTGTATTCGTGGCTTAAACATATGTACCTAAATGTAGCTTGAAGATATGATAATCTTTCATTACCATGAAGTGAAGTCTACCTCGATTGTGATTTCAAATATTCTCTTTTGGCATTCAGAATACAAACCTCAATTGCAGTATATTTTGCACAACTAATGCAACAAAGACCTTTGTAGAATATACGTTACCTACACAAAATCAAGAAACGCTTTTCAAATATAATTTACTATAATGATAAAATTGTTTTAAAGTATTTAATATTAACAGATACTTTAAAATTCATTATTAAAAAGTTATTTTACATGTAATTATAATGATAAATCTATAATAATACTTTATTAAATGATAGTTTCAAAAACATCTACGCTCTAAGTATTAAATTACCTTAGAAACAGATGATTTTACGTACTCTTTCTTACTTAGAAATTATACTTATTAACTTTCGAACGGCATATTTTGGGTCTGTGGATAAGCGTCTAGAACAGCACCCTATATTCTTTTTACCTATACCCGTTATGTTATAATATATAGTTCATGAGTTTTTTGTCAAACACACTATAAAGTATACTAGCGTCTGCGCGCGACTTCGTCGGCGTGGACTCCGCTCCTATTGGTCTTAGCGTGATGATATATAGCCTATAGCCTTCCTCGATAAATGGGCTATCTAACACTGAAAGAATTTTTCAAATCGGTCCAGTAGATCCTGAGATTAGCGCGTTCAAACAAACAAACAAACAAACAAACAAACAAACTCTTCAGCTTTATTATATTAGTATAGATTTCGAAATATCATTCTTAGGTATACTATTAACAAATTATTATAAACTAAAATAGACATTAATTTTAGTTAAGTGGTACTTTCCAGTATTTAAGTTCGACACATTTAATGATTTTAAAATAATTTGTCTTTTATATCCTGCTACAATTTATGCTTTTATACTGCAAGGAAGACATACATATATCCCTAGCAGCAATAATGTCACTACATGTTTTGAAAGTCAAGACAGTGACATGGAATACGCTTTGTCTGGAAGTAACTACACCATGCACAGCGTCCGCAGTATGTCACATACGATAAGAACATTGGTTGAACATTTAGAGCTTCAAAACGTGGTCTTTGTTATTCATCACTTCAGCCTATCGCAGTCCACTGCTGGACATAAGCCTCCCCAAGTTTTCAACTCATGTGTTTTGCCACGCTGGGCATGCGGGTTGGTGACCGCAGGGCTGCCTCTGTCGGACATTTAGGTCATTGTTATTATACAATACAAAATAACTTATAAAGATATTTATGAAATAGCTTACATTAATAATTTTATTTTTATGTCAAGTATTTATGTCATATTTGAATGAATTAGAGTGAGAAAAGAATGAATGAATGAATGAATGAATTAGAGTGAGAGGAAGTTTTAAATTGAATTTCACTATATAGGTTGTAAGGAACGCCGCGACGTTCCTTACAACTTATATAGTGAAAAATTCATTATCATTTTTACTGTATTTCTTTTCGTAAGTTTCAAATAAATAGTAAATGAAGAACTGACTTCACTAATCTTAATAAAATGTAATCCTAATAAAATGTGAAAATATTTTTCTGTTGTGATAAAAAGTTATCTTGTAAAATACTAACGCTACAAAAGGTTAGTTAACGTTTCAGTTTTGATTGAAACAGAATGAAAACGTAGGTAATTAAATTCACAAAACGTGATTGTTAGTTGAAATGTAAATAAATAAATTAACTCACTTTATTCGGCTAAAATTAAACTCGATTTTATTCGGATATTTTGAAGCATTTATCATATCGACGCTGCCGATGTGCTTAATTAGATAAATTATACGTACCCTTTCACATCGACCTGTTTCATATTTCATTAAGAACGTGAAATGATTATTAAACGTGAAATATTTTCAATTGGTTCAAATACTCTTTTTTATATTTATTTTTAGCATTTTTATTACAATATTTAAATAAATGCAGTCAAAATATTTAAAATATTTATATTATATCTATAATCATAAATTAAAAGTAAAAAACCTTTTTAAAAACAAGCTTTTATTTGAATGCGCTAAAACAAAACAAAAATTACTTTAAAACTTTTACTATTTACTTATAAAGTCACTAGCTTCTGCGCGCGACTTCGTCGGCGTGGACTCCGCTCCTATTAGTCTTAGCGTAATTATGTATAGCCTATAGCCTTCCTCGATAAATGGGCTATCTAACACTGAAAGAATTTTTCAAATCGGACCAGTAGGTCCTGAGATTAGCGCGTTCAAACAAATAAATAAACAAACAAACAAACATAGTCTATTTTTTAAAATATAACGGGTACATACCACGATATAGACGAGACTCGTCGTGACCACGGACCATGTAACTGGTCCGAAATATCGACAAACAATCACTAAAATCTATATCGTGGTATGTACCCGTTATAATTTAAAAAATAGACTATGTTTGAAAACCGCGAGTGTCTATGTCTAAAAAAGTTAATAAACAAACAAACAAACAATCAAACAAACAAACTCTTCAGCTTTATTATATTAGTATAGATAACACATAATCTATATGATATAAAAGCTTGTCGCGAGATATGAGTACTAGTATTTCCTTACTTTGAAAATTTTAATTGTTAAAATCAATTACATCAAATTTATTTAATTTACTTGTTTACCAGCAAATCTCTAACCTGACTTGCATGTAATACATATTACATACATACATTACAAGTTAAATAAAAGCTTGTAATGAGCACTAAGATGAACATTTTTGATAGGTATATGATAGGTACATGATAGGTATAATTATATTATGTACAATACAATGTAGTAGGTATGTCGTCATAATTTTGTTATTAATTTAAAACTTCTAACGTACTAAAATAGACACAACTGCTATAATTTACCAACGTTCAATTATTGACAGAACGATGCTTGTCCACCACTTTGCTAGACTTTTCACTATCTCAATGTTATAGCGATCAGAGAAAAGTGCTAGATATACATTATTCTACAATTTGCACGTGCGCTGCAGGAAGAATATTAACACACAAGTACGTTTTACTAACTTAACCACGTACTTTAGTTTAATGCCAAGCACATAGTGTGAAAAAAATTTGCTCCTAAAATATAGTGTGCGATGGCGAAAATGTGACGGTTGTATAAAATTTCTCAAAAGCATTCTTCGTTGTAATAATTTATATAGTACATAAAGAGAGCTATTGCTTTTTTGAACTTTAGGAAATTTAGAACATTTTAGGTGTAGTCTGTTTTATCAATAAAATGTTTTTTGTTGTTTTCAAGTTATCGGCTTTTCTGAACGTATAAGAAGTTTAAACCATGTTATGTGTCGTCTGTTTCATCAATATATAAGTTTTTGCTAAGTGTAAGTTATCATCTGTTTTTAATTATCTTATAAATCGAAATATATAGTTATATGTATATAGCATGGTATCGTTGAATGGACTCCAGTAGATTGAATGATAAAAAACGTAGTAGAAAAGGGATAACAGGGAAATAAGTACATGAAATGTAGAGCAAAACCTAATAATAGAAGTTGATTTTTATTTTCAAGATTGAACAGGTTTAAAAATATAAATTTTTAAAGTAATTATAGGTACCATAATTAATTAGTTACCTTACCTTTATTGTTGTGTAGATGGCAATCTTTAATGAAGTATCATGTTGATCTGTAACAAAAAACATAATAGTTACGATAATAGAAATAATAAAGACCAAAGACTAAGATTAAAAAGTCATAAATCTTATTAATAAACTTATGTTTTTTCGATTCAAATTGCAATTTCATTATTACATTCGCATATTACAGAGTATGATTTTGTAAAACCACATTAGCACTATTCTTTTGCACTGCACGTGACGATATTTTGATGTTCTAACCTACCGTTAATCATGAATTTGAAACCTCCTTTGAACTAGTATAGCGCATATACAGACAATTCAATATTTCAAACTTGTTTTTAACTTTGATATACAGATAACCTTCTCTATAAACTGTAAAACTAAACCGTACTTTCTTCGATTGTTGCAATTCTTAGAGGTCATAAAATACGCTTTGTAGCGATATCTACGGACTCTGAAATTTATGCTCCTGTTCCGAGTGATAAATACTGAATTTATAGCAGTCTTTAAATATAAATCTTACTTTGTTTCATACAAGCTTTATACGCATGATAATTTGTACTATACTATAATTATGTTCTTTATTTGCATGTAATCGTATATCAAGCGCCAATACATTTCAAACGATATTAAAATGTAGGTAGCTTCCAAAATTCTGGCTTTCTTTCTTCCAAAACTCAGGGAACAAATCATATTAGAAGTCATCAGAAAAATCTCAAGTGGTGTAAATTAATGTTTTTATTGTGGTAGGACACAGCAAGACAAATCCTGCTTAAAATATGTAGCAGACCGTCTTGTAAAGTAAAAGTACCTCAACCTTATGCAATATCACAGTTAATTAACATTTCTCTCAAGTAGTGTCGTGATCATGTGGTAAATAGGGTGGCCAGAGCTTCTAAGGAGGGTCAGGTGTAGGGTCAGCAACGCGCTTGCGGTGCTTCTGGTCTCCAAGACATCTAAAAGCTACGGTAAACGCTTATCATCAGGTGGGCCGTACGCTTGTTTACCGACGTAGTCGTATAAAAAAATATATAAAAATAAAATACATTTTCAGCCACTTTAAAGTTGGATTTGTAAATATTATGTATTATTCTTCAATAGCATCGACGACGATTAGAAACTTAATTTGGAAAATCCTATATTTATGGTATGATCAGATGCTTAACATTTAATTTATCTGTTTCTGCTAAAAACTATATCCTATATCGTATTTGACAATGAAAGAAAACTTCAAAGAGTTTCTATATCTGTAAATTAATTCTGAGATATGAGAACTGCGAAATCGAGCTTTCTTTTTTTTTTTTTTTTAATAAAGAAGAGATCTTTATCTAGTAGTTAAGTATACATGGCCTGGTTTATTTATCTTAGCGTTTTATTATTTAGCTTCCGTAATTTACAAGAAAATCATGTACATGCAGAGTAATACTAAGTGTACTCATAGCGCAATATACTGAACGGAGATCAGCACTATAAATCTCTTCTCGTTGCAAGCTCGCGGGTTTATTGCCACTAAACCAGTTTGCGATAACCGAGGTACGTGAAAAATGAATTTGCCGATGTATAACAACATTGTAAAGTTATAAACCGTTTTATGTGAAAAATATATTCACGACACGCTTGTTGAATATTGTAAGAATATTGAAAAATCGCAACATAATATTTTGAGACAATGTTGTCCAAGATTTTTTTTTTGAATTTTTTACATTATGTATTTTTCACTGCTAAGACGAAGCTAAAATAGTTCAAATCTTAGGCGTAGGAATAAAAATACTTTTTACTCTATTTACAAATTTAAATGAAGAATACGTCTATTCTTGGTGGTCACCGCGAATAACTTTCACGCTAGCTACCACAGATTTGATTCCCGAAACTTCGCATAGTATAACAAATGTTTTTCGTGGTCTAGGAGTTTGTGGTTATGTATGTTCTCAAGTTGTGAATTGTAAGCATTTATAATATTGTAAAATTTTCGAAATAAATGTTACTTAGTTTTTAATACCCGCTCTCATCTTATACAATAAATTCTCAAAGTTCATAACGACCACCGAATACTAGGTAAATGGCCACATTATAAAAATGACAGAGAATAGTTTTGATAGCAGTGCGCATGCAACCACGTATTCGGTAGACGTGTTACATTTTAAATCAATTTTAATAGTTATTATTATTTCGTGAACATTATTTACTGTACTGTCCTTAAATAAAATGAAGTGATTACTGTAATAGCCATTTTATTAGAACATCGTCCTCCTACTCGAAAATATAAAAATATACGCCCACTACAAAATGTCAAACGATACATTCGAAAGACTTTATATATTTCAAATTGCTTCAATCCATGAATAATAAAGTCGATGCCTGCTTGAGTGTAATGAGCCTGCAAGACTTCATTATTTAGTCATCGAAAATTCACGACTTAGTTGATAACTTTAATAACGACATTAACCTGAGCGTATGTACTTAAAATGTTTCCATAATTTTTATATATAAAAGGCATTATAGGTAGGGATCCCTAGAGTACATATTTTTCACCTGATTAGTATCAAGCTAATTTTCCGGGAGTAGCTTCATTTTGATGAGACGAACAAAAAGTTCCTCTTCGAAAACTCTCGATTGTGGTAGATAATAGAGTTAACAGGAGATAGAGCAGCAGTGAGCGTAGGACCGGGATAACGTAGCACGCTATTTGGAGGACAATATTACCATCAAATTATATAAATTTTAATTAACTAAAAGAAAAAAAAAACAGCTGGTTAGTAATAATTTTTGATGACCTTACGAGGTCATCAACTTGATGACCTCGTAAGGTCATCAAAAATTGATTTTTTTTCTGACTTTTTATTATATATATGGGTATATCAAATACTAAGACTATAAAAACGATTTAGATATAATTCGTGATAAATATGCACCATGTATTATGGAACTGGCTTTTGGAGTCTTTCTCAAAGCTAACATCAGAAATGAACTATCCGCCAGAGAATGAATGAAACCGACATAACCCACAGAATTAAAAAGGTGGCAGTGGACGGGTCATCTCTGTCGCAGGACCGATGGCTGTTGGAGCAGACTTGTTCTAAAAACGAAGATCGCGTGTTGGCAAATGCAGTACGGGTACTCCTTCGGCCAGTTGGACCGATATAATTTGCCTAAGACCGTTGCATAAAGATTGCGGACAACCGACTTCGAAAAGGAGGACTCTATTTTTATGCTACTGTATAAGTTTTTACTAGGTGGGTGTGGGGTTTTAACCGAAAGGATGTACTCATCCTGTGGCCCCATTTAAATTTAATTGAGATTTGACAAGTGTTTTTCTAATAATGCGTAATTTGTCTGACTAAGTTTTACCCACCTACGTTGTATTATACCCTACCTCATAAGTTTTTACTTGGTGCACCGATTTTGATGATTATTAATTTTTAATTTTATTGAAGCTGATGCTTGTTATGTAGTCCCGTTTAAAGTTAATTGAAATCTGATGAGTATTTTTTGAGTTATTTCTAACAATACGTATTTACTTTACAGTTTTTAAAGTAAAATTTGTAAACTGCGTGACTAGAGCGTTACGAAAAATGTGATCGGGCGAGGCGAACGGAGCAAATGAGAGAGATGTGCGAGCACACATTTTTATTTTTATTACTATTTAATAGAAATATGCTTATATTTTTACATAATTTAACTCATTATCGTAGCATAGAAGTTAATGTTGAGTCATTTTTTAATTACATACATTTAATCAAAAAATGACTCAACATTAACTTCTATGCTACGATATCTTTGATACATAAGAGGGCGAATGTAAAACAAACTTCGTGGAGCGCAGAACATTCTTCAAAGTAAACTTGGAAAAATGATATATTGCGATACTTTTAGAATTAATTTTGTAGTCCCACACCGTGTCGAAAATTCAATTCTGCTAATGTTTTCCAGAACTTTTCCACTCGATGATCCAATTTTTTTTTAATTTATTAAAAAAATAATAATATTAAGTCAACTTCACTTGAGATTTATAAAAAACATATATTTGATTGTTCTTTGTAAATAAAAAGGATCAACTGTATATTTCAAAAAATGGTAAGATTTGTTATAAAAATACATAAAAAAATATATATCTAAAATTACAAAAAAGTCTTTGAAGTTTTATGTTGAATAAAATTAGAATATATATTGAATTCAAACATTTTCCTAAAACGATCCCTTTAATTACAAAATGTTGCAATTCGGTTCATAAATATGACCTATGGCTTGCGTAAATATGACCACATTTCAAAATTTTGTAAAAATCTGAACTGGTTAGCATTATTTCATCCTTCAACAACTGCTTACCTAAAGAAGAAACTCGAAATTCTTTGTACATGTTCACTACATGTATTTATTTATTTATTTATTGGTATACAATTAACAGCACTTACAAATTTACACTACCTACAGTTTTTAGTATAAAATTACATACCCACACCATGAAATACAATATTGTAGTAAAATTGACTTACAACGTTACTAACGTCATAACTTGGCTGTTTGCAAACGAAAGGTACCTTGTACTAGATACCTGTGTTTAGGATATCACTTCCATTCCCTGCGTAGTTGTGTCTTCCTGGTACAACCAGTTTTGGGGTGAACAATGACCATAGTCACTCGTCCAATGCAATTAAACTATACAACAATATTACTTCAACATTACATTTAAAACAACAAATATACAAAAAATTAAAACCACAATAATTACACCACTCGCCATCGAATACCGAAAAATTTTACTCCTACCCGCTTTGTAAGCGCATGCACTGGCCGGCAAACACAGAAATACACCGATATAGGTAACGCACTCTGCAAGAAGATTAACCATATTATCCGATATATTTTACATAGCTAGTATGTTTACGATTTAGTAATCACGTTTTCCGGCTCTAAGCTCAAAATGTGCATTGTATAATTCAATACGGTGTTGCCGATCGTTAATCACGCCGTCAGGTACTTTAACTACTACGGTGGAAAGTCAGATAGAGCAGCAGTAACCTCAACCTGATGGATCACTAGTCTCTTGAAGTGACTTTAGTATAAGCATCATATTTTGATGTACGATTATTCCAATGCGCTGTATGATAAGTTAATATTAGTATTACTATTATACACTAGTATTTAAATAAATTATCAAAAGTATGTCGGTTAATTTTTTTTTTAATAATGGAAAAATTTTAAATCCACACAACAATTAATATATTTATTTAATATCAGACAATTAATTTTAACCTTTTATATCAAGAAAACAAAAGGTTCTACACGTCATTGTATTCCTCAATATTTCAAGGTATGCCTTCTTACGGATGAATAAAAATCTATACTAATATAATAAAGCTGAAGAGTTTGTTTGTTTGATTGTTTGTTTGTTTGTTTGTTTGAACGCGCTAATCTCAGGATCTACTGGTCCGATTTGAAAAATTCTTTCACCGTTAGATAGCCCATTTATCGAGGAAGGCTATAGGCTATATATCATCACGATAAGACCAATAGGAGGGGAGTCCACGCCGACGAAGTCGCGCGCAGAAGCTAGTTAGTAATAAAATCATATGCTGATATAAAATTAAGTACGGTTTTGGTTTATTATGAATTTATGATCTAAACGCAAATGTTTGCATTGATTTATTGCTTCAGTCTGTAACATCCCATTGCTGGGCATAAGTCTCTTTCTCCATGTAGGAGAAGTATTGGAGCTTAATCCGCCACGCTGCTCGATTTAGTTGGTTTGGCGGATACATTCCCTGTTATGAATAACGATCGCTATCAGATGTCTACGATAACAACACGCTCTTTGAGGAACGGCGAGAAGACCTACATGAATAGGTACCACCCACCACAAACCACCTAAAAGAAATATTTGTACTAATAAAATATCCATCCCAAACGAGAATCGAATTTGTAAACTTCGGTACTTAAGCGCCCACACGTATTTGCTTAGGTATTAATTTTTTTTCTTCGAAATAACTGTTAAATCAGCTTAAAATAAAATATATATATAAGAAATAAATATAATCCTTATATAATTAGAAAAGGTCCTCTCTAATAGTCTCGAACAAATAAATTGCCAAAAAATTTGTTACAATGGCAATAAAATATGAAGTTGAGTAAATGCTGTCGTCGCAAACGAAACGGTATAAATTGCGTTATAGCTGTTGGTAAAATCCCTCTTTGTACGTATACAATGATTTCTATTGTATGTTGTGACAGATACTAATTTCAAACGGTATACATTCACTCTGTAGCGAAACTAAACTTATGAAGGAACAACAGTTGAATTTCTCGCGTGGGCCATGATCTTTTGAATTATCACCACATTTCCGTGTTTTATTTCAGCTAGTACCTTTGGGAGCAATATTCGAATAAAATAGAGTCTGAGATAGTAGGGTAATGCGTGAAAAAATATTTCTACGTCTTTCTGACACTTACAAATTGCTCAAAATTTTAAGAATGTATTTTCTTCATAGTAATATTTTAATACGTTTCGCCCATTTTACATTAAAGTGAGGATAATAGTTTTATGGCTAAAATTTTATAATTCATTAAAGTTAAATGTAGCGTGATTTTTATATCAAAATACTAACCCTACGTAATCTAAGGAAATAAATCAACTTTTTCGGAGTTTATCGTTTTTTTTTAAAGTTTTTTAGATGCCCGACGTTTACTTACGACTTCTTACGACTTCGACGGATAATTTACAAGTTTACAGCAACCATGATCACCGGAAGACCATGGTTGCTGTAAAGTAACATGTAACCTAAGGAGTCTAAAAAAAAGCCTTAATATGAGAAGGAGATATCAGCTAACAATAAAGTGTAAAAAGGCCAAATGAGGAGCGTTTTCACAAAACGATACATAATAAAACTACGAATTTTTCAGAAAACAGTTTTAATTATTATTCGGCAATGTTAAAGACATATTATGAGTTTTTTCTATTATAATGACAGTAATTTAACTTTCTCGTAGAAAATGATTGTAAAAAACATAGAATTTAGTAAACTTATATCAAAAAATCGAATCACAAAATGTCGAGTTTTTTCAATTATGATACATCAACTGATGATGTCTCGTTATGAAAAAAACCCCATACAATTAACTAATTTACGTAAGGCTTATTATATCACTAGATCCTCTTCATCATAAGTACTTCGAACGTTATCATCTCTAGTACCGGAACCTTGGAGCACATCTTCATAAAATATCTGACCATCGGGATCATCAGAAATATCGCAAAACTTAAGCAGATTTTCGACGGCTGCTTTTTTTTCAAACACATCGTGTTAGTTTTAGGCAATTGGATCATTCAAACCCTGAAAACGATTTGACTCCTTTCTTTTTAATTTCAATAGTCACTGGCACCCCTGAATACACATCTTGAACACTTACTTCAACTTTCTTTGAAGCCCGAGATCCTGTTAGAGTAAAGTGGATAACCCTAGCTTGAGATATTTTAAATGGAAGTTTTGCTTTTAACATTTGTTTCGCCTTTGTTTTCATATCATATGTAAACCAGTCATCACCCCATTTATTGACATGGCCATGCTTTTATAAAATTCTGTAGCATTGTTTCGGTGAAATAAGAAACTCGTTTCGACGGTAATCTTTCTCTACTCGTCCAAATACCTGTCAGGGGGCATGAAGCTATATTACCTCGAATAGGAAAAAAATGACTTATTTTATTAAATACCTTACTTGAAGCAAAAAAACTTGCCACCATAGTTAGCATAACGAAATTTTTATTTTGGCTGCTACAGGAATCAGAATACAGTTCAAATTCAAATTCAATATATTTTATTCAGCATAAAATTATTACAGTTTCTTACTGAACGTCATGAGTCTACTACCAGTTCGGAAAGAAGAAGCCTCTGACCTGAGAAGAACTGGCGAAAGAAACTCAGCGGGACTATTCGCGGGGGTTATATTCTCAATAATTCATGTTTTTTATGCAAAAATGCGTGCGTCCTATGTTACGTGATCAATGGCACTAATTTTTAAATCTATGACCGTTAGACCAGTGCACTATATTATTAGAAAAGGGTAGAAACAATTTCTTGCCATTTGATGTATCGCTTTGAGAAAACTCTTCTTTCGTAGATGTATCACTTTGAAAAAACTGAGCAACTTGGCAATAGAATAAAAATGGTTTTTGTATCGCTTACAGGAAATTCCTTAACGCCAACGTGTTTAGCTCTAGGAAAGGCATATAAAACTGGAAAAAAAAGGATTTTGAAAAATTTTTTGATGTATCGCTTTGTGAAAACGCTCCTCAAATGAGAAGTTAAAATTTGTATAAAAGTTTTTTTTTATGAAATGATGAACTTCAAAAATTAACGTTTTAGATTGTTATCGTTATTAGGATTCTTTAAGAAAGGCTTTGAGAAAAAGCTTTAATCAGATGATCACCAAATTAATACTATTACGTTCCCAGGCTACCGCCTAGCAGACCATAGAAACCGTGATACACATCGAGCGCAAATCAAATGGCGCACCAATGTAACTTTGTAGTGAAATTTTCTCGAGAAAAGTATTTACAGTAGACAAGACATTTATTACTATTAACGGTCTTTATTTTTCTAGATATAAACATGTTTACATAATCACCATCTCCCTGCCCTAATCCCACTTACGTAGGGTCGGCACAACATGTTTTCTCATGGAACTCATGTTGTAAAAGATTTGCCATGGAATATTTTACGACCGGCCACCTGCCTGACATTAAGCCTCCTTGGGAACCCCTAGCTAAGAAGAAGCATAGGTGGGAATGATTTATATGAGAAAAGAATCTGGGGTTAGTGATACCACTACTTACGGGGAGGGGTGTGTGACACTAGCAGCTAGAGCAGTCCGGGGTCGCGTACCCGTAGCGGTTCCAACCAGTTAATGGATATATTATATCTAGTGGTCCCACCCTCTGGACAATATTTAGAACTATATTTAGATAATATTCAAGGGTAAGGATATGAAATTATTTTCTTGGAACTTTGCAATTCAATATTACTGACGTTAATAAAGACTTACGCAATATTATAGGTAGATAAATAAAAATGAAAATTTTGAAACTATGTTAGGATTACCTGAATTTTTTATGGCCAAATATTGAAGTGACGTGAAAAACAATATTTGCTTGGAAATAAAAACGTTCAGAATCTAAAAGCGTTCAAACAAGCAAACAAACTTTTGTACTAGCTCGCTAGCTAGCTATTAATCTATTAGTTTTTATTGCATAAAGATTTTATTAAATAATTTTTGTACCGACACTACGTTTCTTATTTTATTTTTTTAAATTTATTGCATGAGTATTAGTATATAAGTATCTAGTAAATTATTTAAAACTAACCATTCTCCAGTTATGCGCTTAGCAACATTCATTTTTATTATATAAGAAGATATTCGTTAATACGTATCTATTCATTAAAACCAGGTCACAACTGTCGTACTTATTACATACAATATTAAATTTCTTACGACGTTCGAGAGCATAAATATTAAATATTTACTACCCAAACCGCAACTTTAGATACCAATTACTATAATAAGGACTTGACCCTAAACCTATTCTATTTTTATGCCGTTTATTTATGCCTTACCTACACCTACATATACTTATCTTTACCAAGAAAATATTGAAATAAGTTCTAATATTGTTATACTTTCTGATATTTATAAACGTGAAAGTGAGTTTGTTTGTTTGTTTGTTTCACTTTCACGGCTCAACGGTTTGACCGATCGCCATGAAATTTAGCACGCACATAGGTTAGGGGACCTAGAACGGACATGGACATACCTTTCATTATATAATATAGTCTAACAATGGATGAAGAAAGCAATAGAAGAGCACTATCCAGACTGGTAAGGCAAATAATTGATCAAATTTGCGAATTTTATGACCATGAGACAACTGTGACAGCAAAAAACAATAACATAGGTCGTTGTTATTATTTGCTATCTAAAAAATTAATCGTAATATTTAGTACAATTCGATCAATTGTAAAAAAATATTTTTGCAAGCATCACGCTATTATGACAATATGTTCTGCATGTCATATGAAGTGGTTTAAATTATTTTTTATCTTAGTTCTACATAATTATATTCTTATGAAATTTAAGACATTTTTTGTACAAAAGGAAGTATATTTTCTTTGAATTTCTTGTAGTTACTATGATTTTACTTAAGATTATTTTTTCAAAGTTATAATGAGGAGAGAATGTTTGTTGGTACTAAAAGTAAATATTTTCTCTAAACCTTTGTTTAATATATTTCTAAATATTCTTTCTAAATCCAACTTAATTTAATTATGATATTTTATATTTAAAAAAATGCATTAATACGACTTTAAAATTTTCAGTCCCACAGACCGTACCTATGCGGTATACGTGTTACACTTTTTCACGTGGGTATAGGAAGGTTGAATTTAAAGTAAATACTTTTTAGTAATGTTAGGCTTCACTGTACTTAAGGGGCTGTCTCCACGAGCGAGCGTATCGCCGGCGATAGTATCGTCGTGCCACCTATTTCTATACACTCTCTATGGAGCTGTCTCCACGAGCGAGCGTATCGCCGCCGATACGCTCGCTCGTGGAGATAGCAATCTGTATGGAAATGTCTTCGCTAGCGAGCGTATCGCCGGCGATACGCTCGCTCGTGGAGACAGCCCCTAAGAGTATTAAACACGGCAATATAATTATAATGAAACAACGGGAGGAGCCCGCGACCATGGTTGCTGTAAAAGTGTAAAGTATTTGAAAAGTCGGGTATTTAAAAAACTTAATAAACCGCGATAAAATCCGTAAATTTTGTTTCATTTTAAATTAGTTAAATTCGCGTAAATATTAGAAAATAATACGGCAGTATAATGTTTAAACTATTCTAGTCCTTTCAGGTAGAAAATTGTAATAACGTCGTTATCTTTCAAATTATTTAGAATAAGGCATGGTCGTAAAAATACTGAACTTTACGTTTACCTGAAATAAATAGTAATCGTACACATTAATAATTAACTGTTAAAAGACTTACAGATGATGGCAAATTAATGATCGTGATAGCTAACAAACGATAACGTCATTTCTTTAAAACAATTAGAAAATTAAATAATTGTGTTTGCTCGCAAACGAAAAAAAACCGACTTCAATCACATCGACAAGTAATACAACGTAGGTAGACGAAAAAATAGTCAAGTAAAAACGCATTATTAGATGTAACTCGAAAAGTACTTGTTAGATCTCAAATAAATTTAAATGGGGCCAAATGACACGCACCACCTTTCGATTAAAATTTTTTATCGAAATCGGTCCACCCAGTCAAAAGTTCTGAAGTAACATGTATATTTTATTTATTTAATGTATTAAAAAATACAATCGAATTGAGAACCTCATGCTTTTTTGGAAACGGTTAAAAATAGATTAATTCTAAAATTACTCAATAAAATGGTTATGTATTCATTTAGTAATTAAGTAGATATCACATTATCACTCAATAATTACTCCGTTCAAAATAAAAATGTACAGATACCTAAAGCCGCAAAACAGAACTAGTTCAAATTTATTTAGATTAAGAGATTTTTTTTATATCGCAAGTAACGCAAGAAGCTCTACTGAAATAATCTCGGAATGGTTTTCATTAAGGCTTACTTTTTACAACATTGAATCTGAATGGTTATTATTCAGTATTACTTTTTTATGCTAACACAAAATGGAAGACAAGAAAACGAATTTATTATTGTCATAACATTGAAACTTTTTATAGGAGGTAAACTGTTTAAACGACGAAAATGTACAGTTATGTTTTCATTTTACGAGAGTCTTTACGGTAAGGTTACAGCTTCGGTCATTCATGATCGTCCTCGTTCTATATGTATCAATTTCACTTGCATCCGATCGTAAAATTCAACAAAGAAATCTTTTGTATCATATTTTTATACAGTATATTTAGATACAAACAGGATAGCCCTAGTTGATTTATTTTCGTTTCTAAGCAAAAACAAGTATACTCGTCAGTTTTGGCGTATATTTTTGATAATGTAATTATATAATCGTTACCCAATCGTTTATACCTAGGGTAAGACAGATAGTGACTGATACGACGTAACAGTCGAGTGATACATAATTAATTTGTAATTTTTTTTTAACACATATGTGTTTTTTATACAGATAACAATGTTTAAATATTATACCAATATTATACGAGGCTGAGGTGGAAATCTAACCCACAATCCTGTAACAATCCAGCTGGTTGTAACCAACTTCATCGACGAGACAGCCAAGTACAGTTTCATATGTATGTATATGTTTGTATAAGTCAGCATGATTACTGATATGTACCTTGCAACGATCCGAAACAAAATTTAAACTACTACCAAATCAGACTAAATAAGTAGATACCTATAGATTATAGATTTTCCACAAAGTATTAATCGTCTAAATAATTATCACAATAACTATCATCATCATCATCATCATTTCAGCCTATCTGCTGCCCGTCTTCGGCCTGTGTATTTCAAAGCCAGCAGTTGGATGGTTATCCCGCCATCACCATCGGTCGGCTTTTTAAGTTCCAAGGTGGTAGTGGAATTGTGTTATCCCTTAGTCGCCTCTTACGACACCCACGGGAAGAGACGGGATGGCTATATTCTTTACTAACGTAACCACAATAACTATAATCGCTAATTATTGTCGCTACGATCTGAATCAGCTAAAAGTGATTTATCCTACCAACTACAACAACAACTAAGAAACTATTACAAAACTATTAAAGCGTTCGTACTACCGCTTATAACCAACTTCCGGTCTAGTTCCATTTCACTCGCGGTCAGTCAAACGAAGTCTGATCACAGTATCGGGTAAAAATAATAGGACAAAATGATAATAAGGGTTTTCGTTCGACATTCAGCTCTAATAACAAACGAATAAAGTAAGTAAATATCATTTATATATTAATACGCGAACCAAAATCTTTGTACCTCTTTTTAACGAAATTGCGCGGACGGAGGAGCATGAAATTTCTTCACACTTCACACTTATAGTTTATACAGAGAAGGAGTGCATAATGCAAATATTTTTTAAATTATACATAAAATATACATTAAATTAACAAATAAAAAAGAACCTTACACACACTACTATGGATTTGGCACACCCAAGCACATTTATTTATTTAACAAGAACTACCAACAGAATTACATGTTTATAAAATAAAATATATAAAATATATTAAACAGCTATTTCAATTGATGGACTCTAGTTATTGCGCTGACATAATTATATACATAATTATATTAACACCTAGACTCGAGGGAGAAGACGAACCCCTAACCCTTTGAGCAGAAAGCTAATCGTGTCTCCTTTGTTTTTAGAAGTCTGTATTTTGTATAAATGAATAATTTAAACCGCACTCATTTGACAAATATTCCATTTTCAGCGGGTTTACTTGACGCTATCCCTCCTTTATCATACGAACGACTTTCTGTATAGAAATATGTCCTTTATTACATAGGTTAAAGGGGACAAAACTGTATCAACTTACTGACTACTATCAATCCCATTATTCTTTAGGGTTGCAAGAAAAGAAAAGGAATGGCTTGATAGATACAGGTTGACTGATTGCTCTCGAATGTTCTCTAAACATTTAAAATAAAATTGTTTTATTAGAAATGAAAATGAAATCGTCGACGTAATAAGTACGTTCCATTATTGTCACGAAAAAAATAGATTTTATCAATAAATTTAAATTTAAGCTCGCAGTTTCGTAATTATAAATAACAACGATTCAGCCTGTAATATCCCACGGTTGGGCATAGGCCTCTTCCCCATCTAGGAGAAAGATCGGAGCTTAATCCACCACGCTGCTCCAATGCGGGTTGGCGGATATATTCCCTACTATGAGTAACGATCGCTATCAGGTGTTTATGATAACAACCGGGACCGACTGCTTAACGTGCTCTCCGAGGCACGGTGGGGAGACCCACAAGGACTGAAGGAAAGTTTATATGTATAATACATGCATAATATAGTAGAGGAACAGTGATAGGTTTAGCAACCGTGCGAAGCCGGGGCGGGTCGCTAATTACATCTAAAACATAAAGCTATAAATAAGAAAATCAGCAATAATGGTAAATATAAAATACGTGGTTAAGTATTCATATCCTCAAACTCATAACATTAAAAGTAAATAAAATGCATACTTAACAAGTTTCAGTATAAAACAATACAAAACGTGTTCTGAAGAGTAATAAAAACTCACTACTAAATATCAAAAGCTATTCACACCTCTGTGAAACGTTTCACACTGTCGTTTATCGCTTTCAATGTAGCCGTCGACAATAAGTCATTGTGAAACATTTGAAATCTGTCGTGTCATAGGAAATAGAGCTTACAGGACGTCTAAAAGTAGAATAATGTAATTCTGTATCGAGGAACTATACCGGTTCTATCTTTGCGTCGTCTATTTCTGCCTAACCAAAAAGTTGTACGAATAATTGGCATCAGTCGAAAAGGTTATTTAACTGAAAATAACTTAAACAATAAGTAACCTTTCATATTTGCATTTTACCGATTATTATAATAAGTTTTTGCGTAAGTCTAACGGCTTGTGTCGTTAGACTTGCATATTATACACTTGTGCCTATTTTAACATACGGTACTGAGTAGTGGACACTGACGAGGGGACTAGTCCAGAAGTTTAAAGTCGCTCAACGTGCAATGGAACGGGCTATGCTTAGGGTCTCTCTTAAAAATAGTATTAGAAATGAGACTATTTGCGAGAGAACAAAATTAACCGATATAGCCCATAGAATTAGTAAATTGAAATTTTAGTGGGCTGGTCACCTGTGTCACAGGAACGATGGTGATCGCGTGTTGGCAAAGGTGTGTGGAACGCTCTCCGGTCCGCTAATACGACGATCTACGTAGGATTGCCGTTGAGCTTGAAGAGGCATACGTCCGGCAGTGGACTGCGATAGGTTAATGTGTCGACGATGATGCCACAAAAAATTATTGAATCCAAATTAAAAATTACTTCATTAAAGTAGGCTTTAAATGCACTTTTGAATCGCCATTTTACAAATTAAATGTTATTTGTTCGAAATTAATTTATTATAAATCTAAAGTAAAGCTACCACCGATTCGGAACATAAATACTGCAGAGAAGAATCAGTGTTGGTTTAATAAAAATAATCTCAAAAGATAATCCTTCGCAAAGTTGATATTTTTAACCTATATCATATTTCATAAATTCACATAAATGATAAAATTTCCTTAAATAAAAAGATCAAAAGAACGTTACATGTTTGAGTAAAACGAAAATATTTTTACGTGCCTTAAGTGAAATTTATGATCGAAGCGTGCGTTAAAGATAATAAAAATAAGCAGTCCAAGTACGAAGAACAAGAAATAAACTTTTACATAATAAGCAATTCGGTTTCACTAGAGGACGCTCCACAACTGATGCCGGTGTTGAGCTTTTTACATCGATTGTCAATGCTTGGGAGGAGTCACGCGATGCTCTAGGTGTATTCTGTGATTTATCCAAGGCATTTGACTGTGTTCATCATGACACCTTGATCAGGAAACTCAGTCACTATGGCATTAAAAATACCGCACTAAAACTTCTGAGTTCTTATCTTAGTGATAGAACTCTGAGGGTTGAAGTAGATGGTACTAAGTCATCTGGGTCTCATATACAGATGGGGGTCCCACAAGGCTCAATTCTTGGTCCATTTTTATTTTTAATATATATTAACGATTTACCATTTTTAGTAGAGAAGAGGCATGAGATTGTATTGTTTGCTGATGATACTTCTTTAATATTTAAATTGCGTAGACAAGAAATTAACTATGACGATGTAAACAATGCTCTCTCTGAACTGGTTCATTGGTTTAGCGCAAATAACTTGCTTCTTAATAGTAAAAAAACGAATTGTATTAAATTTTCTGCTCGAAATGTAAAACAAGTTGATGTGCAACCAGAACTCAATGGTGATAAACTCAACTTAGTTAACTCAACCGTTTTCCTTGGAATCACCATTGATTCAAAGTTACAGTGGGGACCCCATATCTGTAGATTGGCGGATAGACTGAGTTCTGCAGCGTACGCGGTTAAAAAGATACGATTATTAACGGATATCGATACAGCCCGATTAGTTTATTTCAGCTACTTCCATAGCATAATGTCCTATGGCATTTTGCTATGGGGCAATGCGGCTGATATTAGTATTATTTTTATTCTGCAGAAAAGGGCTATCCGCTATATTTACAAAATGGGATGTAAAGAATCTCTGAGAGAGAAGTTTAAAGAGATCAACATCCTGACCTTTGCATCGCAGTATATTTATGAAAATATAATGTATATACGGAAAAATAGGCATTTGTTTGTTAGTCGTAGTGATCGAAATGCCTCAAATGATGTAACACTCAGGAACGACCACAAATTAATATTTCCTAAATGCCGGCTCAAGAAAAAAAGTAGTTCCTTTATAGGAATGTCTATCCTTATATATAATAAGATTCCGGCTGCGCTTCAATCTCTGCCTTTTTTGAAGTTTAAAAAAGTTATTAAGCGAGTTTTATGTAGTAAAGCCTACTATACCATTAATGATTATCTCAATGATGAAAAGGCATGGGATTGAATAAAGCTCGACCAGGCTATGTCTATGACCCGCTGTAAATAGATAGTTACATATATTGTGAGCAGGTGGCATGTGGTGGTCTCGGCACGCACGATTGGCTGTCTCGTGTTTGTCCTGATTATTTCATGGTCCACTACTGCGTTTTTATCTTGTATCTGACTGCATTTTTTTAAAAGAGTACCGAGAGTTTTTTTTCCTCCGGCTTTTTTTCTCTCGGCCTACATTAGGGAAATTGTTATTTATTGTAACATTTAATAAAGCCGAGGATAAAGTAGGTAGGTAATGTCTACCGAGACATTATAACTTAATATTTTGACTAAGTTAAGGCTGCTTATAACACTGGGTACATTACGTAAGCTTGTAATGTACCTAGTGTTAAGATATAAATTTTATTTTTTATTGTTTGATTTTTTGCTGCTGCCCTAACTTTTGTTATTTTTGTTTAGTTTATATAAATGATATTATTTTATTTTTTGACTTTCGTTAAGTGTGTGACATGCACCTTATGACGAAATAAATGATTTTGAATTTGAATTTGAATTTGAAGTGTGCGTGGTCGAGGTAATAGGTACGAAACAATTTTACAAAACAGTTTTTTTCTTTGCATAGAGAAAAATCAATTGTGGTCTTCTGCCAAGCTAAAGCACTGCCGTAAAAGCATATAGAAATTCACCTGTACATTGCTCAAGTTTTTTCTTATACAAATGTACCCTCTCCTTCTGGAGGATCTGGCCACGTTACGCACCACAGGAACACAGCACTGCTTGAGAGCTGTATTACTTGTAGCCGTTATTTAGTAGGCGTTATTTAGTAGCTGTGATCTTCTGTAATGTGGAGGTACTTCCCCAGAGGGGCTGCTCCAGATTTTGCGCAGAATATTTCGTGCTGGACCATTCCTCAATGAAAAGCCTTTAAACTAATTATTTTTATTGAGTGATAAGGTAAAATTTTAAGTATCGGTTTTTTTACAATACTTAAACTTAAAATGAAGTAAGTTACGTGATTAACGTAAGTAAATTAAGTATTAACAAACGATATTCAAGTACTTAGTACATTATTCTAGTTTCGTTGAGAGCCAATAGTCGAATATATAGTTTTAAGCCAAAACAATGAAAAAACTCTTCAGTTCTAATATTTTCAGTCGATTACTTAAACAATTTTCAAAGTACTTCGTCCCATTCATTGTCACCCTAACATTTTAAAACTTTTCTTCCGATAAATAATTGATAGGTTGCTACCAGAAAACTTTCGTGCAAATTGTTAATTATGGTAATTCAAGTCGGGAACTGAATTGATAAAGTCACAAAATTACGAGTAAATTCTACCGTTCCTTATTCAAATGTTTTTGTTTATTTCAGAAGAAACAACTCAATAATAGATTTAAAAAAAAAACTTATAAATAAATATAACATATTTTATTTATTTGTTGTGATATTAAAATAACAAGTCCTGACTGACAGAACTACGAGTATAAGCTTATTAATAATACACAATGAAGTGAGTGAAGTCATAAACCCAAATTTCTAAAGTATGATTTCACGAAAAAAAAAACGCTAACAAAATAATAATAAAACACTTGAAAAGATTAATATATTATAACGACAGCCATAATTCATAAAACACTGTTTCAGACACACTCTTGCGTCAGAAATATTTCAAATAAACATTTGTGAGAATCAAAAACATCTACCAATACTTTGTAACTCATTCAACAAATCGACAAGAACAAAATGTACACAACACTTTTTAACATTTGGTACGACAAAAGTATTATTTTCACGCTGTAACGTGCTTAGTCAAAATAAGCCGATGAAAAATGATTCCATTCCTCCTGGTTTATTTCCCTCCCGTTAGTTGAATAAATCGCTCTCGAGCCCTTTCTTGTGTTATAAATACATTAAATGTAGTTGAAAGAGTTATTTCATTTAAATAGAATCAGTATCGTTCAAGTACTGAATAAAAGTATAATAATTATTGAGAATACTTTCTCGAGAGTTAACTTTTTTTCGAATAACAACAGGAATATTTATGTGCTAGATGAGACAACCACTCGTTAGAAATACATATATCTACAATAGTTGAAGTTCTATATGACCAGAATAAAACTACTGAGTGTGTTTCAAATTACACTAGTGTAAGTTTATTTAACTTATTTTGTGGTTATTTCCTAACTCTAAGCAAATAGTACTTTAGCAAATAGAACAAGATATAATATATAAGAAATTAAAATATGTTTATAGGTGTATTTGAACGTTTTGGAATTATATTTGTGCTTTTAGTATCAGCAATTAGCCACCGGTTATATCTTGAAACACAAACAACAATTTTCATCCAAAAAACCTGGTAAGTTTAAAATTTAAAACCTTGATTCTCTTTTAACTTTTTTATTAAAAATGCAGAAATTAAAAAAAAAGTTGTAGTTATCAGCATAAAAATTAATCAATTATTGGAAATATAGGTTGTTATTGGCAATGCGTACCTACTATTCAAAGACTTATAAATCTATATACATAAAAATTTCGTGTCGCGATCTATGTTAGCGATAAACTCCGAAACTACTGAACCAATATTTATCAAATTTATTTTTTATATCAATTATTGATCTCAATATCTGTTATTGCAAATTAGATGTTTATTATACGACTTTAGTGTGAATTTATCGATTAGTTCTATAAAGTCCTAATAAATTGCGTAATAATAATAATTTAGCATCTAATTTGCACAGATATCCGGTAGATGGCGCCGTATTTCTAGATTATAGATGGCGCTTTTGAATATAGAATTTACATAATTATATTTTAATAAAATAAAATTACTGAGCTACACCAATGCGTGGCTAGGTCAGCTAGTTAATAATAAATATCTTATACTATTCACTCACACACGGTTGTATGTTCCTACGGTATCTACCTAAGCAACTTAATGCTTGTGTTATAGGTAACAGCCGACAGCTAGAGCTATTTTTTTTTTATAAATATATATGGAAATAATACATAATTATATAAATACAAATATTACACCCAGACTCAGGCGGAAATCGAACCCACAACCCGCGGAAAAGAAATCAGGGCCACTACAAACTACAACAACGGGCTATAATATACTTATTGCATTAACAAAATTTATAGTAGTAATATATATCTATACTAATATATAAAGCTGAAAAGTTTGTTTGTTTGTTTGTTTGTTTGTTTGAACGCGGTAATCTCTGGTTCTACTGGGCCGATTTGAAAAATTCTTTCAGTGTTAGATAGCCTATTTATCGAGGAAGGCTATAGGCTATGTATCATCACGCTAAGACCAAATAGGAGCGGAGTCCACGCCGACGAAGTCGCGCGCAGAAGCTAGTATATATTTATTATTATGCTTATTGTATAACATTCAATTATTTAGAGTTTAGTATACTATTATTATTTATTTAAACGTATTTTTCGTAAAAATAAATATTTAGAAATGTAACATTTTCAGTGTCTCTATATCGTGGAATGCAGTAAATAACAAAGAATTTCTTACCCGTCCGCGACGCCCGGTAGAAGCCTAGAGTTCTCTCACAATATTAATCATGGACTCCGGATTCGATTTATTATTTTCTTTCTGTAATGCCTTCTGCGTCATAGAATTTATTTTATTAAACAGTAAGCATTCTTTTCAAATGGTAAAAGTTACTAAAGAAATGTGAATATTTAATGTAAAGTTTATTTCATTTAATTGTCTTTGCTCGCAAACGAAAAAAAAACCGACTTCAATAAAATCGACAAGTATATAATATACAACGTAATTAGACGAAAACATAGTCAATAAAATACGCGTTATCGAAGATTACTCAAAAAGTAGTCACCAGGTCTCGATCAAATTTAAATGGGACCATAAGACAAGCATCACCTTTCGATTTAAAAAGAAACATTGGAATCGGTACACACAGTAGAAAAATTCATAATATGTAAAAAAGCACAGTCGAATTGAGAACCTCCTCCTTATTTTGAGCCGGTTAAACAAATGACAATGAAAGTTTTAAAGACACGTCAACAAACTATCTGTACCAATACGATACAGAGGAAAGACGTCATTTTTGTTTTTTATTTTAATCAACAAATTCAACAATTGTCAGCAGTTGTAGAAGTTTAATATTTCTGTCACTACAAGAAATTAAGGTTTCTTAGAAGTATCTAGGGTAAAAAATTTGCAAAATCGTTTAGTTTTTACAATTAAGACACAATTTACACAATACACAAGCACAAACGCCCAGACCACAGCAAACATCGACCCTGTAACCGCCAGCAGCGCAACAGCCACAAGCCAGTGCTGTGACCGTTGCTAAGGCGGCGTTAAAATGAGCTATTCTAGAACTATAATGGGTTCAGTTAAGACAATAGCTAAGAACAATAGCTAAGATATCACAAAGAGTTATCTAGCCTATAACTACGTTGATAATTACTAATAATTATTAGACGATAATAAAATCCTGAACTCCACAAAATAGTCAAGTAATAACATTTCAGGATTGGACCACTTTCTCATGTAATAATTATATTAGCCTATACTTTGAATGGAAGCAGTTCGAGCTGGTTAAACATTGTACCTCATAAGGTACATAGCAATTCTCGTAAGTAAACAATTTTACCTGAGGAAAATTGCGCCAAGTTTCAAGGCAGGAGATTTAAATTTTACGCTCAATTTTACTTCTTCAACAATAGCCAGAAATTTTCATGTACAAAGCAAGTTCAAAATTGGTTTTAGAGCTACTTCGCAATTCCCTTTTAGCTTTGTTACCTTTTTAACTTGATTATTCACGAGTCGATTCGATCATTTAAAAGAAAACTTATTTGAGACTTCGAATTGTCAGTTATTATTAAATTATATGTTTTTTGACTGTACTTACTTCAGAAATCGTTCCTTTACAAATCAAGTCATCATCTTCTGTACATTCATTAAAGTATATTTTAATCGAATTTGTATTTGCAAAACTTAAACAAAAATTAAACACTTTTTTCCAATGGCGGTACGTGTGGTGCTGTAGGTATAGGATTGTATAATCACAATAGGCGTAATTAGTATATTACCTGTCACGTTACAAATATTAATTTGTTGAGATAACAGTCGACAGCTACATATAATGAGTTGATAAGGTAATCAAATGCAACTAACCCAATATCTGGACAATTAACAAAATTATTTACAGCAATAGAAAACATAATTATGTATATTTGAATAAATTACTGTCAAGCTGTTGTACTGGTTTCACATAATAATCGTACTTTTATGACTATAATATGATAATACAGCACTAAAGAAAATTTTACAAACATATTCGCATTATTTAAGAAACCATATTGACATTCCTGTATGTTACATAAAATTTACTAATAAAAATTTTTGCTAGGAAATATTTTTATAAGAAAACAATGCAACACAACAAGTATGCATAACATTAACAAAACAACACATAAAAAACATAACATAACATTTTTCTTTAACTGTACTAAAAATATAGATTAAAACGAACTTTAATTAATTAATAAATATCCTTTAAGTAAACTAATTTCACTGTTGTAGATTAGTTAAAAATCTATTTAACTAATTCACAATATAAAACATAAAAATACAAGTAGACGCAGAAAAACAAATCAAATTAAGAACTCTTTCCTATATTTGTCATACTTTAAAATTGCTTAAAAACATTGAACGTTATTCAATAAAAGCTTGTTCAAGCTCTCGCAATATCCACCGACCCATTTCAACGTCTGCCTGCGTTCAATTTTATTGAAATATCTTAAGCATTATTATGATTTATTTCAAAAAGTCAGAAAAGCCTTGAAATTAGTTGAGCTGGACGAAATTAATTTATGTATACGACAAATCGTAAGAAAATAAAAATAAAAATATACAACGTAATAAATGTATGTCATTTTAACGTTTACAGACTAACACAATAGTTATTTTACATTTGTCTACTCTGTCTAGTCATTGTTTATTAAGGACATCCACATATTATTATACATACATTTTACAAAAAGATCGCTTAGTACTAAATGAATTTACTATCAGCCAATCTTGAGATGAACAAGATCGGACATTTGTATGTAGGTACAATAATTGTGTTTGTTTGTAAATAAATAATTTTTACCGACGTCAATTACATCGACCAGTAATACAACGTAACTGTTCGCAACGTGACGTTTCTGGCTCTATCGCCCCCCTCCCACCTGAGCTCTGGCTATCCTATTTTCCACAGGAATACAACACTACTTAAGAGTAATATTATTTAGCTGCGATTGTCTCTAAGTTTAAGGGGCTATTCCAGATTTTGATTGATTATTGCTATACATTCATTTACATACACATCACGTCACACAAATCAAGAATAGAAGTTGGTTAAACTTAATAAAATACTCATAATTTAAAAAGAATTAAGCAGTAATTTAATCATAACCAATATTTTAGTAAACCTATATTAGTTCCTAGCGTGTGTCTAAACTAATCAATTAAGAGAAAGACGTATCATATACATTGTTTAAATGGCATTTACAAGCCTTTTTAATATTATAATCCATGAAACCACATGAACGTATCAAAAAAATTAAAATTTGTTTAAGTACAATTTGCGCTTGGGATTATATATTTTTTTACAAAAATACACACAGTCCTTTTGGGTCCTGGAGGGTTAAGATCAATCCCACTGAGGCTTGTTTAAATAAAACGTTTTTAAATGATATTAAAATGTTTAAATAAACGGTTTTAAATACATCTAACTGATCCGGGAAACTTCGTGCTGACGTATTTTTTTTATTTGTAAATACTCGTAATTTTTTTCCTTTATTTTTTTTTTTTGAAGTGAAACTTCTTTAGGCGCATGAAGGTAACATTTTTACGTATGAAACGGCAACGCGTTTTGATGGGACGGCGACGTTTTTGTTTTTAATTATGATACCGCCTACTTCGTCCGGTACAGACGTCACCCGCCTCGTGTCCCGCTTCACCTTCGTTTTCAATTAGTTTTTAATAAAATAATTATTTATTTATTTTTTCAATTATTTTTAAAATTAGTTTGCCTTTGTATGCACGCACTTTTTATTCATACAAACCTTGTCTTGTTATATTGTATAGATGATATTGTGAGATATATTGTATAGCGAACACATAAAAAGAATTTGCCAATTTTGCGTAGGTAGTCGTTTAGAAGTTATGCGCGTACATGCGATGATTATGAAGTTTTAAATACATTTCTCTAAAGTGAACCTTTATTCTATTAACAGTACTAAAACAACGACAGTTACATACAAACATAACAGCAGATATATTTATCTTTATACTGTTAAGAGCTTACAAATGCTTCACCTCTTCGTTGAGTCTCCCTTTAAGAAATTTACGGAGATTAATTCGCCACGCTGCTTCTTTGCGGATGTGCGGATATATGTCTCAGACGTCCAATGTATTATATATAAAATCCGCATCATAAGATATTTTTATATAGCCCAAAATATAATATTTTTCAGAAATAATATAAAGTAAATACAAATAGAAGGTAATTACGTTTTCATTAAATTTACCTACGAGTACATAATTTGAAATGGTGTCTAAATATCTTCTGCACGATCTAGGTACATTAGAAGTACAAATTGGTAATTAATCTTAATATCGTAAAACATACTTGACTTTTACACGCTAAAATACATAATTTAAATCATGGCAACAAAGTTTTATGAATCTATACTAATATAATAAAGCTGAAGAGTTTGTTTGTTTGTTTGTTTGTTTGTTTGTTTGATCGCGCTAATCTCAGGATCTACTGGTCCGATTTTAAAAATTCTTTCAGTGTTTGATAGCCCATTTATCGAGGAAGGCTATAGGCTATATATAATTACGCTAAGGCTAATAGGAGCGGAGTCCACGCCGACGATGTCGCGCGCAGAAGCTAGTTACTTAATATTTATTAAAGTTTTGTTCAATTAGATTATTATAATTGTTATAATTATCAAGATTTGAAACCCGTAGTAAATCTATAGTAGAGGTCGTAATAGAGTAGAGTAAAATTTTACTGCGACTAATTTAATAATAACAGTTTTGATCAATTTTTCTGTTGTTACCTACTAAGAAACTTTTCTCATCCGCTATCTTCTCAACTCATAACAAACACAGAACTTGTACATCTTGAATACAATAACGATCCAATTGAAACTTTAATCGTATATCTCGAACGGCTTACGTATATTATATCCAAAATTGCCAATACAAAACTTTGGGAGATTTGTTACCAAACGATAAAATAACGTGTCGAAAAAGGGAAGGCGTTATTACCCATACGATGTGGACTAACAAATGGTCGGCGTAAAAATCTTGGAAATATTCAACGGATTCAATATTGAGACCATTTTTGTATACGATTCAATGAGTATGCGTTGCGTAAAGGATTGTGTATTGATATTAGTCTTTTTATGAATTTGTAGTTAAATTGCTATCGAGTTTTGCCTTTAAGTATTCGTTTTGTGTACGTGTCTGTTTGTTTATTATTGCGTGATTCACAATTGAAGTATGAAAGACACTTTCATAGAGCTTAGGTGTATCTGTTGAATGGTAATCTCAGATTATACATACAAACTATTTTGATATTAACTGTGACCTCTTTGGTTTGTTATGTTTTGAATTATTTTAGATATGGAATGCCAGTTTTATTTCTTTAGGTTGAATGATGTTATATTTTATGATTCCGTAAGAAGCTCTCAAAATAGTTACATGTTTTAGTTCATTAAACATAATTTTTGTATTTCTATATTAATTTTATAATGACTCCATTCTATCAGAAAAATTCAAAATGTTTAAGTTTCAATTAATAGTTTCCTAGTCAGTCTTAAAGTGTCTTTTTAGTTTCAAAGTATTCACGCTAATCACATCTTCCATTAAGAGTATCGTGGACATAAACCTAACTTAGGAACAAACAACGTGTATGTTAAATGTATTTATAACTTTAATTTTTTTTTATACGACTAGGTCGGCCAACAGACGTACGGCTCACTTGATGTTAAGCGATAACCGTAGCCTATAGACGCCTGCAACACCAGAAGCATCGCAAGCGCGTTCGCGAGCCTATCCCCAATTTCTTTCTCCCAACAGCTTTGGTCACCTTTCTCACCAACAGGAACACAACACTGCTTGAAAACAATATTATTTAGCTGTGATATTCTGTAAAGTTGAGGCACTTCCCCAGTCGTGCTGCTCCATATTTAGATAAGAAAACCTGCTGTGCCCTACCTCAGTTTAATGGTTAAATTTTTTTAATTACATAAATGTCTAATAAGCCGTGCGGATACGCTAATGTCAATTGTATATTTTCGAAGTGACGTAATTATTATAAAGTTTGCTATGTTTATTTCTATTTCTGCTATTTGTTACTTCATACTTCCATTCATAAACTCCTTCCATGTCTTATGAGTTTAATGTTTAATATTCAACTACGAGTATATTTGTAAAATGTGATAAAGAAAAATGTTTACGATCGTTACGATGCGCTAAATGAAAAATTAATTTACTATTTTACATAAATCGTACTCTAGTAAATAGGTACATTTTTTTAAATATGTTTCTATTTTAAGTTATTTCACAGGAAGAGAAATTCCTAAAATTTCAAATTCAGAAATTTCTAAAATTCCATTGTTTTGTTCGAAATAACGGTAACTTACTGATGGATATATTTTGAAAGATAAAATATTTTTTTTTTTTATTCAAGGATCGTTTTTATTGACATTCATGAAATCTATACATATAATAAAATGGTAGAAAAGTCAAAACTGTACATTGAATATTTTTTTAAAAGAATACTTGGGGTGTGATCTACAATCGATACCGAAGCCAAAAATATAGTTTTTAGAATTTTTGTCTGTTTGTCTGTTTATCTGTTTGTCTGTTTGTCTGTATGTATGTCCGGGATAAACTCAGAAAGTACTGCATGGATTTACTTCAAATTTGGCACGAATATTGTTAAGAAGTCGGGTCAGAACATAGGCTATATATTATCACGCTATCACCTACGGGGAACGAGCAGTGAACCTTTATTTCTTCAAATGTATGTCCGGGATAAACTCAAAAAGTACTGCATGGATTTACTTCAAATTTGGCACGAATATTGTTAAGAAGTCGGGTCAGAATATAGGCTACATATTATCACGCTATCACCTACGGGGAACGAGCAGTGAACGCACGCAGACGACGTCGCGGGCAGCAGCTAGTATTTTATAAGGATACCTATTGTTTATTACGAGAAGTTACAAAAACAAAATAGGTATAAAATTATATTATTAATTTGATTAAATTAACTTGATTAATATTTGGAAGGAAATGTATATTCCTAAAAAATTTCTATGAGTATTGTAAAAAATCAAGCTTGGAACTTTGTATGTATACTCATTGAATTATTTAACAAAATTTAAGATTTTATTAATTTGCATGAAATATATTAAACTAGTGAGCTGAAGCAAAAAAAAAATAACAAACTAATTTCTGTACAAATACTAATCAATTTTAAAAATAATTAATTCCCAAAATACGGAAACAGGAGAAAATAATTCAAAGACATTAATAATAAAACAATTCAATGTCGTTTCAATGACATGAAACTCATAAAATTACTCCTATTCCCGGAAAATCTCAATGAAGGCTCTTCGTCTGCCAAGTCTTAATTAAAGTCTACTTATATCAATCACATGTCCCTTATCACTTGAGTTCTTCCTTGCTTTGGACCGACATTTTCAAATAAGATCAGATCGAATGAAGACCCTAACATTCGTTACGTCAGATACTTATTGAACATTCGTAATTGATGGAGTGCATCGATCTTTACAATCTTGTCTCTAACAGAATTCCTTTTATCCAGGTTTACTAAAAATATATTAGGAATCTTTTTCTCTTCAAGATTCGTTGGGGCATTACAGAAATTGATTTTATTATTACGCAATTCTGATTAACTTTTCTGTGTAAATAGAGAACTTCGTCTATAAAATTAGAAACAAGTCTAGACTAATCCTTGCAGGTACACTAATATATATTTTTTAATATACTAAATTAAATCGGTTGATGACACACCTGGACCGCGACAGAAAAAATATAATGTACTTATTCTTGTTGTTGCTTTAGAAAAAAATACATAGATTTGTTTCAAATATTTTAAAAGTTTTCCTAAGTCACAAATTTATTCAAAGAACTGTAAGCTAATAAATTTATAAGTAAGTTATTTTGTAAAAAAATTATTAACGAGTTATAACTTCCAATTACTAGTTTATGACCGTTAGTCAATCAAATATTCAAAAGACCGGATTTCGAACAATTTCTGAATAAATTAATAAGGCCATTAACTTAAGTGGATCTAGCTAAATAGTCCCTGTTCATTTCAAGTTCGAACTGTAACTAATTACTTTTAGAACTTCTATTTTCGCTGAACCTTCGAAGTTATATTATTGGAAGAAAAATTAATAACAATGGCTCAGCAATTTAAGGCAGGGTCACTCGATAAAAGTTTTGTTTATTGCGCCCGCCCACAAAACTTGGTTGAAAATAGTGAATGAAATTGCCAAAGAAGAAATCAAGCAAAAAGTTTCACTGAAGTCGGTTCGAAGACTTGAAAAATAAAATTATGCTCAAAGTTGCTTCGTCCGCCTTTATGTAAACACCGGCTATGGAACGGATGCAAACAAAAACTCCTTCAGTAAAATTTCTCGAAAGTCTTTCGTATTCGGCACAGAAATTAAACTTTTTTAGATTTTAGTAATCTATGAGATATTTAATATTGTTTTCTTAATATAAGATTTATCAGTAGAGAAAAATTAACTTGCACATAGATTCGAATACTGGTGGCTTATTTAACTACTGCATGTAATTTTTTTTTACATAGGTATCATTTTTAATGAAATCTAAAATGTATTACGAGAATACAGTTCTTTAAAACTAAAATAAACCTTAAGCATAGAGTATTTTAACTGGCACTTACGAGCTACGCTAAGTATATCATAGATAAAAGTAATAATAAATAATATTAGTTTATGATTTTTTAAAAAGCTTTATAGCTTTAAAAACCAATTGAATCTTCAACTACGTATTGTAGATACTTCAATAACTTAGCAATACCTTGAGACTCTGTGCTCACAGCAATTTGCATATTACTTCGAGATAAAAAAAATTCTATTGACGTATAATTGTGTATTGTACATAATTATAATTAATAAAAAAATATATTTTTGAATTTTGTGACTTGATTATATTACATTCTTAATCATTCAACTATAAATAATTCTAATTATTTATAGTTGAATGATTAAGAATGTAATTTTTTTTTTAATTAATAAGTATAATAATTTTTTTAAATAATTATATTTGTAGTTGTAACTTAAGTCGGTTTTAATTTTCGTTTGCGAGCATACACAATTATTATACCATATAACTTAATTTTTTATCATAAATCTAGGTACCGATATAAAAAAATCTGATTTGCCATCATCATCATATTATGCATACTATTGTAATTCAGCGTCTTATTCACATACAGAATAATACCACTGTATACCCGTTCATAAATTTTAATTCTAGCTAGCGGCCTTGAGTTCAGCTATTCATTTGTAACTTGGTTTATAATGGAGATGCATCTTTAGAAGAATTAATGTAGTAGGAAATATGTAAAGGAGGGCTTTTCTTTGCATGAAAATAGAACTAAGAAAAAAACGTATGGTACGTATAATGCAATATGATTGTATTCAGATTGCAGAATACAATCCGTAATTATAAATAAGCATCATAATTATACGTTCAACTTATGATCATAATTATTCGTAGAAAGTTTAGATCATCATTATATAATAGGTATAACTTGTGGCCCACCCCGGCTTCGCACAGGTATTTAAGTTTTCTTTATTTATTTATTTTTGAAAATATAATATAGCCTATGTCACTCGCCGATAGTGTAGCTTCATAACAGTGAAAGAATTTTTCAAATCAGTTCTATAGTTTCGGAGCCTATTCGATCCAAACAAACAATCAAATCTTTCCTCTTTACCTATACTATTAGTATAGATATAAAATCCCTTATTCCCTGATTATACACTTTTTTAAATTTCGTTAAATAAGGAAAACATTTCACATTATATTTTTAATTTTATAGCATGGCCAACAAAATCTGCCTGATGGAAAGTAGTTGACTATGGATGCCTGTAATACCATTATAGTCCGAGAGTTGGGTTAATTGAGCCCCGCTACTCACCAGACAGTATAATAGGAGAGGTATGTGACAAGTTTTCAGCTTGCCTCAAATACCTACCCAAAAATTGGTACCAGCTCTCCTACTATTAACATCGCAAGCGCGTTGTCAATCCTACTTCCACTGATGATACAATATATCCCCAGGAGCAATGTTTAATTGAAATTGGATCAAATTGAAAACGATTAGTATAAACAATTTACTGACAGAATATTCAATTACATTAATGCTTTATTTCGTTTATAATAGTTACAAAACTTTATCTATCTTTACCCCTCCAGTAAAAATTAACTCAATAAACAGAGAAGGGTGTAGAACACAACATACATTGGCAGCTTGGAAACGCTATTAGTCTTCAAGGTATTTTACCATTTCGTGAAAACTTTTAAATATATTATTCTTTCAATGTAAGTCAAAGTATAGCGTTTAGGTAAATAAGTATTAATTCCATAATTTATACTAAAATTTCTTCTGAAGTCATAAAAATAATTTTAGAATTATATGCAACCACGTAAGAATTATGCTTTCTCTCACAGCATTTCTTTGAAACAATAGTTAAGACTCATCAAAGCTGTTTTATTCGTGGAACTACTAAGTATATTCTAAGTTTAAAGTTTCATAACTCGATCGAAGGAGTAGCGGAATGAAGAAAGGACGTTTAATTTATTATTAAAAATGTTCTATCTCAATAGAGTTATAATAATAATAATAATAATAATAATAATATAGCCTTTATTCAGATCGCTTAGTACAGTGTTTTTTTTTAAACTTATGTAAAGAACTAACATTAAAATGTTAAACTTAATAGATATGAAAAAATTTAGACGGATATTTGTTGTTTGGTTATCTTTCCTAGATCTGTTTGCCAGTCGGCAAAGGCCTCCTCCAACCTCTTCCATTCCTTTCTTTCTTGAGCCACTCTGTTCCATGTGGCTCCTGCCACTTGTCTAACGTCATCGTCCCACCTTTCTGTGGTCGGCCTCTTTTCTTCGGTGATTGTTGTCTTTAGGGGTTGGAGGGTTGTGGTCGCTTTCCCCCTCGAGGACCAGTCGGCTTGGGGGAGTTCGTTGGTTTTTTGTTTCTTTATTGGCAGTTTCTTTGGTTGATTTTGGTTTCCGTTTGCCGTTCTTTAGTTGCTATTGGTTTTTATTAGTATTAGGCATGTTCGAAAGGGAGCTGGATCTATATCGCATTAAATCAAAAGCATTTGTCCTGTTTGTCTTCGTTGCGTTTAGGGTTTGTTGCTTTTTTGGTTGATTATTATCTGAAGAGGGTGATGCGGATATTTCCCTTTTCCTTCTCTCTTGGCTGTAGTTGTTCTCTTTTACAATTAATTTATCATATTTCAGATATGCTATGTTGCCCTTTTGTCTCTCTTCAGTTAACTTGGCTTGCAGCTCTTTTCTTTTTTGTAACACATCCTTCGAGTAATCCTCTGCAATGTAAATAGTTTTTAGGTTTTTTTTACTTCTGATAATTTCTGTCTTTTTCCAGTTGTTTATAAATGAACACAGTACCGGTCTCGGTTTGCTGTTCTCTCTCTTTCTATTTCCTAAGCGATAAATTTTGTTGATATCGTATTCTTCTATTTTAATATTCAAATCTTGATTGAAGGTTTCTTTGAGCTTTTGTATTAGTTCATAAGAGGATTTTTCGTTTTCTTCTAAGCCGAATATTATAATATTATTGTTTTTCTCTGCCCTCTTAAGATAATCTATTTCTTTTTCCAGTTTTTCTATTTTAGTTTTCAGGTTCTTATTTTCTTCTATAATAGGGATTAGTTTATCATCCATCTTTTCCATAATGCTATTTGTTATAGAATCTTTCAATTCAGCATTTCGACTTTGCATCTCTAATTTCATTTTTTCAAATAATATTTGAAATTGACCTTCCATCTTATTTTTTTTTACTACGTGTAACGAGACGCAATAGTAGAAGATAGTAGAAAATATTTTTCACAATTGGCAACACTGTTTAATATGTCAGATCTATTGACGTTTACTACAAGTGTCACTGACTTCACTGAGTGAACGATTAGTTGTTTTCGTATTTTCTAACCTCTAATCCAATAGTTGATATTGTGGTTGTAGATTCACGGTGATTTCCAGTAATCGCACTTCACTGTATGTTTTTAATCGCTTCCAAGAGGTCCCAGTACTGTATCTACGAATACTAGCAACCAGAAATTACGTTTACTATTTTATTTCGCTTAATTTCACTCGGAGTTTATCACTGCGGTGTTGACAGTTCTGATGCCGGAAACGGAACCCCCAATAGAGTTATAGTTATACTAATATTATTTTATAGAGCGATACTGTTAACAATTTCTAAAATAAATAGCACAATACCTATATTTATGGCTAAGTTTAAATTTAGATTCAACCTGTAATATCCCACTGTTAAGAGGCCTATGCCCATAGGCCTCTTCCCCATGTAGGAGAAAGATCGGAGCTTAATCCACCACGCTGCTCCAATGCGGGTTGGCGGATATATTCCCTACTACAAGTAACGATCGCTATCAGGTGTACATGATAACAACCGAGACCGACGGCTTAACGTGCTCTCCGAGGCACGGTGGGGAGACCCACAAGGACTGCACAAACACCCAGACCACGGCAAACATCTGTATGGCCAATACAAATTAATGTTGTCGTGTGTGGGGCCCGAACTCGAACCCGCAACCGTCCGCGCAGCAGCCAATCGCAATCCAGTGCTGTGACCGCTGCGCCGACGCGGCGCGTTAAGTTTAAATTCATATGACAATAAAAACTACTTGAGAAAAGCATTATAAAAGAAAAATGGTTAAAAAAAATTGAAAACCAAAAAATTATTGATAAATTTCTGTAGTAAAATGTTAAATAATTTATAATCAACATCGTCAAATTATTTTGTCGTATCAACAAATATATTATAAAACAAATAAAGCAACGTACGTCGATCCCATGTCACTTATAGGATGGAAATTTTAAACGAAACCCATCCACATATTTGGTATTTTATATTTGACTTTTTACTACATCAAAATATGTCAGAGAAAAATTGTTTCGGCTTTTTTATTGTCATAATTATTTACTATTTTTATTTATTGAAATCCGATGTCAATGGATTCCTATGATGGAGATTCTTTAAAAGTTGACTGGTGGTGGCGGCTTAAAAATAAAACCTTGATTGAATTTCTTAAACATGTGAGTTACGGCAAAAAACGGAGTCACGGCAATAATAAGTACCTTTAAAACACTGGTTAAAAATTTTGTTAACGAAATTACGACCGAACAAAAGCCGACCTCTTAAAACAATGTGTAGAACTTTTGCATGAAGCGGAAATAGAAATTGTTTCACTGATATTTCATGACTTTGCAATTTAACAATGATGAAATTGTCTGAAATTTTCAGTGGATGCTTTCAATTGTAACAAAATGGAAACTAATCTAATCTCACATGCTCAAAAGAAACATTTTTGTTATTGTTTTCTAATGCTTACGTGAATTTCACTCATTAGAATGAAACAACTTTTTCGGATTTTATCGCAGTTTATTAAGTTTTTTAGATGCCCCACGTTTCGGCATCTAAAAAACTTAATAAACCGCGATATAATCCGAAAAAGTTGTTACACTTTTGTTACATTTGATACCTCTCTAATGTATCTATGCTAAAGCTGTCACGATACTTTTTAAATATACTTACTGCATTTGTATGTTTAAACCAAAAATATAAGCAAAAGATTGAATTATAAATTAAAATAAAAACTTACGGTAATGACAACGCGATGTTATTTTAGTACAGTTGTTTATATCGACGGGTGCAAAGTAAAAAAAGTTAACTACAATTTTGAGATTTTTTTTTTATTTCAGTAACTAACTAAAAACTCTATATTTTACAACATGGCAAAAGAAAAAATTAAAATATCGCCTCATTTCTTGTACTTTTGTCAAGTAAAAGAAGACAACAACTGCTTTTTTGTAAAATTACACGACGTACATGCGTTCAACTACCGCTGGCCGCTTTTACGCAGTCCGCGCGGGGGGCGCACGTTCATTCCTATCGCGTCATCGGTCAGATGGCATGTTCTTCGCCGGCCGGCAACAATGATAAACAAATAATTTCACGATGTAGAAAAAGACATCTGCGTAATTATGCTTTGAACTTTGATTTTATGTAGAATATAACACAGTTATGGACTATTTTTAATAATTGGAATAGTCATACTTTTTATACTTACTGAAATATATATGTATGAAACATACTTTATTAAATCCAGATTTTTAATTCCTATGTAGAAACGACCAAGTGGTAGTTAACTCAGTTGTCATATTTTTAAGCACAGTGTAGAGGCGGACAACTGCAATATCTCGTAAATTAAACATAATTAGAAGAAATGAAAAATACAGGTGTTTGTCTTTGTAAATAATGTAGCAATGTTGAAAATTTCAACAAATTTGGTTTGAAATTGACAAAATGGGAGCACTTTTTCCTATTATGCGCTCTCCTGAAAAGTAGCTGTTTTGTATATAACTCTTTTTACTTTGCACCCGTCGATATGTCCGTGCCTCCGTGGCTTTTGTGTTTGTGTATTGTGTGTCTTCAGACGTTACACAAAATTCCATCATAGTCGTTGACTGTATAAGGTTTATTAATGAAATAAAAATGCTGTGTGGCTACGGCATAGAATTTAGCCTCCCCCTCTCTTCCCGTGGGTGTCGTAAGAGGCGACTAAGGGATAACATAGTTTCACTACCACCTTGGAACTTAAAAAGCCGACCGATGGCGGGATAACCATCCATGCTGGCTTTGAAGTACACAGGCCGAAGACGGCAGCAGCGTCTTCGGTGCGACAAAGCCAGCCCTGCGGTCACCAACCCGCCTGCCCAGCGTGGTGACTATGGGTAAAACACATGAGTTCACGCCATTATTGGCGCGAACTTGTGGAGGCCTATGTCCAGCAGTGGACTGCAATAGGCTGAAATGATGAATGAAATAAAAATATAATTTACATAGAATTATTTGCATGTTTGACAGAAAGTAAACCCTTATCAAAACCTTTCATAAAACATTTCCTTTCTTTTTTGTCGACTTTATTTGATTTTCCTTTTAACAATTTACGAAGCTACTTCATAATTTCATAGATTATTAGCCATAATTGGTTGAATTTATTTTTTATTTCTTTAGACTTTTCACTTCAACTTTACCTTAGGTTCCAAAATTAACGTAGCCTGAAAAAGTTAACTTGTCATTTTCATGATTACAGTCATGTGGATTCAGTTTACAAATAATCGCTGATGGGCAAACTCTTTCTCTACATAATTATAGAAGAAGTGTTGGAGCTTAATTCACCTTGATGCTGTGTATTTCTTACTACGAGTAACAATCATTGTCAGGTAATAATAACTGGACCTAACTGCTTCACGTACTCTCCAAGGTATAGCAGAGAGGCCAACAAGAATATACACTCTCTTCGTTTATACATCTTGAGTGGGAGAGATTTCCACCTATATATTGACTAATCACGATATTTCTGGAACCATAAGGTGTAGAGACATGAAATTTGGTAGGAATATTCCTTCCGCCGAGTAGAGGTCAGCTAAGAACGAATTTTACCAAATTCCACCCACAAGAGGGGGTTGTGGGGGTTCATGACATATGTATATGGCAAAACAACGTTTGCGGGGTCAGCTAGTTTAATATAATCTTCTTGATAGAGACTCCAATCACCTGGTTAGTATTAAATAAGCGTTACAACCTGTTCTTATACCTACCAAATATTCCGTAAAATTTCATAATCACATAGATAATCAGAGAGTCATACTAAATTATTTGAGTAGTTTCGGAGGAGTAAGTACTTACAATTACTAATAGATTGACAAGAAATTTTTGTATGTTAGATTTAGTCAATAATAGTTTTTGTAAGTAAAACTTTGAGACTTTTATGTAACTTTTCCTTCATTGTACAATAAATACATTAAACAAAAAAACATGATGGATGGATGACGCTTGTTAAGTACGGAACCGTACTGTATATCACACGGTACCCTAATCTCACTCATAATAATGTCGAGCAAGCATTTACATCTATTGAAATAAATAAGGAAAGCTGAAGCAGCCCATGTCGCAACGTCCGCCCAGCCACGTGCCGCCGACGCAGGGATTTCGTCATAATATTTTAAATTTAATTTCTTCATTAATTTTTGTATATAATTTGTCATTCCTAATTCTCGCATCGAATAGGTTTCACAACTTTTTCTTCTGAGTAAATAAAATATTTTTAAGTCATATTTAATAATATATTATTTAATATATTTTAAAATAATATTTTTTTTTATTTTGATATTAATATAATAAAACTTTCATACACAAAAACCGACACTTTAAACCAATAATGGGATAGTATGATAAAAATATCTACTGTTATTCAATTTTATAAAAAAATTCACGAATTTTTTTTCGACATTTTGTGCTCGAACTATTGATAAACGAGGTTATATAGAAAAAAAAAACAACATTTTATTTCGTCAATTGTATTACAAAACGTGTAGAATTCGTAATTCGTATTTTATACGTCATGCATAAAACATACAACGATCGTTCGAATGAAACAAATTAACAAATATTTTACGTCAATATCCTGTTTTTATTTGTACTTTGAATGTATTATGATTAGATATGTTTTCATTTAGAACTTTGATAGTCGAATTTTAATCTCTGCACCTTTATATCTTAACACGAGAACTTTTTGTACCATGTTACGTACTATAACTACATTTAAAATCACTAAATTTCACCAACGTTGGAAGGCTGACCTTCCAAATTATTATTATATAGCTTATGTATATTCTTTATGTACTAATAGGATGACCTGGCAATAAGCAGTCAACGTAGACTCAAAATCACATGCGTGCATCAACGAAGACTATACAAGAACCTACGACCCTATACATAATATTATAGGAGAATAAAAATGGCGTTGACAACCCTAATTTCACTATCAATACAGAGCATCCCCAGCAGTTCTAACAACTGTCTTCACTTTCTTTGTAAGAATACAACACTACTTAAAACAGTATTATTTATATCTGATATTCTATGAACTACTTTCCCAGTCGGGTTGCTCAATAAAAAATAATTGACGTTTCCTTGTGTCTTTTCCTGTGGAACAATATAACAATATCCGGGGGACTAAACATTAAAACGAGAATGGGGATACAGACAAAAACAAAACGCAATAATACAATGTTTGACAAGGTTTAAGGATATCAAAATAAATGTTAAACATTTATTTAATTGCGAATAAGTCGTAAGACACAGATGTTATTCACATTATCTCGTAGACGTTACAAGTTGAATCTTTGTAACGGAACAAGTACCGGAGTTTCGCTAATTGGAAAACTTGAAAGGTGTCTTACTTGTTTAAGACGTGGACTTTCACTTCAGTTCTACTGTTACCGCCTTATACTTGAGGGAGGCGTTTGAATTTGTTGTTTTTTTTTTTAGTTTAAGTTTAATGGGAAAGATTGATAGATACTGTGAACTAAACTCTACCTATATTGCACTTAAATGATCAATTTACCTCTAACTATCTGACATTTAAACTAAAACACTTTACTCACTTTACTTTGGATACTGCTGATATAGCATAGGTGAACGCTTCACACTTCTAGTAGAGTCAGAATTCTCTGACGGAGTTCTGGAAATGCAGACAAGACAAAACACAAAGTTAAGTACAAAAACATGTATACCTACCCTGTACAATAGCTTGTGGAGTGCAGAGAATGAATCTCAGTGCATCAGCTAAATGCTTTAAATTCCGCGCTAACGCGTCTTCATCACGATCATTTGCATTATCGACTATTCGATAATAGCCACATTACATCAAGAACTTAAAATAAGAAAGTAACAACCTCGATAACGCTAATAATATTTAAATCAACAGTAGGATTGTCATAAAGAAAACAAAAGCGGTTCAACCATTTAAAGCAGAATCTACGATTATAAAGTTTGTTTTAAAATATACATAATAATAAAGTTTTTGAAGTGAAACTTTTTTAGGTGCATGAGGGGAAAAATTTGAGCGACCGGTAACGCGGTAGCGTCATGATGGTCAGTAATTGGATGGGTGACCGCCTGAGTACACCGCGTGACGTTGGCTTTTTTTTTAATTAGTTTTTTTTAGCTGACTTAACCTTATATAGGTGAATGGCTTTATAAATAAAGAATTAAAAAAATATATAGTTTTTTTTTTTGTATTTTAAATTCGTTTTGTTTTAATTAGTTTTTTGAATTCGTTTTTTTTAAATAAGTTTGTCAAAGAAGTATCACTTCTGACGTGACTGTGTACTTTGTACGCACGCAATTTTTTTTATTAAATTTTTGTCAAAACGAAAAAAAATCTTTTAAGCATTTGTAAATGTAAACTATACACATAGTAATATAAATTCCGTATTAGTTAAGTTCTAAGAACATTAAGAATTCCTGCAAGTACTCGTACTAATAAATTATTTGTAAATAGTTTAAAGTTGTAACTTTTCATTTAAAAAACAACTTTATAAAAATTGTAGTGCCTACATTAAAATAGATTGTAACTGACGTGGCTAAACTAAGTAAAATAGCTACAGATTCGATTAAAATATTTTAACGAGTTTCCAGTGTCGTTGTAACTTTGAGAATAGGAACAGTTTTTATTCCACTTCCCGATGGGAATCCTCTTCATTTCCCGGTTGTCAAGTTGACGAAATATAAAAGCAATCATCGTGCTCGGTTTCATTATCATACAGTGAGTTATTTTCCCGGATATGATCTTACTTTTTCGTAACAAAGGAATTGATTGCAAAACATTTTCCTTTATTATTTTTAACAGACATTTTTAGCCTTGCAGCTTTATTTAGTTTAAGGTTTATAAAGATTAATATATTTTTAGGTGTTTATTTTTTATTTTGGTTTGTGTTATAATAAATAGTTGATTAAATGGGTTTAAAATTCATGGATACGTATTAGGTGTACATCGTATAGTAAATATATTTATTTAGACAATAGAGCCTGTAACTTTTCCATAATGTCGGGAGTTTCAAAATGGCGATCGCAGTAACGATGACGACACGTTGGCGCAACGGTCACAGCACTGTTTTGGCTTGTTTGTGGCTTTTGCGCTGGCGGTTACGGGTTCGATCCCCGCACATGACGAACATTTGTATTGGCCATACAGATGTTTGTCTTGGTCTGGGTGTTTTTGCAGTCCTTGTGGGTCTCCCCACCATGCCTTGGAGAGCACGTTAAGCCGTCGGTCCCGATTTTTACCATGTAGACCTGATAGCGATTGTTACTCATAGATTAAGCTCTAATCCTTCTCCTACACGGGGAAAGAGGCCTGTTCCCAGCAGTGGGATATTACAGGCTGAAGTGAATCGCAGTATGTCTCGCATAAAAGAAAGTGATATTGACAGTAAAAGCTTCAAAACTGACAGCAAATATAATAATATTATTTTATATAACCAGAATATGTAAAAAACATAACTGACTTAAAGACTGACTGGCATTGCGAAGTATAGAGTACTTGGATTATAAACATGAAATTTAGCACCATACTTCCTTTTATAGTGTAAATGCTAAGATTTTTTTTAGAAATTCACCACTTAATGAAGTAAAAAGGTGTTAAATGTGTTTGAAACTCCATAAGTGAGATTTCACTAGAGCGCTATAATCTGAGGCTATTCAAGCATCGCGCGTCGCGTCGAGTGTATAGACATCTTTTCCTTGAATACCGGTAACTTGCTGGTAACGCACCCGCAACGGCTCAAATGTTTCAGGCCTCATTTACGGAGACGCGGGGCGTCGTGCGTAGCGTGTGGCGTGGCGGAACGCACTAAATTCAAATGTAGGGCGTTGGAGTGCGTTTACGGAGAAGCGATTTTACACGCGTTCATTTTCATACATTTTGACACACGCGAGAAGCTACGCGCAACGCCCCGCGTCTCCGTAAATGATGCCTCAGATGTCCATGGGTGATGGTAGCATTTAGCATCAGATGGCTCTGTCAGCTCGTATGCCTATAAATATAGATATTAAACTACTTGATTCGAAATTAAGGATATATAGTTCAGAATTTCTGAAAATTCAACCCTTAAGGGGGCTGTAAAAGGGTTTTAGTAGTTGAAGGATTTAGACGTGAAAGATATTGCTGCAAGAAAGCTAGTATAACATAAAATATAATTTTATACACCAATTGTTAAACTATTATGCAAACAAACTTTAAAGATCTTGTACACAGATACTTATGTATTGCACTAGACTTTGTGGCTCCACATTTTACAATATTACATTTTAAAAACATTTACATCAAAAGCTATTACTCGATAGGAAAAAAAAACTTATTGAGAGGGAAAACATAAAAGCATGCTATAGAAATGTTAAAAGCCTGAGCGAGTTTCATACTCGTAATACAATTTCGTTAAAATCTTGTTTTAACATAGGAACAAAGATGTCAAAAATGTATTTGATACAAGGAGTAATTTATCACGTTTTCCCTTGTAAATGAATATTTTATACTAACCTAACATAAAGGATTTGTGTTTTTTTTTTATCACCGTATTTACTTTTAGATATCTTTTTTGTCTTGTCAAAAATTGTAGTCTTTTAATAAAACTTCTTAATATGGAAGATAACCAAAAGCTGAAATTATATTTGAAGTAGGGACAAAAAATGAGGATGTACCTCAAACTAAGACAAGACCATTGCCAAATAATATTAGTCACCAATAGTATTGTATATCTGTAGTTGGTAAAGTAACCAGTGCTCTTGAGAAGGTTCTAAGAATGTGTAATGTATGCAGGCGCCCATAGGGTACGGTAGCTATTTATCATCAGACAAAAAATATTTTTGTTTGCCACCAAAGTCGTATAAAAATTACATAATTCAGTCATAAGAAACAATGAAGCTTTAATAAAAATCTAAAATGTATTACTATCGCATTAGGAAAATCATATGATTTTGGACGAAAATGTATTGTTTCTATATAGACCAAATGGGATTTACATACAGATCATAATATTTAGTGTCGGATTCAGATACGGAGTTACATAATATACATCAAAATATATTTCGTGCCATTTCTTAATAGTATCGTACTGGCACTCAATTACAAAAAGACTTTGCAAGAAAGAAGTAATTTCTCTAGTTATAATAGACCATATCGATATTGTTTAACGGTTGGACTGCTTCATAACCACTATAATTATACAAGAAAATAAACATTACTTCACTCAATTACAACACTAATACGCTGCATAATTAATATGTTACATGTACGTCATTTGCATGGACCACGGTCGATATTATTCGAGTCTATTATACGTTAAATCTCAAGTTCGACTTGCAATTTAGTCGCCAATGGTTGTCGATACAGCCGGCGGTTCACAAATTGCTAATCCTACAAGGCTTATGGCCAGCGGACTAAACTGCCTCTACCAATCTTGTTTAGATTACACTTATACCAAAATCTAAAATGAATTAAATTTATGATGTAGAAAAAAAACTTGTCTTCAACAAACAAAAAGTAAGTAATGTTTAAAAAAGTGTGTATATCAGCGCCGACAGGTGAATGGAGTTTACTCCTTAAGAATGATTGCCATGCCAACTCTTTCGCGAAATAGACGATCCGCGGTAAAACATCACCCAGGGTTAATGAAACGTGTTACTGTTTTATAGGCTTTCACTCCTCATAATATCATATACAATGTTTTTTATTCTTTCTTTTCTTTCCTTATTTAGTTGCACCAACAAGATAAACAATAATACATCACAAAAAAATTGCTTGAGTATAAACTGTTGATTGTTTAGTGTCACCTCAATTACAGGTGCAAACTACAATGTGAATTAGACAAATTTTTTCATGTCTAAACTACAAAAATATTTTGTTATCTGCCTTTCTATCTATTTGATTAAATAAGAGTTTCGATTAAATTTGTTTTAAAATAAATATGAATTTTATGTAAAGAAAAACGCAGACGAAATCATGGGTAATATAAATTTATACTTAGCAGAGTAATGAGATGATTTTATCAAATGAAACAATTTCTAAAACAGCTTAATTAAAATGAAATTACTAATTTATTAATAACTCTGAGTTCGACAGTTCGTTCGCGCTTTAGTAAAATTACTGTGGAAATTACGAAATTATATCTGACGTTACTTTCAATATTATATTGCTTATTATTTGTATGAACAAAAACTTACCGCGGCAAAATCGATCCGATAAACCCTGAAACAAAAAAAAATTCAGTTAAAATTCACGTCGTTTTAAATCTTAGTAAAGTAATATTTTGTTAGTAATTTAAGTATGATTGTTCGTTCTTCTGTTCCATGAACACTTTTTATTGATTGGTCAAAATCAAAATTATATAATTGTAATAATTTAATTTCAAAAACTTTTTACAAAGAGTTGAAAATGTGTTTTCTTGCAAACAAAAAAAAAAAAACACTAATTTACATCTACAAGTTACACAACGTAGGTCGTCCAAAAAAACTTTATGAGTTATTGATAATAATGCGTATTTAATTGACTATTAAAAAAAAGTTTATAGAAGTCGTTTAAAAAGAAAACAGTGTGGAAAGCAATGACAGGATATCGCGGTAACATTTACCGTACATCGTACAAAACTCTCATAGTCAATAAAAGAAAAAGTTTTTTTTATATAAGCTTATCTAAATCAATATCGCTGAAGTTTAATAGGAACATTTGTTTGTTCACTAATATTTGGTGTGGCGACACCTGGCGGCCAAATGAAAAGTAAGCACTAAATAATTATCTAACTAAAAATAGTAAAGAATAAGTTTATTCTTATAACTATAAAACAATTTAGAATGATTATTTTTTAAAAGGATTTTTGCTTTTTAACCGACTTCCAAAAAAGAGGAAGTTCTCAGATTCGATTTTTTTTAATGTTTGTTACCCCATAGCTGCTTTGAACTAAGTAGACCGTTTACGTGATTTTGATTTTGGATTGATGTGATTTTTTTTATCAAAAGGTGGTGCATGTCATGTGGTCCCATTTAAATTTAATTGAGATCTATCAAGTACTTTTCGAGTAATGTCTAAGAATGCGTATTTACTTGACTATTTTTTCGTCTACTTAGAAAAGAGATGAGAACTTACTACAAGAGATGTAATTGAAGTCGGTTTTTTTTCTTTACGAGCAAACACAATAACTTCTTATTGTATACAAACGCATTTGTCTAGTGTCTGTACATACAAATTATTTTTATTTATTTTAAGTCCTTTAAAGTACCTAAATATTTGACATAACTTTTTGTGTATATATTTACTAATTGTTCAATTTTATTAAAATACTAGCTTATGCGCGCGACTTCGTCCCCGTGGAATAGGACAACCCGATTTTGAAACATTCTTCATTAGTGCTACGCTCCTATTGGTCTTAGCGTGATGATATATAGCCTATAGCCTTCCTCGATAAATGGGCTATCTAACGCTGAAAGAATTTTTCAAATCGGTCCAGTAGATCCTGAGATTAGCGCGTTCAAACAAACAAACAAACAAACAAACAAACAAACAAACAAACAATCAAACAAACTCTTCAGCTTTATTATATTAGTATAGATAATACATATTATCTATATATATAAAAGAGATTTCCACCCATTGACTCATCACGATATCTCTGGAACCATAAGGCGTAGAGACTTGAATTTTGGTAGGCATATTCCTTTCGCCAAGTAGAGGTCAGCTAAGAACGGATTTTACGAAATTCCACCCACAAGAGGGGGTTGCGGGGGTTAATAACATATATGGCAATACAACGTTTGCGGGGTCAGCTAGTATTCAATAAAAGTGTAACAACTATGATATAACTTTGTATTATAATTGGTTTAAATGCACATATAAGTTTCTATTTAAATAAAAACTCACTTAAGAAAAAGTAAAAATGTTAGTAAATATTTATAGTAAATTATTTGATCGATCTTTGCGACGAATCGGTTTCGACTTATCGTACAATATAAAGGGTTATTAAAACATTAAAAATATAATTTGATGAAAACCGTTTTGAATTGATTAAATGAGATACCTAAGTGGTTCTACCTACTTTATAAAGAAGTGAACATTCCAATTCCATTAACTGAACACAAGGGACAGGGCTAAACAATGACTGAGAGATAAAGAAAAGAGCTTTTTCCTTTTATTCAAATGAGAATCAAAGTTTGAAAAAGTACCGATGGACTCCTGAACCGCGATATTTTAGCCATTATTTTCATTCCTATGTTTACTGTCTATACTTTGATATTTACATAATCTGTAGAAGAATCAATCGTGGCTCAAATAATCAGAAACGCTCTATAACCCAGTCAATTTGTACTCTAAAGGGCCGCTGGAGGGGCAAATTTTTGGAGTAGTTCTGATTTCTTTCATTCTATGCGTATTTTGGTGTGCTGAATCGCAAAAAAGCAAAAAAATCTGCTTTTTCTCGGTTTTCCCCCGTTGGCGCAACAGTTTAAAAGTTAATGACATTGTTTCAAAGTTATGGTCTATTTTCCGAAAAATCACTATCTTTCATTTTTTAAATAAATGAAAACCTTTTCAGCGAAAAAATTATAATCAAGTTTAAACAAAAAAAGCATTTTTATTGACAAGTAATAAATATTGTTACGAATACGCAAAGTAAAGGAGCTGGCGCCATCTAGCGTGGATCGGTGGAACCACTTTGTGTGCTGTATAAAGACAATATGAAACCTCCACTCAATACTAGATGGCGTTAGAGGACTTATTTAGAGGAATAGTCTCGAAAACCAAGTACATGTGCGAACTTTCCAGAATGGTCTGGGAGTAGATTCGGCCGATATAAATAGCCGCAGGTAGGCGAGTGGGTTCAGTTCAGTTTTTGAGCTAACGACGAAGCGACTTCGAAGTGAAGACTAGTTATCAAGAGTGATACCAGCGGAAACTTACGATTTTGGCTACGACCTCGGACATCGTTAGTGCTTATAGTGTGTACCTAGTGCTTAGTGTTTGGACCTAGTGCTTTGTGTTGAACCTAGTACTAGTGAATAAAGTCTCTAAAAGAGTCAGCAGGTCTTTCTCTCCAAATCATTCGAACCCTAACACGTAACAATATGTATTCATAAATTTAATGAATTTAAATTCAGTATCTAATACTCATAATTATATTGAATTTCGAATTATAATATATAAAAGTACTTATATAGATAAATATTTTTATGATAGGTACCTTAATTGTTCAACATGAAAGTTGAAATGGATCTGTATTTACGTCTCGTTTATTAGCGCCAACTTTAATTACTTTTTAATTCCTTGTTTGTCGCGAAACAACTCACAAACATAAATTTCATTAGAAAGTAATAAAAGGTGGAATATCAAATTAACTTTGATGTGTCATAAAACTCATTAATACTTTTAAATAATAATATAACAAAATTAAAATGTTTTAATTGCTTTTATACATAAGTGTACTTAGGCATTTGCAAGAACATCAATGTTCTTTTGTGCGTATGTTTATAATCGCGTTTTGTTGCATATTTATAGGTTGGCGTTTGTGTGTGTGCGTGCCTGCGAGTGTGTGCGTTCGTGCGTTTGTGCGTGTGTATCTCTCTCGCTCTTTTGTGTGTGTGTGTGTGTGTGTGTATGTGTGTGTGTGTGTGTGTTTGTGTGTGTGTTTATAATTCTGTTCATCAAATTAAAGTAGGTATTACTATTTTTAATAAATTAGTACTCATTGCTTACAAAAAACGGTAATAGGTAATAGCTGAAAAACTCACACTATAGTTGACTACGACTATTGTTAATCAAAGGAAATACATCATGCGATAAATAATATTTTGGGCCCTCTGCAGCCAACATTTATTGAGAAGATTGATTGAGCTATAAAAATACGGAGCGACTTTTACTCGTTACGTGCGCCTACGAGCTTCGTTCAGAAAGCTCTGAGGATTTATAGACAGTCACATTTGAAGAAATCTTAATTACTTTTTGAGTATCCCAAATTATTTTGTTGAACCATCTGCAAAAGACATATAAAATATATATATATATATATATATATATATATATATATATATATATATATATATTTCATTATTGAAGCAAAACTTCTTTACGCACGCTTGACTTAGGAAGTAAGCTGGCGAATGCGTGACGAAAGCGTTACGAAAAGTTTGATTGGGTGAGGCGAACGGAAGAAGTTTTATTTCAGTCTTCAGGTTTAAAACACGCTCATTTTTTGTGATGATTTCTTAGTATTTTCTTTACTTTATAAAGATTATTATAGAACAATACGGTTACAGACCTAATATTCGTCATTAATCAAACTTGGAATCAAAAAAGGAATTAAATATTATTGATTAGCATATCAAAACAAATAAATGGACAAACAAAACTTGTAGCTAATTTATATAAAATATAAACATAAATTGAAGTGGAGCCAGTTAACAGAGAATAATTAATTATTAATGAAATGAACGAATTATTTATTATTAATGAGCTCGACGCCGACCAGTCATTATCAACTAAACCAAATTTGAATTATGGAAATTATGTCTTTCAGATAATAATAAAAAGCGTTTCCTTTAAATTTGATATTAATTACAATAATTTATAAAATTTAGTGGGATCAGACGAAGTCGAAAAAACAACCTTTATTTTGAGTTTTTGGAGTTAACTTGTAAAGAGATTTATCCTGAGAAAGCACACATTGATATTGTTGGATTATCTCTAGCTTTTGTGAATTAACTTGGTCAAAAATTAATTATTTAAAAATAGATTTTTGAAGTGAAACTTCTTTAGGTGCATGAGGGGTAAAATTTAAGCGACCGGTAACGCGGCAGCGTCAGGGACAGTTAGTACTTGGATGGGTGACTGCCTGGGAACACCGCGTGACGTTTGTTATTTTTTTAATTTGTTTTTTTTTTGTATTTTAAATTCGTTTTTTAATTATTATTTTTTTGAATTAATTTTTTTTAATTAGTTTGCCAAGGAACTTTCACTTCTGACATGTATACTATGTACGCACGCAATTTTTTTTAATTATGACAAGGGTTCGCTTTCTAACAATATTTCATCTGTTGTTACAATATATTGATCATTCTTATGGTGGTATCTCTCTGGTATAGGTTTTAAATTAAATAAAGAAACATCTAGAAACCTAATTTCCAGTATTATTTACCCTAACCTCCTATCTCTAGGATAAAATTAAAAAAAAATATTTTAAAATGTAAAAAATATCAATAGTGTCATTAGATAATAACATATGTGTAGAGATTATGATATAACAGTCATCACTGGGTGATCACAAAATAATAAATAAATATTATTTGTATAGAAAAGGACCTAAATTTTCTAAAACATTTTTGATTCTACGGGTCTTACCGCGATTATTATTTTGAATCAATAACAAACGCGATAATACAATACTTAGGTTCATTAACAACTCTTCTCGGGTATAAATCGAAAAATATGGATCCTACAAAAAAATTGATAAGAACCAAAATTGTAGGAAATTTTATTTTAAACAACTTTTGTAATAACTATTTTTCGTGTAAAATTGTAAATAAACGAGTTATTCAAGAGACAAAAAATAACCCTTTAAATCAAGATGGTGGATGAAGCAACAAGTCTGGAATCCCTACTTTTTGAATTTAGAATACTAGTGACCCCCTCCAACGAAATCCGAAGGAAAATAGCTGCTTTCAATTTTTGTAAATCTAATAATAATTTTGACTAGGCTAAACATCAAAAATGAGACATAAAATCTAATTGAAATCACTATAATGTATTCATTATGAGAATATTAAATCGTATCTAATTTGAATAGTCAACGAAGGTCGGTCAGCATCAAATATTATGATGCAATTACTAGTAGGGTTTATAATAGGACAAACTTAGTAATTCAGTAATATTAGTATAAAGTTACGTATTTTGATTGCCTATAATAAATTGGACATGACTCGTAATTATATCGCTTGGACTAAGTTTAGTGTTGTAGATAATAATTACTAACAAAAGCTTCACATTCAAAATCCCTGATAGAAAACAAATACTGTTTGGGAGTTAAAAGAGACATACAATACAAAATAGCACTAGGGCACGGTAAAAACTTTTTATGTATATGGCACTACAGCAATTTTCTATAACCATTACGCCTCTAAATTCTTAACTAACTACATCTTAATAAAACACAAAGAGCCTTTATGATTCTGTAATATTAAATACCGTAAATATTTGATTCTTTTGAGTATCCCAAATTGTCGCAGATTTGATTACCGCTCATGAAAAACACTTGTATAAGTCATATATAATAGGTATTTGTCGTAGTCTGGGCGCTTGTGCTTGAGTATTGTATGAAATTATGAAACCCGATACAGGAGTAAGTCCTCGTGGAAACCGATGAGTGTCAAACGTTTATAATTCAGACGTTTATTTATAAAACACAAAATTATCAGCCATTTTAACTATAAATTTTGTTCGCTAAGTATTTATTTTAGCTTAGGGTTTACAAGACAATCGGCCTTATGTCTTCTCCATCCAACGTGACATTGGCGAAAACGTCCATGCTCATTTATCACAGCTGGAAACCATTAGGAGAGGAATTAATGAATGTTTGGACGGAAGACAACTCATTATTTTAATCTATTGTTACGACCACAAAAAAAATATAATTAAAAACGTTTTATTGACGCGAGTCCTTATCTAGAACACTTCGAACTATACTGATGCTGGATATTTCAATTATTTATTTAAATATGAAACGTCAAAACCTCATCGTCTTGATAGAGTCATACAATCATAGACGGTGCTGTGTATCAGAAGGTTGTCCCCATACCAAAAAGATAGCTTCGGCTCCAAAATTCCAAATGTATACAATAAATTGACAATACATATATACCTGAGACATTTTTGAAAAGTAGAATTAACTCACCGCTCGATATTGTTGCATGGAAAATTTTAACCGACTTCCAAAAAGGAGGAGATACTCAATTCGAGTGTATTCTTTTATGTATGTTCCTTAGAACTTTTTACTGGGTGGACCAATTTCGATGATTCTTTTTTGAAGTGAAACTTCTTCAGGCGCATGAGGAGTTAATCTTCCTCCTACATGGGAATCCTACTCCTACATGGGGAAGAGGCTTATGCCCAACGGTGGGATATTACAGGCTGAATCGTATGAGGGGTAAAATTTCAGCGACTTGTAACGCGGCAGCGTCGGTGGGTGACCGCCCGGGAACACCGCGTAACGTTAGCTTCTGTTTTTTTTTGTTTAATTCGTTTTTATTGTTCTTTAAATTCGTTTTTTTAATTACTTTTTTTTAATTCGTTTTTTTTTTTTAAATAAGTTTGCCGAAGAAGTGGTGTTATGTAGTTCCATTTCATTTTAATGAGATCTAACAATAAATTTTTGAGTTATATCTAATAATGCGTATATTTGCTTGACTATTTTTTCGTCTACTACATTGTATTTATCTGACGTTGCGTACTTTGTCGCGACGCCATCTATCGGAATCCAGTAAAACTACTTCGGTTCAATACTATCGATCAAATGATGTTATGTAGATGGTCAGATCTACCATAACATTATGATTATTATCCACTACAGGGCAGTAGCAGTTTATCGTATCGACGGGGAGAGTTTTCCGTATCGACGGGATGAACATTAAATGTTTGACAGCTACGAGACCCATTTTTGTCTTTTATTTAATTTTTTCGACAATGTTCCTATGTTTTTAATAGTTATTCTCCTATTTGGGACAGAGATAAATACAACAAATCAAAAACCTTAAAAATCGGTCGAGCCGTTCTCGAGTTATAATTGTTCGTACCAACCCGACTTTGTTTTAAATATTAAGATTATATTACTGTTATTATTCTTCACGTCAAAATGAAAATAGCAGCTCTAAGTTTGACACTAAAATAATGTCAGTAGAGTCTTTGTTGTCATAACGGCTAAGCTTACTGCTTACTGCCCTATCTGAAAATTCTCTGCAGTATAATAATGTTATTTTAGGTTTAGAATAACTTTGGTCGACTTACGACATTCCATTACAAAATAATTGCTATTTAAAAAAAACCGGTTAGGTGTGAGTCGGATTCGCTCACTGGTTCAAACAAACAAAATTATTTAAAAAATAATATTATAATTATGTTGTAACTAGAAATTTATATTTTTCGCAATTTTTCCTTTAGCTGTTCTATAAGACGATGCTTCGTACCAAATTTCCAGATTCTGAGTTCATAGGTAGGTTGCAGGTTTTCATTCCCTTGCGAGTGTCGATAAATCTGTCTGTATTCTTTTGATTGCGTTGGCTTAGAAGTTTGATTTTTTCCAAGCTTCAAGGGAAAGTATCATATAATTATAAGATCTGTACTAAATATGAATTTCAGCTTGATAACTCCACGCGTTCTTGAGAAAAAGGGTCTTGACAGACAGACGGACATCAAAGTGATCTTATAAGGGTTCAATTTTTTCCTTTTGAGGTACGGGACCCTAAAAAATCTAAGCCATACAATGTATGAGATACATTATCATGAGTTTTAAAATTAAGTACTTTACAAACTTAGGTTAACTTTTATAAAATAATGAACAACGGAAAAACATAACTAAAAACATCAAAATGTATTTTTATAGAAAGAAAAACAATATTTTTAAAACTTCTTAAAAATGTATATTTTTAATACTATTTTAGTTGTTTTATTATAGAAAGCGTAGTTGTTGATCTGGTGGGAGAATTACGAAATTATAACAATTTACCAACACTCAACACGTTTAAAATTCACAAAAAAAAATTTGTTTCATAAACTTATCAGTGTAACATGAACTTAATTTGCACATATATTATAGTTATACAATATATATTTATTATAGCTATAAAGCATTTCTAAATACACTTAAGAGGAAAACTAAAGCATTCATTTTATGTTCATGCCTTTTCATTCATGATCATCTGTTACTGTCGCATTGATAGCTGTATAAAATCAGTCTTATTTTCATAAAAGTAGCGTCAAATGTGTTTTCTGAACATAAAAGATCTGTTTACTTTATAGTGAAGATCATATATTATTCGCTATTTGTGTCAGTAAATATTACGTAGAAGAAATAAGCGTGTAACTGAGCAGGGAGTAGGTTTCTGTACGGTACATATAAAAGTAAAAATAAATGTTTCTTACATGCAAAATTTTACTAAATAATATGTCACGTAGCAAAAATTAATTTTAGGGTTTTAAATTATAAGTAAAAAGTCTCTCTCTATTTTTCACAAGTTGAAAATAATTGTTGTTAAAAGTTTTTTTACTATATTTTTTTTTAGTCTTCATAATTATAATTTTTTATTTCTCTATGATTATGAATGAGCATAAATTACCGTTTTTTTTTTTATTTTAATAATAAACTGAGGTAGGGCACAGCAGGTAATATCCTGCTCAAAATGGCAACGAGCTTGCGATGCTTCTGGAGTTGCAGGCGTCTATAAGCTACGGTACTCGCTTACCATCGGGTGAGCCATACGCTTGTTTGCCAACCTTGTTATAAAACAGACTTTCCTTAATAAAACTTAGATTTTTCTTTAATAAGGCTTTAATTGATAAAAAATAATCGGTAAAATTAACTTTAAAACAATTGTACGAAAGTAAATTTGATGAATGAGATATATTCATGAAGATGAATATCACAAATTATAGTTACGAGTCCCTAAAGTCATCTGTCATTTTGCTACGTCAAATTTTAATCAAAATCCAATTTAGATTATAGTCATGTCTCAATGGCGTGAATAAATCATTTCGCAAAGGCCAAAGCGCAAACATGTATTTAATCTTCAGTTTTATCATTAGATGATAAGCAATTAAACCTCGGATGAGGGTCTAGCCTCATTACAATTCGATTCACAGCACTGATTGGATTATAAGATACGTTTGTTAGGATGTGTTTACCTTTGTTTATTACAATAATTATTGTGTTGTATATTGTGTGATCATGGAAATGCTTACATTAAAATATTGGTGTACACATTTGCGTTGGGTTAACGAAACAATAATATATTATAAAAACAAAGTAATTTCATACCCTCAAACACACACACACATACACATACACTTCACAGAATTGCCACTTGTCTGTTTTTCTACAGTACATTACAACTGAGGTAGGGCACATCCAGGAAATATACTGATCAAAATTTGGAGCAGCCCACTGGGGAAGTACCTGGACCTTACAGAAGATCACAGCTAAATAATACTGCTTTCAAGCAGTGTTGTGTTCCTGTGGTGAATAAGGTGAACAGAGCTCTTGGGAGGGAGGGAATTGGGGGTAGGATCGGCAATGCACTTGTGATGCTTCTGGTGTTCAAGCGTCTAATATGTGTAGTAAGTATATTATATTGCTGCCGTAATCGCTTATCAGGTGAGCCGTACGCTTGTTTGCCGACCTAGTTGTATAAAAAAAAATCGTGTTAATAGTCGGCGTGTGGTCAAATCATCATCCATACAATGTGAGCCTATCTAACATTCTACTGAAGCCGGGAGACGGTCGACGCGAAGGAGGGGTGGATCAAGGTCGAGCGAGTAAGAAAGGCGAAAGATAGGAAGGTAGTGATGGCATTTGCCACCACCACCGAAAGAAAGAAAGCGAGAGAGCGAGTGGAAGCAAAAGGGAAGGGTCTTCTGGTTGAGGAAGTCCAGAATAGGGACCCGCTTCTGGTTCTTCGGGGGGTCATCTCGGATAACACCGACGAGGACATATTCCGGTTCTGGTTCTTCAGGGCTTTCAGCCCTGAAGAACCAGAACCGGAAATTCTTCGACGGTCTCGACCAGGAGACCTGCAGGGTGAAGGTCCGCTATCGCCGTAAGGCGAGGAACCCTCACACGGCTCATGTGGTGTTGGAGACATCACCACCCCTCTGGGCACGGATCACATGCGCGGGGTACGTGCATATTGACCTCCAGAGGGTAAAGGCCGAGGACCAGTCCCCGCTGGTCCAGTGTTCGCGGTGCCTCGCTTACGGCCATAGCCGAAAGTTTTGTATGGAGTCAGCGGACGCGTGCAGCCACTGTGGCGGCCCGCATCTCATAAGGCACTGAAAAAGGGAACTGGTTGAAATGGCGAGCAAATATGCTCCCTCTATATAATTTGTATATATCATGGTAGCATAGTTTAAGTAAGCATTAGGATAAGGAATTTGCTAGTATATATAAATAAGGTTAAAAGTAGTTTAAAAAATTTTGTTTTGTAGAGTAAAAAATTGTATAGACATAAGCATTTGGTAAATAAATAAAGCCAAGTAGTCAATAAGAGAAAACTTACTTTGTGAGAAATACATACTAGAATTTAAGAAAACCAAAAATGTATTAAGATAAGGCCCAATAAAGCAAAACTTTACAACCTTTGTACACAGATATAAATTTTTCCACGGCGATATTGAATATCACCGCAAATGTAAGGAAAAAACCTAACGCAATAGATTAAGTATAAAAAATTGTAAAACAAAACAGAAATAAAACATGAAATAATTGTTTCCTTGCCCCAATAGTAAAGGTATACTAATAAATAAAGTAATATAGAGTAGAAATAGGTATAAATTAATAGGGAAGGGAACCCACCCTGATCAGCTAAAGGTGATGGATGAAAGAAAGAAATTAGTATCTGGCATGAAAGTACGAGAGGCATGATAGCGAGAACTAGTATGGAAGAGGAACAAGTAGATACAGACTCGCATTACGGGCGGGGGTTAGTTTAAAAAAAAAAGAAAAAAAAAAAAAAAAACATTCTACTGAAGCAGAACTTTTATAATTCTCAAAATTAAATTCTTGACAAAGAACTATAGGTTGTTTTATCGACTTTCAAATTAGGGCAAGATCACAAGTTATGATTATGATGAGCCATTGTACCTTATATTATATGAGTGTTTTGCAAATACGGGTTACTTTTTTATGTACGATAATTTTGCAGTGCAATTTTTACAAAGATGTTTTGCATTATTTTTTATTTATGTTTGTTACACATATGTTTATTAGGTTTTTCAAAACATACAAAATGAATTTCCATCGCTATTTTCTCCCTTCTACTTCTTCCCTCTCTCTTTTTATGTTCAAAACCTAAAAAGAGCCTATGGATACTGTCTGATATTAATTCAACGGTCTAGTAATTTAGTTGTGATGTACATATATAGGCCATGTAACAGAGCACTTGCAAAATTCGATAAATTTATTACCCAACTTTAATTAATGCACTATCTAAACTTATGTTCCAGTCAAGAGAATTCTTGTTAAATTTGCATATATTGAAGTTGGAATCTTGTTCGTTCAAACGAAGATGAAGAAAATTACTATCAAAGTTTTTTATTTTATGAAAAGCGATCTGTTCTTTTTATTTCTTTTCATAGATTTTCTGTTTTTTTTTTACTACTTCATTTTCTACATTATTAATAATGCACGCGCTGTTTCAATAGTAAATGAAGCCAAGGGGCGACGTGATTAATAGCTATTTTATCTTCATGTTACATTGTTTTTCAGTTGGTACTGGTTATTATTATTTACATTAAATTCTTGCTTTTAACTGCACTTCTACCTATATGTAAAATTTGAAATTAGAAATCATTGTTTTTCTTCAAAAATCTAAAATAGCCAAACCTTATCATTTTACTCTTTCTGCTTCTAGTAAAAATATATTTATATTGGAGATAAGAGAGATGGAATGTTAAATTTGGAGTGACCGTAATATTACCCACCGGACTAAAATACCTCTGGTCCGCACCCTTGTCTTCTCCATTGCTCTATACAGTGCAGAGACGGGGACATTCAAAGCCGCAGATAGACAGAGAATAGACGATTTTGAGATGTGGTGCTGGCGACGTATGCTACGAATACCATGGACGGCCCACCGCACCAACATCTCTATTCTCAAGCAGTTAAAACTAGAAAAGACTCAACGTCTGTCCACAACCTGCCTACAAAGAATATTGCGGTATTTTGGTCATGTTGCACGCAAAAATTCGGAACGCCTTATGGTGACCAGTAAAATCGAGGGAAAAAGACCTAGGGGTAGAAATCCCAAACGATGGTCGGACCAAATAACGGAGGAACTGAAGATGCCTGTCGCGCGACGCACTCCACCAAGCTACAGAACGGGATCGATGGAGACAGCTGGTTGACGGAACCAAACGGAGTCACGATCCTCAGCAATGAGGGACCGATTGAAGAGAGAGAGAGAGAGAGAGCTTCTAGTAAATGTAACTCCCCCCCTCTCCACCGAAATGCAGTTTATGAGTAATAATTGGTATAGAGCATTGTGGAAAACTTCCTCACCCAATTTTTGTTTTTCTGCAGGTTTCCAGGGCAGTTAAAAATCATCTCATACTCTTTGTTAGGTACGATGATAATAATTGATAATGATAATTGACACCTGCAAGTGTGTTTTCATTTTAAGTTATATTACAAGTGTTAGCATAATGGCTGAGCCTACAAAAGCTGTGACGTTCTGGGTGATGCAAAGCATACTCATTTTGTTCTTGCTATATTTAGAGTTATAGTTAGCTTCTTAAAATTCATATACCTAGCTTGAAACTAAACAGAAGAAAGTAAGCTCAATATATTTTGGTTTTTATTGCTAACGAGCCGTGGCCCGCGGTTTCATCCGCGTTAATTTGAAGAAATAAACGTAGGTAATTAAATATTATATAGACCATAGCCTTCCTTGGTTAATGGACTATTCAATCCAAGTATAATTTTTAATTCGAACCAGTAGCTTCTTTTTTACAAACAGACAAATAAACTCTTCAGCTTTATAATATTAGTAGATAGATCACTCAATAACCGCACAAGTTAATGTATTTATATTATCTTACCTGAGAGGTACCGTCCATTATTCATAAAGCCCGCTATACTTATAATTATTATTTTCTTACTGTCTGTTATTGATACTGTAAAATTTTTTTTCTGAAATAAGCATATCTATTGTTATTTTTAACTGTTATTATTTTACTTTTTATAGGAACTACTTAGTTTTTTAAGACAAATCCTAAACTTTTAGTTTTATCTTTCCTCAATTAACACAATAGGTAGAAATACTTATAATCGAATCATAATATATTGAAGATATTATCCAGGATGCCATCAAATATTAAGCTATGTTAGAAGGATATCCTAACAAATTTATCAGCACCAAATACCTAGAACCTGAAATCTTGCCAAGTATCAAGTCTGGTTTATGCTTAAGTTCATTTATGATGGTTGAACTGAAATCTAAAATTCTATTGCAAATTTGATCGAAGGAAATACCGCCTTATACCATTGTTATAAGAGCTATATTCGAACGTATGTATAATTATGTTCGAGATTTCTACGCGAAACGGGCCTCATAATGAGAGCTCTGTGATACACCTCCTACCATTATAAAGTTACACAATAAGCATGATTACTTTGTATACCATTAAGCTTTTATGAAATATATGAGTGAGATTAAAATATGTATTAAAACTCTAATAGGGTCGCCTCTTAAAGAATACATATTTTCATTTTTGTTATAGATTTAAATATTAGAATATATGAGGGTATTTTAAAAAAAGGATGAAATATTTCCGTCTCGCTGTATGAAACTATGTTGTATACTGTGAGTCTTTTTAAGTCTTGCATATTAAAGGAAATGCACGGCTTAAACTGTTCTTTATAATTCTGTTTTTGATTAAAGAAACAATTATTTATTTCTTAGTTCTTAATTTTTTATGTATTTAGGTAGTTTTTATTTTCCTTTAAACGATTTTTTATAAAATTTGACGTGTTGGGCGCTATTACTTCGAAAAAAGATTAATTTAGGTATACAACAATCAATACACATCATAAAATATACTCAAATTATATATGTACTAGCCGACCCGTGCCCACTTCGTTGGGCGTTATAATCCATTTCACATAAGAAGGGTACGGTGAAATTTGATATGTTCCAATACACTCTCACTATTTTCAGCAAATCAGATAAATATAAATGTTTTAAAATCACCAATTAATTTCTAAGGCAAATAATAATGCTTGATTAGATTGAATTGTTGACACGGTACGTCAGAGTGCGCAGGTTCAAATCCTGCTGGGTCGAAAATTTTGATAATTTTTATCTTTTTCCTTTTATCTTGTCACTCCTGAATAGTGTAGCTTTCTGTTAGCGAAAGAATTTTCATGATCGGATCAGTATTTGCGAAGATTACCCCGTATATACAAACAAAGTTATAAACTTTACCTCTTTATAATATTAGTATAGATATATAAGAACGTAAACTTAGATGATTTATCTCCTAGTCACTGTCAATATCTAATAAAATTTAATACGAATCTTTCATGCGAAAACTTTTACTTGATCATTTTACAAGGCGGAATCATATGAAAAATCCATTAACATACGACAAAAATATCGAAATATATACGCGTTTAAAACTTAACGAGTATTTCAAACCTCGTGAAAGTAGTAAGAGCTTTTAACGTTCTTGAATTCCTTAGCGAGTGGATTGATAAATCACTCGGTGAAATTAAAATTTCATTTCGATTTTATTCTATCTTACTTCAGATATGATCCAAGTATAAGCTGAATCTGCTCGATTATTGGCAAAGTTTTTATACGTTTTGAACAATTGATTTTTCATCAAAAACATCGCATTTTATTTGCAGTTTTATTGAGGGCTTAAAGAAATAAGTTTTTAGACTTCAGAGCTGGAACACAAGCGTGTGGTACTCGTGATGGTAAGCGGACACGGTATCCTATGGACGTCAATTTAAATTCTGTGTCAAATAAAAAATAATGAATAAGAAATCATTTTGCTTAAATTAATATGTGTGTTATATACATATACTAGCTGACCCCGCAAAACATTGTTTTGCCATATATGTTATTAACCCCCGCAACCCTCTCTTGTGGGTCTTTCGTAAAGTCCGTTCTTAGCTGACCTCTACTTGGCGAAAGGAATATTCCTACCAAATTTCAAGTCTCTACGCCTTATTGTTCTAGAGATATCGTAATGAGTCAATGGGTGAAAATCTCTTTTATATATATATAGATATAGACGTATGTGTGTTAAAATTTATTTAAATATTAATATAAGTTAAATTTTACTGTCAATAGAAGACATTTGAATAAAAAATATAAGTCGAGAAAAATATTTCACATGTTCTTAACTTTTAAAGCACGTCTGTTATAACTTCGCCCTTTTCAAAGAACGTACGACTTTACATCAAACAACATATTAAAATAATTTAAATATTTATCGTGAAAACTTTTTAAATTGAATAAGAGTTTCATAAGTCATTCTTGAATATATACGAATAATTGTACAGAATTTCGTTTTTTAATATTATTTAATTGAAAACACTCAGAAGTTTTTTAATTTGCAAAATATATATTTTAACACTCAAGGTTTTCTATACGAAATATTAAATTGAAATTCAGTTTCATAGAATATTATAATAGAGATAATATAACTGAGAGAACCTAAGAGATATAATATATAAGTTTAAAAAATTGCGTTCTATTTTTGTCATTTGCTTCTACAGCAGTCATTGTAAGAAAAATTCTGCTCACATTTCACTTTGTGCTTATAGGAAATCCGCAATCATTTATCTATTAAGTTACCAACAAAACTAGCCAGTGACACACTTACAAGTGGATTGACTGACAGTGATTTCGAAGTACACCCTTTGGGTCCATATGGAATCCTTCGTTATTGTGGGCATCAAACTTTCTTTATTTCTTAAACTTGCTGGTTGACTAAGGAACCGTAATATGTTTTAATCTAGAAATTGAAAGTAAATAAATAGTGGCAGAAAAAATAACTAACGTAGATATAATTATATTCTATACATATTATAAAACAAAGTCTCTTCCCGCTGTCTGTCTGTCTGTATATATGCTTAGATCTTTAAAACTACGCAACGGATTTTGATGCGGTTTCCTTTAGTAAATAGAGTGATTCCAGAGGAAGGTTTATATATATCATACATGCACATACATACAGTTTTCTAATGTGATGTCGTAAATAAACACATTTTTTGCGCTTAGATTGCAAATATTTAATTTATATTTTATATTTAGTATCAGCATTGCACCCGTGCGAAGCCGGAGTGGGTCGCTAGTACATATTCTAAAAATAATTAGGTATCATACTTAGGTATTTATCCTAATTTAACAAAATTACTTCCTGCTAAATGATCCAATCCTTAACATAAACAAAGTTAAAATAATTAATTCTATTTATTATTTCAAGCTCACACCAAATAGACAAAATATAATATAAACAATAAAAGCAATATTATTCAACTGCTTAAAATGCAAACATTAAATAACAACACGTAATAAAAACTCAGCTTATGATGGATCCACGTCAACATTTATTGTTGTTAGAGTCAACAACAAAACGGGTGTTGCGAAAAAGTTGTTATCTAGTTTCCACAGTTGAGGCATTACGGCACGCTCGAGGCGTGGTATTAAAATTGCATTTGGAGTATTTATTTTCCTCGTATTCATACATATTACACTTTGGTTACAATTTTTAACCAACTTAACAAAATAGGACATTGACACGTTTTTATATAGATTGTGTTAATAATACCTTTAATCTATCAATATAACTACACAATACACACACGGTCGTCTGTTCCTAAAGTAAGCAACTTAATGCTTGTGTTACAGGTAACAGCCGACTGGCATAGCTACATATTTTTTTTTCAATAAACATGCTTATAAATAATACATAATTATATAAATAAAAACCACCCCAGACTCGGGGTGGGAATCGAACCCTCAACCCCCGGAGCAGAAAGCAGGATCACTACAAACTGCGCCAACGGGCTATTAAAATCAATGTAGATTAGATCTTTATTCATAATACACTTACATCCTTTTGAATTAAAATAATTATGCATAAATCTTAAACTGAATCACCCAGGTAGGTATCTTTCATTAAATTTTCATTAAAAGAATATATTCCTCAAATTGCTTTAAATTTACTGCCACTAAAGAAGTTAATTTACGAAGAGTTAAGTAAAAAAAAAAATCTAATCTTTTCACAAAAACTAGTTGAAGTAGTCATTTAACACCTTTGAAGAGACTTTTCGTCCATTTCTTTAACAATTACAGTCCATAAAATTACCCAGCTGTTCTTTGAGTTTTAGAATTTAGGTAAATATTTTGGAATATACGGGACGTCGATTTTGGCGTCGTTGCAGGCGCCACGCCATGGTCACAAGTGACTGAGGATCTGCGCGTTAGATGTTATTTTGCTGGTAAGCCGTACCGTTCTTACCATTTTTCGTTTTTCATTAAGGTGATAGCGCACTACACTGACGAAGTCTTTACGGTAATAATTACTCGGAATGCGTAATGCTCGGAAAACATTAATCACGGTAAATGTCAATTATCAATTAAAAGGTTATCTGGAAGAAATCACACTTTAGCGATAAGATCGCCTTTGTACATCATGTAGGTAGTGTATCTTTCTTTATATGTGTTTTATAACAAACGACAGTTAAATTATAAGTAAAAATAATAAAACAGTAATAGCCATTACCAATTTTAGGAAGTTAAAATTCCTGCAGAATTATTAAACCCTATTGACTCAATAAACAAGTAAACTAGCAGAAAACATAATATTTCTTAAAAATAAAGAGAATTTATAGTAAAACAACAGTGCTTTTACACTTAGAAAATATGGAGACACCGCGTCCTACTTAAGATTAACTTATTGCATTTGTTAGAGCTGTGTATACTCGTAGTCTCAAGTGTCTTACAAGTTTACAAGAAAATATAGTTTGCACAGTTTGCACAATCTACGAATAGGCAGAAAGGTTGAATATAGTTATAATTTTCTGCGGTGCAGAGTACAGAAGCGATACCAATGACGCTCGAAGAGGGCATTTTGAATTATCTATATAAATAAAAATGAACCAAATTATCGATCAATCATCTAGTCAAAAATTTTAAACTACACAAGAACTTCCTATTAACCAACACAAAGTGTTAGAAAAAAATCTTGAATTGATTGATTAAGTTGTTCTGGAGTTTACATTATTAGCAACACATTTACTGGTTAATTTTTATTTATACACATATAACTTTGTAATATAACTTTGAACCTAATAACTAAATGTAGTTTCTAAATCTATATATATATAAAAGAGATTTCCACCCATTGACTCATCACGATATCTCTGGAACCATAAGGCCTAGAGACTTGAAATTTGGTAGGAATATTTCTTTCGCCAAGTAGAGGTCAGCTAAAAACGGATTTTACAAAATTCCACCCACAAGAGGGGGTTGCGGGTGTTAATAACATAAATGGCAAAACAACGTTTGTGGGGTCAGCTACCACAGCTAGTAACCAATATAGGTACATTTTCAAAATACAATCATTTTATTCAAACTCCATTTTGTCAGTTAAAATGATAAACGAACATATTACATTTAAGCAGCTCATTCTCTACACAGATATCTCCTGAACCTCCATTTATAACCAGAGCTATTTAGGCTAAAATCCAAAGTTCGGCTTAAGAACTTAAGTCAGGTAATTATGTAAATTAACTTTCGTAATGTGCATAAACTCGCATATAAGTGGACCAGAATATGAACTTAATTTATGTGGTTAACGACGTGACTTTGTAACATTTCAACACTCGGATCTCAAAGTTTAGACTTAAAGAATAGAAACTCTAAATAATAAGAAACAAGGCACTGTCTCCGTCTGTCGTTATGTTCTACGTATTTTCCTTTAAGTGACATTCTTCCTACATTAAGAATTCTTTAATAAGTTTTTTGTTTCTATAGTATTTATATTTCAGTTGCTATTTTGGTAAACATTTTATATTTAGAGAGCCATAAAATCTACTTATGTAAAATTTTAAATTAACACTTATGTATTAATTATCCACCAACCCGCATTGGAGCAGCGTGGTGGATTAAGCTCTGATCCTTCTCCTACATGGATATTATAGGCTGAATCGTGATCGTATTAATTATTATATGAGAAACTGGATTATTTTATCAAGTATAATTAACTAACTAGTGCCATTTATAAAAATAATCAAAATTAATAAAATATTTCAAATGAACTGCTAATAATAATGTGTATTATGTTTGCATTGCGTAGGACATAATTTTATAAACAACGCATTGATATAGCTTAAAAGATTATCTTTATTATAGCATTAAATAAAAAGCAGAATAAATGCAGTTGAGATGAGAGCGTTAAGAAGTATGATAGGAGTTAAACTGAGTGACAGGATAAAAAATAGTGAGATAAGGAAACGTTGTGGTCTGAAAGAAGATGTAGTGACAAAAATTGAGAAAGGTATGCTGAGATGGTTTGGCCATGTCGAGAGAATGAATGAAGAGCGATTGACGAAAAAAGTGTATAAGGCGAGTGTGAATGGAAGTGTTGGAAGGGGTAGACCTAGGCGGACTTTTCAAGACCAGATCAGAGACGTCTTGAAAAAAGGCCAGGTCAAGAGTACCCTAAACCGTAGAGCATGTATGAAAGGAATGATGAAAGTGGATGAAGCGAAACAAGTATGTAAGGATCGTAGCAAGTGGAAAGAAGTGGTCTCTGCCTACCCCTACGGGAAAGAGGCGTGATTATATGTATGTATGTATTAAATAAATTTAAAAAAATGTTGTTCTTAAGAACGAAACCAAAAGACGCCAATTTTTTCCTAATAAATTATTTATACCAATTAATTATACCAATGTTGGAGAATGTAATAGTATTATGACAAAACCAGAATCTATTTCGGCAAAGAAATTGTTTAAATTAGTTGATGAAGTTTTATTTATAGAGTCTTAAGGTTATCATGTAACTGTATTAACATAATATATGTATAATAACAGAGCGACATAGTCGCAGTAGCGGCAAAGCTCTTTAAAAAAGAAAAAAAAAGCTCGGATACTTTTGTGAGGCTCTCTCTTAAAGACCAAGCAGGAAAAAGAAAGAACCAGATGATATAGTATTTTAAAAGACATTTTTTTTTTATGTTACTAGGTTGGCAAACAAGCGTACGGCTCACCTGATGGTAAGACCGTAGCCTATAGACGCCTGCAACACCAGAAGCATCGCAAGCGCGTTGCCGACCCTATCCCCAATCCCCCCGGGAGCTCTGGTCACCTTACTCACCAACAGGAACACAATACTGCTTGAAAACAGTATTATTTAGCTATGGTCTTCTGTAAGGTCGAGGTACTACCCCAGTCGGGCTGCTCCATATTTTGAGCAGGAAATTTCCTGCTGTGCCCTACCTCAGTTACTTTTTAGTACTTTTTAGTGAGGTAGTTTACTACCTCAGACATGAAAATTTTGCGATTTTTGAAAATAAGGTAGCCTAATATTCCATCTCATTATTTTAGCCAAATCATTATTATTTATTTCTAACTATAGTTTCAAACAAACTAAGCATGATTTAGGTTTACTAAACTAAGATATACCCATAAAAGTTTCGATCTGTGTCAATTTTCTCTCGGTTCGTAATATAAGTCATTTCCACATCATGCCTTATAGAGCAGGTCATGAATATAACATGAATAAAATTGTTGCACAAAATGAGCTATTGTCTTGGAGCGACAATAGTTGCCCTGGTTTATTTTCGAAGATCCATTTTCAGGTAAACAGAATTTTCTTTTTATTTGGGACAGTTTTTACCGAATATTTTGCATTAATTTTTTCTGTTCTTCATAAAAAATCTTGATACACGTTAAATTACGCATCACAGCATTTTCTGATAAATTTAAACGATACCTAATGAAAAAACTGGATATAAATATTTTAATTTCTAGGCTGTAATATGTGTAAAATGTAAGTTACATATGATTTTAACAAATGTTTTTGATGTACATGACAATTTTGTAAAAGTTGCTTCAGACACTAAGTCAGTTGCGAACTCATATCTTCTTTTATATAAATTTTTAATAACTAAGAATAATTTAGATACTATTGATTGATGGTTGGTTGATTCAGCCTGTAACATCCCACTGCTTTTTTATTTATTTAAATATAATAGACTAGCGCTTGACTGCGATCTCACCTGATGGTAAGTGAAGATGCAGTCTAAGATGGTACGAGTTTGCCTAGAAGATGTCTATTCACTCCTGATTTAAAGGTTAAATAATTCGTTGGAAAAACGGAAGCCGGAAGGGCATTCCAAATCTTTTCGGTGCGTATTAGGAAAGAGGAAGCAAAGCGCTAGGTACAGACCTCTTTCTGCATGTAAGAAAAAGTGCGGAGCACCACTTTGCTCTACTGGCCGACCGTTTATCCGATAACGATAGTTTAACGCGCTTGCCAAGAAACGGTGAGGAGACCCACAAGGAAGGAAGGTCATTCCGACCGTGAATCGAACCCGCTATCACCTGTGTGTGAGTGTCAACTGGTAAAAAGCTAATTTTAAACTGCAGTTTTAATAAAAACCTGATCTCAAAAACTCGGTAAATATGTATATATTATAGAAACGGTTATAATTGTCTTAGAAAAATGATAACTTTAAGACTGTTTACACATTGGCTACTCAATATTTGGTTCAATGTATCATTGCACGGAATAGAATAGATACCCTCAAACAAATGACGCGGAAAAGGGTTCCGTTCTCGTAACAAATAACGTAATGGTGTCACGTTGTACTCCCCATACGTGCTAGTTGAGCTTTTGTTCGAAAATGTAAATAACTAGCTATGTATATGTAGATAATGTTGAAAGGAAGAAATAGCTTGTTAGGTAAAATACTTCTTCTATAAATGTTTTTTAAAGGCGTTAATATCAGAATTCCTGGTCTGGTTTTAATAACATTTTATGTTAAGAAAGCTTGTTTACTTAGGGAGAAAACTGTCTTATGCCTAAAGAGGCTTATAGCATACATTAACAGTAGCAGTAACTATTGTAATCAACGTGGGTAAAGCCACATTTGTCGTTTTTTTTTTTTTTTTTTTGACGAAAATCCCTTCATTTTTTAACAAAAATCTTCAATCTATTCCCTTCAAAGGGACGATTCATTTCCATCTATCTATTTGAAATATTTCCAACTATCCATCCTTTCTTCTCAAGCTCCAGATGATACTTATCTTGTTCAGTATCAAATCCAACAATAACTGTCTGTTTGTACTCTTAAATTATATACTATAATAATTAACTACTACTATTATTATTTTATACTACAATTATAATACTGCTTATATTCCTAACACTAGCTTCTGCGCGCGACTTCGTCGGCGTGAAGTCCGCTCCTTTTGGTCTTAGCGTGATGATATATAGCCTATAGCCTTCCTCGATAAATGGGCTATCTAACACTGAAAGAATTTTTCAAATCGGACCAATAGATCCTGAGATTAGCGCGTTCAAACAAACAAACAAACAAACAAACAATCAAACAAACAAACTCTTCAGCTTTATTATATTAGTATAGATATAAAGCATCCTTCTCCAACATGGAGAAATAGGCTTTGCCCAGCATGGGATGTTACAATCGTGATCATGTGATCGATAAAGTGTAACATATAAGAGTAGGTAAGGTACACATTTTTGGACATAATTATTACATTATTCAGAATTAATACATACAAATTAAAGCATATGAACTAGCTTTCAGAATGCACCTCAATGATAACAAAGCATTCTACTTGTAAAAGAATTTCCACAATCAGTCCAATAATTTTTTTTTATCTATTACAAAAAAAAAACAAAAACTCAAAATTTTCACTGTTGGGAAGCTCACTATCTGCGGGTGACATAGGCTATATTATATTTTCAAAAAAATAGGGAAAAAAATATTTTGAAAATATACACGTGCGAAGCCGGGGCGGGATGCTAGTATTTGTATAATTACGTGAATTTTTTAAGTAACTTCTATACATTTCTCCTCGGCCTTTTATCGCAGGAACTCTAACTCGTTCAATGTTCGAAGTTTCTGAGTAAGATTCATACAGATAACACATAATTATATGTATATGTACGTGAAGTCCCAAATCCTAGGAGCGGTCACGTAGCTCGTGCGATGTCCATTCGTGTTGACGTCATACCCAGATAACAATATTTGATGTCATGTAAAACTGAACATGTTTATATTTTGAACTTCGCTCTGAAAGCCTGGATTATTTATTTTCTGTATTCATTTAAGTCCAGAGACAGTTATAAAAATAAATGTGAGTAAAAATTTTGATTTAAAAAAGACTTAGTTTGAACTTATAGCTTCAGAATAGATAAAAAAGTAATTTTGCAATCTATTTTTATTTAGGAAGGCTATAATTGATTTAAATATAATACAATGTAATAGGCTTAAACTTATACGAGTAGAATCAGATAAGTGGGTAAACCACGCCAGTTATCTAGCACGTAAAATTAAATTTTTATTAACAATAATATAAATAAATAATTTTGTATGATTTGTCAGTATATTTTACGTTCATGAGTAAAATCAATAATTATTTAGAGGCAAAATGTATCGATTCATACAATATTGCTTTTAATTACCTACTTTGCTTATATTCTATTTCTAGAATTTCAAAACCGAAAGTGGGTTCTGTAAATGTAAAACATTAAAAATATTTCTAGTTTGACTATAATAATATAAGTAATCAATAATAACAAGTGTGTGTCAAATACATGGTAGTGCGTGTAATGTTTTTATTTTATTTTATTGATTTAAGTTTTATAATTCATAATTTTAAAAAAATATTAGCTTCCGAACCCCTTCTCTATAATATAAACTATAAGTGTGCGAAATTTCATACTCCTCATACACGGGTACACGGTTTATAATTCACGTATTAATATATAGATATTAATATATAGATCAATAAATAAAAATAATAATTTGTTTTAAATCAATCTTTCTTGTTTATCTACTATGATACGCCAAACTATTTTTCATACTTTACACTATACTATTCAATGGTTAGTAAATAAAGATATATGCAGTCGATGTTTTCTTTTATATAGGTATTTACTATTTACTAGAAAAAAATACTGGCGTCCACTTAACATGTAATCTCGACCTGCAATGTAGGTTGCATTCTAAGTGTATCCTCACTTGATTCGCTTGAAACTAGGTCTTTTTATCCTTTTATATGAAAGTAAACAGCTAAGTACATTGTTACGTATTTCTATTTTTATTTACAGAGCATTACATACTTTGAACGGATTTTAATTAAATGATACTTTAATGCAAAAATACAATGATACTTTAACAACTAATGACAAAAAAACGAATATTATGCTTTAGACCACACGATTGAAGTAAAAGTTACGAAAAGTAACTCTCTCTATTTCTATCTTCACTAACTTCTACATATCTTCCTCTCAACTTCCATTCGCCTCGCCCGATCACATTTTTCGTAACGTTCTCGCCAAGTATTCACCAGATTACTTCCCAAGTCAAAGGTGCGTAAAAAGTTTCACTTAAAAAATGTAAAAATATTATTCTATAATACATAATTATAAATTCAACTGCTGGGCAGCCCTTGCTTCTGTATAGGACAGAGGAGATGGAACTTAATTCGTTCCGCTATCGCTATTACAGCTTGACGTATAATTTTCCTACCAATAGTAAACGACGACGCGTTGGCGCAGCGGTCACAGCACTGGCTATTTCGCTGGCGGATGCGGGTTCGATCCCTACTCACGACAGACATTTGTATTGGCCACATAGATGTTTGTCGTGGTCTGGAAATTTGTGCTTGTGTATTGAGCCACCAACACAGGAGAAAATCCTACTGGAGCCCGTGGAGTGTGAAGCGTTTATTTATGAAAAAAAAAATGTTGTGGTAATAACCGGAGCCGATAACTAACGGACTATCGATATGGAAGTTCACATGAATACCCAGACATAAACATTTGTACAAATACAAGTAAGTAACCAGTCCAATCTAGAATCAAATCTGCGATTGCCGACGTTAACTGGATCATAGACAGTACTGCATTGTTACATTTGTCAGAGTTACGTGAAGAACAAAACTTATTTCTAGGTGACACGTATCGGCTGTTATTGAATTTTCATTGATTGTCGTTCGTAAACGTTCTGTAAAAATGTTTCAACATTTTTTTTATTTATATGACTAAGGTAGCAAACACGTGTACGGTCTACCTAAGGACAAGCGATTACCTAATAGACGCTGCAATGCCAGAAGCATCGTAAGGGCGTTGCTGACCCTACCCATGACTTCCCCCAGGAGCTCTGGCCACCTTACTCACCACAGGAACACAACTCTACTCTAAAGCATTATTATTAAGCTGTGGTCTTTTGTTAGGTTGAGGTACTTCTCCAAAAGGGCTGCTCAATTTTTTGAACATTATATTATCTGCTGTACCTTAGGCACCTCTATAAAAAATAATATTTCTATCCTATATAAATAAACCCGTCGAATACAATATTGTAGCAATTAATCTTGTGATTGAAGTACTACCTCTATTTGAGAGTTTTTTTTTAAATAAATTTTCCTTAATTAACGTTCCAAATTCAAATCGATTCATCAAAATTATCAAAATTAATTATTTACCTTCTATCATTATTATTTACCTTCTATCCCGGTTACTAAACGTAGTATGTACAAAAACATTTTTATTGACCTAACAATGAAACGTTTTATCAATTGAACAATTGAACTATAAATTTTTAACGGTTTTTAATTTGACTGCTTGTTTCCACACATTTTGTATAAAAATTCGTTGTGTAATGTGACAATTTCGCTAGTACCTACTTTTATTAATATTTTATGATATAAGGGTGATCCATTATGTTTAAAAAAGAATTCGTCTCTAATCGGTTTTACAAATTGAGTTATTAATTTTTAGGCATATTAAAATAGATTAGTATTATAAGAGAACATGTTATATTAATAAAAAAGAGCGACAGAAAATATACGTCATTGTAACTCGAAGTCGAAGGAATTATCATTATAATTATGTTACTAGAATAATAACTAAAATTTTAATATACAAAGGCGGTCTTACTGCTAATTAAGTAGCGATTTCTTCCGGACATTTAGGTATTAATAGAGATTTATGTACAAAAAGATTTGTTGATAGTAAATATTATGTACTATAAATTCGCAATACGTCGATCCTTAATCGACTGTCAAGCAGCAATTTCCGGATGTGATATTCTTGTAAAACTTTCTCATAAATAAAACATTTTGATAAAGTCATATTCGTCCTCTATCTCATACTTTCAGTCACTTAAATCATCTCTGACACAAATATAGTATTATTTTTTCTTAGTGACTTTTATTGGCTAAATATTTTAGTCTATCTATACATATCACATACATATCTATACATTATAATAAAATGATAGGAAAGTCAATGTATGTCCGGGATAAACTCAAAAAGTGCTGCATGGATTTACTTCAAATTTGGCACGAATATTATTAAGAAGTCGGGTCAGAACATAGGCTACATATTATCACGCTATCACCTACGGGAAACGAGCAGTGAACGCACGCAGACGACGTCGCGGGCAGCAGCTAGTTAAATATAAATTTTTAAAGTTATCTGTGTCTTTTTATATTTTTTATTATTTATCTTATGCTATTAAACGAGCAATTCTTGTTAATATATATATTTTCTGAATCTCGGAATCGGCTCCAACGATTTTCGTGAAATTTAGTATGCACGGGATTTCGGGGGCGAAAAATTGATCTAGCTAGGATTCATTTTAAAAAAATGTCGTTTTATCCCTGTTTTTAGGCAATGAAAAAATATCATTAGAATACGAAGCTTAATTTCACCGTTGTCAATATAGCTGTAATGGCGTAATTAGGAAGTCGGCGGGCGTCGAATCGTGTTGACCCGGGTTCCAATCTCAGTCTCCAGATCAATTTTTTTTATTTTTTTATTTCACTCGTGATTTATTATTTAAATAACATTAAAATATAAAAATACCGAGCAAAAAAAAAGAAAAAAAAAAAAGAAAATACCGAGCTAGGCTCGGTCACCCAGGTACTACTGTCTTATATGATATAATTATTGTAAATGAAATTTAATATATAAAATTTATTACATTTATAGTATACCTACATAGCAAGCTAAAGTAATAGTTGTTTTATTTATGTAAACTTATTGATCGCAATCTGTTATACAGCAGTAGTAGATGATATTAAAAAGCCGTAGTACCCCACTGGTAGTCAAATACATCAATCAAGATTTCAGTTTTAATAAAAATAATTGGATCTTAATCCACAAAAGAAATGTAATGCAAAATGGCGAATTAAAATCTCAACCTTAGCAATTATATTGATTACAATTTTTGCTGATATTCAAAGTTAAAAAAAAATCAATAAAAACTTTAATAGTTTGTATTATAATATTTCATTATCTTTCCATTTTCATCCTCTAATATTTATTGTTATTTCCACTTCAATTTCTCGTTCTGGTTTCGCAAATATTTTTTACTAAATAAAGTTACATACATATCTCTGTAACATTAAATTGAGGTCGTTTAATACTAAATTTTTTACTAAATGTTGAATATTATTAACAAAACACGTATCTCATTTTATACTTCATGTTAATATCGCTTAAGAAATTACAGCCGCGAATTACATTAGTTTTTCCTAAACATTCTGAAAATGTTAATTTACAAAATATAAAATTTTCCATTTTATTGTTACTATTTGTATAACTCTATTAAAAACTATGCAATTTATAAAGAGTTCACTTAAAAATTCGACTGAACAAAATGATTTATGACTTAAAAGAGATTTATGGCCTTACAGAAACTACCATATAACCTTAAATTGGTGATAACTTCTGTTTAACAGACTAACTTTATCCTTGGAAAGTTTGTTCGGAAAATAAGTGATAAATCTACAGGGTCTCTCAGTTTGATAAACAGATGTTACGAGGAGTCCCTGGAGCACAATATAATAAAGAGTTATTAGTTTTATGACCTGAATCGGTTAGTTTTTTGACTCCGAAATAAGTTTAGACAATTCTTAACCGTCAAACTAGAGGAAAGGAGGATATTATCGATTACATATTATGAAATATCTAACTTTTTCTATTATTATGAATTATTATATGAATATTATGGGCTTATAATGAATAAACTTCAAATTATACTATAGCTATTAAATTTGCATTCACACAAATGTTCAAAATAGCATCGATTTTTAAGCCTACGTCTAATCAAATTTCAATTTCAAGTATATTTAAAAATAAATTCTGTCTGAAAATCGTTATGATAATTAAATTGACCTATTTAACAATGTGAGGCTACCACCAATTCAGAATGTATGTTTTAAAACTTGTCAAAACATAATATTTTAATTCTCAAGAAATTCAATATCAATTTAACTTATATCTTGCATGTAAACCAGTGCAAATAAACCATGTCATTGACTAGTATTTCTTGTAACGGTTGTTAATTTACATTGAATAATATGTTTCAATATTAAATATGTCAAATAAATAGGCTTATAAGTTAAACCTTCACGTCTTCAGGTGAGAAATTTCCATTAAGACTGATATATTGTGCAAATATTTGTTTCTGATTTTGGTGTTTGTTCTTGTGTTTCTTATTGTATCTTGTTAAAGCGATGAATTGTAATCCTCAGTTGATATTTTAATTTTTGAACATCATGTACTGAAGCTACATGACGAATGAAGGTTCAATATTCCTTCTCCTTTATAGGGGTAAGATATTTATATTATATTCAGAAATTTACAGGCTATTTCAGATTATTCTTAGTGAGAATCATATTAAAATTTGTTTGAACTCTTTTCTATCTAACTGTAAAGTAATAATTAATTATACCTAACAATAATTTAGTTGCGTCTCTGATAAATATTTAGTAAATAAGTAAATATTCATAATTATACAACAAATACAAATAAAATATATTGTTATTTACAAATGAGTGGTATGTACATACAATTGGCGGTTTAATCAATATATTTAATGTTAATAATTATTATGTTACAAAACATTCGTTAAAACTGTGATATTTGACAATGTTAAACTCTTATACTGTAATGATTTTCAGATGTTAAATCAACAGATGCCTTTTAATGTAATCCTGTACATGAAATGAGTTGATAACACGGTGCTCTAAAAGCGCCATTTGTCATCGGCAGTCATCGCCCAAAAAAACCCTGCCCCGTAACATCCATTAAAGGAAGATATAAAATCACATTCATCGTCGATATCTACTGGGTTGGAATTGAGTATAGTGATAATATTATCGAATTAATAACAAAAATAACAAATCGACATATTGCTATTATTATTTTTTCAGTATCAGTATCAGTCCAGTCTATTGCAATCCACTGCTGGACAATAGTATTTCCTAAGTTCGCGAGAGTCATCCCAGTTTTTCGCAATTCTCATGCAGCCTACACCAGCAATCTTACGTAGATAGTCAGTCGAGCGAGTCGGAGGATGTCCCATACTATGTTTGCCAACAAGCAGAGAATGCGCAACAAATAATAGAATAATTAATGTAAAAAAAATTATAAAACCTTAATACTACTCCATGTATATTAAGTTCGTCTGAAGATCGTTTTCAGTATCAATTTTTGTATATTTTTTTTCTTTTCTTGAACGCTTCTTTTGTGTAGAAAACATAATTTTCCTTCTTGTGTTAAACATTTATTTATTTTTTATGTCACTAAGTCGGCAAACGAGCGTACGGCTCACCTGATGGTAAGCAATTACCGTAGCCTATGGAGGCCTGCAACACCAGAAGTATCGCAAGCGCGTTGCCGACCCTACCCCCAATTCCCCCCCAGGAGCTCTGGTCACCTTACTCACCAACAGAAACACAACACTGCTTGAAAGCAGTATTATTTAACTGTGATCTTCTGTAAGGTCGAGGTACTACCCCAGTCGGGCTGCTCCATTTTTTGAGCAGGAAATTGCCTACTGTGCCCTACCTCAGTTAAATTGAAATTTATATTAGTTATTTGTAAATTGAAACCCTGAAAATAAGATTAAATAAATACATTTATTCGTATTAAAATCGATTGATATACCAAGAAACCATATAGTAGTTTTAAACCATTTTGTAAACAGTTAATTAATTTCTAGAAGATAAATAATTTCATGCAATGTACTTAGTACATAAATATTTAGATATGTACGTACTTGTATGTTAAATATCAAAGTCACAATAATGAAATTTAAAACGAGGTTTATAGTAACTGTGGGTTGACAGATAAATTCTCTACTATGAGTAACGATCGCTTCAGGTGAATATGATAACAACCGGGACAGATAGCTTAATGTGCTCTCCGAGGCACGGTGGGACAGGAACACAGACCACAAGGACACTTTAAGGGGGAATCGACAGACACAAGGACACTCCGAGACCCCTCGACACCGGAGGGTTTGTCGTTAAGCGGTTCAAAACAATAACATATAAAACTTACAAATAAACATTTTGATTCTAAAGGTAAGTGAGAGAGGTTGAGAGGCAACATCTGATGACAGGCAGTTTAGAACTCAAGTAGTTTAGTAACTTTTTAGCATAACATCAGCATATGGTTACGTTAGTTTCACTTTGTATGGACAAAACAATGAGAGTTAAATAACTTTATAATTAAGATCGAGTGACATATTTTCCCTATTATCCCTCACAGTTCTCTAAAATGGGATTTTCTGATATTTAGGAAACCGAATTTATGTTTTTTTTTTTTTTTATGTTACTAAGTCGACAAACAAGCGTACGGCTCACCTGATGGTAAGTGACTACCGTAGCCTATAGACGCCTGCAACATGAGAAGCGTCGCAAGCGCGTTGCCGACCTTATCCCCAATCCCCCCCAGGAGCTGTGGTCACCTTACTCACCAACAGGAACAGAATTACAATGAATTTTAAAATGTAAAGATTCTCAAATAAATAATTTATAATCTTATTCTTAAAAGTCTTATTTTTCGTCATTTAAATTGATGGTTCTTAACACAGAAGTATCACAAGCGCGTTGCCGAAATTATTCCCGCAATCTCCAGTTGCTATGGCCAATGGTGAAAAGTGTCATTTAGCCGTGCGGTATTCATCTGTAAGGTTGAGATACTTTCCCAGATGAGCTGCTACAGATTTTGAGTAGTATATTTCCTGTTGTGCCGTGTATATCAACGCAGGCTCAGTTACTGTTTCCCATCCTGGGGTCATAACAGTTTTCATATCTTGTTAATGTACCTACTTAGTTAATATCATTTCCAACAGAAAAGAAAGAATTTTAGTTCAAAAGAATTTGTTATAAGTTTAGATAATGCTATTCTAGTCGCACTTTAATGATAAATCACAAATGCAGTATTTCGACTTAAAATATTTTTAATGCTGAGACTAGTACTGTAAACGCTGTATCAACAGAAGTCGCTGACGCTTAAACTACGAGAGGCAACTGCAGCTACGTAGTCAGCAAAGTGCCACTCACTTAGAGCTGTAAGTAATGGTCAACACTTCTTACAATTGATATTTACAAATCTACAACTTTTTGACGATGAATTTTTACGGTACATTCTGTGGGTAAATCTGTTATTATATTTTCTAAATTTAAAAATAAATTATTATTTACTATTATTATTAATATTCATTTTAAGGAAACCTTAAAAAGTCTGTCTGCAAGAGCATGCTTTTAATAAGAAACTACACCCACTCTGAGTAGAGCTGCTTATTACATAATTTTAACTGAGGTAGGGCACAGCAGGAAATTTCCTACTCAAAATATGGAGCAGCCCGACTGGGGTAGTACCTCGACCTTACAGAAGACCACAGCTAAATAATACTGTTTTCAATAAGTATTGCGTTCCTCTTGGTGAGCCAGGTGACCAGAGGTCCTGAGGGATAGGGTCGGCAACGCGCTTGCGTCGTCACGTCATCACGTCACGCCACTATAGCAGATAGAAGACTGTAAGTTGGAAAAAATCGTTAATTTTTTTCTGGTAATGCCACTGTTTAAATCACAAAAAATGTAGCTCGGCTGATATAACTTATGACAGGGGACAAAGAATTACTTTTATCAAAACTTCATTATATTTAGAATGTGTTATTTTCGCATATGTATATATAAATACTATCTATTAATTCCTACTTTGTCCCATATAACATTCTAATTAGACCATTACGTAGAAGATTAAACAACTTTACCAAACTCGCAACTATTAAGTAAATAAACTAAAGTTGCATTAATTAGTTTGTAGCCCGTCTAAACATTTTGATTTGACGTACACTAATTTTAAAAGCTTTTAGGTAGGGATCCCTAGTACATTTTTTTCACCTGATCAGTATCAAGCTAATTTTTTGGGAGTGGCTACATTTTGATGAGGCGAACAAAAAATTCCTCTTCGAAAACTCTCGATTGTGGTAGCTAACAGAGATAGCAGGAGGTAGAGCAGCAGTGAGCGTAGGACCGGGATAACGTACCACGCAATTTGGAGGACATTATTACTTTTAAATTATATAGATAATCACTAACTAAAAGAAAAAAAAATCAGCGGTTAGTAATAATTTTTGATGACCTTACGAGGTCATCAAGTTGATGACCTCGTAAGGTCACCAAAAATTAATTTTTTTTCTGATTTTTTTTTTGCTTTTAGTTAGTTAATATCTATATAATTTGATGGTAATATTGTCCTCCAAATTGCGTGGTACGTTATCCCGGTCCTACGCTCACTGCTGCTCTACCTCCTGCTATCTCTGTTAGCTACCACAATCGAGAGTTTTCGAAGAGGAATTTTTTGTTCGCCTCATCAAAATGTAGCCACTCCCAAAAAATTAGCTTGATACTGATCAGGTCAAAAAAATGTACTAGGGATCCCTACCTATTTTATTTATTAACGTTAAAATGTTTGTAGGTATTATTTTTTTAATAACTAATTTCCAGTGACGCCTTCGCAGAGATGTCATATTAATTGACCGATGCAATAGGAGTCACCAGTTTGATATCCGCAAATGACGAACATTTGAAAAGTCATACTTTGAATATCATGTATTTTTTCAATACCCGCTTTACATCTACGAGTAAGTGTGGCCAGTTGATTTCTATGCGATTATTATAAATATATAAATTATATACACATAGGTATATATTAATTGTTTTATTTATGGTAAAGGTACCATAATAGCTTTCTTTATAAATTATTTCGTCTATTAAATGTCTTTATACAAAGATTGTTTCATTTCAAATTAGCGGACGTAGAGATTTATTGGATTTACACGGATTAAGGTGAGGAAGAGATTACTGAATTATTAAACTAAATTTAAGTAATAATTTTGTACTTTACTCGAAATAAAAACTTATTTTTCAAATAGATTCTAAGTAATCTTGTTTATTTATTATTATAAGACGCATTCAGTGTAAATTAATATTGGAATTGATTGTTATTTGTCAATATTACATTTTTAATGCTTCACATACTTCGAATACTTAATTGAGAGTTATTTCTTGGTTTCCATGGCCATACATTACAATCTTAACGGTTTCAATTAATTATGTTTCGACTGCCATTTGTTTCTAAAGCGGTTCAGAAAGTAATTGCAACCCTCAACTTATTTATAAGTGGGTGGGTAAGGGGTGCGGTGATCATCTGTGTACAAATGGTCGATATTGGTTTTAAAGCAGCCAAATTAAATTTTATTACTCTTTAATCCCATGGTTTACGGCGGTGAGGATTATGTTCTTAGACGGAAGTTATTGTAATGCTCTTAATTCGAAACCAGAACTTTTTCCTCGAGTGATAATATTAAGTACCGACGTTATTTGGTAGCAGGAATTAAATCACATACGTCACACCTAAACGAATATCCCTGTCTTAAAATGAATGATGACAAAACTTTACAATTTCGAGAGTTCGTCTTTTCGGTAGCAGGACGCTACTACTTCAAACAATAATTGTTATGTTGGTTCTATTTTTATTTATACATCTAGGTCGGCAAATAACGTCTCACCTGATGGTAAACGGTTACCATAGCGATATACTAAAAGCATCACAACTCACAAGCGCGTTGCCAACCCTGCCCCCGACCCTCCTCAGGAGGCCTGGTCACCTTTCCCACCACAGGATCACATCACTAGTTGAGAGCAGTATTATTTATCTGTGATCTTCTGTAAGGTTGAGTTCTCTCTTATAAAAGGATAATTTTTTATGTAAGGATACTTTTTTTTTCATATGAGGATATTTTTTATATAAGGATTTTTAGATTATTTTCCTTGTATATGGAGGTTACAAACTTCTAGTTTTCTTTATTAGGCTAATTAATAAAGCCAGAATTACTCCTCATCCTAAACTACAAAGGGAAGCTAATGCATAACCGGTACTGTAATCTTTATATTTTTTTTTTTATGAAGACTTTAACCACATGGAAACTTTATCCATCTTTAAATATTCATTGTGCTTTAACATTATAACTGTAAATTTTAATTTGGTAAAATTTGCAAGAAGAAACTAAGTAGTAAACTACATGGACAACTTTTCTTTTTTCTTAAATTAAAACAAATCTTGTACAAATTAATCTATTTCTTAAATTAATATAATTTGAATCTACCTGTTTTTAAAAAGTGTTAAGTATGTGTATTAAAGCCTTTTGTTATTGTCATGAATACATGAAATTATTTACTGATGATTTTGTTTAATTTTAAATACATCATTCGTTTGACGGAGTCATTATCTTGGCGCCCTTAATTAAATAAATTACAGATATTGATTCTGCTCCAGGGTTAGCAAGTTCTCACGTCCCTGTGATATTAATTCATATTTGTAAACCTAGTCTCAAGCTAGTCCGGTCAACGTGGAGTCGCTCCTCCAGCGCACCCAACCGTAACACGTCCCTGTGTCCCAACATGGGGCACACATAAACTCTATTATAATTTTTACGTATTAATGTTACCAGTTGCGATCAAATAAAAATTATTTTTCGTCTTTCTTTCTTTTAATTAAAGCTTTCTTTCGATGCTATAAGTAGCACTAACATATCACCAGCAAAAATGACACCAAACAAATGATGAAGTTCACCTGTAGTAGACCTGTGTTGTACGCGAAACACATGAGTTGACGCCATTTTTGGCCAGTTTATCGAACTTCCTTTAGACAAAAGGCAACAAGGACAGGAGAGCAGCGTTAAGTGCTCTGGTGGTCGCGGGTTCCATTTTGATTTTTCTTTTTTGATTTATTACACTATTGTAACATTGACTGTACAATCATTACAATTAAAAATTTGAAATTTTCTCAAAGAGATGGTATCAAATACTTATCGCTTGTAGGTATTTTACTCTTACAAATAAACAAGCCATTATCAAATAAGTACACATATATTTCTGTGACGGCAAACTCTATAACGTTTCGAGTTAAGTCTTTATAATCTTGTAAGTAAGTAAGAACATTACCTCCTAATACCACTCAGTGAAGTATCAAAACAGCTACTCTATGGAACTTAATTATGCGATTGTGAATTCTACTGTGTAATTAATGCAAATTCCGAAAGGTCTACTATCATACCAGGGGATATAAAGGTAAAATATTTATTCTATGAAGTTCATACGGTTCGTAAAGTTTTGATAAGTGTGCTCTGAACTGCTTATTTAAATAATAATTGTATAGCCACGTATATATCCTTTTTGGTCTGACTATTAATAACGACTTTATTCTCAAACTTGTATATCCGTTTATTATCACTTTAGTCAATCTAAAATAAAAAATGTAATCGTCAGTTTGTTCGTAAAATTATTTTAGCAAAAATTAAAGTGCTTCAATTTGTTTATTTTTATGAATCGACTTAAATAGAAGGATTTTCTTTTAAAATCGAAACGTGGTTGTTGTGATGTGGTCCCATTTAAATTGGATTGAGTTCTCACACGTGCTTTTGAGTTACGACTATCTCTAATAATGGGGATTTAGGTACTTAACAGTTTTTTTCGTATAGCCTACTTTGTATTACTGGTCGATGTAAAGTCGTTTTTTTACTTTGCGAGCAAACACAATGTATTATAAATTTTAAATTTATTGCAAATTGAGTAAAGAAATTACTCATAATTTCTAAACACATTAAAGAGACAATTCACTTAAATTAATTTAATAATAATATATGATGAGTTCTGCTTAAATTATTTGACGAATATTTTGTGTTCAAGTACCAACTCGTACCTAGCACAATTATAACAATGATGGTGCTAATTCATTATGACTGAGTAATAAACCCAATAAGATTAAAATATAGTTTATTCATATCAAATGTCACAATATGTCATTGAGTATAACCGAAATTACAAGTCATAAATTATTATACCAACAATAATAGACGTCTATGTTAATGTTATAAAACTAAAAAGTTAGTTTTGTTTGAGCTAATCTTAGAAACTACTGGTTCGAATCGAAAAATTATATACACGTAGGAAGTATTTTATAAATAGTAGATCGAAAAATCATCTACACGTAGGAAGTATTTTATAAATAGTAGATCGAAAAATCATAATTATGTACGTAGGAAGTATTTTATAAATAGTAGACGTCCATTAAGAACGGATTTTTCGATATGGCCGGATTAAATGGGTCTAAACTCTAAAGGCTGTAGCCAGTTTGTATGAAAGTTCTTCATTTTATATGATACAAGCTTGAAATTTGACAGAAAGATAGTTAATAGTAAGTAGACGCCCTCTAAGAACAGAATTTGAAAAATCATAATACAATCATTATGTACTAGGTCTTTGTAAATATTATTATTTTCTAAGCAAGCGAAACTGTGTTCAACTACTAGTGTTTTCATAATTGTAGAACAAGACACACGTGCAATAGAAAGTCTCGTAACTTGAGAATCAGAAGAAAACAGAACAATTTCATTAAACTTGTTGTTTGTTTCTGACGCAATGATTAGTGGCGATATTTAGTAATATACTATTGCACAATATAATTAATGTTTGTTACTAATATTTTATGTTAGTAATATACTATTGCACAGTATAATTAATGTTTGTTACTTATTTTCCGGAAAGGAAACCAAAAACCATTTAAATCAGAAGCATTAAATTTATATTGAAAGTACGATTGTTATGTTTATGTGAGAGTTAAAAGCTTTTCGTGCTTTCCGATGAATACATTTATCGATGGATGGAAATAATAGCTATCCGAACCCAGAAATAAAGAAGTTTTTTTTTATACAACTAGGTCGGCAAACAAGCGTACGGCTCACCTGATGATAAGCGATTACGATTGATTGCAACACCAGAAGCATCACAAACGCATTGCTGACTCTACTCTCAATCCCGCCCAGGAGTTTAGAAAGTCCCCTTTGGTCACCTTACTCAACACAGGAACACGACACTGCTTGAAAGCAGTATTATTTAGCTGCGATCTTCTGTAAGGTCAAGGTACTTAACTAGTCGGGCTACTTCTGATTTTGAGCAGGATATTTATTTCCTGCTGTGTCCCGCCTCAGTTAAGTTAATGAGAAATTATAAGATAAAATAAAATTATAAATGTTAACTAAATTCTCAATTACACTTATTAATTAGACAGCTAATCATTGTTTTTAAAGAGTATTTTTTGACGTGACAACGTCAAATCAATGAACGCTGGCGGCATGTACCAAAAAGGATGACTAATTGTAGCACTACACCAAAGCTACACTCATTGTCCCGTTACGCTCAGTGATAGTACCTATATGGAATATAGATATCTCTCTTCCACTCGATTGGCCTATACGTCCGAGGAGACGTTTTGTTATGACGTTGTCACGTTAAACTATCGTCCGTAAACCAACTTTACAGACAACCAATTTTTTTTTCTATAAATAAATTTTCACTTATTAACTGAATTAACTGAGGTAGGGCACAGCAGGAAATTTCCTGCTCAAAATATGGAGCAGCCCGACTGGGGTAGTACCTCGACCTTACAGAAGACCACAGCTAAATAATACTGTTTTCAAGCGGTATTGTGTTCCTGTTGGTGAGTAAGGTGACCAAAGCTCCTGGGGGGATTGTGGATAGGGTCGGCAACGCGCTTGCGATGCTTCTGGGGTTGCAGGCGTCTATAGGCTACGGTTTTACCATCATGTGAGCCGTACGCTTGTTTGACAACCTAGTTACACAAAAAAAAAATTTAAGTACAATTATTATTAAATTTCTACACACCCAACATTATCAAAGCTACAAATATTATATTAAATCTGAAACCTACAGAAATTCAGCGAAATAACAATTACATTACTCTTATTTAACTTATTAAATAAACAACGAAACATGCTTATAAATATGTATGCAAAGCCCAAATAAAAAATAAACATTGTATAATTTAATTTTTTCATCTTGCAAAAATATTCTCAAATTCTTGCCGACAACCATCTTAATTCTGTGTTTTAATCAACTAGAAGGGGAGGGTAAGCGAGAATGGTATCACTCGTTAACTCTGGTCTTACGAGGGGAGCTTCAGGCAGAATGTGTACAGATGTTGTGATAAGAAAATTAATTTAAATATACCGCATTATCATTTTTAAGGTACGTGATTTCGTGAGTGAATTTGTATATTTAAGTACGCACTTCTGTTACACAAAGCGACCTATTAAAGGAGCGTATGATATGACGCTGTAAAAATAAATGAAATAGGTTTTGTCAAATATTGCGTACTTATATTGTTATAGTAATTAAAAACGTGTTTGTGCGTTAATTTTAAACAATATTATAGCTTATGGTAGATTTTACTTTTGTTGTGGAGGGTTAAGAAAGTGTTATTGTCACGAAATAAGAAAAACAATATTTCACATTTCAACGTAAATTCGGCAGACCATATTATACGGAAAAGTTTTGCACGCACACGTGCATTATATTTGAAAATTAGAATAATATATATATAAAAGAGATTTCCACCCATTGACTCATCACGATATCTCTGGAACCATAAGACGTAGAGACTTGAAATTTGGTAGGAATATTCCTTTTGCCAAGTAGAGGTCAGCTAAGAACGGATTTTACGAAATTCCACCCACAAGAGGGGGTTGCTGGGGTTAATAACATATATGGCAAAACAACGTTTGCGGGGTCAGCTAGTATATAAATTTTTAATGAAATCGATAAGATATAAGTTTTTACCTCTACTTTAATTTGGAACCATATTAATTTTTATAAAACATTTGGACGTCGTCTTATCGAAAAAAATTACATAGCTCTACGATGCACAAAGTTCCGGTGCTACAGTTACGAGAGCTCCATCCGGTCATGAGTTTGATTCCTTTCAGAGCAGTATTATGTTTGTACAAACGTTTGTTCCCTGTCTAGACATTTGTACTTATTTGCCGTGCCTACGAAAGCATGTAGAATCATCACTCCCAATAATTATCATAAATAACGGAAAATATTCCTTACTCTTATTGGGCGATTATCATTGAACATCGGTGGAACAGCACTTCTCTTCTGTGGGAAAAGACATTGCTGAGAAGTTCTCTCCTTACAAACTAGTATTTTTAAATCTATAACAATATATTCAAATTTTATTCGAATTCGTGTTAAAAAAAATGAAAAAAAAATGTTAAAAAAAATTTTCCCCTCAACTCCTGGGGGGAATTGGGGGTAGAGTCAGCAACGCGCTTGCGATACTTCTGGTGTTGCAGGCGTCTATAGGCTACGGTAATTGCTTACCATCGGGTGAGCCGTACGCTTGTTTGCCGACTTACTGATATAAAAAAAAATTATAATCTTATCCTTTTTAACTGTAAGAAATCTCGTGAGAAATTCGAACCATCCAGATTAATCCTTAAACGAAAGGATACAAGGCGTGAACTTTATAAGAAGCGGTTTCTCTTTAATCGTACAAGACCTTCTAACTAAATTCAGCTTAGCTGTACCAGCTATAACATTAAATTCCTTTCTACTAACAGTGTTGAATTTTGGTTTTCAAATGGTGATTTATTTGAAATATCTTTGGTACTATGAAGCAGCCTTAGAGTTCGTTTGTTTGTTTGTATCGAGGTATCCTACTTTAGGTAGGTTTCGCTACCCTATACTTGGCTTTAGGTGGTTGTATTAATTTTTGCACAAAGTAATATAATTATCAATAACTAAAACAAGGATATATATCACAACAGAGCGCCAGCTTTTTCTTATATTGATTCTTAATTTCTCAAATTTTTTTTTCGTAGTTATGTTTTAGTTTTCAGATATTTTTCCCGAGGTAATATTAATAAGATTTCTTTACTTTACCATTTTATATGTCCCACTATTATATAACGTCCTTAACCCTATACTTGGCAAGAATTTTTTTCCTAAAATTTTATAATTTTTTGAATTGATTATAGTTCTAGGTACATAGAGGACAGGTGAAAAAATAATAAAAAAAATTTACACTAATTAGTTTTATTATTATTAATAGTATCTTATAAGATACATTGCCAAGTATACGTGCAAATATAAATTAAAAATTTAGTATCCACACGGATACACTGTCAAGATAAAATTATTCTTTAGACATTTAAAACTTTACAAAATAACGAGATCACATTAAAATATGTAACATTTTTCAACATATTATTTATTCAATCGATGTAAAAAAGTTATCAAAGCACATAACTTTACATGCAGGTTGGCGAATGGATTGTTTTTTAATATATTGCTTACGACTTTCTGCTCTGGTACCTTTATGAGGCACTATCATCTCACAATTCAGCCTGTAATATCCCACTGTTGGGCATAGGACTCTTCCCCATCTAGGAGAAGGATCAGAGCTTAATCCACCACGCTGCAGAAATGAGGATTGGCAGATATATTCTCTACTATGAGTAACGATCGCTATCAAGTGTACATGATAACAACTGGGACTGACGGCTTAACGTGCTCTCCGAGGCACGATGGGGAGGCCCACAAGGACTGCACAAACACCCAGACCATGGCAAACATCTGTATGGCCAATACAAATGTTTGTCATGTGTGGGGATCGAACCCGCAGCCGCAAGCGCAACAGCCACAAACCAGTGCTGTAACCGTTGCGCCAACGCGGCGTCAGAAGTACTCAATAGGCGTTAATCCTATATTCAAGTTCTAAATCAAACCGTCTTCGATTTCAGCTACACCAGCGAACCTTTTGTTGCCCATTTGGGTTCAAGTTTCTTGATATTTTTGCGCCTTTCTCTCCGTTATTACAACTCTAGATTTAGACCGAGTAGTAGGTCCAGGTGACGGTACGCTCAGTGGCAAAGCCACTTGTTCAGAGGTTCTCGGTGCAATGGATCGTAGTGATATACTAGATATGCTAAATGGTGATGGTACCTGTTGATAGTTTCCCAAAGCGGTGGGTCTCGGAGACGGCTCAGGTGGTGATGTTATTAGTAATTAGTAGCAAAATGGATGGAGATCCTGTGATTAATGACGATGACTGGAAAGTTTGTAATGATGTTGAGGCTAGAACCACATTCAAATCTTCATCTTCATCTACGTCTTCATCTGAGTCGAGAATCTTTAGTTTTTCAAACGAGGACGGCAATTATGGCAATGTAGAGCTGTTGTCTGATACGTTAGTTCGAAGTGTGGAAGGCTGGTGAAATTGTAACTCATCAGATGATGAGTCAGTGTCGTTTAGAAGAGGTACCTACACCCATAAAAACACATTTTCATCAAATCAGCTGCAGATATTAGGCTTTAAATTTTACTACATATTTGACAGTGTATCCACACAGATACATAACAAATAAAGCGTAATTTGTAGCCAGACTAGCAATGTGCATGTGGAGATACTATCACAGAAATGTGATCTTTTCATGCTCTTCTTACAGTATTATAACACAAAAAAGCACTTTTACATAAAGTAAAATCTCTAATCTACAAGATAAGCAACTTTTTTGATCTGATTACGACTAAATAATATTTAATATCTATTTTTCTTACCATGCGTGCAGTAGACGCGTACACCCTGTCTGCCATTTTACAATTTACTGACGATTTGTGTCTACCAAAAACAGTATAGTATTTTTACACTACTAAAGCACAAAAATATCCACTATTTTAGTTGTTTAGTTTTAAATAATGTGACTTCCGACGGGTGTAATATTTTTTTTGGTTTAACGTATCCGCCAGGATACAATGTCAACTATAGGGTTAACAGGGAGGCGAATTATAATGTTGCTTGAAAATAAAATTCCTAGCCTATTTTAGTTAAACTTTATTTTAATATTCGAGATACTCTGCTTATGCTTTGAGAACACAGATCAGCAGTAAATGAACAATAATCAAAATTATTGCAATTGCGCAATGTAACGGGCTATGCTTGGGGTTTCTCTCAAAGATAGAGTTAGAAACGAGACTATCCGCGAGAGAACGAAAGTAACCGACAAAGCCCACAGAATTAGCAAGTTGAAGTGGCAGTGGGCTGGTCATCTGTGTCGCAGGACCGATGGCCGTTGGAGCACACGTGTCCTGGAGTGGAGACCGCGTCTTGGCAAACGCAGTGTGGGACGTCCTCCGGCCCGCTGGACCGACGATCTTCGTAAGATTGCCGGTGTAGGCTGGATGAGGATTTCGGAAAACCGGGATCTGGCGCGAACTTGGGGAGGCCTATAGCAGTGGACTGCAATAGGCTGAACTGACTGACTGAATTAAAATTATAATATCGTATCTATATAAAACATCGGAATTTTGACATCCTTTCAATTCTTAATAGTGTTTACTATTACTAAGTTTACTTTCAAACCTTCACAAAATTATTTACAACAGAAAATATATAAGAAGTATTTTATCGCATATATGAAGGAAAACACCTTAAGAACATAAATGTATCCTAAGTTTCACACAAATAGTTTAGTCTGTGATCAGTAAACTTTTAGAGGTAAGAAGTCTTTGACAAGTAGTAGGGAAAACTGAATATCTAAACTTATTACTTAGAACATTTACTAATTTAGCTGTATGTTTACCCAGATTTAATAACTTTATATGAAAGTTTTATATGGAGCCGCCCGACTGGGGCAGTACCGCGACCTTGCAGGAGACCACATCTAAATAACACTGTTTTCAAGCACTGTTGTGTTCCTGTTGGTGAGTAAGGTAAACAGAGCTTCTGGAGGGAACTGGTGATGGCGTCGGCAACGCGCTTGCGATGCTTCTGGTGTTGCAGACGTCTATAAGCTGCGGTAATCGCTTACCATTAGGCGAGCCGTAAGCTTGTTTGTCGATCTAGTTCCATAAAAAAGTATACCTATTTATTACGTGTTACTTTGAACATTACTAAGCACTCCTTTAACTTATTAAAAAAATGTAACAAAAACCAGCGTAAATTTAACACACAAGTCAGTTAAAATTCGACAAGACACAACGTTTAATCAAATTTAAGAGAGAAGAGAAGCATCTTGATTAATTCAGCGGTACGTTAACTAAATTAAGGTGCCAGGTAGCGAGCACTAAACTCACACGGGCTGTTTAATTTAGGTGATATCGCAGACGGGTTAGGATCAATTAGTGTTAACGAAGAACATCAATCAGTACTTGAGGATTGGTCAAGTGTTACTTGATATTAAGGGTAAAAATGCTATTTACCTCTTTTAGTCTTAATACTAGCTTCTGCGCGCGACTTCGTCGGCGTGGACTCCGCTCCATAGGAGGTCTTAGCGAGATTTAGGAGGTCTTAGGTCTTAGCGTGATGATACATAGCCTATAGCCTTCCTCGATAAATTTGCTATCTAACACTGAAAGAATTTTTCAAATCGGCCCAGTAGTTCTAGAAATTACCGCGTTCAAACAAACAAACAAACAACCAAACAAACAAACTCTTCAGCTTTATATATATTAGTCTTAATATAACATCGAGCATCAAAGGCCTAGTAAGAGATTTAAACCTTATCCAAATATATTACTTATAGTTGTACAAATGAAATTGGAAATTGTAAAACCATTTTCAAAGTGGTTAAGCGTTTTAAACCTTTTAAAAATTCTATCGCCATTTGACTGAATGTACCTACAGTACCCGGAAATAAATAATGCACTATAGACCGTTGGAAAGAGACAATCCCCTAATTTCAACTTCGTAAACTTTTATAGTCCAAGATCCAAGATCCCAGATGCCAGACCTTTCTAATTTTTTGATTGACAAAATATTTAAAGAGTTGCTAAAATATTATGCATGGATTTTAAAATATAATCTACTCTGTCAAATCTAGTCTGACAATAAATACTGCCGACATAAGGTACATGGCAGTATGAGTTTCATATTTTTTACAATATTCTATTAATATAATAAGTAATGTAATAGTTATTATTGTATAAACTAATACTATATCATCGGATTATATATAATACTTCGAAAAATAAGAAAGTTCTTGAGTGCCTGGGATCTTACACTTTTATCTATCATACGAAATTCTGACAGTCCGATACATCACATAGGTAATGCGCGTCAGAGACAACGCTCTACGAAGTTGAAATTAGCTGACTGTCTTTTTATAAACGTTGGTGTGCATTATTTACAACCAGATACTGTAAGTTATTAAACAAATATAAAGAATAATAACATTTATGTTCCTACTGAATGAATTTTAAATTAGAACTCCAAGTTGGAGAGCTCCCTTCAATTTCATCTCATATATAATTAAAGGGCCTACCCCTTTCATTATATATGAGACATATTTGCGTATTTAACTTCATTCAAAAAACAATTTTCAGTGTTAATTAGCACAAAGGCCTTAATTTGTGTAACTGAAGATAGAAATTATGTTCACAAAAGACGATGGAAATGTGTACATAAATCGTATAAAATTTAAAGATATTTTTAGTACAATGATAATTAACAACCGTACATTTTGAGAGGGTTCGTTCCAAAATAAGCAGTATATCAAAATTTATTTATCAACCTCTCTGAAAACAACCTGTACGATATCAAAGCTTAACACTCGCTTTCAATGAAATAAATTGCAGTAAAACTATGAATCAACAACGTCGCACTTGCTCTGGCATCCTACTTTATTACATTACTAGCGACCCGCTCCGGCTTCGCATGGGTGTAATGCTGATACTAAATATAAAATATAAAAAAATATTTGCAAACTAAGCGCAAAAAATGTGTTTACGACATCACATTAGAAAACTTTAAAACTATCAGTGTTCCTCTACTATATTATGCATGTATTATACATATAAACCTTCCTCTGGAATCACTCTATTTACTAAAGAAAACCGCATCAAAATCCGTTGCGTAGTTTTAAAGATCTAAGCATATATACAGACAGACAGCGGGAAGAGACTTTGTTTTATAGTATGTAGTGATAGTGATGTTACACTAAGCGATACCTCAACCTCCTACTTGTACGAACGTATTTTACAAAATCGCTGACAAATATAAATTTAAAACATAAAAAAGAAGAGCTAAACTTGACTTTTTTTTTGTAGATATAAAGTTGTAATAAATGAAACCAAAAATGCGTTCACAAAAAGTTCAACCTAATAAACTGTCAAAAATTTCGCAAAGGTAACTTAGTGCACATCAATAAAAAAAAGAAAGTTAAAATTAACTTCGAAGGTAATAAAATTTTAGAAACCCTTTTAGAACGAGTCGCAGCTAATAACTCTCTTCCTTTGGGGGAATCAACTTGAGCAGACAAAAGACTGATTGGCTATTATTTTGATACTTTTTGATAAATTAATCTACTTTTTGTGTTTATACTTTGAAAATCAAGTTATCGTTTTATCAAACAGATGATATATAATTATGTTTTAAATGTTTTTATTAATATAAAACTATTTTATGTTACCTAATTTACTTAAAAAGCCATAGTTACATCATATTGCTTTTTGTTCTGTGTGTGATAAAAGTACCTAATAATGAATACAAATAATTAGAAATTAACTTGTGCACTAACACAATATTGTTTTTATACGAAGTGAAAATAAGACAACAACGTGAGTCATAATTATTATTAGTAGATATAGACATTATTTTACGTTGCGTTGTGTCGACAAACCCGTATCTCAAATGTTGTACGGATGGGCATTCTTTATTTTTGTAGATCAAATAATCTTTAACATATAATAAAACTTTATTAGTTTGTTTCTGAGTGAAAATGAATAAAAAAATACTCCGTAATAAAAGTTGTTCATAAATTTCGTATTCACTTAATTAAATTTTAATATTTATTGTCGCATAACTACGACATTTTTGTCTCATATCTGCCTTCTAAACAAATGATGTTCAATTTATCTCAGCTTGAGCACTGCCAGTTTAATTACTACATAAAGTAGATATAATAACAATCATAAATCTAGTTAAAAGATGAACACTTTTATGTTGCTGTGTATGTTTATTAAAATTGCGTTCAGTAAAAATTCATATTTACTGTAAAATCTGTAACTATTAATTGTACACGTATAGTTGTTACATTTTGCAGTTTTAGCCGCTTATTTTCGATTTCATTAAAATTTTAAGTTCAGCAAGTCAGAGCCAATTTCCATCATTTAGTATTTATAGATGCTAAATTTATAGTTCGGTTTTTATCAATTCAAAAATTGGAATATAGATTGTATGTGTATTTATTACAACTTATTTGTAAGTATATATGTTTGATGTAATTTTTATTATTAATTTCTTTAATTTCTTTTATTAAATAAGTCGTTAACTTACTTTTTTACAGTAATACGTGATTAGCAATAAAAAAATATTTGTAATAAAATCGCTTGTACAAGATTTAGATAAATTTTGAGACGAAGACAAACTTAATTAAATATCAAAGATATTATACGTGATCCTGGCTATAATCCGAAAAGCTATTTACGATATAAATCTTTTAGAATACGATACTCGTATTTGAGTATTTGAACTCGTGACTTTTTATTTAATGATGAAATTAATTATTTGTTATAAGATACGTCTGACTTGTAAATCAGTTATTATAATTGAAAGTATATTAATATAATTTAAACGCTTCGATTTCGATCTAAAAAAATATATATTTATTTATTACTAGCTGACCCGGTGAACTTCGTTTCGCCTAACAGTTGATTCTTTAAAAAATTTTTATTCCCGGAACTCCTCCACTAACACTTAAACTTTATTGTATGGTATTAAAGTTCAAATTGACTTTTAAGTATTATTACGAATCTTTTGTATGGGAATATAGAAAAGTGTTGTTATTAGACTTTTCAGGCAATTTTTTTTAATTTTTCTCACCGTAACAACCATCCTCGTACTTCAAGAAATATTATAAAAAAAGAATTAGTGAAATCGGTTCAGCTGATCTCGAGATTTGCGCTTAGCAACAAATTCAGCGATTCATTTTTATATATATAGAGATAATATGTTTGTGTGTATATACCTACTTTATGAATATTATCTAACACGTGTGAAGTTGTAAACAATGTGTGAATTTATAAGCATACAGTAAGTACCATTGATAATAATAATTACCTATTATCCTTACTACTACTATACTGAACATTAAAAAAGTTAACGTATTGTATTTAATTTAAAACGATGGCTACATGAAGTATCTGTAAGAGATCACTATTAGTAATAAGGCCGCCTTTACATCTTTTTAAGTTATAATATTGTATTTCCTTATATATAAATTCAAATTATAACAATAACCACTTTTACCTTTTCTCCTCTTTTTCTTTATTTTCTAACATCATTGTTTTATTGACGATCTCCCTACATCTTACATCTTATATGCAGTACTCATAAATAAAGTGAATAGAGTTCAAATAATTTGATATACGTACGAAAACATATATATATACCTTTTATATAAAAATAAATAATTAAGTATATAATAATGATATCAAATGTATAAAACTGTTCTCAACTATATAATACATTTCGTTTAATATTATCTTTTTCTGACCAAAATATCATGATTCATTTGTAATATCCATGATAAATAAAATATAAACAATAATTTATGGATACGATGTACAAATTCGGATCACTTATTTATTAGCGATTCACAAGTCATTAAATAATTTGTGATAAAATTGGTAGAAACTGTCAAAAGACATGCTTTTGTGATGTGAGAGAGTACAAGATTATCCCAACGCCTCTATTGAACTGAAAATTCAAAGACATTACCGATTCCTGTCGTTTCTTAGGTAATAATCAATTGATTAAGTAGGGAGGAGGGTTAACGATGCATTGTAAAACTCCCTAAAGGCGTTTAAGTTAATTAACTTATGTTTTCCTCACCTGACTAAATCAAATCAACGTGTCGCCAATCCGAAGTAGCAGTATATTGAAAAAAAAAACTAAAGTTTTGTCAATTTCCGATGAACAGAATTATAGAAGACAGTCATTTAATAATGATCCTGTCAAGCTCACTATCGAAATAATGAACATAAAAAATATACATGTATTGTATTTTAAGTTTTAAAATAATTACTATAAGTAATAAGTGTTAGTTTAGACTAAGGGCCTATGCAAACCACGTTTTTTAAACGCGCTGTCAGCGCGTTTTTATCGCGACATACGCGCGTTTGCATCGCGTCTGTATCGCGTGACACGCGCGTCGACGGCGCGTTTTTATCCTACAGAGCAGTTTGTTGGCGTTTGTATCGATTCAAACGCGCGTCGACGGCGCGTTTGTATCGCGACATACGCGCGTTTGCATCGCGTTTGTATCGCGTCACACGCGCGTTTGCATCGCGTCTGTATCGCGTTTAAAAAACGCGGTTTGCATAGGCCCTTAGTATTCATAGTTGTGGTCATATTACGAGTAAAACTTAAGTCTTAAAGTCATTTGAAGTCATTCTTATTTAAGGCATATTATATAGTTAAGTACATAGAACATTTATATAAAAATCAGAGAACCAAGATCACATTAATCATTTGGAATCCGCAGAATCCAACGTTATTAGGGGAGACTCGTGAAGGGTCTAACAACAGGCTTTGTGTAATTGGAATGATATTCCTCATCGGTATTCCGATAGTGAAAGAAAGTCGAATCTTTCCCACCAATTATTGTATTCCTAAACTACATTTTATCAAGAATGGTAATTTACAAAAATGAAAGTACTAATTAAAAATTGTTTTTGAATAGAAAACACTATGATACCCTTTCATTATTAATAATTTACAGACACTATGAATACATCACCCATATAAATAACTGTCTTAAATATACAATAATCCTTCAGTATACAGTTTAAAAAGTTGTTTGTGTGTTACCTTCGACGCACGACTGGAGTTTACTTCTTCAGATCGACTATCTAAATAGGCACAAAAAAGGCTTGCTAGTGTAAGAAAAAGATTAATACCATATCAAATCACTACATATTATAAAACAAAGTCGCTTCCCGTCTGTCTGTCTGTATGTATGCTTAGATATTAAAAACTACGCAACGGATTTTGATGCAGTTTTTTTTTAATAGATAGAGTGATTCAAGGGGAAGGTTTATATGTATAATACATGCATAATGTAGTAGAGAAACACTGAACATTTTTGCAACCGTGCGAAGCCGGGGCGGGTCACTAGTGGTAAATAAACCAATCAAATAACGCCATCTTTATAAAAAAACTCCAAAATTCAAAAAATATAAAACATTTTTGACTTTCTCGCAATTGGCTGAACACAAAAGGTTTTTTAACAAATTTGTTTTCTAGATCAATCAAGAACTACCACTCCTACAGGATGACCCACAAATAAACTTGCTAGGTATATAAAAATAATAAATAAATAAAAAAACTGTAGCCTGTATTAAGTATTACCACCTTGTATTCATGTAACTGTATTTGATTCAAAGGAAAATGTAAAAAAAGACTCGAATGAAATTAAACGCTACATAGGTATTAAGTGAAAATAAAACGTGCCACAAATGACAAACACACAATTTCCACCATTACATAAATTCAACTTACTTTAACCTTCATATGCAGCATTTATATCGAGTTACGAAGAAGGTCTAACATTGTCACACGTGTCCTATTATTCAAGACAGTTCAAGTTCAGACAAGAAACGTAACACTCAGAGCTGTCTGAGATTGTGCCCTATTCTAGAACATTCCGTAATTAAACGTCTAGCAATTAAACCTCAACTAGTATACAAACATGCCGCACACGACAACATTTGTATTGGCCATACAGATGTTTGCCGTGGTCTGGGTGTTTGTGAAGTCCTTGTGGGTCACCCCACCGTACCTCGGAGAGCACGTTAAGCCGTCGGTCCCGGTTGCTATCATGAACACCTGATAGCGATCGTTACTCATAGCAGGGAATATATCCGCCAAGCCGCATTGGAGCAGCGTGGTGGATTAGGCTCCGATCATTCTCCTTCATGGGGAAGAGGCCTATGCCCAACAGTGGGATATTACAGGCTGAATCGTAGTACACAAACTGATGTATTTATCCTTAGCCTAATCGAAACGATTATATCGTTTTATATCGTCGAATTACCCTCTTCATTCGTATAACATTGAAATGGCAAATTTACCGTAAACTCAATTCAAAACATGACAAAAGATTTACGGTTTTCACTCAAATTCTTGCCAAATCCCCGTAAAAGACGAATTCATTCATTGAACTTCGGAACCCTATTTGTCGTTTCCGACGCGCGTTTTAAACAAGAAAAGTTTTTATTGTTCCCCATTATATCACAGAAACGCCTTGGGCAAAACATACGTGTCTGACATTTTATTTCCTCTTAAGATTTTCTATATTTAATTAAAGAGGTCTAACGTTGTACAACGTTGTAAATAATATGATTTTTTTAGATTTTAATGATCGTTGGCTTATAAATAATCTAAAGCTCTTAATTAATTAGTGAACGACAGTTTTGAGTATTAATCATTCATACAAAATTAATTAATTAGAATTGACCTAATTACATTATTAATGGTACTATGTAAAAACTAATTAATGTTTTACAATTTATTCTATAATTTAGTCATTTTTGTTACAAAATTATATGAATAAAAAGAGCTTGTAGATTCAAGTATTTGAATAAAAAATAATTTTAATTTGAGATCAAAAGTAAAATAATAATTAGCTTGTATCTCTCTCGACTTTTAATTAAAAAGCTTATATTATATTACGTGCAAAACATAAACTTTGAATTCATAACTTATATCGTAGGATTTTATTTCATTTATCTTCTACCTCTGTTTTAAAATTTAGATTAGTCTAACAAAACGATAACTAATATTAATAATAATAAACGCTTTCCACACAACGACCTTAATAGGATTTTGTCCTAAGTCGGGGGTCTGGAAATACACACAACACATAAGCACATACACCCAGAACACGACAAACATCTAGCTAATATAAATATTTGTAACGTGCGGGGATAGAACCCGCGACCTCTAGCGCAACAGCCAGTGCTTTTTTCGCTGATCCAACGCGTCGTCGTCAATATCGTTAATCAAAATCAGCACTTCCTACGTTAATGATCACACCTGAAACCGTAGCCATATGGCTATTATTATATATTATTAAACTTGAACTTTCAAGGCGAGTAAAAGCTTGTGTTTCTATGGACTTCAGTTTCGTTTGTCTATCTAATGTATAGGTAGCTTTTTGACCGGTCATGTACTGGAAAAGTCAGTTGTGCCAGTTGCACGCTGATTCCTCATAGACAGATTTCTGTTATATTTGATTTTATATAGACATTACTTCATTATGTTTTCTAACGTTTACGCGAATTTCAGTCATTATAATTTAACAAAATTTTAGCATATTATGACGTCACGGGAGGACCGGGGAGGGGGTGACCATGGTTGTTGTAAAGTATTCAAAACGTCGGGCATGTAAAAAACCTTAATAAACCACGATAAAATCTGAAAAAGTTGTTTCATTTTGGAAAATCTAGTTGAGTCTGCTAATATAATAATGTATATAGCAAGTTTAATTCTTGGTCACTTCCTGAACCTTAATTAGGAATTCATGAGCTCTTATGTTTGAGCTTCTATAGACCTACATAGTCTAAAAGCTCTCGACTTGGTAGTCTATAACTGCCTTATATTAAGCAGTTTCTTAGATAAATGATCCAAAATATTTTTCTTTCGTTATTGAAACTGTAATAAAGACTCTTCGATAACACACACATTTCGATACATTACACACACTATTCTAGCAAAGGAATGTGTACTATTTATTTTCTTCAATCGATATCAATGTATCAATTTTTTATTTTATCCTATACACGACATAAGCTCTGCTAATAAACAAACACAGAATACCGTTACTTATAAACGACAATAATAAATAAATTACAAAGAAAAAATAAAATAACGCTGAGTTTACGGCAAAATATAACATGATATTGTAACGTTTATTTGATTCCCGTTTAAAAACAGAAGGCGATGTTTGTTTCCAAATCAAATGCCAATATCGCTCCGATCGATAAAGCCGGCTTTTACATATTTGCATAATAGGATTTTGTTTGGTACCATCGAGTTACGAAAAGTCTAAGTAAAATTTTATTTTACGAATTTTTATTCCGATTTGGATTTGGAATTAACTGGGCAGTATAAACAACGTTCATTCGTTATTGCTTATTCCTAGTAGAATTTAGAATATGTTTCACACGAGTGTTACTAAGAACGATACCTTTGATAAATAATCATTATTTAATATTTATTTCTGCTGTTAATATATAGTTATAAGTATGATATTCGGAACACAGACTTTGTTGCGAACATTCGGCAAGGGAATTGATAGATAAATATAAAATAAGTGTAAATGATATAACATACATACGTGGTCGTCTGTTCCTACAGTAAACAACTTAATGCTTGCGTTATAGGCAACAGCCGACTGACTGATTTATATACGATATGATTTATATGCGCCAACGGGTTAGTCAAATAACATTTATTTTCCTTGTTTTTTAAGCTATTTTACATTAAAAAATAATGTATAAAAAGGTGATTTTTTTTTATAGATTATGTATTGACTAGCCCGTTGGCGCAGTTACTAGTGGCGCAGTTTCTGTTCCGCGGGTTGCGGGTTCGATTGCCGCCTGAGTCTGTGTAATATTTATATTTATATATGTATTATATCTATGTATATTCATTAAAAAATAGTTAAAACAGCTGTTACCTATAACACAAGCATTAGGTTGCTTAGCACACAGAACAGATGACCGTTTACGACCGACAGATGTACATTTGATTGCATGTCTAATAGTATATTAAAAATAAAATAAAACTGCTTTGCTATAGCGATTTTCTGTGTTAAAGTTAACGTCGATCTTAACATAATAATTAAAATGTTACGATTGCATTAGTTCGATTCATTTTCCAAATACTTATCAAGAACTCAGCAGACCGTATTCAAGATATAACCCTAGTACAGTAAGCAGTATCACAGCCAACTGCGCCATCAGGCCGCTTAATTTGTTTCCATGACAACCTCTGTGGTATGCCGTATGACTCAAACTCACTTAATTTTCTATTGGCAATTTTAGCATTTATAAGAAGCTTTAACCACAAATAATAGTGTTAGTATTCATCACACTATGATAATAATACATTAACATGTATGTGTCACGATACATAATAAAATTCCCCAGAAACTAAAACAAGCTTACTTTTTTACGTGTAATATTTCACATGTTATTGTTTCAACGAAGGTGAAGCGTTAATATAACGTGGGACTCTCTAGAGAAAAGTACACAAGTCTGATGATCGATGGGCGCTCGAGGGTTGGCGCCACAGCATGATTTACACAAACACAGTCGGTGTGATTATTCGGTTGACTTCGCATAGATTTATAGCTGCCCTCAACGTTTGTAAATGCCTTAAGTAATATTTAAAAGCTTTCATTTGTAATCGATTAAATTAGACGAATTATATTTTGATGAACTACTACTGCAGTCGGTTTAAATTTCACTTAGTTAATTCTCTAAAATACTACATACCCGTTTATAATGCTTGTTGGTTGTCGAACATAAAAGCCACAAAATAGTATACATATATTATGTACATTCACGTCTTTCATTATAATAAAAAAATTGTATATAATATAGATATCTTCCTATATTTTTATTATTTACTAGCTGACCCGACAGACGTTGTCCTGTCTTAACTTTTGTATGGGAATATAGAAAATTGTTGTTTTTAGACCTTTTCAGGCAATTTTTTAAAATTTTCTCTCCATAAGAACCATCCTCGTACTTCACGGAATGTTATAAAAAAAGTATTAGCGAAATCGGTTCAGCTGCTCTCGAGATTTGCGCTTAGCAACACATTCAGCGATTCATTTTTATATATATAGAGATATGTATTTGAACTTTTTCAACTACTTAAGGAAATATTATTGTTGTCTTTGTCTTAACTTACAGTACGAGATACAATGTATGTAATATACACAAAAACAAACAAATAAGAACAGAACATTAGCATATACATAAATGTACTAAAGACGGTCTTACCGCTAAATGAGCGGTCTCTTCGAGACAACCTTCAGGCTAAGGACACGAACACAAGTAATAAGTATATAGAGTTTCCAAACATAATTTCGAACTAATATTGAACTAAACTTGGCCTGCACTATTACAAGTAAGTTCATCAAAAGTACACCGTGCAACACAGTTTTGGACAAAGTTACAAACATAACATACACTTCGAAATTCTGATTATTTCTTATTCTTTCGTTTTCCTAAGAAACTATTGCTCATTTTGCCACGAGATTTTCCAAGCAGCGCGCAAAGCTAAGTGATCAATAAGAAAGAACGGGTGAACCTAAATATGATTTATGATAACCCGGTACTATGTAATTATACGCTTGACTTCGCACAGATTTATCGTTGACCCCACGGTCTTCGAATGGTCCCAGTGAAATTTAATAGTATATCGTTTGAAAACAATTTCACTAACCGATGAAAAATGGCATTATAATTTTTTTATTGACAATAAGTTCAACCACCAAATAATTGATCAACTTACATACATTACGCTTTTAGAAAAAATAAACTCAAATAAACTACCAACAACTTAAGGCCTACACAAATATTAATCAATAACATTGATTGAATAACTGATCGCTAGAGCGTCAGCTAGTTGTTTACCCATTGCGCCAAAAAGAAAAGAGGCTCACTTTAACAGTGATGGAATAACGATAAAGTGATCATCAGCATTATCTTCCAATTTTAAGTAACAGAAAACACACACGAGCGTGGACCTTATTTTAAGCTATAAAATCATAAAGCTTTTAATATTTCAGAAACGATAACAAAACAATAGTTCAAAATATTACTTAAAGCATAAAATATGAAAAAAAGAATCTTGTAAAAACAAATAAGGTACAATTTTAATTTTTATGAACTTTATGTTAAAAAAATTTGAACATAATTTTGTTGAAACATGAATTGATTTGTATGATTAACAAATAATTCATCGTTTTCTATTATTTATTCTAGTCACCATTACTTATTTAACTCAAATAGTTTTACTACAGTGTATATTTTTATATACCTATTAAGTTTAATAAAGGTTAATACATTGCAAACCATTTAATTATAATTAATTAACGGGCCAAATGTTATACTTAAGACGAAGAAAAAAAATTGGGCCAAAGCCTCTTCCTCAATTAACAAGAATGATGCGAGCGTTATTAGGCACGGTGCTTAACTTTGGATTAATAAAGATCAAACATGCGAGTTTCATCATGATCATAATATTGTTTATTTATGTACTTAAATGAAGTTCGCTAACAGAGCATACAACAAAAATAATTTTTCAATAATGTACAGTTGATTTATATACAAATTGCTTCTTTTTAGCCGACTTCAAAAAAGGAGGAGGTTACTCAATTCGACCGTATGTATCTATTTAATGTATGTTCGGGGATAGCTTCGTCGTTTATGAACGGATTTTGATAATTTTTTATTTGTTGGAAAGGAGATATCCCAACTTAGGTACCATGATAAGGAAACCAGTATCTGATGATGGAATCCCAGAGAAATCGAGGGAAACCCTCGAAAATCGTAGTGACAACTAGTGTGTTTGTTAATTTTTTGAGTCTACATACTTACGTTGTATTACTTGTCGATGTAATTGAAGTCGGTTTTTTTCATTTGCTAGCAAACACGATTATATTACACGCAATACTGCATTTATAGTGACAAATTTTAGAAGATTTTAAAAATTCAAGCTAAAACTATAAACTAAAATACTTAAAATACATATCAAAATAACTTAAACATTACATAACAAAAAACGCATAAAACCAAATAAACTTCAAACACACGAACAAACGAAAAACATGCGAGTTTAGTCATGATAATATACGTCCTAACACTAAATTTTAAATGCGTACTTAAAACCTCAGTGTTATTATTCCAGGTATAAACCTACAACCGTCAGTTACATATTCAATTCACTGGTTACAACAAGTTATTCATAATGCATGCAAACTTGAATAATGAAACGATGTTGTGTAAAGGGCCTTCCATAAAAACTTACTTGAACTGAGCTATAAAATGCCGCGTCGCCAATGTGGTTCAGAATTAAAACTTCGTTTATTTTATTTAAGGAAAAATGTTCAAAGGTCACATGATTTTAAAAATGTTAGAAGGAGAGTAGTTACTTAGATATGGCCTAGCCACGCCACATTTTCATTTTATGTTTCTGTTTATACTTTAAAAAGTTAACACTTTACTCACACACTCGCCAGAATGACACGTGACCGTTTGTAACTTCACCGAAATTGCGATAGTTTTAAAATGACGATTGCGCGTTTATTTTATTTAAGGAAACGTGTTCAAAGATTACATGATTTTAAAAAAGTTAGAAGGAGAGTAGTTACTTAGATATGGCCTAGCCACGCCACATTTTAATTTTATTTTTCTGTTTATACTTAAAAAACTTAGCACTTTACTCACACATTCGCCAGAATGACACGTGACTGTTTGTAACTTCACCGAAATTACGATATGGTCTCAGATCCGGGATTAAACAAAATATTCCATCATCTGTTAATTATTAGATGAAACAATTTTTATAGGCTGATTTTAATATTGTGAATTTATAAAAACAACCTCTGCCACCATAGGCCTGCTGCAATTTTTTTTTGTTTTCCCTCTCATGCTAATTCCATGTAATAAGCTAAAACCGACAATATTTTACATTATATACCTGACTGTAGTAGGCACCCATCTCTATGATTGCTCCTGCAGCCAGGTTACTGCTGACTGAGGTTACTGACCTCAGTCAAGTCAAAAAATTACTTATTAAGAAAAAAGTGTAGATCTTAATTTAGTAAGCTGAAGCTCTTAGGTCAACGGATATCCATGACTCAGAATATCTTCTAATATTTACAGGCAAAGGGGCCAATACATTATCTTCCACTTGCGTACATAAGATAAACGAAAAAAAATATCTATACCTACGTAGGACTTTGTCAGTGTTGCTAGAACAAACTTGAATTGAAATATACAAGAACGAAGGAAAATATTTTATTTCCTTAAGTCTACAACGTTTGTAAGCTCATATATCTAAATAATGTTGAGGAGTGAGAGAACAGAAAAATAAAACAAAAAAAGTAACACCAAGAGACATACCCACTTGTCGGTATTGCACGCTCAGTCTGGACCATGATTTAGAACCATGGCTGTTGATTTTCAGTGCGTTTATATTTATATGTATGTATATATATAAAGTATGCAAGTATTGTAACGAAAGACTTCGATAACACGTCCGTTGCAAATTTTATATTTTCAGATATTGTAACATTTTTCACAAAGTCACACAAGTCTATCTGCAAAACCTCACACTAACTTTTATGTATTCTAACATCTGTTCATCTGACTTATTGCCTTGAATAACAAAAGGCTCTACAGAATACGAAATGTCTTACAATGACAGGTAAAAATGTCTTGTTAGACGCTAAAATGTATTTCTTATTCCTACATGATAAATTAAAAAAATAAATGTCCGAAAAATATTTTCCCGCGATTTTAGTGCAGTAAAGTCAAAAATATATTTGCAGTTACGCGGTGACGCGATTTTTAATTAAAATTCTGTCCTTAGTATGGTATGGGATCGACGTGGCTTTATTGAGTTTTATTGGATTTTATTATATCTGTTGACATGACAATTTTATTTAACGATATCTACATAAAGAAAGCCTGTATTTTTTAATTATTAAAAGTATGGTACCTACTCTAAAATATTATTTTTTAGGTGTTAGAATAGTTGAAAGACATTGTTGAGTAAAGATTATTGAGTATATTATTACTTCATTATTATGACACCAACTTTCATCTGTTATTTCGTCTGTATTAAATAGTACCTTCATTGTAATTTGTAAAAAAGTCACTTGTTATTACTTGTCTTCGCTAATAAGTTTATATTATATTAATATTATGGGTTCTATGGCATAGCTGTAATTGGAAGCGTTATAGACAGACAGCCAGAGCTACTTTCACATTTATGATATTACCACCACCCATATTGAACCCATAAAAAATAAATTCGAATTTAGAACCTCCCTTTTTTGAAGTCGGTTAAAAAGTGGAACAATTTTAATTGGCAATCATATTGTATTTGGTGAACTCTATAGAGAATGTTTGGTATAAAATTGCTAGTTATATTTATAATAAATTAGGACATTAATTTTTGAATTGAATTTAATTTGGGAACTTATATGTGTACTATGCTTTTATGTATTTGCTTCTAGGTATTTAAATATCTAACGGTTGACTTACAATAACCACTTTTATGTTCAATTTTTTTATTAAAAACATTACGTTATTTTCAAATCTATTTTCTTTAGTTCAGTATAAATCCTCATCGAAATGAATTTATTATCTAGCTTAAGCATTTAATCTATACTAATATATAAAGCTGAAGAGTTTGTTTGTTTGTTTGTTTGTTTGTTTGTTTGTTTGTTTGTTTGTTTGAACGCGGTAATCTCTGGAACTACTGGGCCGATTTGAAAAATTCTTTCAGTGTTAGATAGCCCATTTATCGAGGAAGGCTATAGGCTATGTGTCATCTCGCTAAGACCAATAGGAGCGGAGTCCACGCCGACGAAGTCGCGCGCAGAAGCTAGTGCAGATTAAAATTGCCCTTTAAACTATATCAATCAGATGAATAGTTTTTGAGATATATCGTCGGTAGAAGTAATTCTTAAAAATAAATAAATAATGCGCAACGAAGTGGGCACGGGTCGGCTAGTTTAATATAATTGGAATCTCAGAGCTACACCTAATATCAAGCTTCCCAGGAATTGTAATACATATTATACTTCATTGGGAATTTATGGAAAATAATCTTTTAGGCACTTTATATTCTGTCGTCATATACTTTTACTTTAATTTTTTTTTAATATCTTATTACATACACACGCGGTCGTCTGTTTATATGGTAAGCAACTTAATGCTTGTGTTATAGGTAACAGCCGACTGTTATAACTAAATATAGATTTTTTAGATAAAGATATATAGAAATAGTACCTACATATATAAATACAAATATATATCCAGACTCAGGCGGGAAAGAACTGTGCCAACGGGCTAGTTATTCAAAACTATCGACATCTAGCAGTAATAAACGTGTTAGTAAATTGCCCTTTTATGCTAGAATATCTATATAAAATTCTCGTGTCATTGTTACAAGAGAATTGAGAGTTAGTTACCATACTCCTCCGAAACGGCTGGACCAATTTTTATGAAATTTTGTATGCATATCGGGTAGGTCTTAGAATCGGCCAACATCTGTTTTTCATACCCCTAAGTTATAAGGGGAGGATTGAGGATGTTAATAACATATATGGCAAAACAACGTTTGCGGGGTCAGATAGTTATTATACCTAATTATATAAGTCGAAAATATTTTATATAAAAATATAAAAAAACAATATTCAATAACATTTCAATTTTTGTTTTGTTTGATAGAATGCTATCAAACAAAAAAAAAAATTAAAATAATAAAAAAAAACTCAATATTCTACCTATTTATTGTTACAATTATTCAGTCATATTTTTTTCTTAAGTTGTTCTGTAAATACTGTATTTTCTTTATTATCATTAAAAAGAAGGTTTTTAATTTTACCTAAACATAATCTCATTATTCTTATTTACTTCGTGTTCTTCACTGGCTACTTGTTCAATCAAGATGCGTTAAACTTAGAATATACTGAACTTTGTGTTTCCGAGGTTAAGGAATGAAACAGTTTGAATGGGTCTCGAGACTTAATTCAAAGTAGCTAAGCTCGTACACGGCCTGAGTAATTACATTTAACTCGAAACTTTCTTGTGGGCATCAAACAAATACACTATTATACTGAAATATTATAAAAGTTAAAGGGTAGGTAAGTCTTTATTTATTTTTAATTTTAAACATAGGATCAAAAATGAGACTATCTGCGAGAAAATGACAGCAACTGACATAGCCTATAGAATACGAAAACGAAAGTGTTTGAGAGAGGCCCGTGTCCAGCAGTGGTCTGCGATAGGCCGAAGCCACCAATTTAGTCTTTATAAATATTAAATTTATACTATCTTAAATAAGAATATGCAGTGATTATTTCGTCTTATTACATTGTTATTAGTATATTATGTGTCTTGACGGAGTCCACAAACATTGAGCATGCTTGTATGCCAGATGTTTGTCCTTATAACCATAAGATAGTTTTTGAGAGTGAATATCGAAAATAGTATCTACAAATGGAAAAAAAATTTCAATAGATAAATGAGCAGAATAGACTGTTAAATATCGGACTTTCGCTGACTTTAGATGAACAGACTAAATATAATTATGTCAAAGAACGTGAAACCGCTATTTATACAAAGCACTATTTATTTTACACATTATTTTAATGAAAAAAATTTACGCACTGCAAAGCTGAAAAAGTGTTTCGTTTCTTAAGAAAAAATATCTGCCCTGAACAAATGCGTGATCCAAAACAACCGATATTAAAGGCGACTTCTTGCACCATTACACAAGATCGTTCATCAGAAAAGAAATGCAAATTCAAAAATAAAAAATAAACCATTTAGGCTTCAAAAGCACCTTCGAATCGTCATTTTACAAAATAAAATTTTAATTACGTTTAAAAGCGAAGCTACCACCACCGGTGCGGAATGAAAAATTCTGCAGAGAAGAACTAGCAAGAAACTCCGTAGTTACTCTTTAAAAAAAATATACGAACTGTGTTTTTACATATTTTTCACTAATTATATTTTCAGAAGCTATTCTAAGATTCATGTAGTAATTTAAATGACACTATTTTTGAATGAATAAAATAAATATAAAATATAAAATAACATTTCAAAGCATAAATATTACAAGAAAACTACAGAAACGGTACTATATGAAACCTTTAATAAAAACATGCATTTACATTATTCCAATCGCTCACTTCTTTTGCATCCATCTGCCCGGAAATGAGATCGAAGCGTTAATGATTTCGACAAGGCGTTAAATATTCTACGAACTCGTAATTCCCGTTATCTATTATCCCTTAGTTTCTCGAACTATATATAACACTAGCTTCTGCGCGCGACTTCGTCGGCGTGGACTCCGCTCCTGTTGGTCTTAGCGTGATGATATATAGCCTATAGCCTTCCTCGATAAATGGGCTATCTAACACCGAAAGAATTATTCAAATCGGACCAGTAGATCCTGAGATTAGCGCGTTCAAACAAACAAACAAACAAACAAACAAACAAACAAACAAACAAACAAACTCTTCAGCTTTATTATATTAGTATAGATTAAAATAATATAAGCGCTTATATTTTATAAATGCTAAAGTAAATCAATTTACAATCATTATTCATTGCGCGATTAATCACTCTATATCAATCAATCTTATTAAAAATTGTACACTAAAATTATTAACCGACTTCCAAAAAAGGAGGAGGTTCTCAATTCGACGCGTATGTTTTTTTTATGTATTTTTATGTATATAATTTGTCAAATTGCAATTCGAAAGCAGTAGCCAAGCGATATTCTTACATAATAATGCTGACTAAACAATATGTAAAAAATACTTTATTTAAGTCACTAAATTAAAATTTATAAGAATCATTTTCAATAAATATATTTTAACTAGCTTCTGCGCGCGACTTCGTCGGTGTGGACTCCGCTCCTATTGGTCTTAGCGTGACGATACATAGCCTATAGCCTTCCTCGATAAATGGGCTATCTAACAGTGAAATAATTTTATAAATCGGCCCAGTAGTTCCAGAGATTACCGCGTTCAAACAAACAAACAAACTCTTCAGCTTTATATATTATAAGTATAGATAAACAAAATTAGATACAAAACATAGAAAAATTGAAGTTCTCCTGTGCTTTTTATTTTTGTTTTGTTGTAACTTTTAATTAGCATCATTTTCATTTAGTTTGTATACCTTAATATCAGATCTTTATATGTATAACATGTTTACATAATTATCACAACATCATGTCCATGGCGTTCCTTAGTGGATACTTTAACTAATTTAACTACTAAGAATTTTGTTCGATTACGCCAAAGACGTGAAAGATGAAAATTTTCTAAGTGTAAACAAACGCCGTAGCTTGGGGGTTATGCATAATTGATATAGTCATTAAGGTGGTAATTTTAGCTAAGCATTAAGCTACGCCCCTAGCAGTTGCTATTAGAAAAAAGAAAGAAAGATTTTTTGAAGTGAAACTACTTTAGGCGCATGAGAGGTAAAATTTGAGAGAAAGCGTGACGCGGCAACGTCGGGCGCGGTCAGTACTTGGATGGGTGACCGCCTGGGAACACCGCGTGAAGTTGGCTTTTTTTCAATTAGTTTATTTTTGTATCTTAAATTCTTTTTTTAGTTTTTTTTTAATCAGTTTTTTTTAATTAGTTTGCCAAAGAAGTTTCACTTCTGACTTGTGTACTTTGTGCGCATGAAATTATTTTCATATCAAAAAATAACCAATGATACTAACGTCATATATCTTTAGTTGTGAATATTTGTAACATGTATATTTTTGTATATGTATATCCAGACCGTACCTATATAATTATCTATTCTATGAAAATAATTTAGTAGAGAAATACTAATTTAGAAGAAATGTTTAAATGCATGTGTGCATGTGTGTTTGTATTTACTTATAAATTTATGTATATATGAATATATAACACAAGAATTATAGTACAGAATATGCAACAATGTTAACTAAACTCTCTCTAGTTGTGATAAATATTCGCTAAATAGAGCCATCGTAAACAATGAACTGCATGCCGTAAAGTTAGACGATTACGTTTTATGAGATATCGTTAGGGTAATGCATCCTCATGTCATTTCAACTTCGAATCCCCCCTGATTTCCGAAAATATGTAAAGTTTTCAACTGTCTTGTAATTGTGACGAAAAGTTTTAAATGTTAAGACAAGAGAATGCCACGGTTTCACCCGTTTTTTAACCCACTTAACAAAAGGAGAAGGTTTTCAATTAGACTGTAATTTTTTCGTCTCGATTAACCTCAGGCCTTTAACTGGGTGGATCGATTTCGATGATTCTTTTTCATTTTAATCGAAAGGTGGTGCTTGTAATGCGGTTGCATTTGAATTTAATCGAGATCTGACGAGTACTTTTTGAGTTATCTCTAATAATGGGAATTGGTTTATTATTTTCACGTCATCCGTCATTGTATTATACCTTATAACTTTTTAATGAGTGGTCCACCCATATATGCGTTGACCCATATAATACCTACGATTTGTCATTTGACTATATTTTTCGTGTAAACGTTGTATTACTGGTCAATGTAATTGAGGTCAGTTATTTTCCTTTGAAAGCAAACACAGTTATATGGCTTGTGTTCCATTCCTAGTCGTAGTTCGAAGTTTGATAGTCTTATATATTATACCTAGTATTATTACTAAACAAGCAAACAAAGTCTTCAATTCTATTTACGCTTTATTAAATATTTTTATTTTTTATTTATTCCATCCGTAATATCCCACTGTTAGGCATATGCCTCTTTCCCCATCTAGGAGAAGGATCTGAGCTTAATCCACCACGCTGCGCTAATGCGGGTTGGCGGATATATTCCCTACTATGAGTAACGATCGCTATCAGGTGTACCTACATGATAGCAACCGGTACCGACGGCTTAACGTGCTCTCCGAGGCACGGTGGGGAAACCCACAAGGACTGCACAAACACCCAGACCACGGCAAACATCTGTATGGCCAATACAAATGTTGTAGTGTGCGGGGATCGAACCCGCAACCGCCCGCGCAACAGCCAATCGCAATCCAGTGCTGTGACCGCTACGCCAACGCGGCGTCTCAAATATTGTTATCTATTAATTCAAACAAAGTACCGGTTAAAACATAAATTAGTTATGCAACGTCGTATGTTCGATTATATTTATAAATAAGATTAATTTGTTTCGTGATTTTTTTTTTTATAATTTTTTATATAAAAATAATTTAAAAAGAAAACTGACAACTGACGACTTGCGACCAACGAAAATGTGGAATATGTGATTTCGTATAGTAAAAGTTTAAACCTACAAGCACGTTTTTGCTAGGTCGCTTTTGAAACCGTGACTGTGAATCATCGTAATCCATTTTCTATATATTATTATAACAATCACTCTGGTGTTGTGGCACGTGAAGGCGTCTAAGCATTGATTGTTTGCGGGTTCGATCACCGCTCGAGATGGATATTTGTATTTGTACAAAATATTCCTTTTCGATTTGGATGTTTGTCCTTGTTGATATCCCCACCGTACCTTGGAAAACTCGTTAAGCTATCGGTCTCGGTTTTCATCATATACACATGCATAGTGATCGTTATTGGAAGTAAGAACTATATCCACCGACTCGCAGTAAAGCAGCGTGGTGGATTAAGCTCCAATCCTTCTCCATCATGGAGTAAAAAGCCTTGCCCAGGAGTGATATATTACAGGCTCAATCTTGATCGATATATTGCCTTAATACATATGCCATCTTGGTTATATATAAACGCTACATGTAAATTGAAGGGAATATGTTAATACAACAAATATTTGCAAATTTTAGACAATGAAAATAGAATGTTCTACCTTTTAAGATAATCGGGTAAAAATAGAATAGATACTTAAACAGAAGATCGGTAATCAATATTTCAAGTCTTATAAAAGCGTCTCCTTTCAAAGAATTTAAAAATAACTTCCAATGCTCCTAATGATTCTGAGACATAATAAATAAGAAAAACAGTCTTCATAAATTATTCAACGGAGCGAAATAATTATATTTCTTGAAAGAAGTGAAAATTCCAGGGTCAAAACTTCTGGGTCAGTTATTGACTTAAGTCTCGTTTATTATAAATATGAAACAGTGTCTTTCTTTGTCTGATTTTTATTAGATGAAATGAAATAATTAACTTAATAAATTGCAGTAGAGATAACGTGTAATAAACCTCCCAACTTTCCACAGAAGAAGGATGCTGTCGTTCAGTAACACTAAAAAAATCTCAACAGAATCTGGGATCACGATAAATATCTTTATGATTATTTTAATGTCTGCTAATCAAAATTGCTATCGTTACTGCACCACCAGTTACGAATAGTAAATGATACGTCTAAATAAAATTGTATTAAAGTGTAACTCGCTATTCGCAACAAAATAAAAGTCTTTGTATTCAACCCACGTAATTTCCAATCCCGTGCGAATATTGGAGTGCAAAGTAGCCGATTGCCATATGTTATTCTAAATCTCCAGCTATCTACGTACCGTTCATTAAAATCGGTCCAGTAGTTTAAGCGTGAAAGGAGAACAAACATACATACATAAAATACATGCATCCATCCATCATCACAGACTTTTTAATAGCATTTGATAGGCTCAAAGTTCGACTATATTATTATCTATTTGAGAACCTTACTATTATTACATTCTATTAAAATATCAATATAAAAGTGCTTATTAATTTATTAAAAATGCTGACACATCAACATAATAAATCAATAAACAAGACGATAAACGCAATGCCATTCAATAACATTACGTATTGAACGTTAAAAATATTACATTTATTCAATTCAACCGTGTAGTCGACGTTGCAACGGATGTAAGCTTCGTTGGTAACGTAAATGTGATATAATCCGCGTATTGGGATATTCCACATCTCGAAACAGTTTCATAACGTTATGGCCCCGTAGTTCGATTGTTCGCTACCCATTTGTAACGCAATTCGTTTCCATTGTCCGTTGATTCTTCAATTTCCTATCGACATTTGTTGATGCCTCTCCCATTATATTAGTAAATGGAAAATGGCATTCGCGTCTGTATATTATTTTGATATATTTCAACTTTAAATTTTAAGCAATGGAAATGTTTGGATATTTCATTGTTGAAATATTGAATAAAATAGGTCAAATATTGATCAATTTTTATTTTAAGGCAAATGAAACATTGATATCACTGATATCGAATGCTGGACACAACCCTTCTAAAGGGTTTTGTTACTCATGCGACCAGTAATCATCGATTCCTGCTAACTATTTCATGACGGTGCATTAATACTGCCATCACAGCAGTTAACTGATGTGCTAATGGTTACAGGTTCGATCCCCACATGATAAAATTTCTATAGGGGTTATAAAAATGTTTGTTGTGGTTTCTGTTCTCATCTGTAGTTCTTTTAGATCCCCGAGACAGAGATCACATCTACTAGCAGGCATTGAGTGTATGCCTTTTATTTAGTATAGCTGTATGTGGTCGCAATGTCGGTATCTTACTATAAATAATTGCTAACTGAAATCCTTTGCCTTTTTGACCGTTATCAGTAACGATGAATTACCAAACTTGCTATTAAAGGGTTTTGTTTTGGTACCAAAGACGAAAAGGTCTAACAAAGTTTCCCAAGTGATGGCCATATGTGCCGAATTTGGCTACTAACAACTTTCTGAAAATTTAATCTATCTAATTGGATTAAGTGTCCCACGTACATTGATGAATGTGTTATTATCAAACTTCATACAACATAATAAAGTTCAGACTAAATTTATTTTCGTGTCATAAGGCAACAATTCCATAAGCTTTTTATATATTATATCTGTAAAAAGTCTTCAGTCACCTCAGTTCAGACTCTATTTGATGAGCATTTAACTTATTTTTTAACTGAGGTAGGGCACTGCAGGAAATTTCCTCAAAATATGGAGCAGCCCGACTGGGTTAGTACCTCGACCTTACAGAAGTCTATAGGCTACGGTCTTACCATCAGGTGAGCCGTACGCTTGTTTGCCAACCTAGTTACATAAAAAACATTTGTTTTTTATACTTAATATGCTTTTTTATTTAATTATTTAATTATTTAATTTATTTATTCATTTATTTCATTAATTTAATTGATTAATTTATTTATTTATTTAATTTATTTATCTAATCATAATTTATTTATTTAATTTATTTATCTAATCAAATCATTTATTTATTTATTTAATTAATTAATTAATTTATTTATATAATATTATAGAGCAAACGTCACTGTATTGGTACACAGAGTTGACATTTATAGTTACGTTATATACGTTTACGTTTATAGGTTCATAACGGAATCTTTTACAGCTTATGTTATTTTTAAATAGGATCGAGTCTAGTTTATTGATATCATCTGACGATTATAATTATATTATATACGTTATATATTACTAGCGACCCGCTCCGGCTTCGCACGGGTGTAATGCTGATACTAAATATAAAATATAAAATAAATATTTGCAATATAAGCGCAAAAAATGTGTTTATTTACGACATCACATTAGAAAACTTTAAAACTATCAGTGTTCCACTAATATATTATGCATGTATTATACATATAAACCTTCCTCTGGAATCACTCTATTTATTAAAAAAACCGCATCCGCAATCCGTTGCGTAGTTTTAAAGATCTATAGCGTTATGCGCGTGTCTAGTGTGCAGGAGATATATTAAAATGCACAAGTCCAATACTATAGCAATTTATTCACACTAGGTAGGTATTGTTTAAAGTATTTAACAGTCATACACACAATCAGAACACACGGAAGTTAAACACCACAAATATAGAAGGAGAAAATTAATGATAGTAAGAGCAGATAGTTCGACAAGCAAGAAGTATACAAGAACACGATAATAAATAATTAACAGTTGTTTAAGCGAATAGGTTACAAGCGACACGGGCTTCGCGCGGGAGTGCGGATCCAGACTGTCCTGTCAGTTATATTACTATTCTCTATGGACTGTCCTTGATTGGCTCGTTGCATCGAGCCGGCCGCTCGTGCGCCGCGTGATCGAACGATATTTTTTATGCAGTTAAAATATATATACGATAAAATGCAGTGAGAATAGTTTGTGTGTACGTAAATTTATTTTATATTTAATATATAAATATATATGTATAATAGTATAAATAAATAATGTAATAATATATGCTGTAAAATATATATTGTAAATATTTATTATATTCTAAATAATATTATTATATTAATTAAAATTTATTTAATATAATTTGCAGTTAAGTAGGCTACATCATCGTAGGCTTTTCGGTGGACGAACATCTCCACAAACTGGTAAGTCCGAGCATGAACATCAGCGCAGCCTTCGCAAAATCTACGTCATCGTGACGTCATCATCACATCCTCAAGCTTTCAAGCAGCGAGTCCTACAGCCAGCCAGCATCTACGGCTACAACGGGTATCCTGACCACCAGCATGCAGCGGACGCGCATGCCTGGTCATCACCCACAGCCTTCTCAGCGACTTTGGCACAGCACACTGCACTTCGGCCGGTCAGCAAGCAGAGACGCACCTCTCTCCTGGTCGACGCAGCAGCCAGCCAGTACGCAGCACTGCACCACTCCGACTCACTGGAGAATATGCAGCATCACCCCGACTCACTGGGGCATCACCGCAGACAGTTCCGACTCACCGTGAACTATGCGGCATCTGGTTCCGACTCACTGGAACATTCCACTGGCCCGGCGAGCATCACAAGATGAGCATGGACGACTCAAAAACCGCTATCGACCTCCGGTCTCGGAGGGGAGTGATGTGGCGACATCTATCGAGTCACAAACGAAGTGAAGATTCTAAATCGCGCTATCGAAGTTTTCAGAGAAATGAACTATATATACAAGAACCCGACAACAACCGTCGGGGCAGCGGCCCTACCAGACACAACACCCGTCTGGTTGGAGGATCCTCCCTTTTCCGAGGGTGGACGAACGTACCCCAAAGATCTAAGCATATATACAGACAGACAGCGGGAAGAGACTTTGTTTTATAGTATGTAGTGAAGCCAGAAATGTCATATCACATATCGTAAATAGTATTTGGTATACAAAGTCTAGTATAAAATGGCCAGATGTTACTAAATAACCGAACATTCTTGTTTTCAACATATATCTTTTGTTTTATTTTTACTTTTGAATAATATAATTTTTTTAATAAATTTGAAAGAATTAAGCGTTCTTTTAAATTTATCAAACCCCAGTATGTATGATAAATGAACTTTTTATATTCATAAATAATAGTATAGATCGGTGAAAACGTGTTTCGTGTCTCCGTTTATATGCAACGTTACCTATGCTTACATAGTTTGCATAATCCATCGATGACACCTGAGCCTTTAAACGATTAAGGATAGTTTGCTTAGTAACATACGCAATAATAGTGAAATAAAAGCATATTTACGGCAGCATTAATTCGGAATTGAATTCGTAAAATTGTAACCTTTACTGGTTGCCAATATACGTTTTTATCAAAATACTGAAGAAAATAATCAATTAAATTAAATATTTCAAAAATTGAAAAACAAAACTTTATTTTCACTGACGAATCCAATTACTTTATATAAACCAATTCAGTTATTATTTATTCAGTCATAAAATGGTTTAAATAAATTCACTGAATATAAATTAATGTATTTGTGATTACGAAATTTACTTTTCAAAAACAAAAAAAAAATATGTTACCAAATACAGAAAAATATTAAATAATATTAAAACAAAGTATGATTTCTTTAATAAAATAAGCAAATTAAAAAAGTGTGAGTGTACTTGCGTAAAAAGTTATACATCATTGGCTAGCTAACTTCACGTTGCTTACTTCTTCGTGTCGGTTATTTTCGTGACGGTGTGCGCGCGCATCGCGCATCGCGTTATACTCTCATCATGTTTCCCTAACGCGCCAAAAGAAGTATAACTTCAAAAATGATTGTCAACCTGTGTCTGTCCGTATATCTGTTAGTTGCATCTAATCAATATCTATCTCATCTTTAAAAGAGTCAAATATTATATTTTATTATTATAAATATTTTAGTCTACTTAATAGTACCTACATTGTATAATATTTTATAGTTGACGTAAGCTCTTTTGTACGTTTTGTACGAATAATTCTTGACAGTTCTTCAATACAAATAATACTTTATATTTGTATTTGACAATAGTGTATTGTATTACTAGCCTCCACTTTTCAGCAAAATGAGACGTGGTGATGACTTGATGATGACTAAGCCTACTTGAACTAATACTTTCGATTTAATTTTAGGATTACGTTTCTATTGTTTCAGCGTATTCAAAAATATGGAGCAGCCCGAATAGGGTAGTACCTTACAGAAGATCACAACTAAATAGCACTATTTTCAAGAAGTGTTATATTCCTGTTGGTGAGTAAGGTGACTAGAGCTCCTGGGGGAACTGGGTATGGGGTAGACGCGTCTATAAGCTACGGTAATCACTTACCATCAGGTGATGGGTAGTTAGTAAGTAGAGGTAGTTACATAAATTTTTTTTTAAATAAATAGTCAAAATCTGTACAACTGTAACTTTAAGTCGAGAAGAAAGCATGTATTTATGTTCCCTGTTATTTATGCACCTTTTAGTTTGCAAACTAACGTAGCATGAAACAACATGGGCCAATATACTAGTATAAAGGTAAACTGAAAAATTGCGCCGTCCATCACGTCGATGTCTGACAGGTAACTTATTTTAGCGTCGCGGTAAAAAATAGAAGTAAAACGCGTTCACGGCGGAACCCGTCCGCGTCTTTCTATTGTGCTTGTTTGAACAATAGAGCAAATTGATGCAACGTTTTGTAGCGAATTTATTCAAAATCGTTTCTGAATTTAAATTGTTACGAATATTATTTTTTTTCAGTTTTCTTGACTTTGACGAAGGATTTATGTTAAATGGACAGTTATTTTTTTTTTTTAATTTATAATCACGATCACGATTCAGCCTGTAATATCCCACTGTTGGGCATAGGCCTCTTCCCCATGTAGGAGAAGGATCGGAGCTTAATCCACCACGCTCCTCCAATGCGGGTTGGCGGATATATTCCCTACTATGAACAACGATCTCTATCAGGTGTACGTGATAACAACCGGGACCGACGCGACGGCTTAATAATATCATTTTGTTGAAATGCATGCAATAATTTTTATAGAACCCACGTTAAAATATGAAAAATTAATGACACTTGCTATTGTTTTTAAAATTTTGAGGACATTAATCAGATATTAAAACCGTTTTCAATTACAGCCCCGTGTGATTATTGTTAGGTGAACAATTAATTTTCAGGCGATTGTTGGCTCCAATTCAAAAAGTAGTTCACATAAAACTGCGAATGTAATATCAGTCTGAACCGAAAAGCAAGCCGATGAACCGTTATTGGATGTGTTTAATCCTTAATTGGATTTTCAATTATTTGGGTAATGCAACAGTGCGTTATTTCATTAAACTAAATTTAATTACAGCAATACCTACTTAATTTATTTCTAATTAATTATTTTGTTTTCAACACATAGCCTATTTGATAATGTAAAAATATAGCCAATTATTTTCTACATTTCATTGCGTTTGGTTCTCTCGTTTATTTGTAAAGTCCAACTTTAATCTAATTCGACTAGCCCGTTGGCGCAGTTTGTAGTGACCCTGCTTTCTGCTCCGGGGGTTGTGGGTTCGATTCCCACCCCGAGTCTGGGTGTAATATACATATTCATTTATATATTTATACATGTATTATTTATAAGAATGTTTATCAAAAAAAATATGTAGCTAGACCAGTCGGCTGCTACCTATAACACAAGCATTAAGTTGCTTACTATAGGAACAGACGACCGTGTGTGTATTGTGTAGATATTTATTTATTTATTATTTAAAAAATTCTTTTTTCAATTTCAACTCGATTTAAAAATATTGTGGCAATATTTATACCAACGCCTCACACGCAGGGAGGTCACATTCGAGGGTCCGAAAATATTTACAACACACAAAGCAAGACAAACATGTGTGTGGTCCACACAAACGTTTGTAACATATACACCAACCTTTTAACCTGTCACCGTCAATTTTTAATCGACTTCAAAAAAAGAAGGAGGTTTCTCAATTCGACCGTAGGTATATATATATTTTTTTTTGTTTTATGTGTGTTCGCGGATAACTTCGTCGTTTATGAACTGATTTTGATGATACTTTTTTGTTGGAAAGGAGATATCCCAAGGGTGGTACCATAATAATAAAACCAGGATCTGATGATGGCATCCCAGAGAAATCGAGGGGAATCTTAGAAAATCGTAGCGACGACTAGTGCTGTAGTTTGTTAATTTTTTTCGTCTACTTGTCGATGTAATTGAAGTCTGTTTTTTTTTGTTTGCTACCAAAACACAATTATAATATAACTACGTGATTTTACGTTAATTACTTGAACTTGTTTTGGGTTAGTTGCTTTCAATGAAAATAGTACCAATCATTTCTATCTGCGTAAGTTTACGAAGTCGTACTTTTTGAATTGATCGACGTTTATCGTTATTGTTTGTTTCATATGCATCGTTTATTTTTTATATAAAAGAAGCTTTTTAATACTAATACAATATTAAATAACGGACCTAGAAATTTTCCTAAGAACTACTTTAGGCTTATCGATATAGTACGGATAAAGACTTGACACAGCAATTTTTTATTCAAAGGTCCACTAAATTAATATACAAACTATAGTTATATTATATAACTAGCTGCTGTGCCCGCGACTTCGTCCGCGTGGAATTTACCAAAAAGTTATTGTTCAGTTCGCAGTTATAAAAAAAAAATTAAAATAAAAGTAGCCTAAGTTACGCCTTATTACATCAGCTATCTGCCAGTGAAAGTCCCGTCAAAATCGATCTAGCCGTTTCAGAAATTAGCTGGAACAAACAGACAGACAGACAAAAATTGTAAAAAATGCTATTTTGGTATATGTACCGTTTATACATCATATGCATTTAGTAAAAAGCATTTATTTTAATATTAAAAACAGACACTCCAATTTTATTTACTAGTATAGATGCTGAAACAAAACTCATTTTCATTTAGGTATGTAACGGAATACGACCTTTTAAAATAAACTTATATGCCATAAGTTTATTTTTTTGCAATTACGAAAATTTTTGCCAATTGGATTTTCTGAGAGCAATTTAAAATGTGCCGAATTAAATCTCTTAGGAATTTTAGCACTGCTAATTCAAAGCCGGAGTATTTTGACTGCCGAAAACACAAATAAACAATTCGAAATGAAAGGAAAAATATAATTATGTAATATTTAGTCGATTCAGCTTTCTTCTTTTCATCAATATTTTAGTCACAGAATTATTGTATTGGCCATACCTACAGATGTGTGCCGTGGTTTGGGTATTTATGCAGTCCTTGTGATCGATCCTGGTTGTTATCATGTACACCTGATAGCGATCGCTACTCATAGTAGGGAATACATCCGCCAACCCGCATTGGAGCAGCGGCAGCGTGGTGTATTAACCTCTAATCCTTCTTCTACATGGGATAAGAGGCCTTTGCTCAGCAGCGGGATATTACAGGCTTAAACATGAAGCGTACTCCATTATGCTTCTTCTTGGTGTTTCTTAACACATTTTAAATTTCACCTTTATTTTTACGTATCGGCTTAGAGAAAATGACGAAAGTTTTATTTCCTTTCCTGATTCTCAAATGATAGTTTAAAACTAGCTAAAATGATCATATAAGTATCTTGACGAACAATACTTTTTTTTTCAGTGGCACTAGTATTTATTTATTTCTATGTAACTACTTATCTTATAACAAATATGTAAAAAACCTGGATGTGAAAGTCTAATCAAACTAAACCAAACTTAAATTATTAATTATTTCGAGTTATTTCATCCATCATTTAATTAATACGCAACATAAACTTCTCAGCAGTTGTATAGAAACTTTAAAATCGTAACCAATGACTACTACTACTACTACTCCACAAATGTTTTGTAACTAAAACATAGTTTAAAGTCTGTACAAAATATCTTGTTATCTAGCGAGCAGCCTGTTGATGCTAGACGTGCTCAAAATACAATGGGCTACTCGTGGAAGATAAACATATTGTTAGTTCTGTTTCTAAGTATATTATACAAATATATTTACGTAATCTCTTAATCAGAATTTTTGTGGCTATAAAATAAATTTAATTAATAGGAAATTGGAGCCGTTAATTTGAAAATCTTCTTTCTGTTGATAATAATTTATAATTCAGTATTTTAATGAGACTGAAATATGTAGTATATGAATATTTTTATAGATTATTATTTAAATATACACACAGAACGTTAGACATTTTAGAAGACCAAACTGAATTATTCTAAGACAACTTTATGAGAAGCTCTATCAGAACTCAATCGACACTTTTTGTTACTTTTACGTTAGTATTATATTAAGTAAACAGTTTTTGTTTTATAGTAAAATTTGTAACATTAACCAAGTTAAATATAACTTTCGAAGAATTTACAGCACAAAGCGACTTAAAATGAAGGAAATACATAAAATCGATAGCAGAAACTTTATGTACCTACGGCATTGCGGCATTCCTTCAGTGGGACGATAATGTTATTAAATTTCTTAGGTTTTAAAACATAATTATGTTGATTAATCAAAAGATTTGTGTAAAAAATTGTTTAGCATTTGTAACACTTTATTTTGTAATAGCATCGAAATGAATTCTCGAATGCCTATAAAGTGTCAAATCTATATCTATAGATCTATACATCTATACAAATAAATAAAATTGGAGTGTCTGTTTGTAACATTAAAAAACCGCCTTTTACTAAATGCATAATATGAATGTATACACAGTACGTGTACCAAAATAACATTTTTTAAAATTTTTGTCTGTCTGTCTGTTTGTTCGGGCTAATCTCTGAAACGGCTGGACCGATTTTGACGGGACTTTCACTGGCAGATAGCTCATATAATAAGGTACTCCTTATTATATGAGCGTAAGTAGCCTAAGTTACTACTTAGGCTACTTTTTTTAGACATTTATTTAATTTAATAACTCTGCAAACTGAAGAAAAACCTCTTTGTTAAATTCCACGAGGATGAAATGGCGGGTACAGCTAGTGTACAATAAGCCTTTTAGTCTTAGTCTTCAGTTAAAAAGAATGAGTATATAAGATTTTTAACTTTCTCACAATTGGATGAACAGACTTACTAGAGATTTTCTAACAAATTTGAATTCTGGACCCATAAAAAACTAGTACTCCCACACGATGGCTCGTAAAGAAACTTGCTATAGTAAAATAATAATTGTGTTTGCTCGCAAACGAAAAAAAAACCGACTTCAATTACATCGACAAGTAATACAACGTAATAAGACGAAAAAATAGTCAAGTAAATACGTGCTATTAAAAATTACTCAAAAAGTTGTAATCAGTTTTCGATCTAATTGAAACAAGACTACAAGACAAATATTAGCTTTCGATTAAAGTAAGAATCATCGAAATCGGTACACCGAGTAAAAAGTTATGCGGTATAATATAACGTAGATCGACGAAAAAGTAGTCACGTAAATACGCATTATTAGATATAACTCTAAAAGTACTTGTCAGATCTCAATTAAATTAAAATGGGACCACATGACACGCAACACCTTTCAATCGAAACAAAATTGATCGAAATCGGTCCATCCAGTCAAAAGTTCTGAGCTAACATACATAAAAAAAAAAAAAAACATACGTGTCGAATTGAGAACCTCCTCCTTTTTGGAAGTCGGTTAAAAATAAATCTTTAACCTGTAGGTAGGTACTTACACCGTTTATTTTAGAAATTTATTTATTTTGTAACTGTGTGAACTGAACAATATATATTTTTTAATTCCACGCAGACGAAGTTGCTGAAGATGAAGTAAAATTACTCCAATTTAATAAGTAAATTATTTTCGTAGTCATTTCTATAAAATTGTCATATGACTTTTCATATGACTTGTCATGAACGTATTTCGAATGTATTAGAACATCTATTAAGCAAAAACTTTGTACACCTTTTTAAGAAAATTGTGCGGACGGAGGAGTATGAAATTACAGACACTTGTAGTTTATATCAGGCATATTACTATTCTCTATGGTTTATAATTATAGAGAAGTAGTGCAGAATGCTAATGATTTTTTTAAAATTATGCATAAAAATTAGGTACACAAAATCAATAAAAAACATGACACTACCATGTATTTGACACACACACGATAAATACTCTTTTGTTTATTATTTATTATATAAATATAGTCCTTGACAACGGAAACTTAATAATGTTCAAACTTACAATTTAAATTAATTATTGTCGAATTAATAAATTAATACTTAGTATAAACGAAACTGCGATTGATAATAATTAGCACACTTTACAATCTACAAATAACTTTTAAAAATCAAGGAATTTACTAATATAAAATAAGCACCTCAAAGCCAACGAAAAAATTTTTGCTTGGTAGATTTGCGATAGAATATAATTGTTTTTTTTTTACATCATTCGAGGACAAACAAACATATGGCCCTCCTGATGATTTGCAGTTACTGTAGCTTATAGACCCCTGCAACACTAGAAACATCGTTAGCGCTATTCCGACCCTACTCCTGCACCTGGGGAAGCCAAAGAGCTCTAGCCACCTTACTTAATCACAGAAACAAAATTCTGCTTGAGAGCAGCATTATTTACCCAAAACGGGCTGCTCCAGATTTCATCAAGATATTTTAAGATATTTTCTGCTGTGTCATATCTCTATTGATGCATTTAAAAGTAATTCATATAAGTTGAGATAATGGGGTTTGCTCGCCAACGAAAAAAAAAACTGACTTCAATTACATAATCGACATAAATCGACGAAAAAATACTCAAGTGAATACGCATTATTAGTGATAACTTAAAAAATACTTGTCAGATTACAATTAAATTTAAATTGAGCAACATAATACGAATCACTTTTTGATTAAAAAAAAAATCATCGGAAAAACTTAATACAATCGAATAGAGAACCTCCTTCTTTTTCGGAAGTCGGCTAAAAAATAGTACATGGTACCTTAGTTCATTTAATGACTTATTAACAACAATTTGCTAATTTTTTTACGACTATAGTATACATCTAAGGTGACCCATAAATCTTTGTTTTATTATCATCATTATATAAATATAAAACAGATCTCTAGAAGTGTTTGTTATGATGTCGTTACGAACATTTTATTCTGTTAACTGAGGAGAATGACCTGAATTTATTTTCAATAAAGCGAACGGTATTTTTCGGTCAGAGTCGTAATATTTAATGCGAAAACGTCGCCATATTTATATAACACTTCGCTTAAAATTAATTTAAAGTATTTTCATGCGCATGTATAGATTTTGTATATACGTGTACAAATAATTATATAAGTAACTAGCTGACCCCGCAAACGTTGTTTTGCCATATATGCTATTAGCCCCCGCAACCCCCTCTTGTGGGTGGAATTTCGTAAAATCCGTTCTTAGCTGACCTCTACTCGGCGAAAGGAATATTCATATCAAATTTCAAGTCTCTACGCCTTATGGTTCCAGAGATATCGTGATGAGTCAATATATGGGTGGAAATCTCTTTTAGAACGAAACTTAAGAAATGCATATATCTATATATATATTTATATATAAATATAAATATATATATAGATATATGCATTTCTTAAGTTTCGTTCATGTGTGACGCTTTATATTACTTAACTAGCTTCTGCGCGCGACTTCGTCGGCGTGGACTCCTCTCCTATTGGTCTTAGCGTGATGACCTATCTATATATAGCCTATAGCCTTTCTCGATCAGTGGGCTATCTAACACTGAAAGAATTTTTCAAATCGGTCCAGTAGATCCAGAGATTACCGCGTTCAAACAAACAAACAAACAAACTCTTCAGCTTTATATATTAGTATAGATTAAGGTAGGGCACAGCAAGATATATCCTGCTCAAAACCTGGATCAGCACGTCTGGGGAAGTACCTCAACTTTACAAAAGATCACAACTAAAACACTGCTCAAGACTAGTGTTGTGTTAAGGGATATGACGTGTCGTAAAAAAATGAATTACTTAATAAATAATCGATTTTTTTAAAATAATAATCTATTAATAATATTATAGGTCTCATAATCAGCGTTATAGAAAATACGAGAATAACATGCTTGTAGACTATTTTTTTATTTGTTTCAAGTAATATTACTTCAAGTAAGCCCACTTGGGCAGAGCTTATTAAAAATGAAAACTTTGGTTATGGAAAGCTCAGGCGTGAATTTCCAATACTGACCGACTAACTAATTGAAACAATTGTTAGGTCTCGAAAACTTGTCAAAACTTGCCATAACGTGTGCTTATAACATGTGCTCCAAGCACTAGAACCCTTTAACTTCAAAATAGTTTTCAAAATAGCAACCGCTGTCTTTAAGTAAGGCTAACGTGCTCTATCAACAATCAGAAGCTTTCAATTTAAGATTAAGCTAGAATTACGTTTACCGAACAGAAACGATCCTCATAATTTTATTATCATGTGCGAAAAGATAGGAACAAAACTTTCAGAGTTACGAGGACGAGAGGACGGGGAGAGAGGGAGGCCTGAGTTTTTGATAAATGGAAGCTGTTAATAAGAATTAATGTTTTAGGAAACATGTAATGAGAAGAAAACTTATTAATACTTTTTCTTAATATTATTTAGTACGAGTATGCTATGACAGCAACCGTTCCATTAATATTGTCAATTTACCGATATTATTTCCTTTCAAGTTAAATTAACATTTGAATGAATGAGTGTATCGATAACTGAATCAGCTTGTAAACGTGGGTTTTGTGGGTCAACAGTGGGTACTGTTGGCCCACGAAAACCTCTTTCCTATGTAGAAGAACTTAGCATAGAGATAATTATTTATATTTTCGCCTAGGAGTGAAACCGTTTACAAAGTTATTGATCTATTTATTTCTTAATTCTTAAATTATTTTAAAGTGGCTACAGAAAAACGGACAAATATATGAATCTATCATGACGTGCTAGACGGTCTATAGGAATAAGTCTTGATGAGTTGTAAAGAATCTGCATACTGCGAACAACACTGCGTGACATACAGTCCACCTGTAGTAGAGCAACATATAAGACATCATTCATTATCCTTAACCAATGCTCCTTTCCCTAGAAAATTAGAAATAGAACACTTGCGTTAAGGACCAATCTGTCTTTTTTTAAAGAATTTAATCATTATACAGTCATAGTCAGAAGAGCCTTTAATGAAATTATACAGATTTTTTTCGTCATGTTTGCTATGAAAATATTACAAATTTGCCATATAGGTATATAATATTACGTAATTGCCATCATCAATTAACTGATTAGATACATAACAGATTAACCTGAGGTAGGGCATAGCAGGAAATTTCCTGCTCAAAATATGGAGCAGCCCGACTGGGGTAGTACCTCGACCTTACAGAAGACCACAGCTAAATAATACTGTTTTCAAGCAGTATTGTGTTCCTGTTGGTGAGTAAGGTGACCAGAGCTCCTGGGGGGGGGGGGGGGGGATTGGGGATAGGGTCGGCAACGCGCTTGCGATGCTTCTGGTGTTGCAGGCGTCTATAGGCTGCGGTCTTGCCAACGGGTGAGCCGTACGCTTGTTTGCCGACCTAGTTACATAAAAAAAAAAATCAATATTGTTAACTAATCCGAGCTTACAAACCGTGTATATTACACATTTTCATTTAATTGTCTGTTACCTGATTGTGCAACCAAAACTTCTCGGTTCAGTGTCTACATTGAATATAGCGATATGAGATCAACATGTGTAATTATAGAGATAGTAATCGGGTTTTATCCTGATAAACTGTAGTAATGTATTGATGACTGCAGCTGTAGTGTATTGGTGAGGAAAGTTCCATTAATTTCGAAGGGGTTTTAACTTCTTTTTGATCGGAAATTTATATTTGTAAAATAATTAATTAGTAGTCTATGTTTTCATTATAAATAGTTGAAAATGACCTTGATAAGGGAATTTTCCACAAATCTGCTGCGAAGGAGCATGGCAAAGTCCAAAACTATTCTGCCATTATACTATTGTTATATTTTGTTGCTTTTAATAGTAAAACTTCTATGAGCAAAATGTTTTAATTCAATTAAGTAAAAGAATTGAATGAAACTGTACGCATCGCCACTAAAATATTGTTCTATTGGACGTGTTTTTTATCACCAAACAAAAATTTGGAATTTAAAAATTGAAATGTTCTGACCTCTACTCAAAGACAAGGTTTTGTTGTTAAGTCCTGTATTCTACTGAGCTATATTGACTAACAAGTATTATTAATTTAAGTACATTATTTTATGGCATTATACGTCATTATAATTAATTTTTGATGCACAATGAAATAATAAAATTTTGCATGTTACTATCATAATTATGACGTTATTAGCTTACGACTTTAATATTTTTGAATCTGGAATTCATAGTATCGCTTCAATAAAATTATAATTAAGATTTTAAAACTAAAAAGAATAACGTCATTTTTACAAAAGTCACAGTTTTAAAGAGAATACGCCTTAAAAAACGTGTTACGATGTATATGAACATAGCAATATCATACAACATATTATCTGACAAATCTACTTTGTATCGAAAAGCGAAATATCAAATGGTTATATCTGTTCAGTCGTGTACCTACTTGAAATATTCGTTTTTTAAGGAAGACACGAAATATCAAAAATCAACTCCATCAATGCGTATGAAATGGCGCTAATACGACAAAATCAATTTAAGTCAATTTTCTTTGCGAGTGTTCAATGAACCGCACTAATTCAATTCAAGTTAAATGTTGTTCTGTGTAATGAAATAATACTTGTTTTTAATTTGATAAATAATTTATAGGACTGCTTTGGTAGTAGCAAATATTGTCATTTATATTAAGTGAAAACCTTAATGACATGGAAATCTTGGAAATAATAATGTCCCAATTGTACCGTTTGGGTACGGAACTCTATAAAAGCAATTCCTCAGTTGAGGTAACTGCCTCACTAACTCAAATGCCTCGCGTAATAATATCGGATAGATTCACATAATTTTATTAGCGGCAGTGCCTATCTTTCCTCCCCAAGGATATTAAGCGCGAGTTATTTATTTGAACGTCTCATGTTACCTTCATGAGGACTAATGTTCATGAATTATGTAATGAAAGTATTTCGAGAATTTTCCACTGAAGCAAGAATCTTCCATTCGAGTAAAGTGCATTCGTACTAAAATATGAGCATTCTTTAAGGAATAATGTTTGCGAGTCTACGAATAAACGACCGACTTTGACAGACAGATCTAAATAAAACTCCATAGCTTGATTTCTGAACTTTTTTAGAAATAAATCAACTTCTTTATTGTAAGTAGTAGAAGTTTGTTTCATATTATAGGATAAATTTCACCTATTAGACACTATTAGATTCAGTATCATATAAAAATAACGCGTAATTGTTGTATTCATAATCGCTAAAATTAATGTGGATAATATTTTGAAATGTAAACTTACTTTTTTAAGACACAAATTGCTTATTTAACAACGAAGACCTGAATATTTGCTATAATATCAATAAGGAGACTGATTTTTGAAGACAGATTAGTACAATATTTACAAGTACCTACATCTATCTTGACGACGTATTCGTAATAGTCATAGCTGCTAGCTAATACACAATTAGCTAAGACTACTATAGGTTGATGACAGGTTAAATTTCCATTCAGTACAAATATCTAAACAGACCCTACAAATGTTTGACATGATCAGAGCGATTGTGTTTGTACTGTCTGTATTCTAGTCTCCCTACACAGAATTGTCTTCTAACTGGAGACAACTTTGGACATGGATGGGTGAAATTTTTTATTGTAATCCGTCGATTTCTTTTTTCACAATAAAAGAATTAAATTCTACAAACTGAAAAGTAACTCGTAACACAAAATGGTCCAATTGTACAAACTCGAACTTATCGATTGCAGATATTTTAAACTTTTAAACATGTACTTCATAAATCAGTTCATAAATTCAACCAAGTCTAAGTTTTCAACGAGTTGTAGTAAAATTTTTGAAAAGCAACAAACAGACTGAAAATTCTGTACGAATTCGTGTAAACAAAAAGTTATGGGTCACAAAGGGGCCACCACGAACTAGTCTCATCAATCAATCGGCCTGACGTCGAAATTTGTCCGTGTACCAAAATACAGCTGGGTTTTGGACACTCAACTCAGTTCCCAACATACCCGTGTGTATTTGGGAGTTTATCAGATTTGACTAACCATTGATAGACTGCCAAATACCGTTACCAAAATTTTCAAACATTGACACTTATACTTTCAAATATAATAAAATCATTGGAGATAGATTGAGATAGAATTTTTAGGATACTTAATAGTCCACTGGTATCATAGTCCACTGCTTGACATAGGCCTCTCTCATCTGTAATTTTCATTGTAAAAGTTTTATTTCTACTATATTTTTTATTTCATTTGATGTCAAAAATTGGGACAAGAGGGGTGATACAATATTTTGGAATTAGATTAGAATGTGGGAAGGCTATTTGAAAAGTTTAGTGATAATATGGATTGAGTGTATTTCGATAGAAAATAAAATTTATGAAAGAAAGATAAATAATATGCCTCATAATGTTTTAACATGTTAAGGTTTAAATTTACTATTTACAGTGATATCGAGTTATTTTAATGACGTGGCATAAAACTGATAGATTGATGTTTGTTTCGTTTGAAACAGGACAGCAATTTTGAGGTCACAACCTACTGTACTGTTTTATTTGTACTGTTTATTAAATATTCAACACTACAATTATATTTTTGTATCATTTGTAGACTTGAATAATGTATGGCAAAACAGAAAAAATAAAGATTCAATTATCCAACTTATATTATTACTTCTGCTTGTGAAAAGGACTGATTAATTTTTATTTTATACTGTGGAATCTTAATTGCATTAGATCGGAAATGCGTCCAGATTTTATATCGCAATTCTACTCCAGCTTATTACTACAATAATCGTCTACAACTAATTATTTATTTATGTTTTCTTTTACATACAGTACTGGTTTAAATGTTTTTTAAAGGTTTATTTGATATAATTGGCAAGAAAAAGAACTTAATTTAAAAATTCAAGACGTAAATACAAACTTAGGGAACACAAAACTTGTGCATAACGCTTCTGCTTTAGTTGTCAGGCGAAGCGTAATTACAGATTGCAGTCAACCGAATCTTCTCGAATTTATCTCTTCTGTGAAGCAAGTAAATTTCGTCTACGCGACTCCGTGTTCCAACTTCGTATAGACGTGTTCTTAGAATTGGTAAAATAATTATACTGATATCGAAGTTTATAATGAAACATTGACATCGTGCAGTTCTTATTTTCTACTTACTGAATCATATTTAAAAAAAAAGGTGTGTGTGCGATTCACACACGATAGAAGTGAAACTTCGTTGGCAAACTAATTTAAAAAATAACTATATAATTTAAAATTAGCGGCAGCGCGGCGTCCAACGCGGCGCGCCCTACCGTGTCGTTTTTTCGTTGCATCCGGTTTGAAATCACAACGATTCTAAAGAAGTTTCACTTCAAAAATGATTTTGCTCTTTAAAGGACAATGCCCATTTTCTATGAAGCTGTGCCCAGGTACGTGCTTTGACGTGTTCAGACAATTCATATATTTAAGTATCCTTTATTAATTGAAAATAGATTTTTAATAATATTCTAAAAGTGATCAAAGCCGTAGTTTATACTTTAATTAAAAAGATATTTTATTTGTATTCCGGGTTTGTGCTGTCAAAACATGTTAAATATAAATACCAAGTCGGAAACGCAACCATAGAAATAAACGCCTTTTTAAATTAAATTATAAACCCCACACGACCAGAAAATTGACATATTAAAGTTTTATTTATTAATTAAAACTAGATTTTTAATAATAGTCTAAAAGTGATCAAAGCCGTGGTTTATAGTTTAATTTAAAAAAAGTGTTTGTTTGTATGGTTGCTATGACGACTTGCTATTTATATTTAATCTATTTTGACATAACAAACGCGGAATACAACTAACATATTTTTTTTAAATTAAATTATAAACTGCGGCTTTAATCACTTTGAGAGTATTATTAAAATTTTAGTTTCAATTAATAAACGATAATTAATTATATGAATTGTCTGAACACGTCAAGCACGTACGGGGGCACGTACCTGGGCATTGTACTTTGCGAATGATGAACTAAAAAAAATGGTAGTGGTTAATAAGAATTTATTAAACGTTGGTTACAAATGCATTGGAAAAATAAAGTTAAAGTATTATTAAATTCAAGTCAGATCCTATGCACTGTTTTTGGCACATATGACGACGAACAATATTATTGGCGAACTACCAGCTGGCGTCAAACCGTATCACTGTTCACGCCGCTTTTCGCGTTAACTGCTTATTAAAAATTTTGTTCGTATAAATCTATGAGGGTACAATAACGTTTTAACTTTAAACTAATGTTGTGCTCGATTTACAACAGACTGTAAACGTCTCCAATATACAAAAGAATCATTCACGAACGTTAAGTATAAGAATGAAATTTATCACATACCTACTGTCGCTGTTTTTTTTTTATTTTTATTATTTGAAATTAACACCCACAGGCTCGAAAATGCCCATAACTTGCCAAACATCATGCATTATAATTACCAAAGGCGATTTATTATTAGAATTACAAATCGACGGTAACCTTCGCTATGTATTACGCAATACATGCATACCTACTTAACTCACAAGCCGTTGACTTAACAGGGGTTAACTTAGCTACTATAGCCGTGGGGCCCGGATGTTTCGTTCGGGACTGCGGCCGGGGCAAGGTGGTGAATGCTAGGGCGTCTCCATCTTGCCCCACCTCGGCAAGCGACTGCTCACACGTGGTGGTTTTTAGCCACTAGGAGTCTGGAATAACCTCTTCGGTGCCCCCGCGCCGGAGTGGTATAAAAAAGGCTACTATAGCTGTACTTTAAAAAGCTGTAAGCGAATATAACCTCATATTTTACGTCCTACCCTTTATTGGACCGCAGTAACAATAAAATTTTAAAGATATCCACATGCTTGCCATCATTAACACACAAATATAAGAACGACTCTTATATAATACATATTTACATGCTATAGTATAACTATATTTTGATATCGCTCAAATACTGGCGATTGCGGGTTCTATTCCCGCTCTGGGTGGATATTTGTATTTGTACAAATATTTTTTTCAAGTCTGCTTGTCTGTCCGTACCCTACCGTCCTTGGAGATAATGTTAAGCAGTCATTACCCATAGAAGGGAATATATCCGCCAAACCACAGTGGAGCAGCTTGGTGGATTAAAATCCGACCCTTCTTCTACATGGAGACAGAGGCATATCCCCAGCAGTGGGATGTTACAGGCTAAATTAATGAAATAACCATATTTTACATTCAAATTACCTCTATATATGTATAATTACAATGTAAATTTCCAACAATATCCAAATAACTAATTAAACCCGGTGTATACAACAAAGTTCGGCTTAATAAATAATTTAATATTAACTAGTTTTTGAACTAAGTCTCGTGTTGACAAGTTCGTGATAGTAAACTGTTTATTCATCAGTTTTAAAGTGGTTTATGGGTGATATTAAACTCAGGACCAATTTTACAAAATTATAATTAACAAATTTCATCGGATTCTATTTTGGATTTAGGTTTATCGTTAGGAAACAAAAAAAAAAAAAGAAAAAGAAAAATGACGATTTGAAAGTGCTCATGGGTCGCCCTATTTGAATTTAAGTTATTTTTTATTTTGATTTTGGTTGTTAAGAAAATGTATTTTTAAGCCTATTTAAAACAGTTATTTCGAGGGTTTGTGTTGCTTTAATACTGTTTATTTTTAATAAAATCAAAATCAAAAAACAACTTTATTCAAATGGGCTTCAAAAGCACTTTCGAATCGTCATTATACAAATTAAGATTTTAAAGTGATTATTATTTTTAAAAGTAAAGCTACCACCGATTCGGATTAAATTTAGAAAACCTATTTATTCTCATCATTTTTAGCTTTATTTATATTAACTACCTACAACTCTTGAGATAACTGCACGGTATACTATTCCTTTTTCTTTGCTTTTTAGGGTTCAGTATTCTATAACTGCTGTAACTGCAAGTGCTCGTGGTGGGTATTTAGCTATGACTAATTGAATCAGGTGACTTACCCGCTCGCTATTTCTTTACATTAATAATAATAAATAATATTTGAATGTGAATGAAATATTTTATATGACTTTATGACCTCTAATCGTGAAAAGGCAATAGTTTAGTGTTTGGCTAGTAAATCAAAATTGCGATTCAACGGGGAAATGTGCTAGTATTCTGACAAATAATTCACAAAGACATAATTTATACGGGAATTATATTAATTAAGCATTTAATAAGTTATTTTGGTTTCCAAGTGTTTATAATGTTATTAAAATACATTCAGATTCTTTGGATGATTAGATGTTATAGATTTCATTAGATGTTATAATCAATATTACTATTCTTTTTAAATAATAAAAAGTGTCACTAAAGCTTTACTCGTTTTCGTAGTTTTCTATCCTTAAAAAGTTTTTCTTTTCCTAATTTTTATTTAAAAAAAAACCGCATTTCAACGATTCTTATTATATGATAAATATTTAACATTCGCCTTAAATACGTGGCTTATATTCGCACGAAAGATTTTGATTTGTATTTTCGTAATCATAAAACCTGCTCCGTAATACATAAGGAGAATATAGTTTTAAAGCTTCTTTACAAAGTTACATTTAAATTTTACGATAATATGTGCGATATTGAAATAACTTTTGTGGTTGTGTAGTGTAATTAGAATACACATATAAATAACTAGCTTCTGCGCGCGACTTCGTCGGCGTGGACTCCGCTCCTATTAGTCTTAGCGTAATGATATATAGCCTATAGCCTTCCTCGATAAATGGGCTATCTAACACTGAAAGAATTTTTCAAATCGGTCCAGTAGATCCTGAGATTAGCGCGTTCAAACAAACAAACAAACAAACAAACAATCAAACAAACTCTTCAGCTTTATATATTAGTATAGATTAAAAAATCAATTACAAATTCACATAGGTGGAAGTTAGAGTATTGTTTTTTTTTTTTATGTAATGTCATTAATGTATGTGTTAGAATCTCTCGCTTGACTGTTGGATCAAAGGTCGGATTCAAAAAGCAGTATTGCTTGAGACGGCCCGCATTCTGAGGAGGTTCTTCAATCTGGAATCATAACTACCAGTGGCCTAGGCTTCAATCAAGTACCGGAGGAGCACTTTTTCGTTTTGAAATATTTTAATTTGTCTTTTTTATAAACATATTTCAAAATGTAAGTATTTAATAAGTGAGAAATATAAAAAAAAGAAAATTATAATATCTTTAAATAATAACCGTTTATTTTGCATTACAGTAATCATTATTACATTAAATGAAAAACACTATAAAATTACATTTAAAGTAAACACTTGTTATAACTTTAATATTTAACTAAATGGAGTCACTGTCCGATGTCTGACCGTCGCATCAAGTCGATCGGTTCGGATCGGATATCGTATCGGATCTTGTAAAAGAACGTATGTTTTTTATGCTTTAACGCTAGCTCGTAATAATATAAAAGGTTTTTATAAGAAGTTTTTATTATTCTTATACTTTTTATGAACGTCGTCAGAATTATTAAGTAATTAGGCTCGTGTATCTTTTAACCTAATTTATGCAAAATTACATAATTTTTCGAAATAATCTAAAACTTGACACAATTTTTTCCTGTTAATTTCGTCAATCGACTTGTTTTGAATACGTTATTAAGACAAAAAGTAAATTTCGTGAACATTGTCCTGTTCTTGTTAAAAAAGGTCGAAAAATATATTTTTACAGAGTGTGAGTTTTCTTTTTTTATATTCGAAGTTTTATTTTACTATAAAAATGCTTATTATATTTGTTTGACATGTGTAAAAAGAATTATAATATTATAAAAGTGAATGTAAGTACGTGGGTGTCGTAAGAGGCGACTAAGGGATAACACAGTTCCACTACCACCTTGGAACTTAAAAAGCCGACGGATGGCGGGATAACCATCCATGCTGGCTTTGAAATACACAGGCCAAAGACGGGCAGCAGCGTCTTCGGTGCGACAAAACCAGCCCTGCGGTCACCAACCCGCCTGCCCAGCGTGGTGACTATGGGCAAAACACATGAGTTCGCGTCATAATGTCGGGCGCGAACTTGTGGAGGCCTATGTCCAGCAGTGGACTGTGATAGTCTGTAGTGGTAGTGGTAGTGGAATGTAAGTTTGTTTGTTACGCGTTCACTCTTTTGTACACATATTTTTAGAGGTATTAGAAGTAACAAAGGATACTTTTTATTTAAAAAAATCAATACAAGCGAAGCCGCGGTTAAAAACTAGTATTTACTATAAAAATTGAAGGCTGATCTAGTTATATTAGTAACGAATAAAGATTTTAGAGCTATTTACCGTTCTATATTATGTATATACAAGCTCCATTAAACTATTAAAAATATAACGACCGATTATATACCTTACTAGCTGACCCGGCGAACTTCGTATCGCCTAACAGTCGATTATTTAATGTTGTTTACGAATCTTTTGTATGAAAATATATAAGAGTGTTGTTCTTAGACTGTTTCTGGCATTTTTTAAATTTTTCTCTCCGTAAGAACCATTCTCGTACTTCAAGGAATATTATAAAAAAAGAATTAGCAAAATTGGTTCAGCTGCTCTCGAGATTTGCGCTTAGCAACACATTCAGCGATTCATTATAGATAGATAATTTAAAAAGACATAGTACAAGGTTATAAATGCCTTCAAACAAAATAACAAACTAAGCTTGAAATAATAAATAATAAACATATTGTATTGTTATCCCTTTACAGTAATATCTACCAGACAACCGTGAGAGATATAGGGATTATGAACGGAAGCACGGGAGTTGGTGTAAAAATAATGTTACGAGTACACAAAAAAGGAGCTTGCGCCATCTAGCGGGGAGCGAAGGAACCACGTTGTGTGCTGTACAAACCACTTTGTTACAAAGACAACGTGAAACATCCACTCAATACTAGATGGCGCTAGAGGACATATAGGTGAATGAACTCAGGATCGAGTACACGCACGAAGGTTCTAGAACTGTCTGGGTGTAGGCTCGGCCCGGTATAAAAAGGCCGATTGAGGCCGAGCGGAGCCAGTTCAGTTTGAGCTAACGACGAAGCGACTTCGAAGTGAAGACTAGAAGTGATACCAGCGGAAACCTACGACATTGGCTACGACCTCGGACATTGTTAGTGCTTAGTGAAGTGTACCTAGTGATCAGTGAGTGTACCTAGTACTTAGTGCTTGTATTTAGTGCGTAGTATTTGTACCTAGTGCTTGTGTCGGACCTAGTGCTAGTGAATAAAGTCTCTAAAAGAGTCAGCAGGTCTTTCTCTCCAAATCGTTCGAACCCTAACACGCAACAACTGGTGTCGGAAGTGAGATTTGGAGATGCCATTGACTCCGAGAGAGAACCCCAAGGAGGGGGTCAGGACGAGGGCACAACGAACTGCGGATGCCACTGGGGGCCAAGCTCCGCCCACTGTGGGCCAAGCCCCGCCCACTGGCCCCGCCTACCAGGCCACGCCCACTGGCCACGCCCCTCAGGCCCCGCCCACTGGCCCCGCCCACCAGGCCCCGCCCACTGACCACGCCCCTCAGGCTCCACCCACTTTGGCTCAAGCCCCGCCCACTGGCTCCACCCACCTTGCCACGCCCACCGGACAGGCCACGCCCACCAGTGGTACCGTAGCTTCTAACGACTCTCAAGTGGCACTTCAATTAGGAAGTTTATTTGAATTAATGAAGGCAATGCAAGAATCACAAGATCGCAAGTTCAGTGCTTTGCATGAATCACAAAAGGCAATGAAGGAATCACAAGAGGCAATGCAAGAATCACAAGAACGCAAGTTCAGCGCTTTGCAAGAATCACAAGAAAAAGCGCTTTTGGCTATAAAAGATGTTAGTAATACGGTGGGTAAACTTCGAAAAGATGTCGACGAAGTGCAAGAACGAGTTACCGGGTTAGGATTGGATGTCGAAAATGTCAAAACCAGCCTCACGGAATTACAGAAGAAAGTAGCACGCCTTGAAACCACGGGAGTTGTGATGTCTAGTGGAACTACCGTAGTGGCGCAAAGACCAAGAGTGAAAGTGCCGCCATACGACGGCACTACTTCATGGAACGCTTATCGTCAGCAATTCCAGACTGTTGCTACTGCCAACGGATGGACGGAAGAACAATGCCTGACCGCTCTCACTGTTGCGCTCAGAGGGCAAGCCTTGTCTGTCTTAGAAGCACTGCCACATACAGGAAATGGGTTTCAAGACCTGATGGAGGCACTTGAATCCAGATATGGGGAGCGACACCTGGAGCACGTGTTCCGTGCCCAGCTGCGTGACAGAGTCCAACGCTCAGGAGAAGGACTACAACAATGGGCGTTGGAAATTGAAAAACTCGTTAGGAAGGCACACCCAGGAGCTGACACCATGATGGTGGACACAAATATTGTGCAAGCATTTGTCGACGGAATCAATGACCTGGAGGTCAGAGCTGCAGTGAGGCTTCGTCACCATACCTCGCTAAAGGAAGCATTGGCGCATGCTTTGGAGGTCGAGGCTGTTCGCCATGACGTACGGCAGACCCATAAGATCCGTGAGGTCTCTGAGGTAGTCAAGGTGGTTAAGGCTCCTACGAAGAGAAGTTATGGAGTCATGTGCTACAAGTGTGGCGAGAGGGGCCATCTTCAGCTCAACTGCCCGCAGAAGGAGGTTAAGGCTCCTACGAAGAAACGTTCTGGAGCCATGTGCTACAAGTGCGGCGGGAGGGGCCATCTTCAGCTCAACTGCCCGTCGAAGGAGGTTAAGGCTCCTACGAAGAAACGTTCTGGAGTCATGTGCTACAAGTGCGGCGAGAGGGGTCATCTTCAGCTCAATTGCCCGCAGAAGAAGACCCAGAGGGCAAGGATGAAAAGGATCGAGGAGCCGAACAAGCAAAGGGCTTCGTTCTCTGCCCGGGATCAAGGGAAACGAATAAAAGCTAGAACTAAGAGACGAGTTCTGGCTGACGCAGTGGAAACCCTGAAAACTGTTATCCTCCAGGCATGCAGCGGGAATAGTCTTATGAAACAGGGGACTATTAACGACCGGAAATCGAACACAAGAGGCTTCGAAGAAGGGTCACTAGTGTGGCTGCATAACCCAACCCGCCGGATAGGGAAATCTCCAAAGTTGCAGACCAAGTGGGACGGTCCATACAAAGTGGTTACCCGAATGAATGATGTGACTTATAGAATTCAAAAGCAACCAAGAGGGACATTCAAAGTGGTACACATAGACCGTCTGGCGCGTTACCATGGCAGTAACAACGATGCTCGGGACGAGCATCTCTAAGAGGGGAGTAGTGTTACGAGTACACAAAAAAGGAGCTTGCGCCATCTAGCGGGGAGCGAAGGAACCACGTTGTGTGCTGTACAAACCACTTTGTTACAAAGACAACGTGAAACATCCACTCAATACTAGATGGCGCTAGAGGACATATAGGTGAATGAACTCAGGATCGAGTACACGCACGAAGGTTCTAGAACTGTCTGGGTGTAGGCTCGGCCCGGTATAAAAAGGCCGATTGAGGCCGAGCGGAGCCAGTTCAGTTTGAGCTAACGACGAAGCGACTTCGAAGTGAAGACTAGAAGTGATACCAGCGGAAACCTACGACATTGGCTACGACCTCGGACATTGTTAGTGCTTAGTGAAGTGTACCTAGTGATCAGTGAGTGTACCTAGTACTTAGTGCTTGTATTTAGTGCGTAGTATTTGTACCTAGTGCTTGTGTCGGACCTAGTGCTAGTGAATAAAGTCTCTAAAAGAGTCAGCAGGTCTTTCTCTCCAAATCGTTCGAACCCTAACACGCAACAATAATAAATGAACTACATTAAACATACATAGGTATGTCATAAAACACACGTATATATAAATCCAGTACAGTCCTTGTGGGTCTCCCCACCGTGACTCGGAGAGCACGTTAAGTTCGGTCCCGGTTGTTATCATGACCCTGATAGCAATCGTTACTCATAGTAGGGAATATATCCGCCAACCCGCAATGGAGCATCGTGGTGGATTAAGCTCTGATCCTTCTCCTACATGAGGAAAGAGGTATATGCCCAGCAGTGGGACATTACAGGCTGAATCGTAGGATACATATATCCTGTGTAAACTTATAACTTTATAAGCCATCTTTTATACATTACAAATTTGTATATAAAAAAACTAGTAATTTATTTAATCATGGTAATTATTTTTATATAATATATTTTACGCACGCTTAACTTGGGTAGTAAGCTGGTGAATGCATGACGAAAGTGTTACAAAAAGTGTGTTCGGGCGAGGCGAACGGAAGTTGAGAGGTAGATATAAGTTAATGATGATAGATATAAGATAGTTAGTATAGTTACGTTTCTTAAACTTTGTCTCAGTCGTGTAGTCTAAAACACGCTCGTTTTTTTTAGTTTCCAATAGTTCGTAGGTGTTAACTGAGGTAGGGCACAGCAGGAAATTTCTTGCTCAAAATATGGAGCAGCCCGGCTGGGGTAGTACCTCGACCTTACAGAAGACTACAGCTAAATAATACTGTTTTCAAGCAGTATTGTGTTCCTGTTGGTGAGTAAGGTGACCAGAGCTCCTGGGGGGGATTGGGTCTAGGTTCGGCAACGCGCGTGCGATGCTAAATGCTTCTGGTGTTGCAGGCATCTATAGGCTACGGTCTTACCATCAGGTGAGCCGTACGCTTGTTTGCCAACCTAGTCACATAAAAAAGGTGTATTATATTTTTGTTATGTATATTTATGGAATAAAATTTGTCCAGACAACTATCGGTTGAAACTTTAAAATCGGTTGAAATTTGAAAAACATTGAAATAATTCTGCGAAACATATTTAAATATTTATTTAAAATAGATAAATATATTGTAAATAAAAATTTAATCAACATATTTTTATAAACCTTCTTAGTGAAACAAATCATAAAGATTAAATTTGGCTTTATAGCGTCAATTTTACCTAAGTCTGTATTTTATGTATTAATAATAAAGTGATCAAGAAAATACTCCGCGTTATCCCCTTCAGCCGGTTTAATGTTTAATGGATTACCAAACTAAGTCAAGCTAGCGTAGCAATATGGAGTACGCCGTAATAGCTTTAACGTTATACCTAGAGCCATGCAGCATGAAGCATCATTCATTTCTAATGAAAATTTCATTTTGCATAAGATAATGCCATATTTTTTACTTTTAATAATAATAATATACTTTATTGCACATTTAAATAAAGAACAAAATTTACATTACAAGCAATTATACTCGTAGTCACAAGCTGTATAACCAGGCGATCTTATTGCTAAAAAGCAATTTCTTCCAGACAACCTGATAATGAGAGGGATATTGCTTTTCAGATGGGCAGCCGGCAGGTGGTACATAAATATAAATAAGTAAAAAAAATAATATTCAGTATTGCTTCTCCGAATAGAAGCAAGAACAAATTTAAAATTTAAAAGGCAAATTAAAGAAACACCTTTATTAGCCTTTAAATGGGAAAAGGGACAAAAAATATGCAAACTGTTCCGCTCCGTTTCACCGCAAACAAGTTAAACGACTCTTGTAAATAGTGAATGAACTCATTAATTACAACCCCAAGGAGTCTTTGCAATTATTAACAAACAGTCCTGTTTTATTAATTGGTACTTTTATAAACATTGGAGAAAAAATATAAACAAAGTATACATGTCAAAAGTAAAACTTCTTTGGCAAACAAATTAAAAAAATATATTAAAATACAAAAAAAAAATTGAATAAAAGCCAACGTCACGCGGTCTTCCGAGGCGGTCACCCATCCAAGTACTGACTGTCCCTGACGCTGCCACGTTGCCGGTTGCTCAAATTTTACTCCTTATGCGTCTAACGATCACGATTCAGCCTGTAATATCCCACTGTTGGGCATAGGCCTCTTCCCCATGTAAGGAGAAGGAAGGGAAGGAGGCGTCTAAAGAATTTTCACTTCAATAATAGTCAATAAAGAGTTTTTATCCTTTTATTTATGTTAATATTAGTGACGTATATTGTTCATAAGAATATATTAAGTAAGGAGTCAAAGTTAGAAGAGAGGGCTGTTGTATTAGAATTTCACAAGATTTAAGTAGAAAGCTAAGGGTAGGAAAGAGACAGAAAGAGTAAAAACTTGCTTCCTACTCATAAGTTTATGTCCAATATGGGAAACGTTTACTCATAAACCTCTATATTTTTATACCTATGCACTAGCTGCTGCCCGCGACGTCGTCTGCGTGAACGCTATACAGCAAATAAAGGTTCACTGCTCGTTCCCCGTAGGCGATAGCGTGATAATATGTACCTACCCTATATGTTGACCCGACTTCTTAATAATATTCATGCCAAATTTAAAGTAAATTCATGCAGTAATTTTTGAGTTTATCCCGGACATACATACAGACAAACAGACAAAGAGACAAAAATTCTAAAAACTATATTTTTGGCTTCGGTATCGATTGTAGATCACACCCCAAGTATTCATTTAAAAAAATATTCAATGTACAGTTTTGACTTTCCTACCATTTTATTATATGACTGTATAGATTAATGTGCTACAAAATACACATCAAGCTATAAATTAAATATTTTTATTAAATATATTTTATAAATATTTAATATAGATTAAAATAATATAATTATTATGTTGGACGTCAACGTTTTGAAAGTATGTATGATAGTAAAATAACGCGAGTACCACTTTGACTAAATAAGCTGGTTATGTAGGTTGAAAAATTCTTCGATTTTTTATAGTAACTATTTTTACGTTTCCATCATAAAAATGTAGAATCAGAGCCTCTGCAAGAACCAAATCAACTAATGAAATATACTTTAAACTTTAACCAACGATAATGTGTGGTCGATCATTAGTTCCTAAACAAGCTACTAGAGGGCGCTACTATAAGCTACAAACAACAGTTTTATAGAAGTGCTTGAATTTGAATTTTGAATTTTCCAAATTTTCATTAATTGATGTAATCAAATAATATAATCTGTATACATGCATAGGCATGATTACAGATTATATTATATACTCAAAACAAAGTGTTCGTCATTTTCAGTCCGTACATAAATTTTATAATTTCAAGAAAAAGTTATTGTTCGGGAAATATTCATTCAAATATTAATAATAAAAAATGTTGATGCGTCACGCGCTGCTGATTTTATCTTTATAACATTTTCATCACTTCGTTCACTGTTGTGACACCGTGAAATTAAATTGTTATTGGACCCACGCCTCACTGCAGACTAGTGCTTTTTAACCGACTTCAAAAAAGGAGGAGGTTCTCAATTCGACTGTATTTTTTTTAATGTATGTTAGCTCAGAACTTTTGACTGGGTGGACCGATTTCGATCAATTTTGTTTTAATTGAAAGGTGTAGCGTGTCATGTGGTCCCATTTTTTTTAAATTAAGATCTGACAAGTACTTTTAGAGTTATATCTAATAATGCGTATTTACTTGACTACTTTTTCGTCGACCTACGTTGTATTATACCGCATAACTTTTTACTCGGTGTACCGATTTTGATGATTCTTACTTTAATCAAAAGCTAATACTTGTCATGTAGTCTTCGTGAAATTACGAGTAAATCGAGATCTGATTACAACTTTTTGAGTAATCTTTAATAGCGCGCCTTTACTTGACTATTTTTCGTCTTATTACGTTGTATATTACTTGTCGATGTAATTGAAGTCGGTTTTTTTTCGTTTGCAAGCAAACACAATTATAATAAGAGATTTTCAGCTGTAGTATGAGATGCTCATATAAGTGGGACATAACCTATTACAAGCGGTATTATCATTACAACTTTGTCTTTAATTTAATTTTTTCTCACATAAAACTTAAATTATTGATTAAATTTAATTATTGAAAAATCATTTTATCATTAATAAATAAATAATGTTAAAATAATTACATATTTAAAAAAAAAAAGAATACAGATGGAAAATTTCCAAATTAGTCCAATATATTTTTTCACAATTTCACCTACAACTACTTTTAAATTACTCGTCTTGAATAGGCTATTAATTTCTTAAACTAAGGATTAACATAATATCTTTTTAGGAATATACACCATATTAAACTTGGTTTGAAGAAAATAATATTGGTTTCAATCCTCTGAAGGATAATCATCTGGAAAATTTTATTTAAAAAAAGTGTGTGTGTACTTATTATACGCACGTAAGAAGTTATACTTCAAGCTAGAGTATTAAAATACTTCCTAAAAACCTACCGCTTAATAATTAGACAATAAGTTCACAACGCCATCTCTTAGAAATGATAAAGACTACTTTCTTCTTTTAGTCCACAACGCTATCTCTTAGAAATTTTTTTTTTTTTTTTTCGTACATGATTATTACAATCTAGCCTTGTCTTTATACAGGCTAATGAGTAATTCAAAACTAACTTAAATTGCTAATAGTAATTATGTCTAAGATTCTGTCCTTTGCAGTTTCTTAGTGTCTATTAAGGGGAAGTCACTTTGTTCTTGTGATCATTTTTATAGCACTATATCACTATATTACACTCGCGATAAGGTCACAGTAAACTTACACTACACTAACTCAAAAGGTTTAGTCCTTTTTAGTCTTCTTAGTATGTCTGTGGTATCGAGGAGCTGGATGGCCTCGACATTCACATGATGATGAAGACGATGTTGGTGTGCTTCTGCGTATTTTTGTATCACTTTGTTAACGACATCTATATTGAGGTCCCGATGAATGTCGTCATTTCTTACGTACCAGGGCGCATTTACAATATTCCTGAGTACTTTGTTTTGGAAACGTTGGATGATTTGTACATTGCTCTGTTTAGTACAGCCCCAAAGCTGTATACCATATGTCCATATTGGCATAAGAACTGCTTTATAGAGCAGGATTTTATTGGGAATTGACAGCGAGGAATGTCTTCCCAGCAGCCAGTTCATGCTTCTATATCGGATCTCGAGTTCATCCCGTTTCTTTTTGACATGGGCTTTCCAGCGAAGCTTTGCGTCTAGCGTCATACCTAGATATTTGGCTGTGTTTTCATAGGGAACACGTTGATTATTAATATACAGTGGGTGATATTCTGTATTTTTATTGGTGAAGTCAATGTGTATGGATTTAGTTTCATTCAGTCTAATCCTCCACTTTATAGTCCAATCATAGAAATGATTGATCCCTCTCTGTACTTTTTCCACTGCTTCTTTGTGACTTTTTCCAGTAGACATGATTGCGGTGTCGTCAGCAAAAGTAGCAATAGTTATGTTCTGTATATCTGGTATATCACACGTGTACAGTAGGTACAGGACCGGACCTAGTACACTCCCTTGTGGTACGCCAGCTTTTATTTCCTTTAGTTCTGAGACAGCATCTTCTTGTCTTACTCTAAAGGCTCTGTTGGTTATATAAGATTCCAAAATATCTGCAAATTGTCTTGGCAACATCTTTTTTAATTTGTATTTTAAGCCCTCGTGCCAGACCTTGTCAAAGGCCTGGGCTACATCCAGAAAAACAGTTGCACATACTTTATTGTCTTCCAGTGTATTTTCAATAAGGTTCGTTATTCTATGCACCTGCTCTATCGTAGAGTGACTTTCTCTGAATCCAAATTGATAATCAGGTATAAGATTTTTTTTGCTATAATGGGCTTTAATCGTTTAAGAAACAGTTTTTCGAAAAGTTTAGACATCACCGGTAGCAGAGAGATGGGTCTGTAGGAAGTAACATCCTGCGGTGGTTTTCCTGGCTTAGGTATCATTATGACTTCTGCAACTTTCCATAGATCTGGTACATACTTCAGCCTAAATGCAGCATTAATTATTTTGGTTAGCTTTACCACAGCTTTGCGTGGAAGATTTTTCAAAATTTCTCCTGTTATAAGATCATAACCAGGGGACTTTTTTGAGCTAATGTTTTCTTTAATTTCTTTCGCCACCTCTTTAGTTGTAACTAATTTTATTTCTTGATCTTCTTGTTCAAGTTCATTTAGTTCACAACAGAAGTCTTGACTTTCAGGGTCACTCTGTTTAAAAGTCTCTTCTAAATGCTGAGCAAACCTTGTTGCTTTTTGTTCGTTATTGACAGCCCACTGACTATTTAGCTCTCTTATAGGTGGTATGTGATGAATAGGACGATTTTCATATTTTGTCACTTTCCATAAGGAGTAATCAGTTGAACGGTCGTTGGTTAGCCTTTTTAGCGATTTAGTTATACAGTCATCGCGAAATTTCCGTATTTTCTTTTTAATTCGCTTGGCCAGTCGATTTAATTGGGTATTATCTTCAGGAAACCTGCGCATCTGCCATTTTTTCCTTAGAGCTCTTTTTTCTCTGATAAGGTCCATTATTTCTTTAGGGTAATTGTTAATACCTGTTGTCATCATCTTCTTTCTGGGACGTGTATTGTTCCATGCAGATTGTTGAATATCTACGATAAAAGTTCTTAATTCTAAGTCTAGTTGTTCCTTATTACTTATAAATGACTTTAAGTCTATTCTATTATCTAAGTCTATTGTAAACGATTCCCAATCTGTTGTTTTATTGACCAGAGCCGGGTTAACTTCTTTTTCTATGATATACTCATCCAAGTGTAAAAATATTGGAGAGTGATCAGAGTTCATATCAAATCCTTCTTCAGCCCTTATAAAGTTAGAAGGAATATCTTTATATATGAAAAAATCTATCACATCGGGAATTTTCTGTGTATCTGTTGGCCAGTATGTTGGTTTCCCAGTTGAAATGGGTTGGCATTTTATTTCTCGGATAGCGTTTAACAATTCCTTGCCTTTAGTGGTAGTAAGTCTGGAACCCCAATAAGTGTTTTTAGCGTTGAAATCTCCGCCTGTAATAAATCTATTTCCTAGTCGCGTCAAAAGCTCCGTATACTGCTCTTTTTTAATTACATATCTCGGAGGGCTATATATAGCTGCTATGGTGACATTATCGTATCTTGTGGTTTTAATTGATACACCAACCACTTGCATTTCGTATTCTTCAAACTTTATCTGCTCATAGTGATAGATATTTTCTTTAATAATAACGGTACTTCCGCCTCTGGCTGAGTTGTTAGGATGCAATGCATGATATACTCTGTATCCTTTGAATTTTATAAATGATTGCTTTGTAAAGTGTGATTCTGATATTAAACACACATCAATATTTTCTGTATCCAGGACTACTTGCAATTCGTGTTGATGTTGCTGTAATCCATTTGCATTCCAAGCCATAATCTTTAGGTTGTTCATTGTTGCTGACGATTGTTAGCTACTTTGGTGCTAGCTTCTAATTTTTGAAGGCGTTCGTCGAACGTTGATATCAGACTCAGCACTTTATCGAGTTTTGACTCAAGACTCGCTTCTGCCTTTCCCTTCACTGCTTGTGAGTATGACAATGGATTCATTGATGTTTGGCTATTTATCAACGCGTTTTGGTTAGCTTTTTTAGCTATTATTGTACCTTGGGATAAAGATACAGTCGATTTTGGTAGGGATGAAGGTTGCTTCTTATTCTGCTTATTTTTAATTTCTTGCATTTCTTTGGCAACTATACATCCCCTATAATTGGCAGGATGTGACTCGCCACAATGTACACATTTAGGTTTTGCCTCCTTTGGTTTCTGGCAATCTTTCGTAAGGTGTTTGCCCGTACATTTGACGCACCTTGGTTCCTTTGCACAATATTTTTGCGTGTGTCCATATGCTTGACATCTCTTACACTGAGGAATAAGTTTTGAAGTCTTAAGTGGATGAATCTCCACCTTACAGCCTAGGATGTTCTTTATGCCGTAGACTTTGTTAACGTCTTCGTCATTCTCAAAAGACAGTATGAACATATTTAGCGGTTCTTTTTTCTTCCAACTTAACTTGTTGACAGCATTTTGAATTTTGTATCCCTTTTGTTTTAAGTGTTCTACTATTCGTTCTGGTTGGCAAGTATGGTGCAACTTTTTAGCCATGACTCGTATTGGTCTCGCTTGTTTATTTTCATACGAATGCCAGCGTAGCATGTTAGACTCTAACAGCTTTGTAACTCCGCGATAGGAGTCTTCATTTTTGGCATTAAGCTTTACTCTATCGCCGCTTAGCATCTTTACTGTGAAAGATTCACCGGGCTGAGTGCAGGCAATGGAGTCATAAAACGACTGATAATTTTTAATGCCTTCCACAACTATAGGAGGTGGTGGGGGAATTTTTTTGGGCTTTTGAATACCCTTTTCATTGTCATGGTTGGCCTGTTTCGGAGGGGTGATAGAGTTGTTCAGTTTCCTTTTTTTTCTACTTTTCACTCGTATCCACTCCGTTTCTCTGGCTAGCTCTTCCTCATCTGTCATGTATTCCATGTGCTTAGGAGAACTTTCATTTTTGTCTGCTTCTTGATTAGCAGCATTCTTTTTTTCTAGCTCCGCGTAACATTTAAGCGTTTCCTTCAATTTTTCTACTTGAGCTTGTAACTCATGAACCACACATTGTAGTTCTTCTCGTTTCGCTTTTTCTTCGCTGTAGCATTTATACAGCTCATGTTCCAATTCGGTTCTTATTTCAATTTCTTTAGAACAATATTTTTGCGAATCCATAATATTGAATATTAGCTTCGCCTTAACAGATGTTAATTATTAAATAACTAAGCACTTGCCGCATCAGCCAAACCGCGTATCTGGGTCATCGCGATCAAGTTGACGCTGACGCGCGATACAACGCCGGCTCGGTGTTATGATGCGTATGCACTTTGCTATCTGGAGCACGCGATCGCGGAAAGCACGTACGTACTCTATGACTGTACGAACTGAACTGAATCTATCTCTTAGAAATGATAAAGACTACTTTCTTGTCTGCAAAACTAGCGGCATCTATTCATGCATACTTGAACTACGTCGTGTCCACACGCGCATTGTAAAAATTTACTCTCATCATAACGCGCCAAAAGAAATATAGCTTCAAAAATTTTAATTTGGATTTTTTTTTAAACTGGGTGTATTATGTGATTTTGATGGTAATTTTTTTAACATTCGAAAACTGTTGCTTTTCGTGTGGTCGCGTATTTAATCCTACTAATATTATAAATGCGAAAATTTATGTAGATGTATGTAACTATGTACGCTCGTTACTCTCTTACGCAATTGAAATTGAATCGTCATTATGTTTTACGATTCATTATAATCACAATAAGTGTATATAATAAACAATTCAGAGTAACGAATATTGATACGTACCTCAATATCGTTGTTATATTTCAGCAGTTCGTAATCTGAAACAAGACAATTAAGTTATTGCGTTATGTATTTCGTGTTTTTATTTATACATCTATATATATAAAAGAGATTTCCACCCATTGACTCATCACGATATCTCTGGAACCATAAGGCGTAGAGACTTGAAATTTGGTAGGAATATTCCTTTCACCGAGTAGAGGTCAGCTAAGAACGGGTTTTACGAAATTCCACCCACAAGAGGGGGTTGCGGGGGTTAATAACATATATGGCAAAACAACGTTTGCGGGGTCAGCTAGTATATATATAAAATTGAAGTGTCTGTCTGTGATCTTCTGTCTGTCGTCAGTGTCAGTGGCAAACGACTTAAAAAAATTTTTGATCTGTCTGTCTGTCTTTTTGTTTTTCCGGGCTAATCTTCGGATCGGCTAAACCGATTTTAATGTAACTTGTACTGGAAGATAATAATAGAGAAGGTTGTGCGTAGCATACGCTTAACGCTTCAGTCTGTAATAGCCCACTGTTGGACATATCTCTCTTTCCCCATGTAGGTGAAGGATTCGAGCTTAATCCACCACGCTGCTCCAATGCGAGTTGGCGGATATATTCCCTACTATGAGTAATGATCGCTATCAGGTTTATATGATAACAACTCTCCGAGGCACGGAGAAGAGACCCACAAGGACTGCACAAACATCCAGACCACGGCAAACACCTGTATGGAACATACAAATGTTGTCGTGTGTGGGGATCGAACCCGCAACCGCCCGCGCAACAGTCACAAACCAGTGCTGTAACCGTTGCGCCAACGCGGCGTCATATTATTGTGTTTTGACAAGTCCTTATAAGTTTTTTTTTATTTATATAATAAAAACGTTTTTAAATGTTTATCTATATACCTGTAATACATTTGTCTCTGAAACGGCTAGCGTGAGATAAAGGATGATCCGTGAGACATGGAAGCATATATTTTAAATCCCATAATTCCCAACAGGATCACGCCATTAAAAAAATAATGACTATCCAGATATAATCTAACACACGAACGAAGTCGCGCGTACAGCTAGTTGTTCTATAAAAATAAATAATTTTAAGACCACTTCTAAACGTTAAATATCAACATTTTCTTTCTACTATCTCCTTATACTCTATAATTATTATGATAGAGTCACATAATGTCAGAGAATAAAACTTTATTGATAAACAAGTAATAATATATGTTTTAGTCAAAAACTGATATGTCTTGGCTTTGAGAAATCCTTTTAGGAATAAAAAAATTTCTTCTCATTATTTTATTTTATCCATGTGTAAATATCAAGCTAATAAAATAATTGTAAAGTGGTTAAAACTGTGACATAGATCAAAATTAAAATGCTTACAACAATATTCTCTGCTATGACAGTCCCGTTTTTGTACTGAAATTTAATTATACTAATGAGCATCATACAACAATAAATATATGCGCCACACAATCTTTATAATATGATTCCCATTTATAAATCCGAATAAAACAAAATGATATTAAAGTATTATTTTTCTAGATACAAGTAGGAACCTTTAGACCTTGTTAACCTAATTTTCATACACAAACCAGTTTTCGGTTCGTTTAAGGCGAGGGTAATTTTGACAAAGCTATTTCTGCATCGTTGATCCGTACATCGAATATGAATCAGTTAATTCGAAATTGCGGTCTTTATTCATTTTTTTTTCATCACACACTAGACACTAGATTCCCTTGATCCCGGGATGAGGGCAAAACTTTGTTAATTTTACGTAAAGTTTCCCTCTCAAGAGGACTATTACGCAAGCGTGAAAACTCTGTGAGTTCTAAAATGAAACATACGTAATAGAAAGTGTGCTACTATTAGGTATAGGTATACAAGAATTTCTATATTTTACCGCAGTTATGATTTGATCATTTATAACTTTGACTTAAGATCTTTTTCTTTTATTATATTTTATACAATACTAGATGGCCCGGTTAACTTCGTATCACCTACATATATTTGTGAAAAATATACACAAAACACTTTCTGAACGCACCTATAAATATTTGACAACCAATCGACAACTTTTTTGACGTTATTTATGTTTCCCACCGTTTAAACCTTCCCTGAACTTAAACAAACATTTTAAGATCAAAATTAGCTAAATCGGTCAAGCCATTCTCGAGTTTTAGCGAGACTAACGAACGGCAATTGATTTTTTATGATAAATGTTATTTCTTTAATAAATTTATTGTTTTTCATATTACAATAATATGAACGTTAGTAACTTCGAGCTAGCACCAATTTTTTCACCATAAAAGCCGTCATGTTAAAGCATTCATACTTGAAGAAGCATTTAAGTACCTACTGTTTTACTTCTTCTTCAAAGACATACGCAGAGATCACGTCGGATTCGCATTTTGGTCTCGTGCCGAACACGCATATCTGTGTCACGTTCCGCTACTGTTTCCATTACACTTAAAGGAGTTAGGAAATTTGGACCACGATATTTTTTGTAACCCCTTTTTTATTGTTGGTTTATTTTGTTCATTCATTCATGTTCTTCTTATTTTCTTGAACTATATTAAGAGCTAAATATTTGGACAATAATATGTTTCAGAATAATGTACAGGAAAATACTGCGTTAGATTACGTAGAATTCAGAACCAGAGTCTAAAAGTATAATAGAAGTTTAAATTTACTCAACTCAATTGAATATTGCAGATTAGTTATCAAAATTTAATGTTTTAATTGTATTTTGGTATTCAGTAACTTTCGTAATACAATTTGGTATATTTTATTATATTTATTATAGAAAGGAAAGCAATAATATTTAGATATATAATACACTAGCTTCTGTGCGCGACTTCGTCGGTGTGGACTCCGCTCCTATTGATCTTAGCGAGATGACACATAGCCTATAGCCTTCCTCGATAAATGGGCTATCTAACACTGAAAGAATTTTTCAAATCGGCCCAGTAGTTCCAAAGATTACCGCGTTCAAACAAACAAACAAACAAACTCTTCAGCTTTATATATTAGTATAGATATATCATTTCATTGATAATCATTTCAGGCTGTAAAATCTCACTGCTGGGCATAGGCCTCATTCTCCATGTATGAGAAGAATTTTGTTTAATCATTGATAAAAGGAATTTAAAATAGTGATCACAACGTAATAAATAACGTAACATAATCGTAACACATGTTTGTTTTTACATAACGTTTACTAAAGGAAGAAAAATAATATTTATCCAAATAGAACGTACCCCGTTCTATTTGGCCTATATCGTGATATGGAAATACACACAGATTGTTCTGCACTAATGACTCTCTTGCTCAAAGGCCCGAATGTGGTGCTTAGTTTGGTTCGTGTATGATTTGTGTATTAGGTTTTGTATTCGAAAATAGTTTTAGCTTTTCTTTTTGTTGATTCATTGTTATTGTTTTTGACTAGCCCGTTGGCGCAGTTTGTAGTGACCCTGCTATCTGCTCTGGGGGCTGTGGGTTCGATTCCCACCCCCAGTCTGGGTGTAATATACATGTTCATTTTTATATTTATATATGTATTATTTATAAGTATGTTTATCGAAAAAAAAAATGTAGCTAGACCAGTCGTCTAGCTACATATTTTTTATAACACAAGCATTAAGTTGCTTACTTTAGGAACAGACGACCGTGTGTGTATTGTGTATAGATATTTATTTATTTATTACATTGATCTAAGATCCGAGATAGCAAAATATTCCCTCATCTGTTAATTAAATGAAACATTTTTTTATAGGCTGATTTCAATATTGTGAATTTATAAAAACAACCTCTGCCACCATAAGTCCGTAAGCCTGCTGCAAACAATAATACTTAAAAAAAATAATTATCTTTTCTCTTTCATGTTAATTACATGTAGTAAGCTAAAACCGTCAATATTTTACATTATATACCTGACTGTAGTAGGCAGCCATCTCTATGATTGCTTTACTTACCTGCAGCCAGGTTACTGCTGACTGAGGTTACTGAGTAACTGTATTTATTATATTACTTACTTAGTTAACATGAGAGGGAAAAGATAGGAAAAAAATGCAGCAGGCTTATGGTGGCAGAGGTTGTTTTTATAAATTCACAATATAAAATCAGCCCATAAAAAATTGTTTCATCTAATTAACAGATGAGGGAATATTTTGCTATATCCCGGATCTTAAACCATATTGTATATCAATTGAAAACGTATATTCTATTTATGAAATAGTTAAAAATAATTAAAAGTTTAAATTTTATTATGTTTACTAGTCAGTCATTAAGGTATCCACTACACTACAGCCTATCACAGTCCACTGTTGTACATAGGCCTCCACAAGTTCGCGCCCGACATTATGACGCGAACTCATGTGTTTTACCCATAGTCACCACGCTGGGCAGGCGGGTTGGTGACCGCAGGGCTGGCTTTGTCTCACCGAAGACGCTGCTGCCCGTCTTTGGCCTGTGTATTTCAAAGCCAGCATGGATGGTTATCCCGCCATCCGTCGGCTTTATAAGTTCCAAGGTGGTAGTGGAACTGTGTTATCCCTTAGTCGCCTCTTACGACACCCACGGGAAGAGAGGGGGTGGCTACATTCTTTAGTGCCGTAGCCACACAGCACATTAAGGTATATAGTATATTATTACCAATCGTGCATTATAATTATAAATAGATAAATTGTAATATAATATTATTTAGTTTGCAACTGCTCACGAAACCAAAAGAAATATTGTTCTTTGTAACCTTTTTAACTTATACTCTAATCCTATTAGTCGTAAAATAATGCTGTGTAGCCTAAAGCCTTTCTCGATTGTGGACTGAATAACCGAGGAATTATGTATATTCGGATATAATACGACGAGTCATAAGTCTGATGTTTACGAGTAATACTTATAAATATTATAGCTTATATATGTATAATTAGAAGATCTAAAACTTTCAGTGTTGGGAAATGCAATTAAGCTTGGCCTGAAAATCCTTTAGGCATTTCTGACTAGCAAAAACCAATTGATTGCTTACTTTTTATTAAGACTTTTTTTTCTAAAATTCTCATCGAAATTTCCAACTTTTTCCGTTAATTTTCTTTCATACAAAACCCGCTTTGACAATTACGTATACACCAAATATAGGTTAATTTTGGATCCGACTCTCATATGAATGTACTATGTAAAAGATAAATTTAAAAAACGAAAAACATTTACATAACACTCCAAAAATCGTGAACATGAACAATCAATACATATAATAAAAATGTAAAAGATCACTGTCTGTACATGGAAGATATATGAGAAAAAAATATTATTTGTACCTTTATCAACGCAAATATCACCCAAAACAATGATTGTTAGTATTTTTGTCAACATCTCGGTATTATTTATTAGAACATATCAGTGATCTAAAATTTAAAGTAACGAGGTAAGTATCAGAATTTAGATCAGAATGTAATTATCAAAGTTTACTTTACGTTACTTTCATTTTATCGTAAACATGTACTCAAAATTTTATGTCGTATTTGCCACTATTTTCAAAATCTCAAAAGTAAGCCCACTTCTATTGATGTAGGCTGTAACCATTTGGCAAGTTTTCGGAATTGTCTTTTCGAGCTATTCAACAGTTACATTTCTTTCATAAGTCGTATGATGATCTCCTATTTAACCAATTGCACAAAACGATACACATACCACATATCTTTAATTTTTGGTTTAATTTTTTATCTTTTAAGTTTTCTTTTGAGTTTTATCTTGATTTTTGAAAGTGACGCTACAAAGTATCACGAACTTATTAGTCTTTAAAAATTAGGTTTAATGGTTGTTAAATATTTTTAACTCACAGCCCACAGAGCTTTATTTGGCTGGATGAGGATTGCGGAAAACCGTCCAGCAGTGGACTGCAATAGGCTGAAGTTAGTATGAAATCTATATATATAAAAATCAATTACTGTTCGTTAGTCTTCCTAAAACTCGAGCACGGCTGGGCCAATTTGGCTAATTTTCATCTTGAAATGTTTGTGGAAGTTCAGGGAAGGTTTAAACGGTGAGAAACATAAATAATATGTAACGGGAAATACTAAAAACGACGATTTAATTTTGCAATACAAAATGTTCCTAGCGGGGAAATTTAATGTATTTTGTCACAAATGTTGTCAATTGGTTGTCAAATATTTATAGGTGCGTTCAGAAAGTGTTTCGTATATACCTATTTTTCACAAATATACGTAGGTGATACGAAGTTCATCGGGCCATCTAGTTTAAAATAAAAATATTGTATTAAAATTAATTAAATTTATTCTAACATGTAGGGCGGCGCGATAAACAGGGCCTAGGGCGGCATCAAGCCTAAATCCATCACTGGGACTAGTCCCTTTACCAGTATCCACGTCTCGGCACTGCATATCAAGATAGCCAAGACACATTGCTCGAAGAATTTTGTCCTCAAGCATTATGGAATCTTCGAAGTGTTCAAAGCATTTTGTTCTACAAAGAATGGTTTAAGCTAAATTTGAAAATCCTACTCAACTGCTGGTTGAAGAATATAGAATTTCTTTTTTTAGGATTTTTTTTGTTATGAAAATTTCTAATTCTTCATGATAATTTTTTCAGTTAAAGAAGAGTTTTTTTTCTCAGCAGTAAGATAATAAAGGTTGCTCCGCTATTGTACAACACCGTAAAGTGGTCAGAATTTACTTTTAGTAATACGATATCTTCATGATGTTGCGTAAAATACTATGTTACAGATAACCCTGTGTTACACATGAAGTTATATAAAAACTGTAGCATAAGAACAACAAAACAAAAGTTCAAAAGGATACTAATAGAGTAACTCAATAAAGAAACAAACAGACGAGATGTGAGCCTGTCCAAAACAAAAGACTGTTGCCGTTATTTCACTTTGTTAACCATGAAACGTAGAACAATAAACAATGCAATATAGACCGTATGGTTAATGAAGTAAGGTTTACAATAGAATAATATGCTGGTGTGAAAATGAGTCGGGTTAAATGTATGACCGTGTTTTATACAACGCACCGTATCCATCTAATACGCCGTTGAAATGTTTAATCTGTAATAAACGCGTGGTTACATACTATAACATAGATATTGTGTCACGTAACAGCTTTACAATGTAGACAATGTATAGTGTGGTCAAAGACTAACTGTTACAAGGGTACAAGTATTTTAAAGATGTACCATGTTTGAGTAGAATTTACTGTTTGAGAACTTTGAGATTTAGTTTAATTTAATCTCGTTATTTCAAAATGAAATTAAGTTCTATTTCAAAGGACATATCGTGAAATGACTATTGATATGTATTTTTTATATAAAAGAAACAAATATTTTCAATACAGACTTATCAAGTATGATTTAATATCAGTGGATAGATGTATTATCCTATAATATATAATATTATGATTGTATTATATGTATCTCAAAATTTCCCGGTAATTTGTAATTCACGATGTCTTTCAAAAATTATTAATTGTTTTTTGCCCTTAGGAACGAGTATTTTGAGTAAGTTGGTGCTTCAGATAATTCATGGTCCATCGGCTACAACTGCGTCAAAAGATCGTCAAAACCAAAAGTCTACAAAAAGCCAAGATAGTAGTCGATGAAGGATCTGAAAGCAGATGACATTCAACCAGAAGGAACACTGCCTTCCAGTCTAACCCCCAGCAATTTTAAGATCTTGCTTATTTCGAAAACTATTTAATATTAAAAAAATTTTATGGTACCGGGACAGTTATGACAAATCGAATCACTGAAAGAAAAAATATAGACTTCATATAAGATCGCAAAATGAAACATGACAATTCCCAACAATGTGTTTGCAACGATTTTGTTATTATAAAGCCACGATGTTTTTCTTTAAAAAATTATTAATGGATTCATATTTCAATATCATCTCTGTCTCATCATCATATAAATTTACATAGTAATGTGTAAAATAATATCTTATAGTATGTAAAATGTTTTACAATTAATTTTTTTTTCTGTTATTATCACATTTATACTTTCAATAATTCATATTAATAATGGACAATTGTAACGTTTATTGTTTGTTGACTTTGGAAAACCAGAGTTTTATTCATAATTAATGCTGATTTTTTTAAATTAATTATGATAAATACCCCATTTATAATTAAGAAAGTGAATAATAGAAGAGCCTGATAATCTTAATGTTATGAAAATCCATTTCCCTCATTTCTTATATTAAAAAAAAAAGATCGACACAAAGTAACGCTGTTCATGGTTTTGCTTTGAAGTAAAAACTCAATTATTTAACTTTTCTAGTAAAATAAAAGAAGACGCTGAGTTTTCAAAACACTATGAATAATTAATTTGTATAATATTCTTTCAAGCTCTTATTGTAATTTTTATAACGTTAAAAATGGTAACGTTCTAGTTATTTTTCAACTCCTAATAGTCCTTTTTTGTTATTTAGCCTTCAGTTTTCTTTAATAAACGTGATTTTAAAGGATAAAAATCAACATAAGATTAACAAATCATCAGAATGGACGCCTCAACCTTAAATTATTATTTGTATACTCAAAGATAGTATGTAAAAGTATACTAGAATAAAGCAAATTTTAATTGGAAATAAACAAATTATTATGATTATATTCCAATAGATTAATCCGAACTTGTTAAAACTTTATGGTCTTTAAATATTTTTTTCAGTAATTAAGAACAACTTCAACTCGATGATTCAAGACGAGTCTCAAAAGTTTTGGTGTGACTTTGATTTGACATTTGATCCATTAAGGGCTTTTTCATACCGCTATTTTTTTAGTCCAGCGTCTTAGCTTATAGTGTAAACTCCGACCACGCTCAGTTGAATTTAAATTTAGGCAGTAGTTTCACCATAATGTGTGAGACAGGCAAAAATTAAAAAAAAAAAACGTTTTTTTTTTGTTTTCGATCAATAATACCACGTAAAAAAAAATTATTTTTAAAGTACACACGTATAGGTACTGCATATTTTTTTTTTAATTTCTGTATTATTTTACAATAATAACATGTAAAGATTTATAGATACCTATGTACATAGGTAAACCTTAAATTAATTATAATAATATAGATAATATTAATAGCACGATATGTTTGAATTTAGACGCCGCGTTGGCGCAGCGGTTACGGCACTGGATTGCGATTGGCTGTTGCGCGGGCGGTTGCGGGTTCGATTCCCGCACACGACAACATTTGTATTGGCCATACAGATGCTTGCCGTGGTCTGGGTGTTTGTGCAGTCCTTGTGGGTCTCCCCACCGTGCCTCGGAGAGCACGTTAAGCCGTCGGTCCCGGTTGTTATCATGTACACCTGATAGCAATCGTTTCTCATAGTAGGGAATATATCCGCCAACCCGCATTGGAGCAGCATGGTGGATTAAGCTCCGATCCTTCTCCTACATGGAGAAGAGGCATATGCCCAACAGTGGGATATTACAGGCTGAATCGTTTGAATTTATCAAAAAACATATTTGACATAATATATACATATGTATAACAAAAATAAATATAAAACACTTCGTTCGTTTATATTTCAGTAACGATCTGCGTATAACGTGTTTGCTCGTATTCAACATGAACGCATCATACAAAATTACTCGTAACAGAATCCATCCGTTACATCTGATTACACATATGTACATGATTCACGTTGGGTTTATGCTTGATGTGATCTAACTTTGGAACTAACTTTTATACTCTTTTTTACATAGGCACATGAGACCATGTTCCTAAGACTATTCCTAAGGTAGCCGTTCATGATTGTACTTTAGAAAACAGCTGACTGATATACCAAACTTATAATATATATATATATATATATATATATATATATATTTTTAATGTACACATAATTCTAATATAAACATTACACCCAGACTCGGGACGAAAATTGAACCCACGATCTCTGGAGCGTTAATCAGAAAAATTGAGATAACGCGTTCATTACAGTTGTCATAATATTAATAGCCCATGCGGGAGCGATTACGAGTTCAGTCCTCAAACATGTAAAAGTCATACATATATTATTTGTCTGTGCTGAGCACAAACTTCCAGCTATCCCGCTAGTATATACTACACACTATACTACACACACTTACATATATATGTATATATATTTTTTGTATTTTTTATGGTTTTGTCATTTCTTGTACTGTATGTCATACTATACAAGAATCTATCCTTTGACCAATAATCTATACTAATATATAAAGCTGAAGAGTTTGTTTGTTTGTTTGTTTGTTTGTTTGTTTGAACGCGGTAATCTCTGGAACTACTGGGCCGATTTGAAAAATTCTTTCACTGCTAGATAGCCCATTTATCGAGGAAGGCTATAGACTATGTATCATCACGCTACGACCAATAGGAGCGTTGTCCACGCCGACGAAGTCGCGCGCAGAAGCTAGTTTTATTATATTGCTTGAAAGAGATCCATTTTAGAAATAAGTCCAACTTTGGAATGAGGATTACGGAAAACCGGGATGTTTGGCGCGAACATGAGGAGGCCTATGTCCAGCAGTGCACAGCGATAGGCTGAAGTGAAGTAAGAAGTAATTTTTCTGTATATTTGCAGACGTTGTCCCGCTAAAACAAACCCTGAAAAAGGCTACTAAATTTAATTACATACATACCGATAGCAGCGCCACCTACCGGGTCCAATTGAGATAAAAACTACCGTATCTCCCAATTTGGACCAAATTACACAAGCTTACAAAATTTGATAAAAATTGGTTAACTAGTTTCGGAGTTTATCGTTAACATACATCGTGTCACGTTTTTATATAATTATATTGATACTAGCTGACCCAGCGAACTTCGTACCGCCTAACAGTTGATTCTTTAAATTTTTTATTACTTATCCTTCCCGGAACCCCTCCACTACCGCTTAAACTGTATGGTATGGTATTAAAGTTCAAATTGACTTTTAACTATTATTACGAATCTTTTGTATGGGAGTATAAAAAAAGTGTTGTTTTTAGACATTTTCAGGCAATTTTTTAAAAAATTTTAACAACATCCTCGTACTTCAAGGAATATTATAAAAAAGGAATTAGCGAAATCGGTTCAGCTGATCTCGAGATTTGCGCTTAGCAAAAAAATCAGCGATTCATTTTTATATTATAAGATAAATTAATATGGTTTAACTTTATTAGTAATTCATAAACAAACGTAGTTTAACTGCAAGAACAACAGAGTAGTCTTACTTTGTTACGCTACCTATAGCGTAATGTCACTTCAGTGTATAAAAAATGTTTCTTTGCAACAATTTTATAACTAGCAAGTATCATCACAGCCCTCTCTAGGGGTATTACTTCTGTAAAACCTACCGTAACATAAAAACGTAGTATATATTATATTATATTATGCTATTTTAACCGCAAAAACTTTTTGGAAGTGACATTTTTTAATTTTTAACGTGATGTTGCAAAAACAAAATAGAAATGATATTGTGTATTTTTACTCTGTTTTTTTTTGTAACTTCTTTCTTTAAAAAAAAAAAACTTGATCAATGTCATTAAAATAATACTTTCAATTATACTTTTTTGAATAATACATACAAAGATATTTTTATATTAAACTCTCATATTTCAAAGTATGTTTTAAAAACGCTGGGGTTGTGTCTTGCGATTCTATAAATACTTCAAGCGTTTTAGATTTATAAAGTCTGACTGGCCTTTTGCGCTAAGGTCATATTGCTACCCCGCGGACCATAAAAATAAATACGTATTCCTTATACAGTTTGATTCCAATTTATAAAGTATCACATCAAATATCCTACAAAAAATAATCTGAATATTTAATAAATATAATATAAAGAAGCGTCCGTGACCGCGCTTTACTACTTATCAGATCTAGAATTCTTATACAAAGGAAAATATTTAGCAAGTTTTTCAAAAGTAAATAAACTCATAATAAACAAAGGCATTCCACTTTGTGATCTTAAAAAACGTGTTTGATGGTTTCAAATAAAATCCGAGATCAAAAAAGAAGCTTTCAGACATAATTCAATGACCGATTAAAAGCCTTTTATTTTAAATTAAAAAAAAAAAACAAATATGTTTAAGAAGATACTTTTAATGTTAAGAGATCTTTCCGTAATGTAAAGTAAGGAAAATCCGAGATAATTATAATGGAGTCAATACTTTTAAGCTGATTATAAACTGAACTGAATCAGCGTGTAAAATTTCCACTGCTGAACCAAAGTATTTTCGTCATATAGGAGAAGAATTGGAGTACTGAGTAATGCATCACACTGATCCACTGGTAGTTGCAAGGATAGAAAAGAAAGAATATATAATTTACTGTTTAAGTAACTTTCGCTATTAGATATTCCTATGATAACATTCGGGTCACCCACAAAAACGTTCGCCTAGGATAGAAACAAATATTTAAAGAAATAAAATAGCTACTACGAGCAGAAGGTTTTCTTACTATTTGAAAAATTATTGTACTTTTTTGTTTTTATTTTATAACAATTTAATTTCGTAGTCTCGAGATCTTCTAATAAAGAACTATTAAATATACTTATCAATACTTTTATTTGTTATTTTTTTATAAATTTTATGTTTTTATTTTATATTTGTTATTGCATACTTAGAATGACGACGCGTTGGCGCAACGGTCACAGCACTGGTTTGTATCTGTTGCGCTGGTGGTTGCAGGCTCGATCTCCGCACATGACAAACATTTTTATTGACCATACAGATGTTTGCCGTGGTCTGGGTGTTTGTGCAGTCCTTGTGGGTCTCCCTACCGTGCCTCGGAGAGCACGTTAAGCCGTCGGTCCCGGTTGTTATCATGTACACCTGATAGCGATCGTTACTCATAGTAAGGAATATATCCGCCAACCCGCATTGGAGCAACGAGGTGGATTAAGCTCTGATCCTTCTCCTACATGGGGAAAGAGGCCTATACCCAAACAGTGGGATATTACAGGCTAAAGCGATACTTAGAATATATCTTCACTGTCAGTGATACATAATATACCATTATTATCCATACTAATATTATAAATGCGAAAGTAACTCTGTCTGTCTGTCTGTCTATCGCGCTTCCATGCCAAAACTACGGAACAGATTTAAATGAATTTTATTCACGCTAAACTCTCCCTAAAATTAAAGAACGTATTTAAATAAAGGTTTCGAATTGACAATGTATATCCACAACCCTCTCTCTTCCCTCTCTTCCCGTGAGTGTCGTAAGAGGCGACTAAGGGATAACACAGTTCTACTACCACCTTGGAACTTAAAAAGCCGACGGATGGCGGGATAACCATCCATGATGGTTTTGAAATACACAGGCCAAAGACGGGCAGCAGCGTCTTCGGTGCGACAAAGCCAGCCCTGCGGTCACCAACCAGCCTGCCCAGCGTGGTGACTATGGGCAAAACACATGAGTTCGCGTCATAATGTCGGGCGCGAACTTGTGGAGGCCTATGTCCAACAGTGGACTGTGATAGGCTGAAGTGGTGGTGGTAGTGGTGGATCCACAATATGCGGATATTGGCGTATTTTAGATTTTAAAAATGTAGAATAATGTCAGTAATGACGGATTAGACATAATATAATTATATTGATTGTCAAATATTATTATGCGTGCGTTCAGAAATTTATTTAGTGTAAACTAAAAAAAATGTATCAAGCTACTTAAATATACAATAAATGACGAATGTACAAATTAATTAAATAATTACATAATTTAAATAATTGTGTTTGCTCGCAAACGAAAAGAAAGCGACTTCAATTACATCGACAAGTAATACAACGTAATAAGACGAAAAAATAGTCAAGTAAATACGCGCTATTAAAGATTACTTAAAAAGTTGTAATCAGTTTTCGATCTAATTTAAACAAGACTACAAGACAAGTATTAGCTTTCGACTAAAGTAAGAATCATCGAAATCGGTACACCGAGTAAAAAGTTATGCGGTATAATATAACGTAGGTCGACGAAAAAGTAGTCACGTAAATACGCATTATTAGATATAACTCTAAAAGTACTTGTCAGATCTCAATTAAATTAAAATGGGACCACATGACACGCAACACCTTTCAATTAAAACAAAATTGATCGAAATCGGTCCACCCAGTCAAAAGTTCTGAGCTAACATACATTAAAAAAAAAAAACATACGTGTCGAATTGAGAACCTCCTCCTTTTTTGGAAGTCGCTTAAAAACGCTAAATTGATTGGTCTCATTGAAATATTCCAGAGTATTCTGTCAATTCAGTCAAAGTCAGTATATTATATAAATATTTCCGTCGCGAAATTGTAAAAGATATGTTTTATGTATCTTTATCTGTACTAATTTATACTAATATTATAAACCTGAAAGTTGGTTTGTTTGTTTAAACGTGCTAATCTCAAGGACTACTGATTCGAATTGAAAATTTCCTCTGAGGTGGATAGCCTATTTAAAGAGAAAGGTTATGCTTTAAGAAGAAGGAAGGCTATTTTTTTCCTTAAATCAACATGGGTGAAACCGCGAGGCACAGCTATTAATATATAGCTCCGTATTTCCATTAAAATAAATAAATAAAAAAACTGAACCCAATACATTATATAGGCAACGTAAAAAACATACCGTAATTTTTTTTAGTGCGGTTTAATCAGAGCAACAAGGTACACAAAATACATATTTTATTTGGTCGACGCTACGAACGTGAAATATCCATGTTTCCCGTAAATGCGGCCACCGGTCGCTTTCCGCCGAAAAGTGTGGCGCCGCAAAATTAATGTGATTTAAAAGATTTAATTTTTATGCCTTTTTATTATTACGCGTGATGAAACACGTTATGAATTACATTACATGGTGTCTCTGTTTTATTAAATTCATTTTGTACTCAACTATCCGACCCAGGCGGTTTTACCCGACTTGACTTTAATATAGGTAAGTTTTACCGATCGATGCTTAGACTTTATTTTTTTAAGCCCATCTTTTGGTTCAGCAACGCGCTTGCGACGCCTTTGGTGTTGCAGGCGTCTATAAGCAACACATGTTGTTAACTTATTACCAACAGGTGAGTCGTACGCTTGTTTGCCGACCTAGTTATATAAAAAAAAATGTACATACGTTGAAAACCAAACTGTCGATTATGAACAGGATTACTTCCTCGCCTTAAGATGTGCTATCTAACCACAGATATAATTATATCTCCTAACCTGCTAATCTTTAAAACTTAAATAAGGGTTGATAAAAATATTTTGAGGAAAAAAATTGTAATATTATCTCATTTTTAAGTAAATAAGAATTTTTCGGAAGCATAAATTTAATTTAGTACCTATATGTAGGTACATATTTCTTTTTCATACTTGATTATATGTGACCAAAAAAAATTTCTTGTTGAAAGCTGTTTATATTTCTGTATTCGTTATGTTAATACGTGAATGTTTGAACAATGTCTCGTTAAGGGGTGGAGTGACAGGGATGCTATCGATTACTGTGACCCCAAATATTTCCCGGGTTTGAGACAACGGTCTTGTTTAATTGATTGTAATTTGATATTACCGTTCAATAAAACCTTGAGTAAAGTTCATTAAAGTAAGAGCCAAAAAGTGACACTTCTCAGTAATAGATAAATATTGACAAGAGTACATTCAGTAATATTCGACGTAAAATGGAAATGTAGAGCAAAACAAGGATTAAAGTTCTAAATTCCTGTACCATATTGCGCAATGTTATGATTGATAAAATTGTTGACTGCCTCGATTCAATATTTTTTTTATATATCACACACCAAAATATTTATGTGTAAGATTTTAAATTATAAAAGGAATTCTTTTGATAACTTAAATATTCTTCAGTATTGAAGGCGAAATGGCAAGAATTCTTATGGATGCTCGGTTTTTACGATCTTTTTATATAATTATGTGTGTAGAAACGCACGCATTTTTGAGGGCAACCGTAAAGTTAACAGCCTACGCGGGATAAACATTTATAATATGACATATTTTCTCTCACAATATCAAACTTTTACTGAAATTTTTACATATTTTACACAAAATTTAACGTATGCGTTACAATATTTTTCAGATAAATCTCGTGGCTTTTTCATCACTTTTTAAATGAATTTACTGAAGAAGCATTTTACATAACAACACATTGTACAGGTACCTACAATTATTTGCAGTAAATGTATCGATATAAAGTTTTAGAATTCAGACGCACTCATTTAGACTGTTGTACTTTCTCTATCTGTAGGTCTACCATGAGTTTTTGTTACAAGCGCAGACATGACATAACTACAGTAGTAAACGACTAAACGTAGAAACGCAACAGGAATATTTAACTATACCTACCATACTTATTATGAGTATTTCTAAATTTTACTATAGAGTCTATCGAGCACTCGATGAGACTTATAGTTTTAAATGCGTTATATTGCGTATTAGTTACTAATATCTTTATCTTTCTTCCGTATAGAAAACTACACTCGCTAACGTGTATCGTCTCTGGAAACTCATGGTAGACGTACTGTAGTCCAGACAAAGTTAGAACGTTATTACTTTATAGCATATGTACACATACTGCTCTATACAAAGTTAGGTATTTGTCATAGAATATCTGTTCTTCTGTATCCCTACGAATTGCTCGATGAAACAATATATCTACATATAAATCTGAAATCTGAACCATGTCGATCAATGCAACTTTGTATAAATGTATAGCGACCACAATCTACTTTTGAATTTTGTATGCCAGACAGTCGCTAAAATAACTTGCTCAATGCGAGAAAAATAATAATCCTAAATTGATACTATTATTACTGTTTCAATGTACATAAAATAAAAGTTATTAAAATTTCTTATAAGAATTTTTTAATCAGTAGGATTATAAGTGTTACTAATTGTCAAGTTAATTTCGTCTAATTTTCTAACACAGGCATATTTTCAAGTGATTTAAGTACTCGAAATTTGTAGTAAGGATTGTGGAATATCCGCTTATCTAGAAATCAATTCCAAAGACAATAATTCTAAACTCTAGTGTCGCTTCAATCTCAATTTGGCACAACCGCAGTTTACTGTCTCCTACAGTTCAATCTAAATATCTAACACTAAATAAAAACAATTTAGTGGCTATTTAGAATAAAGACATTTAAATTGTATTACCAAAAAATTTTCTTCGTCTATTTAACTGGCATGAAAGTATTTCTGCATAACTAAGCGAAAACATGATAGAATAAATACGGCAATGCGTCTCTTTTTCAGACAGACGTATATTTTACTAGTGACTCGACCTCAAAATGATCTTAGAGACGACTGCACCAAATTGGACATTTCATTATTTTTATGACTCGTTACTGTTAGGAAAGGTGTATAAAAGACACTTTATAAAAAGAATGACTACATATTGAACGAAAATATATGGAGGGACTAATTCAACGGGATAGAAAGTAAATAAATTAAAATGATAACTTATTATACTCACTTATTCCTTTAGTATTTATCAAAACTTTAAAAACACATAAAACGATCTTAAGCTCAACGCGATAGTCTAAGATCTGAACTAGTATGATCATCACTCATCTGCTTAATAGATAAAAATTAAACAATTATCTTCTTTATTAGGTTAAAAATAAACCGCTATAGGGTTGGTTAGCTGGAAAATTCCTGGCCAGGTATATTATATTCGGCAACCGCCATTCAAACCAGAACTTTAGCAGGCAACCCTATGTCATCGTATTCGCAATGAAACACCGCTCATTTTTATGTAAGATTTATGTATTAAACATGTGGATAAAAGACTTCTGGTCAGGAATTTTTAGTCAACCCTTTTGCGGTTATTTTTGTAATATAGTAAAATAAATAAAAAATAATTTTCATCCATTAAGCAGATGGGTGAAGCTCGTCTCAAGTTCGGATATCCTTCTACGAGTTGTTTATGCGAAGTTAAAAAAGTTACTTTCTAGCAATAAAAATTGTTAAAGCCATTTTATCGTATAGAAGATTTAGGTGAGTCGTGAGTCGCTGTACCAAAGTCACTTTAAACTTAGATGCAGTACTGTCCCAAACTGTCAACTTCGATAACTATTTGGAGAACTTGATGTCCGTTTAGTACTCAAGTACTAAACTAAACTAGTGACGTTTCTGTAGTTGAACTAATAAAGCATAGTGCAATGATTGAGGTACAAAGTATTATTTAAATACGATTTTAAATTGTTTGGATATATAATAGCTTGTTTACTAACGAATCATTTAAATTAACTTTAATAGAACTATGTCCTAATCTATACTAATATAATAAAGCTGAAGTGTTTGTTTGTTTGATTGTTTGTTTGTTTGTTTGAACGCGCTAATCTCAGGATCTACTGGTCCGATTTGAAAAATTATTTCAGTGTTAGATAGCCCATTTATCGACGAAGGCTATAGGCTATATATCATCACGCACCAATGAAGAATGTTTCAAAATCAGGTTTTTTTTCCTTTTGAGAGCGTCCGCTGCGTAAACCGTTAAAGTTTCGCACAAATCATGTACTTATGACAGAATTGGTCCTATTCCACGCAGACAAAGTCGCGCGCAGAAGCTAGTAGATGATAGCTGTTAAAAAAAATAACGCTATACATAATGATGACAAAAAAGTGAAATAGAAAATTTTGGCACCCAGTGTCCAGTAGGACCACGTAATGATTCAAATTCTATTTACTTTCTTATGCAGATTCTTGTAAAATAAAAAAATGTAAATATAAGCATTAAAGGCAAGTGATTCTAATTCCCGTATCGTTTGTGCAGATTCCTTTATCATTGATTATGTTCTCCGGCTTTCATCCCCCATTTATTGGTAGACCAAGGGTACCGTACAAAATTTTTGGAGTATATTGTGCCATCTAAAATGAATTTTCAAACTATCCGAAATGTACCTGAACCTGTTACATTTTAGTTATAATCTATACATCTATACAAATAAATAAAATCGGAGTGTCTGTTTGTTATATTAAAATAGCCGCTTTTCATACGTATGTACACACAGTAGGTACATATAGGCACATGTAGGTACATATTTTTGTCGGTCTGTCTGTTTGTTCCGGCTAATCTCCGAAACAGTTGGACCGATTTGGACAGGACTTTCACTGGCAGATAGCTGATGTAATAAGGAATAACTTAGGCTACTTTTATTTTTGTATTTTATTTTATAACCTTGCGAACAGAAAATAACTATTTTGTTAAATTCCATGCGGACGAAGTCGCGGATGCAGGTAGTCCTAGATAAACCGCTTCGTAATTGGAGTTTGTCCATGTTGGTATCCCCGAAATGACCCGGAGAATACGTAAAAGAACACAAAAAGGTTTTTTTTTGTAATAATACACTAAACTGCAGTATAAAACCAATTCATATTAAACTATCATTATTCATTTCATACACAAAACATATTCAAATGTGATAATGTCAACAAGGCAATATCACTGATCCAAACTAAATGATACGTTACAAAAATTACGTCAATTCTTAACGTGAAATCAGAAAGAAATAAAAATTTCTTTCTGATTTCACAAAGTAGACTACTAAATGTTGTCAATAGTTCTATTGGGAATAGTTTCGCGTTTAAAAACTTTAGTAAAAGTTCTATTTGTCAATTTTGCGAAAAATAGATATTTTTACCGTTCCATCGAAATATATTTATACAATTTTTGAAGTTATACTACTTTTAGCGCGTTAGGGTAAATTTATGAGAGTAAATTTTTACGATGCGCGCGCACACTGTCACTAAAAACCGACACCCTGAAGTTAGAGACTTGAGACCTAGACTTACAATACAGCCGGGAGATCCCCCAAAAATGGTTGCGAACTTGAGAGATTTTAACTCCCTAGTTTTTTTATTTCAATAAAATAATAATGTTACGTAAGGCATTGTTCAAATCCGCGCGCCCACCCCTGTAACGCAGTGTAACGTTTAACAAGACCTCCCTTCCCCAAATTGCGTTACGTAATACTTGAACGCCTCCTATAGCAGTGCTGCTGGGACGAATATACCGCGAAGCTGTTGGTAGTGATTGATTATTCCCATCATGGAAGTGATTTTTATGTACTCTTGTCAAAATATGTGACACCTTTGACGCCAATGCGACGGATGTTTGTTTATAGTCTGAGATACGAACTAGGCGTGATTCTTCACCCATTTGCTTAATGGATAAAAATTAAATAATTATCTTCTTTTGTATGTTTATATCGCGAAAAATTTGGCTGGAAAATTCCTGGTCATGTTCTTAGCAGGCAATCCTATGTCATCGTCTTCGCTATGAAACAGTGCTCATTTTGATGAAAGATTCATTTATTAAACACTAGCTGCTGCTCGCGACGTCGTCTGCGTGCGTTCACTGCTCGTTCCCCGTAGGTGATAGCGTGATAATATGTAGCCTATGTTCTGACCCGACTTCTTAATAATATTCGTGCCAAATTTGAAGTAAATCCATGCAGTACTTGTTGAGTTTATCCCGGACATACATTTGAAGAAATAAAGGTTCACTGCTCGTTCCCCGTAGGTGATAGCGTGATAATATATAGCCTATGTTCTGATCCGACTTCTTAACAATATTCGTGCCAAATTTAAAGTAAATCCATGCAGTACTTTTTGAGTTTATCCCGGACATACATACAGACAAACAGACAAACAGACAAAAATTCTAAAAACTATATTTTTGGCTTCGGTATCGATTGTAGATCACACCCCAAGTATTCTTTTAAAAAAATATTCAATGTAAAGTTTTGACTTTTCTACCATTTTATTATATGTATAGATGTGGGTGAGTCTAGTAATTATGTCAAGAAAATAAAAGACAACTCAATGGTCTAAGATCCGAGAAGCTAAATCTTCCCTCATAATTATGTTAATTCGATGAAACAATTTTTTATAGGCTGATTTCAATATTGTGAATTTATAAAAACAACCTCTGCCACCTTAAGCCTGCTGCAATTTTTTTTATCTTTTCCCTCTCATGTTAATTACATGTAGTAAGCTAAAACTATAAACTATATAATATTTTACATTATATACCTGACTGAAGTAGGCACCCATCTCTATGATTTCTATACTTACCTGCAACCAGGTTACTGCTGACTGAGGTTACTGACCTGGCTGCAGGTATATCAATATTTTGTTGTATCCCGGATCTTAGACCACAACGTTTATATGGTAAACAGACTTCAAACTGTCGGTAGGTATTAAATTTACTCTTTAAACTCGTAGGTACATTTATAAATAAAGATGAATTTTTCAATTTTGATTGAAATATAACCTGCTCAGGATTTTTCAGGCAACCCTTTCGCGATTATTTTTCTAATACACTAAAATAAATATAAAATAATTTTCATCCATTATGTAGATTGGAGAAGTTCGTCTCTATTTCGTATCTCCTACTATTACGAGTATTTAACACATGTTAATGTGATTTTACTGAAGAAAAAGAATGGTAGAGTTAGGTTGCTTGGCTTTTTTTTAATGCTTTGTAGAAGAACTGGTACTACGCCATAATTATACCAAACAAGAATTATACCAAACAAGAATTATTATAATTATGTAACACCATTACTGTTTCTATGTGATAAACACATATATATAAGAAATGTCCTATGAATTTGATATATTAGTAAAATCTTTTAATAAGTCTGCTATTTCCTAGCTCATGTTGGTAGATCCTAAGATTTACAAGTATAATCCAGGATCTAAAAATATTCAGGTTTTCGACGTAACATATTCAAGTTAAAACACTGCTGGCAGCACACACCAGGTTACTCATCTCGTTCCAAAAAGGCTTGTCAAGTTGTTGGCACCTACGGCTTGTTTCCTGTTGAAACCGTTTGCATATTTGACTCTTTACATTTTCCTGTTTTTCACTATCTGTTGAAAATAAACTGATTTTGACAACCTAAAATATTTATATTATTGCAAACTTTCATCAATTTTACTTCTTAATGCGGACCATTTTTAATAAATATAATAAAAAATATCCTAAATTTTCAGTTTTATTCTAGTAACTATCAATTTTTAAATGTTAGTGTTAGTGAGAAAATGCACGCAACAAGCCTGACTTACAACTGTAATTTTATCTCTTTATTCATTCTATTATAATCTCCTCTCATTACCTATTCGCCGAACAGTACTTGGTACATATTATTCACCTCTTCCGCACATGATTCAACAGATATTTCTACCAAATAGACAGCTTTTGGGAAAAGCCATAAAATCTCTAGTATAGATCTTTAAAAATAGTAAAAATGTTTATCTATCCATGTGAAAATTTAGGTTTTCTTTTTTGTATGTAGTGTCTAATTTTATAAATTTTCTAACTTTGTAATAATCGTTAATTTGTGTATATTTGTTAATTTGTAGTTTTTATATACTGTTATAAGATATAAGTGAGTCTTTTTGAAGTGAAACTTCTTCAGGCGCATGAGGGGTAAAATTTGAGCAACCGGCAACGCGGCAGCGTCATGACGTTCAGTACTTGGATGGGTGACCGCCTGGGAACACCGCGTGAGGTTGATGTATGGTGGCCTTATACTAACAAGAAATAATTTTGCCAGCACGATTTAATCTACTACTAGCACCATCTAGTCATAGACGTGGTAAACCTCGAACAAAAAACTTAAACAAAAAAAAGCTTAAATAATTGTAAGTTGCAGCGTTAACGATTAGTTTTTTTTTTTTTTCAATTAACTTGCCAAAGAAATTTAACTTCTGACATGTGTACTTTGTACGCATGCAGTTTTTTATGCTTATTTCTCACTCATATTATGCATGTTGTGTTATAAAATAGAATAATTCTATTACAACAGAATTATGCGCAGATTAGCTTATACAATCGTGTTCCGTAATATAATATATCAAAGCGTTTGAATGGACGAACAATTTCAGGATTATCACACTAATAATGGTTCTAATATGCAGTAGAGACCATCCCATTTACGTTTACTACTAGTTAAGCAATAGTTTCTCATTGTAGTTAATACGAAATAATTTTTAAAAGGTTAATCCTCACCAAAAAATTTTTACGATTAAAATAAGAAAACATTAGTAGTAAAAAATCTGATATAATAATAACAATACAACAAGTCGTCACTGACAGTTACTATTGTACAAAAATCAAAGGATTAAAATTAATTTTTCATCAACGTTACGCAGTTGTGTTGTATGTAGGTATCATGTATCCATTGTTTTATTTTAATTATATATTTTTTGTTCAGAAATAATAAACATTTACAAAGTATTTTTATAGATAACATACCATTAAATACCATGATACCACATATAATTAGCATGAAAATTGTCAATTTGATGTCAACTTCAAAAATTTTCTCTCTAAATTTTATTTTCATATTTTATTATTTTGTTCATATTTCTTTATTAAATTGACATCAAATTGCTTAAAATAATTCCGACAATATCGGAATTATATATAAATTACAAGATTTCGCTTTAACGGTTTTTCTTTTTCAGATTTCCTGAGCGTGGCGTTGCCGAGCAATGACAGCGGCCTGAGGCAGGCAGCCGGCTGCCCCTGCAGCGGGTCTCCGTGCTGCCGACGCCGCAGCAACGCCATTATAGTGACTTTATGTGTTTTTATTTAAGTGTACATTGTTTAGTGCTACGAGTATATTATGTTAAATAGTTATAAAACAACAAATGTATCTCAGCCGGAACTTTTCACTTGTCCCGAATGCACTAACGGAAGGTTGTTTAGAGGCCGCAAAGGCTTAAAAATCCACACCACCCGTTGCCACAGCGATCTATTAGTGCATTCATTACCTATTATAACCGATACTTCTTCAACCGTAACCAGTGATAATAATTCGGTTCCGTTTGAAAAATTTATTTTGAAATGTCACCAAAATATACCGCTTGTTAAACGAGTTCCTAGAGGAGCGAGGATGTCTATAGCCAGATCTCTATCAGCTGTGATTAAAAAATGTATTTCGGACACTGATTCGGCCTGGCAAAATCTTTTTTTGTTTTCCTACAAATTTTTACATGTTGATAAAACCAAAAATGGTTCTTTATCAACAAAATTAAAACAGAATAGCTTATTAGACATTCCGATTAATATTCCTAAAAACTGCCCACGACCTTTATATTCTGACTCTAACAAAATTATTGAAAATAAAGCAATGGATGGAGATCTTAAGAATGCAGCTCGCATTCTTTTCTCTAGCGATACCCTCGCACCTTTTGATAATAAAACGCTAGAAGCCTTACGCGAAAAGCATCCGTTACCGAATCCAGCGTCCTTGCTTCCAAGTCCACCTATTTCCAATAATGTTTTACAGGTTAAAGATGAAGACACCTATGCTGCAATTATGTCGTTCACAAGTGGCTCTGCTAGCGGCATAGACGGCATCACACCGCAACATCTTAAAGATCTTGTGAGTGTCTCAGCCGGTGACGCTGGCAGGGCTCTCTTGAATGACATAACCATTCTTTGTAATTTCATGTTATCTGGCAAGGTAACTTCATCTTTTTTGTCTCATATTTACGGTGCGAGACTATGTGCCTTTAACAAAAAAGACGGTAGCATCCGTCCAATTGCTATTGGGACAACATTTCGCCGCCTGGCATCTAAATTAGCATGTAGACACATAGTCTCCACCCTAAAATCAAAATTCCAACCAATACAAGTAGGTTTTGGAAGCAAGGGAGGCTGTGAAGCAGCAGTTCACGCAGCTCGTACTTTTTTAAAAAGTAATGAGGCTGAAGTTCTGCTGAAAGTTGATGTAAAGAATGCTTTTAATTCTTTAGACAGAGCAACCTTGCTGAACGAAGTTTCATTACATCTCCCTGAAATTTACCCTTATGTTTGGCAATGTTACAGTTCACCGTCTAAACTACTTTTTGGTGAAAATACTATTTTATCTAATGTCGGCGTTCAGCAAGGAGACCCACTAGGTCCGGCTCTTTTTAGTCTAGGTATCCACAAATGCATTGCAAATTTAAAATCAAAATTGAACATATGGTACCTAGATGATGGAACCATAGGAGGTAAAGTGGACGATGTCGTTGAAGACTTAATCAAAATTAAAAACGAGTTTGATAAAATTGGTCTCAAATTAAATTTTTCGAAATGTGAAATTTTTTTCACGGATCTTTTATCACTTTCCAAAATTAATTTGGCAACGGAATTATTTAATAAAATTGCTCCTAATTTAAAAATACTTCAAAGAAGTACACTTTGTCTCCTAGGTGCACCAATTTTTGATGAAGGCATACAGCCAATTTTGGATAATAAAATTAAAATATTCGTTGAAAACACTGACAAATTGGCTAATCTAAATTCTCATATTGCCTATACTATTTTAAAATATTGTCTATTTGTCCCAAAATTAATGTATATATTACGCGCAAGCCCAATTTGGAAATTTCCTGGACTGACCGAAAAACTTGATGCCACTTTAAAAAAATCATTAGAAAAAATTCTAAATTTATCTTTTGATGAAAATTCATGGACCCAAGCTACTTTACCTATTAGAGACGGTGGCATCGGCGTGAGAAAAATTTCTAGTGTCGCTCTTCCTGCTTTTCTCGCTTCTGTGCATAGTATTAAGGGTCTATGTTCTGACATTTTAAAATCAAATTCAGTCGAAATTACAGATGCTACAGATGCAATAGAAAACTGGAAGTTAAGGTGTCCTAATGGCGATATCCCGAAGGATGTTACAAAACAAAAACTTTGGGATATGCCAATAGTTCACAATACTCATATTAATTTGACGCTAAATCTTACAAGTGACAAAAACCGTGCCAGGCTTCTAGCTTTATCAAATAAAGAGTCAGGTCACTGGTTACATGCAATGCCGTCAAAAAATCTTGGGACACTTTTAGACAATGAAAGTTTTAGAGTTGCTGTCGGTCTCCGGTTGGGAACTCCACTGTGCTTTGAACACAGATGTCCGTGCGGAAAGGAGGTAGATTCTTTCGGACTACACGGCCTTTCCTGCAACAAGAGTTCGGGTAGGTTTTCCCGCCACGGTTCCCTAAATGATACCATAAAAAGAGCTCTTGCCACCATCGACGTTCCTGCTCTTATCGAGCCTACTGGAATTAGTCGCGATGATGGCAAGAGACCTGATGGACTGACGTTGGTTCCCTGGGAAAGGGGACGGGCGCTTTTGTGGGACGCAACCTGCGTTGACACACTTGCTCCGTCTCATGTCAGGGAAACAGCCTTAAAAGCGGGTGCCGCGGCGGAAAAAGCTGAAACGACGAAACGGCACAAATATTCGTCACTAATTCCAAATTACATCTTTGTGCCGTTTGCAGTCGAAACACTTGGACCTTGGAGTAGCAGTGCAAAAAAATTCTTAAATGAGATAACTCCTCGCCTTATTGCCTCCACTGGTGACAAGAGGGCTGGTGCATTTTTTGCCCAGAGAATCGGCATAGCGATTCAACGGGGAAATGCTGCCAGCATTCTTGGTACAATTCCACGCGGACATGATTTGTATCAAAACTATCTGTAAATATTTAGTTCTTAAGTTATGACTTGTAAATATGTTTAATGTTTAATGAGTTAAATAAATTATTGTATTGAAAAAAAAAAAAAAAAAAAAAAAAAATTAGCATGAGTATTATTTTACAATGATAGAGAACAGATTATTATAAAGAAATGTTAGTTTACATTTAGTTGTTTGTTAGTAAATTAATAAATTAATTCGTAAATGATAAATAATATGCTTATTCTTCAAATGATTAGTTATCTTTCTTATTCTCAATTTATTACATGTAATATTTGAAGTCAAAGGCCATGCATGAGTGCCAAGTAACTGATGACGATATTGGGGAAAGGGCGAAGTGGAAGAGAAAAACAAGGAAATCTGACCCCACAACCATATGAGAGACTAGTTTGGAAGAGATAATATTAACTTTGGTAGAGCTATCTACAAATCTATCAAATAATAAGACTAGTTGAGAGTATCAACTATTGAATTTCATAAATACACTAGCTGACCCCGCAAACGTTGTTTTGCCATATATGTTATTAACCCTCTTAATCCCCCCTCCCCCTTTAACTTAGGAGGATGAAAAATAGCTGATAGGCCGATTTTTAGACCTACCCGATATGCACACAAAATTTCATAAAAATTGGTCCAGCCGTTTCGGTGGAGTATTGTAACTAACATTGTGACACGAGAATTTTATATAATTATAAGACTAGCTAACCCCGCAAACATTGCTTTGCCAATATGTTATTACCCCCGCAACCCCCTCTTATGGATGGAATTTGGTAAAATCCGTTCTTAGCTGACCTCTACTCGGCGAAAGGAATATTTCTACCAAATTTCAAGTCTCTACGCCTTATTGTTCCAGAGATATCGTGATAAGTCAATATATGGGTGGAAATCTCTTTTATATATAGAAGATATACAAACGTAAAACTTTAATAGCATATTCAATCTTCAGGTACTTGAAATAAATGATTTGCGAACTTCAATGTTTTTCACATTAAACTTCTGTCTAGTTCGTTTCATTTGTAAAGTTGATCATACTTTTGATTCCTCTCAGAGACACCTGAAACGAGGAAAGTCTGATCAAGTTTTCTAATTTTCCGATAGAACTTATACATTCCACCCAGGGGTTTAGTGCTGGCGATGGGCCACGGGACGTGTCGATAATAATTTAAAGTCGGCTCAAACGTTAACTGGGTACTTTCATTATGAAACAATTTAACTTACAAAAGTATTAGTGACGATTCTTCATAGTGTGAAATTGCTTTTGCAGTTGGTAATAAGTTTCGAACTGAATTAAAGAATCGGAGAAATTTTCACTTAATTTTTATAGGGCACATTAAAAACGATTCATCTAAAATTCCAAGTTTTCTATTTTCACTCATCTGCTTATCGGATAAAAATTATATTTTATCAAATAAAATACGTTTCCGAATATGTACCCATACAATACCCTGTTGCCATAAAATATGCCATGTTCATGAATCAAATACTTATAGCCATAAGCATTTCTTTTTATCCTGTACTAAACATATCTTTTCATAACTCGGTTTATGCAGCCAAATATTATATATCTATTTACTGTTTTAAATTAAATATAATGAAAACATTTTAGTTAACTAATACCTACAGTAAATGGAAAAAAAGCTTGTTTTAATGTGTCGCGTTGTAGATAAATTGGGGGGGTTTAGGTGGTAGTTTTGGGAAGTTTATAGTAGCTAGCTAGGTTAGAAAAATAATGAATAGGTTACGCGAACAGATAGAAGGTAGGTAGGGGTTCGAACTAAGATGCATTAAGTACCTTAATTTTAGCCTATTATTTCCTCAGCTGACCCAGATCGAAGCACGTACTTTGGGTAAATAAAAATAGAATTTACAAGGATAGTAATTTAATAAAAATTAAAGGCTGGCCTGTTACTCCCGGCGTGTAAACTGACGAGACATGAAACCGTGTTGGTCCCTCTCCTCTTCGTGTCTTCCTTCGACAACAATGTAGCCATGTGCAGTCCTCACACTAATCCCTCAGGATTGTCGCTCTTAATACTGGATTCGAGATCCCGTGCTGCTGCTGCCAGATGACGTCAAGGTCGATAGCACTCAGGGTTGACCTTAGGTACGGTGAAGGTCGTCGGTAGTCCAAGGTGCTGGTTATAGTCCAACCAGACAAGTAACAGAGCCCTTGCTTATTCCACTTGTAGGTAGTTGTAAGTTAGTAGTGATTTAGATCCTGGATAGAAGGATAGAACTGAAAATGTAGATAATTCTTGAACTGGAAAGGTAGATCCTGGAACGTAGAAGGTTCCGTGTTAGGGAGAACACAATTATAGGCCCAGCGTCTCGTTAAGAATACTAAATACAATTCAATCTTTTTATTTAAACTCAAGAACACCAGTAAATATCATTGAAAACTTAAGGAACATCATTTAAACTTACCCCAGCGGGATTCTTCTAGTTAGAATTTTAGAATTTTAGCCTTGAGGTTAGAGCTCAAGGTTAGCGGTTATAATGACTTTGCAAAAAGGAAGCAGAGAGAACTTGTTCGAGAGCGTTCTAGGTTTTAACGTCTATGGTTCATACAGCCAGTCTGTATTTTTATAATTAGTTAAGATATTTTATTTATTATTAGTTTCACGAGCAAATTAATTTAAAAATTGAGTATTAGTAATTCTACAATTAAATTCATTTTATTTTAGCAATATTATTAAATTATTAAAACAATTATGGATTAGAACGGCGACATCTATTGAGCAATTTAGAATTAAACCTCGCCAATTCGACAAGCTATGAAGTTTTGGCAAAGTAAAGAATAGATGGCGTTACACATCTCCAATAGATTTAATTAAGAGTAACGTAGCTAGAATAACGTTACAGTACCCCGCCAAAAAGCGTAGGATTTTGCCTACTACAGCAAAATCCGACTAGACTAACTATCCATTAAACTCACTGCAAGATAAATAAAATACTTAGTTGCAGACATACATACCACCATGCTTGACAACTAAACTTACTACACTTCCATACTCTTATACATACATCACATCACATACATTCTTCACCTCTCATGGTAATCTTTTAGTCAGTAGTAGCGACACAAAGATCCTTACACACAGAGTAAACAACTGCAGCACTATGTTGTTCACTCAAGAAGTTAGTTTAAGAGTATTAAATACTTAGTCTATTTAATACAGCATAGTTTAGGTAGTAGATGTTAAAAAATATTTAGAGTTTAAGTTAACTTCAAGTTAGGTTTATTACAGTTGATTAATTTAGGCAGAGTTTATGCTTTATAGTTTACTAATTTAATATCTTTAATATGCCAGTCGCCTAGAGGTTTACCTGACATATCAGCAAGTGTGTAGACAAGTGGAGACTTTTTACCAATCACTTTACACTTAATGAATTTTTCAGCAAGTTTTTTATTGAAATATTTATCTTTATCGCTTAAATAAAATGTTTTCCTCCAAACAATATCCCCAATATTGAATTCAATAGACTTTTTACGCAGATTATACTTATTAGAATTTCGACTATGAGCTTTTAATAATGAATACTGTACTTTATTAAATATACTAGAAAGAATACCTAAGTTCTCAGCATAAGAATCTCTAGGTTGAAAAATAAGATCCTCATCATTATCAGTGTCAATGTAGTGCGAACCACAAGCGACCAGTTCACGCCCGTACACCAGAAATGATGGAGTATAGCCCGTCACCTCATTTACAGAGCTATTAACAGCAAATTGTATCTTTGGGATCAGCTGGTCCCAGACTCTTTGATCTGAAGAAATAAATGTAGAGATAGCAGTAATAATAGTCTTATTATAACGTTCAACAGTGTTAACATGAGGGGAATATTTAGGAGTAAAATGTAATTTAGGTACTTTATATTTGTTTAACATTTGCTTCAGTGTAGCACTTACAAATTGTTTACCATTATCAAGTATAACTGTAGAAGGTATACCATGTATTAGGAATACTTTTTCCTCTAGAATTTTAGTAACAATCTCAGCGGTAGCACGCCTAATTGGAAATAGTAAGCAATATTTACTGAAACAACAGGTAACAACAAGAATAAAAGAATTTTGATTTTTAGTAGGGGGTAGAGGTCCTACTAGATCTATACTTATAACCTGGAAGGGTCTAGAGCATTGCTTAGGCCTTCCCATCTCACCTAAAGTAGCATGGTTTTGATGTTTATGGGATATACAAGTTTCACAAGAAGTAACTAACTTAACTACATCAGCATGCATACGAGGCCAGTAGTACCTTAGACTAACACGTTTGTAGGTTTTAAAAATGCCAGCATGACCTGCAGTAGGGTCTGAATGATTTTTTAGAATGATATCAGTTCGAGCTTCGGAGGGAACCACTTCTTTCCACTCGAACTCCCTATTAAGAGGATTTTTAGTTTGCATGAAGCGAAATAAACGATTATTTTTTACTAAATAATTTGGAAAAGATGTAGGAGAATTTTGACAACCATTAAATATATTTAAATACCAAGAATCCGTTGTAGATATTACATTAGACTTTTCATCAATTGTAGAGATCTGACATGTACGGGATAAAGCATCAGGTATGATATTATCAACACCTCTGCGATGTTTAATTTCAAAGTTAAATGCTGATAATCTTACACCCCATCTAGCTAAACGACCGGTAGGGTTGTTTAAGTTAAGAAACCATTTGAGAGCTGAGTGGTCAGTATACACAGTGAACTTTTTGCCGTTATCTAAGTAGCATCTCCAGTGTTCCAAAGCCACTAAGACAGCGAGAGCTTCTCTTTCAGTGATACTGTAGTTACGCTCAGGCCCAGACAAGGTTCTACTCATATAGGCTATAGGGTGTTCGACACCATCGATAGTCTGCGTTAGAAGTCCACCTACACCATAATCACTAGCGTCGGTGTGTACTTCAAAAGGTAGGTCAAAATTAGGACACGATAGAATTGGAGCAGAAACTAGTAATTCTTTTAGCTTAGTGAAGGACTCTTCAGCCTTATTACACCAGACAAAGGGATTAGATTTTTTATTAGTTGAAGTTAATTTATTTAAAGGACCAGCAATAGTACTAAAATTAGGCACAAATTTACGATACCAAGAAGCAATACCAAGAAATCTTTTAACATCTTTTTTATTCTTAGGTGTAGGATAATTTAAAATACTGTCAATTTTAGCTGGATCAACATGAAGACCATTAGAGTCGATGACATAACCTAAATATTTTAATTGATTACGGAAAAACACTGATTTTTCAAAGTTAATTGTTAGATTGGCCATAACTAATTTTTTATGAACTTTAAGGAGAAGTGAAATATGCTTTTCAAAACTAGAGCTTATGACTATGATGTCATCAATAAATATAAAGACTGAGTTTTCAAATTCAGGACCATAAAACAAAGTATCGACTAGTCTCTGTTGAGTAGCAGGTGAATTAGTTAAACCGAAAGGCATAGTAACAAATCTAAATGTTCCACGGTGAGGAATATAAAAAGCAGTTTTATTACGGTCATTTTCAGCAATAGGTATCTGCCAAAAAGCCTTTGATAGATCAATACTACTTAGATATTTAGCATTTTTGAGGTTATCTAGAATTTCAGAAATGTAGGGTAATTTATATGCATCTTTTTTAGTGACAGAATTAAGTTTGCGGCTATCTAAACAGAATCTAAGTGTACCATCCTTCTTTGGAGTCAGTAAGACAGGAGAAGACCATGGACTCTCACACTCCTCAACAACACCAAGAGATAACATCTCATCCAGTTGTTCGGAGAGGATGCGTTGTCTTTCAGGAGAAAGTCTGTAGTATCTCTGCCTTATAGGTAAAGAATCGCCAGTATCAATATGATGTGTTATTAGATGAGTCCTACCTAACCCACGTTTTTCAGTAGAAATATTACTAAACTGTTCTATAATATTATCAGCAGTTACACGCTGGTCATGGGACAAGTCACTATAAGAGTGCAGCAAAACATTAGTTTTTAATACAGAAGTTATTTCACTAGTGATATATTCATTAGTATGAAATGAAATACAATTTGAAAATTTAGGAAATAGTTTAAATTTTGTCCAGAAATCAATGCCTAAAATTAAATTTGATGTTACAGATGGTATGACATAAGCCTTGAGTATATGAAATTGTTTTTCAAAAGTTACTGGCAAATTAATGTATCCAATAGCTACCAGACATTGGCCACCAGCTGTAGTAAATTGCTTTGTGACGTCAGTATGAAGTGTTAAACCAAGAGAAAGTAAATAAGAATGAGAATTATTACCAATAATAGTGACTGAAGAACCAGAATCCAGTAAACCACACAGATTATGGTCACGGACCTGAATAGTAGCATACGGCCTAGTATCATCTTTAGGGGGTTTATCGAAGATTGATGCAATGAAATAACTAGAGAAGTAAATCCTGACTGTACTAAGCCAATTTTTCCAGTCAGCCTCATCAAAGTTGATAGATGTTTTATTATTATTATTAGTAACAGCAGTTTCATCACAGCAACCCTCAGCAATTAGTTTTTTTGGTTCTGCTTAGAATGACATTTAGTGCAATTAGGGTAAGTAACATTCATTGTACCGCATTTAAAACAAATAGGGAATCTTTCAGCTTTACACTGAGACAGGGAGTGTTCAGCAGTACGACAACGAGGACAAGATTGTTTTCCCTTAGGGTTAGAAGTGGAAATGGCAGAAACCATAGGTAAACGTAAGGAAGAATCTTTATGTTTATTATTAAAACTAGAATTATTATTCTGATTTTTATAATTAAATTTGTTAGAGTTATAATTTTTAGAAGTATTATTATATTTTTGTAGATAATAATTAGGTTTGTTAGAATTATAGTCACTAGATTTTGAATATGCTAGGTCAGGAGCTAATGTATCAGATGAGATCCGAGGAGGTTCTTTAAATTGAGAAGTTAGACATTTAATTTTCTCATAATTTCTACACAGTGTTCTTAGATTATCAATAGTAGTGATGGATGAAGAATTAGAAGCCAATACATCAGAGTAACAAGGTCTAATATTATGTAACAAGATATCTAATTTATCCTGTTCGGTAACAGCCTTATTCAGTCTAGAGAATAATTCCGACATTTTAACCAAATAAATAGTAATATTTTCAGACTCGCCCTGTGTTCTATTACGGATTTCAGACATCAACCTATAGTCGTGATCAAAGTGACTGAAATCCTCTTTAAGTAAGGTGACCAGCTCGTCCCAAGAATTCACAGAAGAACTAACACTGCGATACCAATGCAAAGCATCACCTGTAAACAATTCAGTAGCGAAAGTTAACAATTTACTAGAGGGTATGTTTCTGACCGAGCTATACTCATTCACTCTCTGCACAAACTCATGCACGCATGTCCTGCCATTAAATTTAATTTTTTGTAATCCACTTAGATGCTGATGGTCACAATGCATTGACACATTTGTAGACTCCATAGTAGGTTGCAAGCTAGCTAAAGACTCTGAGCTGGTAGTAGGGTTACTCGATTTACCTAACATATTAATCTTATTAAGCAGCGGTGAAAAATTTTTAGTTAAGGATTTAATTTTATCCGAATGTTTAGCATCCGAACAATCTATACGCTTAATGCGATGGAATAAATGGTGACACAAAGCTCTAGTACGTTCAAAAAGATTTAAATCAAACTTTTCCTCTAAGTTCTTAACGCGAGATAGTAGTTCCGATAGGGATGTAAGTGCACCAGAGATATCGACCTCGGGGTCAATACCCGACTCACAAACATCAGTAGTAGGTATTATTGAAGTTAACTTATTAATTTGCTTGCGCAACCCGAGTACGGTTGAAGCAGGTTCCTCGCCTCTGATCAGTACTTCATAAGACAATTCGTTTTTGTTTAGCAAAAAGAATTTGATGGGGTAAGCTTCCATGATATCCGATCAAAAATTATGAGTACTACTTTACACAAAACAATAAGAAAACTTAGGTTATAAAAATTTCGAATAGTTACAATTTTAAAGGTTATGAAAGTTACACAAAAGTTAAATAGTTAAGATTGTTGAATAATAGATCAGCTGTTTACGTATAGTTAAATGGTGTTCTTTACAAGTATGCTACCTATTACCCACATATAATTACGCTAAGTGACAATTGCAATGTAAAACAACGATTGAAAAATTAAGATTCTAAAATAAAACTAATTGTAGGTATTTGAATAATTAATTTGTAGAAATAATTTAAACTTACTAGATATTACTAAAGCTTCGCGAACTAATACGCTTACAGAATTATTTAATGTTTTGCAGCAATTATTAAAGTTTTAAAGACAATAGGTTAGATAAACACTTATAAATTTTGACGTTTAGCCTGACAATTCGAAACCACAAAATATTGTAACAAATATTACTTAGAAAACAAGAAAATATAGTGACAATTGGATAATAATGAAGAAAATAAATAAGTACGTACCAGTTCGCTCGGCGGTCAGTCACCTTACGTTCACAAAATGAAATATAAGTAGGTAAATTAGATTTACACAAAATACGACTGCGACCTGAGTAGGCTTTAGAAATTACACGTTAAGGGCGCCACTGTCGCGTTATAGGAAAATAAAGGAGGGGTTTTAAGTGGGTGGTAGTTTTGGGTAGTTTATAGTAGCTAGCTAGGTTAGAAAAATAATGAATAGGTTACGCGAACAGATAGAAGGTAGGTAGGGGTTCGAACTAAGATGCATTAAGTACCTTAATTTTAGCCTATTATTTCCTCAGATGACCCAGATCGAAGCACGTACTTTGGGTAAATAAAAATAGAATTTACAAGGATAGTAATTTAATAAAAATTAAAGGCTGGCCTGTTACTCCCGGCGTGTAAACTGACGAGACATGAAACCGTGTTGGTCCCTCTCCTCTTCGTGTCTTCCTTCGACAACAATGTAGCCATGTGCAGTCCTCACACTAATCCCTCAGGATTGTCGCTCTTAATACTGGATTCGAGATCCCGTGCTGCTGCTGCCAGATGACGTCAAGGTCGATAGCACTCAGGGTTGACCTTAGGTACGGTGAAGGTCGTCGGTAGTCCAAGGTGCTGGTTATAGTCCAACCAGACAAGTAACAGAGCCCTTGCTTATTCCACTTGTAGGTAGTTGTAAGTTAGTAGTGATTTAGATCCTGGATAGAAGGATAGAACTGAAAATGTAGATAATTCTTGAACTGGAAAGGTAGATCCTGGAACGTAGAAGGTTCCGTGTTAGGGAGAACACAATTATAGGCCCAGCGTCTCGTTAAGAATACTAAATACAATTCAATCTTTTTATTTAAACTCAAGAACACCAGTAAATATCATTGAAAACTTAAGGAACATCATTTAAACTTACCCCAGCGGGATTCTTCTAGTTAGAATTTTAGAATTTTAGCCTTGAGGTTAGAGCTCAAGGTTAGCGGTTATAATGACTTTGCAAAAAGGAAGCAGAGAGAACTTGTTCGAGAGCGTTCTAGGTTTTAACGTCTATGGTTCATACAGCCAGTCTGTATTTTTATAATTAGTTAAGATATTTTATTTATTATTAGTTTCACGAGCAAATTAATTTAAAAATTGAGTATTAGTAATTCTACAATTAAATTCATTTTATTTTAGCAATATTATTAAATTATTAAAACAATTATGGATTAGAACGGCGACATCTATTGAGCAATTTAGAATTAAACCTCGCCAATTCGACAAGCTATGAAGTTTTGGCAAAGTAAAGAATAGATGGCGTTACACATCTCCAATAGATTTAATTAAGAGTAACGTAGCTAGAATAACGTTACAAATGCTAATCATTATCTACTGATTTTTGGCTCTGAAATTTATAATTGACAAATAAAAAAATCAGTAATGTTTGATCACATTATTTACGTACAAATCATACCTTTTAATATTATTAAATATATATATACTATTAAACGAGCAATTCTTGTATATATATATATATTTTCTGAATCTCGGAATCGGCTCCAACGATTTTCGTGAAATTTAGTATGCAGGGGATTTCGGGGGTGAAAAATTGATCTAGCTAGGATTCATTTAAAAAAAATGTCGTTTTATCCCTGTTTTTAGGCAATGAAAAAATATCATTAGAATACGAAGCTTAATTTCACCAATACTAATATAGCTGTAACAGCGTAATTAGGAAAGCGACGGATTTCAAATCGTTTTGACCCGGGTTCGAATCTCAGTCTCCAGATTACTTTTTTTTCTTTTTTTTTTTTTTAATTTCACTCGTGATTTATTATTTAAATAAAATTAAAATATAAAAATACCGAAAAAAAAACAAAAAATAAAATAAAAATACCGAGCTGGGCTCGGTCACCCAGGTACTTATTAAATAATAAAATTAAAAGTGACAAAGAGAAAGCATTTCCGGATATCATTTCCCTCAAGTTTCCTTTCATATTATAAAATAAAAAGGAAACGTCACTTCCCCTGAGAGATGATAGCGAACCTTATTTATCTTGTGGTAAACAGGGGCTTAGTGTGACAAATACGTTTAAATTATAATAGCTTTCATGATTTACATCTTGTCACGGTCTGTGATGTATGTCTTACGTTTGTGACACGAAGTATTAGATGAAATTACGTTTCTTTTTTCCCGCTACACTTAAATTGTTGAGGTGATTAAACTAGTAAAGCAATAGAAGCGATAGTTCTTCTTGGAGGAGAGAGGTTGGACCTTAATCTACCATGCTGCTACACAGCGAGTAATTGGACTACCATTATCATATTACTAGCTACTCCGCTCCTATTGGTCTTAGCGTGATGATATATAGCCTATATAGCCTTCCTCGATAAATGGGCTATCTAACACTGAAAGAATTTTTAAAATCGGACCAGTAGTTCCAGAGATTACCGCGTTCAAACAAAAAAACAAACAAACAAACAAACAAACAAACAAACAAACAAACAAACAAACAAACAAACAACCAAACAAACAAACTCTTCAGCTTTATTATATTAGTATAGATCTGATGATAGTGATCGCTATCACGGCTTTACGTGCTCTGCTAAGCTTAGTGTGAAGACCAATAAAGACATACATCAAGATTAAAATCAAATGCCTAATTGTACACAAATACAAATATCTGCCCAGAGCGGAAAATTTACTCAGAATCACACGCACTACTACAAAAGAATAATTAAATGCTTATGGACAATTGTTTACTTTCAAATCCAAATTTCTAAGATAAACATGACTGTAACGAAATAGAAAATTCTAAAACGTTACATATAACCGAGCAGATAATATATGTACCTATTACTCTTCATCAAAATTATTATCACAAAAAACAAACTTCTGTAAGTTTTAATTTCAGTATATATTAATTTGTTTCATAAAAAACGTACAACATAGAAGTACAGTTTTACTATACGTGATAATAACTATAACTATAAATACTGAAAATAAAGTAATATCAAGAAACGCCTATCGTATAAGCCGAACAGCTATGTAATACTCAAATACTCTCCTACTATATGCTACGTACTCCGAAATCCTTGCAACATTAAACAGTAATACTTTGGATTGCTGTGTTTTGATAAGAAGATTAACTAAGACAATGTAAATATGGGTAGGAATAGAACTATTGTATACAATTATAGTAAACATGGCGTAATGAGAAATATATTTGTGTATTTAATTTTAATTATAAAAATAAAAGTCAGAAAGGCTTAAAACATTTATTATTTAGAAATTAAAATACAAATTATAAATATTTATTTCGGTTTTATTAACTTTATAGAGTAAACCTTTAATAAATTATCACTGAATTTATCGACGCTTCAATTTTAATGAGTATTTTATTCAAGCACTATACTCGAACAAGACCATTGTAGCGAGAGTAAAACGTAGGTTTTACGACCTGAATAAATAAAGAAAGTTTGCTTTATTATGATTCTATATAACCAAAAAGCTGTTTAAAAACATAAAATTTTATACTGATAGTATTAGATAATGTTACGCAAAATTTAATTTTTTTTTGAGTCATGAATGCTTTAGACTTGTGGTTCTCCCCACCCTGCCTCGGAGAGCACGTTTAGCCATCGGCCCCAGTTGTTATCATATTATACACCTGATAGTGAATGTTTAGTAGGGAATATATACGCCAACCCGCATTAAAACAGCGTGGTGGATTAAGCTCTGATCCTTCTCCTACATGAGGAAAGAGGCCTGTGCCCAATAGTGAAATATTACAGGCTGAAGCGAAATACTTTAGCCATATAAAACATTACTACTTCGTGAGCATCACACCATCTCTGATACTATTAAATACATTTTACAATGTATTATTTTTGTAATTTTATAATTTCTAAGCACCTGACAATATTGTATAGAAACTTACAAAACAATGAATATATTAATGGTGCGTGCAACAATAAATCTAGAAAAATCGTTAAGTGTTATGCACAGTTTTAATGTTTTACAGAAGCATGAGAAGTTCCTTTAAAATACTGATCCAGTATTCCTTTACTGACACAGCATAGTAACATAATATACTTTATCGTTTAATAAACAAGATTTTTTACATTTTACAACAAAGTAAATGAATTAATACATTACTATATAGTCAATTTTTGTAACCATAGCGCTAACACTGACGCGGTAGCGCATTATATTCTTTAGAACCTGGGTGACCGAGCCTAGCTCGGTATTTTTATTTTTATTTTATTTATTTTAGTATTTTGTTTTTTTCTCGGTATTTGAATTTTAATTTTTATTTAAATAAAAAATCACGATTGAAATTTAAAAAAAAAAGGAAAAAAGAAGTAATCTCGACTGAGATTTGAACCATGGTTTTCTCGGTCAATCTCGACCGTCCGATTTCCCACCTGAGCCATTGTAACTTTAATGGCAATTGCGAAATTAACCTTCCTATTCTAACGATATTTTAGCCATTTTTTTATTGCCTAAAAACAGGGATAAAATGACATTTTCTAAAAATGAATTCTAGCTAGATCAATTTTTCGCCCCCGAAATCCCCTGTATACTACATTTCACGAAAATCGTTGGAGCCGATTCCGGGATTCAGAATATATATATATATACATATACATATAAGAATTGCTCGTTTAATAGTATAAGATACATAAAAATCGTAATGACTATCAAAATTAATATACATTACCAAAGATGATAGTCTTTATTTTAAAGAACACGCTTTAGTTATGGATAATTGTCACAATTTCATATTCTTTTGTAACGATACTCAACAAACAACTAGAGAAACGAATACAATATCGACCAAATAATGCATATTCGAATGATATTCCGGAAAATAACGCTCACGCCTAAAGCTAGCGACTGTGAAATAGTTGGAAAAATCGTCATAGAAACCTTTTATAAGAGATATTCTGAAAGCAGTAAAATGGCAATAAGAGCTCTTACATCAAGACAGAACTATCTTATTACTCAAGACGCCTTATTCATTTGATATAACTTTGTTCATAAAAGGCATTTGTTCGTGATTTCATATTATGTGATATAAAAGTGAAATTGTGCAACTGAACTTTCAATTGTCTTTAATATTTTTAATATTAATTGCCTTTAATGAAATATATGTGTGATAAAATGACGAGCTCGTTGGCGCGATTGGCAGTGACTCTGCTCCAGAGGTGGGCTCGATTCCCGCCCTGAGTTTGAGTTATACGTAAACAACATTTTCATTCGAATTTCGAATTCGCAATATTTCGACGACGACGTTCAGACGTCATAGTCACGGAGGACTCCCTTAAAAACTTATATAGTCTGGCTAACGAAAGATGAGACTCGATTTTTATGCATACTTTTTAAATGACAACACTGTGGGTTCCCACCATCGGGTATATTACCCCTTTAATTGGGAAATAACTAGCGGAAACCTACTAAGATTTAAATATACTTTATTTAATTATTCTACGGGTGTTATTTTTATTATTTTAGAGTGCAGATCAACAGTCCTGTGACTTCCTAGTAAAGCTAGGACGTGGTCCGACGCTAATAATTTTTTTTTCATCTTTATAAAATAAACTCGTGAATATGCACATGCAGACATAATACAAACTTACACTACACATATACATAAACAAAATTTTACATACATACAATTATTTAATACATATAAAATACATCTTGTTTAAATCATTTCATCATCTTTTAAATTATCCAACATTAATCTTGTTATAAACATTGATAAATTTCGGCGATTTTAACAGAGATTGGGAAGAATCCGAATCAAAGTATGGTAATATTTTAAAAGTCACAAATAAACAAGATGGCGCGTCTTTGAAGTTGCAAGGGTGTGTTTTTTTTTTAAATTTGCCGCGTTTTTTCAGTCTCATCTTTTGTTAGCCAAACTATACATGTCTATATATAACATAGAAGTCATTATTTAGTAAAATTTAAAGTAAATGTATTTAAAGCCAATTAAATACTTTTTTACAAACAAAATTCTTCGATAAAAAGTATTCGTACTTTTTCCTGTTAAAAATTTGATCGTTCTAAAACTAATCCTTTTTAATGAAACCAATACAAATTGTTACGGAGAACGAATGCCTTCACTAAATATAGAAAAAAAAACGACATCAAATTAAAGATAAAACAGTAAAAGTAACCTTAACTTTTTTTTTTGTAACTATCTATAGATCGGCAAACAAGAGTACGGCTCACCTAGTAAGCGATCATCGTAGCTTATAGACGGTTGCAACACCAAAAGCATTGCAAGCGCGGTGCCGAGCCCATCCCCAGTCCCCCCAGGAGCTCTGGTCACCTTACTCACCAACAGGAACACAACACTGCTTGAAAACACTGTTATTTAGCTGTGATCTTCTGTAAGGTCGAGGTACTACCCCAGTCGGGCTGCTCCATATTTTGAGCAGGAAATTTCTTGCTGTGCCCTACCTCAGTTGTCATTAGCAGTGTCATTAGCTGATATGTAAGGTTGAGGTACTCCCCTAGTATGGTTTTTACAGAATTTGAGCCGGTAATTTTCTGCTGTGCCCTACCTCAGTAAAGTAATAACTCAATATATAAAAAAATGTTAGTGTAAAAAATCAATTAATTTTCATCAACGAATAGCACACGGAGGTGATGGTACTTACTTATTAAAGACGGCACAATTTCCGATTTGGAATCACGCCAGCTCTACCTGTAACAGAAACGAACGTATATCACTGTTTGAATTGAATTTTAATTTTATCATCGACTTTGTGTTTGACGCTTCGTTGTAAAATGTATACGATTTATTATGGTAACGAACTTTCCTGAACTTCGGTCGTCTGAATTCACTTAGCTACTTCTTAAGAGTTCTGAATAAGATATGTGTTTCAGCAAAACTTCTATTTCATCGAATTATTATTTTAAGTAACCCATCGCTTTATATTACAAGTTAGGGTAAGACTTTGTATTTATTTAGAGACATACAAGGTACTAGGTTATATTGCTAAATTTTGTACTCAATCTACCCATACGAAAAACGGTGTCACAGTGAGTCTACAGCGTTTATTTTCATTTGAACTAGTCTTATGGGTTAGCCCTAGACTTATGGGTTCGATAGGCGCCCAGAGTTCGGGTATGATACGTGTGACATAATATACTTTATTCAAATAAAATGTATTCTAATGTTTACGCGAATTTTATTCATTATAATGAAACAACTTTTTCAGTCCTTCCGTTGCCACGGTTGCTGTAAAGCAGTGGTCGGCAACCTTTTGGTAGGTAAGGGCCACGAAGTGGCCAAATAAACTAAAGGCGGGCCGCGCTTATGATTTAAACCCTAGACTCTACCTGATACCTACAATATAATTGGTCATATCCCATAGAAAAAATGAAAATGCTATTAAAATTTTTAAAACATATGGAATTTAATACGTACACGTAATACTTACATTATACAGCACAACAGCATTTTTGTTGTATGGATTTTTTTATGGATCTAGCTGCATTTTCTACCCTAATTCTAAATCTGTAGATACTCAGATTTTTGCTAGCAGCTCTACATTTTGAGATATGAAGGGTAGCTATTTTTGTCAAAAAAACATGGTTTCCTGTCATATAACAATTTATTTAAACAACATTTTCTTTTATGTAACTTTCTTGAATAAGTTGGAGTTTTACAACTATTCTGGATAATCCAACAGTAGTCAGCCATCATACTTTCACTCCAATAGCCCTGGTAGCGCTCCTCCATGAAGTGAATATCCTGATGAAAGCGTTCTCCCTGCTTCTCGCTTAAATGTCCAAGATTTACAGAAAATCGATCAAGGTGGCTATAAATGAAATGCATCTTAATGCTCATGTTGTATCCAAGGTGCTGAACGTATAATGGTAACTGCTTGACGTGGTCAGGAAAGTCGACGGACTTCTTATTTCCCGAAAAGTTTTTTACAAGCCAAAAAAAACTAATTCCAGGTATTTTTTCAGTAGTTGTCATACTTTCAGTAAAATTTACATCGTTTATTAATTTTCTAATTTGTGGTCCTTTGAAAATTCCAGCTTTTAAATTCTCAGCACTCAATTTTGGAAACGATCTGGATATACACTGGCGTGTAAAAGTTTTGGGCCACCCTGTTTTTTCCATATAACTGACAAAATATTTTTTTCTTTCACTTGTTCTTTGTCGAGTTGTTTGAGAGGACCATATTAAAGATTATAACGTTAATAATTATATAAAATATAATATTGTACAACGGTAAATGACTTTCAACAGTGTGCAAAAGTATTGGGCCACCGCAATTCACGAATTTGCCGGACCTTACTGCACAAGATTTTTTGATATTTTTTTCTCACTGGTTTCTAAAAACGCTATGCACAAGGAATATGTTAATAATTACTATTATTTCTGCCTCAATGCCGAAAATTTTTAACAATAAAACTTGAAATATGAAAACATTAAGCTCTGTGAAATTTTGTTCAAACCACCTTCAAATTTAATCAGAAAAAAAATTCACACGTTTTACACACTATATTGGGTATCCAGTGCTTGTTGTTTGTTTCCGATGGCCGTTGATAGTACTCCATGTAAGCATTTTTAACGAAGTCTGACACATTTAAACAGAATTTTTTGAATGTATATTTGCCACAAATGTTGTGGAGATGATGTTCGTCCACCGAAAAGGGAGGATCCTCCAACCAGACGGGTGTTGTGTCTGGTAGGGCTGCTGCCCCGACGGTTGTTGTCGGGTTCTTGTATATATAGTTCATTCGCTTGAAAACTTCGATAGCGTGATCTAGAATCGTCAGTTCGTTTGTGGCTCGATAGATGTCGCCACATCACTCCCCTCCGAGACCGGAGGTCGATAGCAGTTTTTGAGTCGTCCATACACATCTTGTGATGCTTGCCGGGCCAGTGGAATGTTCCAGTGAGTCGGAACCAGATGCCGCATAGTTCACGGTGAGTCGGAACTGTCTGCGGTGATGCCCCAGTGAGTCGGGGTGATGCTGCAAATTCTCCAGTGAGTCGGAGTGGTGCAGTGCTGCGTAGTGGCTGGCTGCTGCGTCGACCAGGAGAGAGGTGCGTCTCTGCTTGCTGACCGGCCGAAGTGCAGTGTGCTGTGCCAAAGTCGCTGAGAAGGCTGTGGGTGATGACCAGGTATGCGCGTCCGCTGCATGCTGGTGGTCAGGACACCCGTAGTAGCCGTGGATGCTGGCTGGCTGTAGGACTCGCTGCTCGAAAGCTTGAGGAAGTGATGATGACGTCACGATGACGTAGATTGACGAAGGCTGCGCTGATGTTCATGCTCGGGGTCACCAGTTTGTGGAGATGATGTTCGTCCACCGAAAAGGGAGGATCCTCCAACCAGACGGGTGTTGTGTAGGGCTGCTGCCCCGACGGTTGTTGTCGGGTTCTTGTATATATAGTTCATTCGCTTGAAAACTTCGATAGCGTGATCTAGAATCGTCAGTTCGTTTGTGGCTCAATGTAACAAAATCTCTTTGGATTGTTTACACAGGTCTTTCTAGACGCATGTTGTAAATGACTCGGTACTTCCTGAATATCACAGGAAAAAGGGTTTGCAAAAATCTTCTTTGCTTGAAACTTTTCAAACTCACCAAATCTGTCGCTGAATGAAAAATGTCACATCATATATCTGCCAGTTTCGTTTTAATTCTACGTGTTACGCGATCGCGGTTCGTTCATGCATTTATGTTGATATTTATAACTTATTTACAAAACATTCGCGGGCCGCAAGTAAGACCTCCGCGGGCCGCACGCGGCCCGCGGGCCGCGCGTTGCCGACCACTGCTGTAAAGTATCCAAAACGTCGGGCATCTAAAAAACTTAATAAACCGTGATAAAATCCAAAAAAGTTGTTTAATAAAATTTAACTATATCAGTCCGCTATTACTTACAATATAGACAATTAGTCACTTATTCTACTTTTTAGTAATAGGTCATTATGTGTGTTTGTTAAAAAATATTTATTTACTTCTAGCCATGGCTATTGCTCAATTTTCTACTCAATCAAACTATACGAAACAGATACAAGATTTTTTCTAACACAAGTCTCTACTGCGTTTTCATTGTAACAAATTCGCGGCATAGTACGATCCTAAAAATACACGTTCATTCCTCCGATTCAATTCCCACCTCGCGTAGTTCTCTTTGTACCATGTGGTAAAAAATGGATCAGGTATTGTAAAAAGCAAGCTATGACATACGCGTCTACATAGTATATGCATATATAGCGCATCTACGTTTCTAATACTTTCAAATACTACTTGTGACTTCAACCGCGTGATATACACGATATTGGCTTCATTTTCTTTCCCTAAAATATAGCCTATGCAACTTAGTATAGCGTCTAATTATTCTGTTGGGAGAATTTTTAAAATCGGCCAAGTAGCTTTTGATTTTACCCATTTCAAACACTCGAAAATACAAATATTTTCTCTTTACAAATTAATATAGATTTTTTTTATGTAACTTATAACTTTTATTTAAAGAACAGAACGACATTTAAAGTTATCACATTAAGTTACTAAGCAATTTAATTTTAAGTAACGTTATTATTTCTAAAATAAGTCGTGTATATGTATTGTAAGATATATTCAAATAAAACAGATAATACGCAAAATAATAGTATTTTGAGGTGTTTATTTATTAAAATTGAGAAATTGTAATATATCATCAATTTATATAAACACTCCATATCGCCATCCCGCAGTGGACCAGCGTGGTGGATTAAGCTCCAATCCTTCTCCTACATGGAGAAAGAGGCCTACACCCAGCTGTGGGATGTCACAAGCTGAAAAGTAAATCGTAAAGTACTCCATAATTATTACTAGTGGTCGCCCAGAGGTCGAAATTCGACCATAATTAAAGAAAACCAATAACTTTTTGAAACATTATGAAAATAAAGAACCTTTTTTTAAACTTTTCAATTTGACTACAGACTGGCAATCAACAAAATAGTATAATATGCGTGTGTGTATAAAATACATGGTAGTGTGTGTAATGCTTTTTTTATTAATTTAATGTATATTTTATGCATAATTAAAAAAAATATATTAGCTTTCTGTACTCCTTCTTTATATAAACTATAAGTGTGCGAAATTTTGTACTCCTCCGTATGCGCAATTTCCATAAACAGGGGTACAAAGTTTTTGCTTCACGTATCAATATATAGATAAATGATATAAATATTCAGTACGTGCTTGTAGCCACAATTTTTCTAGCTTGAATAGTTTAATAAAGATTAAATTTAAAGATATAACCTGGAAAATGAAAAACGTGATATAAAATAGCATTCACACTACATGTAAACTAGATATTCCTACGATATCAAATACGACTATTTTAGCCATTGTCTAGCAGCTTATACTCTTAGTAATATTAAATAGTCTTTCAAAGCACGGATATGAAGTAAAATTTCATATATTTTTACTGAACCAAGGAAAAAAATGAGCTCTGTTAAATATTTCATACTTATTTTAACGTAGCTTTCCTGTTCTTTTAACTTTTTTCTTCCTGAATTTTCACGAGAATATTTAAAATAAATATATTTTTATTACATTGTACATAATAGTCCAAAGGAACATCGAATCGAAACGAGTAAGTTCGACCTGGAAGGACCTGATTTCCTCGCTTTATTGCACTAATAAAACGTCAACAATACGCGACATTAAAATAATCCATCTCCCAACGACTACCCATGAAATTTCTGTAGATACCTGCCTGGCAGTAATTTCCAATCAACATTTTGTGGTAAATTATATAAGTAACCATTATCCATCCATCCTTACAAACTTTCACATCAATATATATTATCAATACATATAATAAAAACAAAGTCGCTTCCCGTTGTCTGTCCCTATATGTGCTTAGATCTTTAAAACTACGCAACGGATTTTGATGCGGGTTTTTTAATAGATGGAGTGAATCAAAAGGAAGGTTTATATGTATAATACATGCATAATATAGTAAAGAAACATTGATAATTTTCGAGGTTTCTAATGTGATGTCGTAATTAACACATTTTTGAGCTTACATTCCAAACGCTGGCTGAACCCTACGAGATAGATCAAAATAATGTACTACAGTATTGTACAGTTGTACACCTTAAAAAGGTTTACAAAAAAGTCCACGATGGTATATGTCTATCTATTAGGGATTACCCACAATAGCCATTTTTATCCTTTACTTTTTACGAGAAATAATAGCTTATTTACGAAGCGATTTTAAGCATTATAGCATTGATCCATATCCAATTAGTATAGATCAATATGGCCTTTTACAGCATATAATTTAAATGAATATTTTCGAAGATATTACAGTTATAAAATGTAACGGGAACATAACGGTTGCGTGGTACCGGCCGGAGGCACAATATTTCAAAATTGTATGCTCGTACTTAAATATTTTTAAACTTCATTTATAATGAGTGCATTAGGTACGATAGGATTAGACTAAAACCATAATTTATCAAATCAAGAGTAACCTCCAAAGAAATTTTTTTTGTATTGTCTAATGACAAAAAATCTGTGAACTTTGTATATAAAGACATTCTGTAGTATACCTGCGAGTATTTAGAATCAGCATTTCACCGTGCGAAACCGGGGTGGGTCGCTAGTTTGTAATATAAGTAGAAAGGTAGGATATTCATTCTGGATAATGTATGCTGGAAAAGTCGTTCTTAAAAGAACACTAAGAGTACCTAATGAGAGAATTCGATTCAACAGCTAGGCTTATCGATTATAAGTAAACCTTAAAAACCTTATTCTTCAATTTATCAACATAAATAATTCAACGAATAGGTTCTCAATTTTAGTTTCCATTAAATTTCAAACTATTCCCATAACTATCTTTCTATTTTAGAGAGACTTAAAAATTACTTTTGATTTATAGTTTTAAAACTATTGTGGTGAACGGCTACAGCCTACAAACTCCCCTGTTGAGTGTACTCATTAGCCTCCTAAGTAAAATAAGTTTGTAAACTATAATAATAAACTTAACCATTCTCAGAATATAATCTAACAAAAGCAGGTTTAATGCATGAGTGGTTTTCTTCACACCATAATTAAGGGTAAATTTTAAACGATTGAAACTATTCGTAAACCGTTAATTGAATAATAAATGACATGGCCATACCACTTAAGTTAACTACAATTTTATGATAAAATTCAAAATACAATATAATTATGCGATCATTCCCAAAAAAATAGTTTTGTCAATAGCTCCATTTTATTATTATTTTTAATTTTGGTTTAAGCTATTTAAACCAAAAATAAAATTATTTGCACAACATTTATGATAATAATTAATTTTAGTTAGGCTGATAAATAAATAACTTCTTGGTCCTTCGGTATTTGGACATTCAACGTACTACGAATTTGATCCGAATTAGATATCTGTGGGTTTCCATTATATTTTATAGGTACTACTGGGAAATCTAGACTAAAAAACCAGTGAAAAACATACTCCAAGATGTCATCTATAATGCAAAGACATCATAAATGAGCCAAGTCGTTTAAGAGAAGTACGCAGCGTCGCGTCTTTTTTATTTTTTTTATAAAACTAGGTCGACAAACAAGCATAGCTCACCTGGTAGTAAGCAAATACTATAGACGCCTGCAACAACAGAAGCATCGCAAGCTCGTTGCCAACCCTACTCCCAAGCACCCCAAGGAGTTCTGGTCATTCGTTTTTATTTTTATTTTTGTGTTACCCACACATGAGGAAATTATAAATATAGTTCTGGTTATTTTACTTAAGCAGTATTATTTAGCTTTGATCTGCTGTAAGGTACTTCCCCAGTCGGGTCTCAGATTTGAGCAGGATATTTTAGATAGACATACACTGCAAGTTAAATAAAAGCGTCTAAAAATAATGTTAGTAGACGTCATCTAATAACATATTTTGCGACTAGAGCTGCATTATTGAGGTCTAAGGGTTGTCAAAAGATTTTTTAAAAGACCTTGATTTTTTGTGACATGAACTTAAAATTTGACAGAGAGGTAGTTAATAATTTTACGGATAGTTTTATTATATTAAGATACATAAAATGTTTCGCGCAATATCAATTTTTTTTTAATATTTTCTCTTTAATTAATTTCTTCATCTTTCTGTCATCTTTTATAGTACTGACAGCCAATAACAAGATTTTTCCTCTATTTAAAGCCATACTTTTCGATAAAATATAAAGTTCATTTCTGATGCCAATCTAATAGTAAATATTGATTTACGACAAAATCATAATTTTAAATGAGTTTCAGCGAGAAAAATTAAATAGAAGCTCGTCTAAAAGAGGAAAACCGAAGATACAATTGCATTTGACAGTTAAAGGCAAATACTGAAAAAATAAAATGAATATGCTTAACAGATGCCATATTTGAATAATAAACTATTGAACTCAATGGCTGTAAAAAAAGCAATTTCACAAGATCGATCCTGAAAAGTGTCATTCTTTTCTGAGTGTATACTAATATTTACAATTACAGAATATTTTGTTGAGTTATTACTTAAAATATCTCTTCTTGGGCCAGATTGGTAGAAGTAAGTAAAGATAAATGTATTGATATCATAGAACGATTGTTGGTTTTTTTGTTTGCTGATCAATATGATACTACAGTAGGTATTCTAGTTAATCTACCATTTTTCTATGAAAGCGTTAGTCGAACCTTTGCCTTGGCTATACCCCAATAATTATTATTATTTTCAATATTAACTTAAAATTGTGTTTTTCTCCTAGCATATAACTGGTTTTGTGAAATATAAAGCGCAAAAAACGTTTAAGCTCTGTTTTTACTACTAAGAATATCGTAAAAACTTCTTAAAATATCTAATAATTACCATATAGGACTATGAAGCTTTTAATACAGAACAATATTTTATAAATTCCGTTCTTAATGCCAATATTATTCGCCAATATAAGTTAAAAATGAATTTTTGGTAATCTCCGCGTTGGCACAGCGGTCACAGCACTGGATTGCGATTTGCTGTTGCGCGGGCGGTTGCGGGTTCGATCCCCGCACACGACAACATTTGTATTGGCCATACAGATGTTTGCCTAGGTCTGGGTGTTTGTGCCGTCCTTGTGGGTCTCCCCACCGTGCCTCGGAGAGCAAGTTAAGCCGTCGGTCCCGGTTGTTATCATGTACACCTGATAGCGATCGTTACTCATAGTAGGGAATATTATATCCGCCAACCCACATTGGAGCAGCGTGGTGGATTAAGCTCCGATCTTTCCCCTACATGGGGAAGAGGCCTATGCCCAACAGTGGGATATTACAGGCTGACTTGTGAATTTTTGGTAATCAACATGCACTCTAGTAAAAAGAAAAAATGTTTGTCGTGGCCTGGGCGTTTGTGCTTAGGTATTGTGTGTTTCCGGACCCACCACACAGGAGAAAATCCTACTGGGAGCCGTTGAGTGTGAAGCGTTTATTTATTATTATATCAAAAAAATCAGCTACATTCTAAATAAGTAGCTAATATAATGGCTACGGAATATAGTCCGAAAACATAAACCACTTAAAATTGTGAATATTGCAACTCTAAGACAGTATGTCTACATAGCGGGGGGTCTTTTCTCAAAGTGCTTTCCATATCGCCGATACGATACGAAATCGCCATTCAAGTACACTATATACCCAATGGAAATAAATACTTAAAATTTATGCCCCATCTACTACCACTTCAGGTTCGCAACACGTTAAGCTATCCAACAAATAAATGTTCTCAATATAGGCCGTCTTTACAGCAATTTATTTCGACCTTCACACAGTGTAATTATTATTCGACCTCAGCAACTCTTTATAGGCGTCTAGAAACAAAATGTATTAGAATAATCTTGCTACCAAAAGTTAACGATTATTGTCGGTTAGTGATAACAATCGAACCCGGCGCCTTAACGCGTCCTCAGAGAAATGGTCGGTAAAGACATTAGAAGAAATGGTAGATCGAAATAGATATCTTTTATGTAGCATATATCATAATACAGGTATAATATTTTATTTATTTAAAAACTAGCTGCGCCCCGCGATTTCTGCCTTCTTCGGTAAATGGGCTTTTCAACACAAACTTCAATTACATTTATTATTATTATTGTTCTAAACGATTGTTGTTTTATTTTAAATAAAACTTTTCGTATTATTCTATTTTTATTTGACGCCGCGTTGGCGCAGCGGCCACAGCACTGGATTGCGATTGGCTGTTGCGCGGGCGGTTGCAGGTTCGATCCCCGCACATGACAACATTTGTATTGGCCATACAGATGTTTGCCGTGGTCTGGGTGTTTGTGCAGTCTTTGCGGGTCTCCCCACCGTGCCGTTATCATGTACACCTGATAGCGATCGTTACTCATAGTAGGGAATATATCCGCCAACGATTAAGCTCCGATCCTTCTTCTACATGGGGAAGAGGCCTATGCCCAACCGTGGGACATTACAGGCTGAATCGTGATCGATTATTCTATTTAAAAGAAAAAACTAAATATTATTCTAGATATAAATATAATATCGCAACTTTTAATTTCCAACTAACTTTCTTTTTTCTAAAGTTTTTAGTTATACATGACTTGGTACCACATGAGACTTGGTAGAACAAACACTTCAGCCATATTATATTATACAATGTTTATAATAAATCGAATAAGAGCTACGAACATTGTTACGTCCGCCTGACGGCGGGGTAACAATAAAAAAACACAAATAAAAATTACAATGTATATTGTAAAAAAGAAATAATTAATAAAAAAATTACAAATACAAGACAATATAAATAAGAATACTAACTGATTAATCAGACTCCAAACAATTAATTTAACTCTCAGGGTTAGGTTCTAAAGCAACAGGAAAATTTCTTTTGGCACTTTGTACAATAAACCGACGTGCACTGGGGACTTATCTTATTACGGTCCGATCCGGTGACGCGTGGCACGGTTACGGCTGTCCGATGCCGTCGGAAACTCGGAATGTGTAGCGGGTCCCGGTGACCTTGTAGAAGGACCCTCAGCTGTAGGCAGTGGCCGCTGACGCCGCCTTACGGTGGAGCGCAAGGTCGGACTTCGTCCCGTTGGACGACGTGCAGGCGTCGGTAGTGAACCCGCAGGGTGCAATACGGAGATTACGTCAACCCGCAGGATGAAATGTAGGGTTAGCCCGCAGGTGAAGTGTTGTAATCAACCCGGAGGGTGAACTGGAGATGTCGACAACCCGCAGGGTGAAATGATGAAGTCAACCCGCAGGGTGAAATGTAGGGTTAGCCCGCAGGTGAAGTGTTGTAATCAACCCGGAGGGTGAACTGGAGATGTCGACAACCCGCAGGGTGAAATGATGAAGTCAACCCGCAGGGTGAACCCCCAGTTTCCTGGAACGCGTCGAGTGAACACTTGAAGCGCGAAAGATCCGATCCCCAGGCACTAGGTGAAACTAGGAGTGGGCGTCGGCATCTTTCGCGAAGCAATTAAAAATATAACAATGGAGTGGTGAACGGTAACCGGTTGAAATATAAAAATAAAAAAAAATAAATTATTTAAATAAAATTACCCAACCCAGAATCGAACCCCAACTATTGATGCGCGGACGTTCACCATTCCATTACACAAAATAAAAATTAAAAGAATTAAATTAACAAAGCAAATGAAGCAATAATATTTATAATTTTAAATTGCAGGTACATCGAAAATTCTCGATAAAGAATTTTAAGAAAAAACAAGCTAATTGTTGTACGTTAAATTAAATATGCAATTTGCTTCGAAAACTAACTAATTAAAGTTATATGGTAATGCAAGCGTTTTAATTACATTAATAAGATATTATTTATCAAAGTTATTTAATATCATAACCTTGTACTGCCTAGTATAAAAATTCACGGTGGCAATTTTTATCAACAAGAAAGACAGAAAGTATATTAGAGGGAATTTTAACAAAGTAAATAATTTAGAATAATTAGTTCTTATTAATATACAAACAAGCCACCGATATTAAAAACACACGCGTGGAATACCAAATGTAATTAATTATCGCGGTAAAACATATTTAATACTCACTGCATTGACTAAATAGAAAAAGATTAAATTATTTACCAATTACAAGATATTCATTGTCACATTTCGTACCTCGATAAATCACTATTAAGAAATATATATAGCTATAGCAGATCAAAGCAAAACAAGGCAAAGAATCACTTTTAGTATAATAACGAAATAAGCCAGACACAAAAATTAATTAAGAGCAACTACGTGAATCTATCGAAATTTATTATATTAAACTTACCAAGGGGGTTTAGAGATGAGACACGTAAACTTTCACTTCACAGAAAATAAACACAAACTTTTTCTTAAATACTTTAACTAGTTATTAACTGCGGCGTCAACAGAAAATAATTTCGTACGGCAGAAATGCTTTATATATAATCGTTATGAATTTGCTATCCGTCGCGGGGGGGGGAAAGGGCTTGCCCACACCCAATTCTAGAACTTTCGTATTGACCAATCAGGAGAGTTCTAACAAAGCATTGCTACTCAACTCCAGGGACAACTAAGTGTACGGTCGCGTGGAGAAATGAAATTCCCTGTCCACTCATCATTCTATTGTAAATATATTGCAACAATCGTAAGGCTAAACTAACCGAAATGAATCTACTAAGCGATTGTATTTTTATCTTTAACTAATACACACCAAAAGGAGAAAATAACATTTTATAAGTGATTATACGGACCATCGGCCTAAAGGTTGAAATAGCATAGTATTAACAGTATTCGTGAACTAGTGGTCTGCAAGAATATGACGATGAAACGAAATCGTAACACGACCCATCATTTGACTATCCCTGGACCACAGGGCCAAAACGACGTAGTAGCTACTAGCCGCGGGGGGGGGAAGGACGATGTACAATGTTCTCGAAAGAATATCGCTTCTGCCGTGCAATCATTACCATAAATGGTAATGAAATTGGACTCAGTGCTGACACTAGTTAACGCGCGCGGACTCCGTTTGATAATAACAACTAATTATGCGATTTGTCCGTATGTAAAAGTGATGTTTTAATTAAGAAAAATGGTTTTAATTAAATTTTAAGATATTTTCGGTTCTAATAAAAATATAATTATAATTTAATAAGTATTATACTTGTTACAACGTAACAACATCATTGATTATAGTAGCATAATAGATGCTAATAGGTTAATCCTCTGCAATTCACGGATTACATAATATTGATATTAACAATTGAATGCGTGTAATCTACGTAACACCATCAGTGCAATATGCATTCATAACTACGTATTTAGTAATATCATAACATTGCTTTGTTTGTACACCGAATAACAAGGTAATTAAACTCTACTGATTAACGAACCCACTTTGCAAAGTAATGGATGTAAGCTCTAAAAGCGTGACACAATATTTTACATATAATGTAGCGTAAAATTCTAGACCTCACTCTGCGTAGTTTCGTACGCGTTAATTTATGGTAAATATATTTCGAAAACTGTTATCAAAATGTTACAAAAACTCAATATGCACTATTATAAAGTTTATTAATTAACACATCAGTAGGTACTTAACACCACTAAGGTATTATAAAGTTTATTAATTAACACATCAGTACTTAACACCACTAAGGTTGTAACGAGACCGCCCTTTTCGTCTGACCCGTAGCCATTATATATTCTCTCTTTTTTTGATCTACCGCCAAAACTAAATAATTGATTCCCGCCAACGTTCTATATTTTTTTTTGTGTCAGCTGTGTTGCCATGACAAACGAGTTATCAAATGTTTTTTTAAATTTATTAACCGATTTTACTGATATTAAAATGATAGTATTGCTAAACATTAAAATAAATGTTTTGATTATTGATTTATATTTTTAATACTCTAACATTCGGCTAATCCTGACGTAAAACGCGGCCTCGCGTTTACAACATAATACAAAAAAAAAAAAAAAAAAAAAAGAATAAAATAAGAGAAAAAAAAGGAATCAATAACAACATCTACAATTAATCTCAGGCATTCTTAATCATAGCCAATCACTCTTAGAACTAACATTGACTACAGGCTCTCTCACCCATAGCGACTCACTCTTAAAACTAACATCGACTATAGGCACTCTCACCCATAGCGACTCACTCTTAAAACTAGCATCGACTATAGGCACTCTCACCCATAGCGACTCACTCTTAAAGCTAACATCGACTATAGGCACTCTCACCCATAGCGACTCACTCTTAAAACTAACATCGACTATAGGCACTCTCACCCATAGCGACTCACTCTTAAAGCTAACATCGACTATAGGCACTCTCACCCATAGCGACTCACTCTTAAAGCTAACATCGACTATAGGCACTCTCACCCATAGCGACTCACTCTTAAAACTAACATCAACTATAGGTACTCTCACCCATAGCGACTCACTCTTAAAGCTAACGTCGACTATAGGCACTCTCACCCATAGCGACTCACTCTTCTAACATCTCTTAGAAGCTCACTTTTCACAACTCTCTTATATATTTCTGGTAACTTAAATGTATTGAAACAAGATGATTCACCTCTATACAATAATTTAAGTATATATTACTACTATCCATAAATTATAGCTAATTATCTCTCTTTATTATTCTCAATATGTTAAACAATCATTCATTCTTTTTATTAATCGCTTTTATGGTTAACTTTCGTAATTTTTACATGTTAAGAGTGTATATCTTTATCTAATAATCTTACAATTAATTTACATTAACTTCACACTTTTTTTTCTCAATTTACTTCATTATTTTAGTATAATCATATACAGGACACGTAATGTAATCTATAATACATAAGTACTACAATTCACTCAGCACACAATTGTACCTATAATTCGACATATAGTTACATATTTACTTTTATGGTATTACATAAATAACTGTCTTTCATTACCATGGTATCATTATTTATAAAATCATACATACATCAATAATTCATTATATAACAGTTTATAAGGTCTATATCACCTACCATCACTTAGTTATAACCAAATCCACTTTCTACTCTGAATCACTTGTCATTGCATCATTAAAAACTAGCCAAGGGTGTAGCCTATCAACAGCAAAAACCGACCTATATGGTCTACAACCTTCTTTTCTCGTAATGGGGGTGTCTTCTATCTCATAGCGATCATTACCGATAATTTTTGAGATTCGAAACGGCCCTACACATTTAGGCAATAATTTGCGACTCTGTCCCGGATCTGAACGAATATCTCTCTCGACTCTTACTAAATCTCCTAATTTATATTGGGTTGGTTTTTTGTGAGACCTATCAAAACGTTCTTTCTGTTTTTGCTGATTAATTTGAATTCGGGACTCTGCATCAGACCTAATCTTAACTCGATCTAACGTGGAATGAGAATCCGCGACTATAGGGTTCATGATACCGTCCGAAACGCCTGTTGTTTGAACACCAAACAACATCTCAGAAGGAGTGCGATTGGTGCTTTTGTTAATAGTATTGTTTAATGACCATTGAATTTGTGGTAAGCATAAATCCCATTCATTTTCAGGTTTACCGTGGTTAGCAGCAGTTATAGCATTAACTATAGTCCGGTTGTACCTTTCAACCTGGCCATTAGCCCTGGGAGAGGCAACAGCATTCAAAATATGCTTGATACCTCTACCATTAATAAAATTTGAAAACTCTTTGCTAGTGAAACTTGTACCACGGTCTGATATTATACGGCGTGGTACTCCAAACAGTGAGAAATATTCTGTAAATACTTGAATAGTGGTAATACTCTTGGTATTTTTAACTGGTTTTATGTATATAAATTTCGTAAAGGCATCAATGATTACTAAAATGTGACAATTTTTCTTTTTGCTTATAGGAAAGGGACCGCAATGGTCAGTGTGGAGCGTATCAAATGGTTTACTAATTTTAGGTATAGGATGGAGTTCCCCTTCTTTAGTACCGGCCGGTACTTTGTTATGTGCGCAGCTTAAGCAAGAATTGCAATACTTTTTAATAAATCGTCGCATTTTCTTAAACCAATAAATTTGATTAACTCTACTGTAAGTTTTTTCAAAACCGAAATGACCAACATCATCGTGATTCATACGAACTACCTGCCACCTTACCGATTTCGGAACTACCCACTTTAAATTGACTTCATTATTTTTATCAATTACTACTCTATATAAACGATCATTTTTTATTGTATAGTTCTTATGAATATCGACAATGTCTTTAGTGTCCGGATCATTTAGGATGCTAATTATTCTTTGTATCTCTGAGTCCTGTTCCTGCACGGTACTCAGCCAAGCATCATCATCTATTGCTAAAACATCGACAACGTCTACCACGTCCTTCGATTCAGACGTACTGGGATTACGTGATAGGGCATCAACGTGACTCATTTTAGCCCCATCTCTATGCTCTACCGTGAAATCGTATTCCTGCATAGTTAAGTACCAGCGAGCTACTCTAGGAATCAAATCCTTTTTAGTCATTGTGCTACGTATAGCGGCACAATCCGTAACAACTTTAAACGTTTTTCCTAAAACATAGACTCTGAATCGAATTAGAGCACAAACTACTGCCAGAGTCTCTAACTCATACGAGTGTAGTTTGCTTTCATCTGATGTGGTCTGACGACTGTAATATGCTACAGGGTGGAAAGTCTCTAAATTGATACGTTGCATTAATATGGCGCCTATACCGATTTTACTAGCATCTGTATGAATTTCTAATTCGGCCTGGGGATCATATAATGCTAAAACGGGTCTGGTGGTTAATTTAGATTTTAATTCATTGAAAGCCTTTATCTGTGGCTCATCAAAACACCACACAGCATTCTTTTTTGTAAGATTTGTCAGAGGTTTTGCTATCACTGAAAAATTGTGAATAAAACGTCGGAAATAGCTAGTGAGCCCAACAAACTGTCGAACCTCGTGAACGTTTTTAGGTATGGGAAAATCAATTACCGCCTGAATTTTAGCTACCCCAGGGCGTATACCGTCTGCACTGATCTCATACCCCAAATAGTTTATTCGAGTCTGAAAGAAATCGCACTTTTTTATATTTAACTTAAGTTGAGCTGATCTTAACAATTGAAAAACTCTTTCTAACTTGTCTAAACCCTCTTCTATTGTTTGTGATGTCACTAAAAGATCATCCATATACGCTAATGCTAGATTTTGTTTACCTTTCAGCATAGAGTTAATGATTCGCTGGAAAACGCTAGGAGCATTAGCAAGCCCGAATGGCATTCTCTCAAACTCAAACAAACCATCCGGTGTTGCAAATGCAGTATACCGTTTACTGTTTTCACACATGGGCACCTGGTAATACCCTGATGTTAGGTCAAGGCTCGTAAAGAATTGATTACCCCCTAACCTATCTAATTGATCCTCAATGCGAGGCAAAGGATATTTATCTTTAAGTGTCTTTCTATTTAAGGCTCTATAATCGACACATAGGCGTTTATCACCATTTTTCTTACTGACTAAAATAACAGGACTTGAATAATCAGAAGTACTTTCACGTATGATACCATTGGAGAGTAAATCTTCTATAATCTTATTTAAGTATTCACGTTCACTCTGGGAAACTCTATATGGATTATATACTACAGGTCTGTTGTCAGTTAGGTTAATTTCCATTTCCGCTAGATTTGTTTTACCTAATTCTCCTAAATTCACCGCAAAGCAATCTCTGTATTTTTCGATTAATTTAAACAATTTTTGTTTCTGATCCTCGGTCACTATTGTACTTATTTTTACATCCGCTAAGGGTAAAGGTTCATACTGTTTGGTTTCTGTAGTTATACCTACATATTCTGTATTTATTTCGTGGTATTGCTGTCCCCGAGCTAACAAAGCTCCTTTAGTAATTTTTAAATCATTAAGTGACAAGTTGGCTAGCATTAGATACCCTTTACCTGCTTTGAACTGAAAGATACCTGGTAGAACAATATATTCGTTGTTAGGTAAAGCTCGGAGATTATATTGAACAAATAGCCCCTCCGAGTATTTACTATTTGTAGTGACATCAATGGGCATAGTAGTTTTTGGTTCAATAACGTAATCACTATCTGCAAACACTTTAATTTTTAAATCACTATTAATCACATCTGGGGTTTGTATAAAAACTAAATCATCATTTGTTTTCAAAAGTATTACATTAGGTTTTTCCGTAAATGACTGCCCAACCAGAATTGATGTTCTTAAATAATGATTTTCTACGACTAGAATTTCCGTTTCGGCCTTAACGGCGCCTATTTGTAAAGTGACTACTACTTTACCAATTGGTTTTACAGAAGAATTGCCAAAACCCTGCAAAATTGGTAAGTTATCAGTAGCCCAAGTATCGTGCAAGAGTTTTGCGTCGGATTCTCGTATAAGAGTACACTTACTACCTAGGTCAACGTATCCTCGCAATGTTATATCACCCACTTTAACATCTTTGTAAAATTTTGCATTATCGGACTCACTATTGGTAATACGCATGACACTCTTAGTTCGTTCCGTCGAACTATTATTTTTATTAGCTTCACCGGTATTATTACTGTTCTTACGACAATCTTTAGTTTCGTGGCCTAATTTTAAACAAAAGTTACACCTCTTTATTGGTTTATTACATTTTAAACTTATGTGTCCCATTTCATTACAATTGAAACATCTAACTGTATCTGTGCTATTATTGCCTTTAATTTGTTCATTTGCTACCTTATTAAAATTTCTGGATGGTTGATAACCATTCCGGTTGCGATTATTGATGGATGGCGTGTTGGTTTCATGTTGGGATACCGTACGCAAGTAGTTAAGGACCTGTTCTGGTTCCTCAAACATACAGGCACCTGCCCCCATTCGTACAAACTTGTCATCGATACCATGTATAAGGCAACCAACTGCCTTTTTACCAGTTATCTCACATTTATTTATAAGCGCAATTTTGTCATAGTAATAATGTTCTAGAGGTTGCCCAAACCTACACCTAAGTTTTAACATTGTTGTTAATAAGTCACCGTAGTTTTCGTTTGAGGGAAATGCTAATTTTAATTTTTGTGTCCACTCATCCCAATTATATAGGACTGAGGATAAACCCTGATACCACTTTTTGGCTAAACCACTTAATTTAGGAAGAGCATAATGACATATTTGGCGGTCATTCCAAGAATAAATCTGCGCACATTCGTTAACCTTGTTTATCCAATTTTCTATTGTTTGACTATTTTCACTAGGGTCAAATTCTGGAACAACACTGAACGCCACTGGAAAATTGTTTTGAGCCCAAAAATTTGGAGTTACTGGCGCAGGCTTACTGTTAGGGATATTTAATCTAGTAACATTATTTGTTGCGCTGTTATTGTTCGACAAACAAAGATCAGTTTGATCATTAACTGCAATGGGAATATTTGACCTATTTAATCGAATCGGCGATGTCAACGGGGGAGTTTTAGTCGAACCCCGGTTAACATTCCTACTGAGAGATCTATGTCTGCGACGCTCAGAATGCGCTCGTTTTTTACCATGTCTTTTATGGCTATGCTTATGACCTCGATTACGTTTCGTTCTACGTCGTGACCTACGTTCATAATCGTCACTAAAACTAGAATCTGTAGAAGTACTATCTACGCTCGATTCCCGCCGTTTTCGCTTAGATTTTCCCATTATCTCCACTAGTGATGCAATGAGTAAATGATTCGAGATATACTTAAGAACAACAAATACAAAATTTTATATATAAAACAAATCTAAATATATACTATCACAATATTAAACACAGCATTAATAGACACCGCAGTAATAGACACCGCAGTAATAGGCAGTAAATCCGGAAACAGCGGCAATAAGTACATGGAACCTTAATTAAAACGTATAAATACACCAATAGCTATGTAGTTTAAATTTTAAAAAAAAGTCATACAATATTAATAATAACAGTTTAAAAACAAAGATCAACGATAATTGTAGGTTACTATTTCGAAACACATCGCGTAGCCTACGTGTAGGTACTTCAAAAAAAAAAGTAATAACAGCTTAAATAGTTTTCACTTGTAAATTAAAAAAAAAACACCAACGCTGACCTAATTATTAAAGTTTAGGTATTAAATAGATCACTTTCACTAAACTTCCAAAAACATGTGTGCAGTTTGTTGTTTACCACACGCGTACCTTCTGCACGAATGAGATAATCAGGAGCAATTTAAATTTTGAAGGAATTCACAGTAGCACAGAATTCACAATAGAATTTTCCTCGCTTTGGTTCGATACCGATTTTGAGGCGGCAAATGTTAACGTAGCCATATGAAAGTCAAATAACACTTTAAGATCTGACCTTAACATCCAAGATCGAGGAGACCGCAGCATCGGCACGTAGATTAACTTTGTCACTTCTGACTGTTACAAAAACTCAATATGCACTATTATAAAGTTTATTAATTAACACATCAGTAGGTACTTAACACCACTAAGGTATTATAAAGTTTATTAATTAACACATCAGTACTTAACACCACTAAGGTTGTAACGAGACCGCCCTTTTCGTCTGACCCGTAGCCATTATATATTCTCTCTTTTTTTGATCTACCGCCAAAACTAAATAATTGATTCCCGCCAACGTTCTATATTTTTTTTTGTGTCAGCTGTGTTGCCATGACAAACGAGTTATCAAATGTTTTTTTAAATTTATTAACCGATTTTACTGATATTAAAATGATAGTATTGCTAAACATTAAAATAAATGTTTTGATTATTGATTTATATTTTTAATACTCTAACAAAAATGTTTACTGCAATTATCGGCATTTGACAATACTTTAATCTCTTAAAAAATAGATTTCCATATAATATTATCATAGTCAACAGAATTAGCAAGTTGAAGTGGCAGTGGGCTGGTCATCTGTGTCGCAGGACCGATGGCCGTTGGAGCAGACGTGTTCTGGAGTGGAGACCGCCGCGTCTTGGCAAACGCAGTGTAGGGCGTCCTCCGGCCCGCTGGACTGACGATCTACGTAATATTGCCAGTGAAGGCTGGATGAGGATTGCGAAAAACCGGGATATCTGGCGCGAACTTAGGGAGGCCTATGTCCAGTATTGGACTGCAATAGGCTGAACGGACTAACTGATTGACTGACTTAAGAAATAAGTGTCCTAATTAAGCAAAATAACTGACCATAATTTATAGTTACCTAGTATATCGAATATGCTTTTCAAAAATATTAATAACTAGCTGACCCGGTGAACTTCGTACCGCCTAACAGTCGATTTTTTAATACTTATCCTTCCCGGAACCCCTCCACTAACACTTAAAATTTATTGTATGGCATTAAAGTTCAAATTGACTTTTAAGTATTATTACGAACCTTTTGTATGGGAATATAGAAACTTTTAAATTTTTCTCTCTCAAAATCGGTTCAGCCACTCTCGAGATTTGCGCTTAGCAACACATTTAGCGATTCATTTTTATATATATGGAGATATCATAAGTAAAAATTAATTAGTACACAAAAAGTTGAGTACCTACAGAGGTAACTTATAACTTGTACATACTGCTTCGTTCGATCTAGGCAAAATGATTAATGAATGAGTTTCTCGTAGAAAAACTGAGAAAGAACCTTTTTCGTATTGTACTTTGATTAAATTTTTATTACTTGACATTGCAGCAACAGTAGTATTTTATTCACTTCACCTATTTTTAGATTCTTAACTTAATTCCTTCATTAAATTTTGACAGGATCTATTAAGTTTAAATAAGAAATATTAACACTTCAGTGCTTAAGTTAAAACGCAAGCTCCAATTAATTCAGTGGTCAATTTTGCGCCTCTGCCTTGGCTTCTTGAGAGGCGCTATAGCTCTTAATTAGGCCTTTGAAGTACTTTATTGCGGAGAGAGCCTTTATAATGGGACACGCTATGAGTCCACCGAACCGCTCCGTTTAAGTAGCTTTGTCTATCAAAAATGCAGGCGAATATCGATCATGGTTGAACTTTTAGTACTTAGAATGAAAATAATCTTTGTCCAACATGTTAGTGTTTCGTATATCGAGATCTTTATCTTCTTTCGTATTTAGGTTGTAAGCGTGTGCTCATAATTTTATAATTATGTTCTTAATGTAGGCAACTTAATAACTGTGTTTTAGGTTTCAGTTTGTTGACATAGCTACTTTTTTGTAAATAATGTACAATATATTTCTATAAAAAATATATATTTTGCACCAACCGTAACAGCAATCCCCAATCCCTAGAGCAAAAAGGAGGCTCACTACAAACTGCGCTAACGGCTTAGTCACTTAAAAATTAAATTTAGGTATTTACAATTATCAAACTCTATTAATAAATTTTAAATGTAACAAAATATACATATACAGTTTCGCTAGCTGTGTGGTTACGGCAGTCAAGAATATAGCAACCCCCTCTCTTCCCGTGGGTGTCGTAAGAGGCGACTAAGGGTCAACACAGTTCCACAACCACTTTGGAACTTAAAAAGCCGAACGATGGCGGAATAACCATCCAACTGCTGGCTTTGTGATACACAGGCCGAAGATGGGCAGCAGCGTCTTCGGTGCGACAAAGCCAGCCCTGCTGTTACCAACCCGCCTGTCCAGCGTGGTGAATATGGGCAAAACACATGACTTCATGTCCCGTTTGTCCCGTTGTCATGTTTCCGTTTTTGGCGTGAACTTGGAAAGGCCTATATCCAGCAGTGGACTGATATAGGCTGAATTAATAATACAGTTTCGTGTCATTAAAATAAATACCAAGCGAAAGTTTTCTCAGAAATCACATGGATGTCATACGATACGATAAATCGTGGCGAATCATTAGATATACAATATTCTAGAATGTTCTGCGAATACATATGTACGAAATTAAATAAGTCCGAAGGAAGCGAGCCACATCAGAGCTATTGTCACGTGCCAAATTTTAAACTTTCCGCGCAGCCACCGTATCCAGTGAACATCACAAGTAGCGAAAACTTCGACAGTATTCGAAATCATTTATAGTAATTTTTCTCTTTCTAATAATATTTTCTCTACAGTATTGTATAATGTATATACTTGTGTGTATATGTTTTAATTTTTTTTGTATTTTTCCTTTATATATTTAATTCTATCTTTACATTTTTTTTATATTAATATTTCGTAAGTTTCATGTACGAGAAATTTCTATGCTGGTAAGCAGTTTGTCTTAAAAAACTATTATTAAAGATAAAATTGTCTTATTTTCACTAATAATTAAAAATCTATATTATATACGAGTAAATTTAAAATATTTCCAATGTGATTGGGTTATATAAATTAAATTAACTTTTTCCAAATATTATTCGATTGGTTGATTCAGCCTGCAATATTCCACTGCTGGGCATTAGCCTCTTTCTCCATGTAGGAGAAGAGTCAAGTAAGATTAATTTTATATATTACTCTTGTAATATAGCTAATTTAACTCATACTTTAATTTACTTTTACAATTATCAATTAGAATTCAATACCATTTAACTTTATTTCATAATTGAAAACTATAAAATAGAAGTATTTAAAAGTTTAACATCAACATTCCATGTGTTTATATGAGGATACATTTCGACCAAGTTTCGTTAGAATTCTCAGTCTGACACTATATTTTATTTTCTCTTTTTATCTCGATAGCGAAAAAGGTGAAAATCGAACGATTGCCAACTCCATTTTAGTCTATTTGGACTAAGCTGCACGGATAAAAGAGCATGTCGAAGAAAAAAGTGTCAAAAAGAAAGAATCGATAAGATTCTTGAGACGAATATCTGTCTATGACACAAACTTGTAAAATTCGAATCACTTACGTTAGCTCTCAATAGTTTTTAGAATAAAATTTACAGTTCGGTTTTCACTTCTGTCTGCAAATTTTTTGTTGTAGCTCATAAAGAAAAAAATATAAAAGTTTTTACAATTTTAAATTTAAAATAAAATAACATTTAGTAGAAAACAACTACGTTTATATAAGAATTAATTAAAATCTAATAATAATACTACTTTTAGTGACAAATTAGAGCCTGATGTTTCTTGATAGTTTCATAATAATTTAGTCGTAAAAAGCCATTTACTTTTACTTTACACAAATTTTTTTTTTTTTGTAGGCCGAAATTGAAAACTACTTAAGATGTTTAATCACTATGCCCTGATTTAAAAAGATGTCAAAAAATGTCGCTTAGTAACGGTTAATTAGAATCTATGATTACCTTGTTCACGTAAATGATATTTTGCCTAAAACAATTACTTTATTCAAATAGATTAAGATATTAAAAGCTGAAATATTAAAAAGTTGCGTCACGACGACAAGAAGATACGGAGACACGGGCACGACGACACGATGAGGACGCGACAACAAGATATGGATGCGACGACACGACGAACGGACGGGGATGAAGGCACTAGAAGAGGTACTCTGCGTAGAGTAATGTTTATTCTAGCGAGGTGAATACAGAGTCGTATTGAGTCAGGACACTTAACGAAGACCTTGCAAGAACTAAGCGCTCGAGACTAGTGTACCACCAGAAGTTCTTTTTTTCGTTTTGACAATTGGTAGCCGGGAAGGTATTATTATTTTATACTTCCTCATAACTTTGATAGCATGATGTAACTGAGGTCAGCGCCAATGCATTACCTACTTATCACTGTCATGTCTTATTTTAATAAGGTTTGTTACACAACGAAATTGTCACTTAATTTAGTTTACTACACCTTCTCACTCCTTGGTACCGTACCAAGTCTGTATAGCAAACCCTTATCGTAGCCTATAGACGCCTGCGTTATCATAAACATCACAAGCCCGTAACCGACTCTAGTTCAAACCTCAGGAACTCTAGTTATCTTACTCACCACATAAACACAATACTACTAGTGAGCAGTATATTTGGCTGTAATATTTTTTAAGGTGTACGAACTTTACCATTTAAGCTTCTCCCGCTTAATATTTGAAAAAAAAAATCGTTGTTTAAAATCTGAAGCTAATTGCTACTGAAATTAACAACAAATAAACTTCTAAACAAAAAAATGCTAATAATTTTTCTAAGGCACATGTTTACAGGATAATGTACCCTTAATTTATTTTCTGAGACGAACGATCAAAGTTTTAATAAAGTAAAAATGTTTTTAGGTTTACAAACTCAAAAATTAATGAAAATTAAAAATATCAATTTAATGAGTCCGGGATTTTAATAATTGTGTTTGCTCGCGAACGAAAAATAAAACCGACTTCAATTATATCTACCAGTAATACAACGTAGGTTAACAAAAAAAAAGTCAAGAAAATACGCGTTATGAAAGATAAGACATAGAAAACTTGTTTTATAAGGAACGCCTTATAAAGAGAGGTGAAATATTTCTTACCCAATAGAAACAATAAATATGTGTATATTTATTATTGTGAGGTCACTAGAAAATTTAAAAAATATATGTGGAACAACTTCTGAAATAATATCTACCTTCGAGACAAATTTAGAGTCGGTAACACTGCAGTGGATGAGACTCCATTCAATTACCAGAGCAAGAAGCCTACACAAGCTTATTCAGTAATTGTAATTATTTATTAAATTAATTATGAAGCAATTGCAAAGTCTTTGATTTTTTCTCATTACGTTGTATTACTTGCCAATGTAATTGAAGTCGTTTTTTTTTTCGTTTGCGACTAAACACAATTATTAAATATGTCTATATATGTTTGTATAATAAATAAGTACACAATAAATTCCTCTTCTCTATGTCTTACTCCGCGGGTCTGAAAGATATTTAATAAAGAACTAAATTGTAGCCAAGTAGGTACAAAAATTTTATCATTTTAATTTTTCGCCATTGTTGATGTATGTGTACTAGAATATAAATAAAAAACTGAAAAGTAATCATTAATATCAGAGAGTAAAATATAATGGAATATTGAGTAACATATACGACTGTGAGTCTACATACTCGTATAATTTTTTAAATACAGGATTTGTGATTAATCAAATTATTTTATTGGGATAATTTTTCGTATCAGACTCAATATGGTTGTCGAGAGATAATTTTCTTTCAGCTTTTTTTTATATCAGTACATATAAGGTTAAAATTTGCAATTCAAACAGACGGCTTCTTACTTTATAAGGGTGAATGATGTCTGTGTAAACGAATAATTATTTAGGATCCACTTTCTATTATTTTCTCTTCTCTCTACACACACAGATTCATCTCAATATTTTTTTTTATGTAACTAGGTTGGCAAACAAGCGTACGGCTCACCTGATGGAAAGACCGTAGCCTATAGACGCCTGCAACACCAGAAGCATCACAAGCGCGTTGCCGACCCTATCCCCAATCCTCCCCAGGAGCTCTGGTCACCTTACTCACCAACAGGAACACAATACTGCTTGAAAACAGTATTATTTAGCTGTGGTCTTCTGTAAGGTCGAGGAACTACCCCAGTCAGGCTGCTCCATATTTTAAGCAGGAAATTTCCTGCTGGTCCCTACCTCAGTTTGCATAATGTGAAAAAGTCGCATATTATATAATATATCTACTAGCTGACCCCGCAAACGTTGTTTTGCCATATATGTTATTAACCCCCTTAATCCCCCTTATAGCTTAGGGGTATGAAAAGTAGATGTCAACTGATTCTCTGACCTACCCGATATGCACACGAAATTTCATAAAAATCGGTCCAGCCGTTTCGGAGGAGTATTGTAACTAATATTGTGACACGAGAGTTTTATATATCATCTATATAAATAAAAATCAATTGTTGTTCGTCAGTCTTGCTAAAACTCGGGAGTGGCTCGACCGATTTAGCTAATTTTGATCTTGAAATGTTTGTGGAAGTTCAGGGAAGGTTTAAACGGTGAGAAACATAAGTAATTGTAACGGAAAATACTAAAAACGACGATTTGATTTTCCAATACAAAATGTTCCTAGCGGGGAAATTTAATATCTTTTGTCAAAAACGTTGTCAATTGTTTGTCAAATACGAAGTTAACCGGGCCATCTAGTAGATATATAATTATGTCATGTCTTTTCGTTTTAAAAATCTCCTGTTTATAATATTTATACTGATATACAAGTATTAATGTATATATGATTGGGCTAAAAAAGACAAGCCATCAATAAAGTACGTCATCATTTAGGGCCGAACACATAGGTCATTAAGTCTGATACGCGGCAGTCTGATAGATACGCTACTTTGTCACAATTTGATTGATGTTCAGATCAATTCCCTAGATAAGGCTGTCTAATCAATGTTCTGCTATGTTCAGATGGGCATTAGATTAGGGAATTACAAGCGAAAACGAAATTACTTGATTGATCAAAATATAATATAAGCTTAATTTGAGTTTCTTCCAAGTATTGGTTATTTGTAAAGAGAGTAAGATATTGTATGTTTATTACATTTTTTACATAATATAGTTATTTCATATTATAAAGTCAATATTGAGAGGAAAAAAAAACAATAATACTAGAACATACGATTTTTTCCTAGATTTCTATGTTTGTTTAACTGGAGTAGGGCACAGGAGGAAATATCCTGCTAAAAATCTGGAGCACCCCACAGGAGAAGTACATCGACCTTACAGAAGATTACAGCTAAATAATACTCCTTTCAAGCAGTGTTGTGTTCCTGTGGTGAGAGCTCCTGGGGGGATTGGAGGTAGGGTCGGCAGCGCACTTGCGGTGCTATTGGTTTTGTAGGCATCTATAGGCTACGGTAATCACTTACCATCAGGTGAGCTGTACGCTTGTTTACCCACTATATTGTAATAATAATAAAACTGACATTCAGTTTTAGAACTCTGTAATTTCATTAGAACAAAAAATGAGTAGTAATATTTGTTTGTCAGGAATTTGTGTCTAATTTAAATAGTGATGTGAATTAGACAAAAAAAAGATTACTAGCTTCGTCTTATGATATCTGACAATTGGTACACGCAATTTCGTGGTTACCACGTACCTTATGTGTGTATGTAGCTGAATCTAAATCATATTGTTTCCCATTCTTGTGAGACATTTTCTAATTTTTAACTTTGTCTTCTCTCTTCATTTTCCTTTTGTCCTGTCCCTCTCTCTTATTGTCCTTTCTCCTCCTCCCTCCTATTTTTTAATACCAAAATTGATTTGAATTTTAGGAAACAAAAAATAATAAATAAATAGCATACCTACAATACTACATTTTTGTCAAGTTCCAAGGTAACCCTTTTTAAGATTTTATGCAATCTTCGTCGTTCAGAATAATAAGGGTCCCAGCGATAGCACACATCTTAATCGATTTCAATCATTTAGTCCGGATAAGAGGGGGTTAGAACCTATGGGAAAACTCACTTTCATCAATACATATTACATAAGTCCAATAGAATTTTATATAGGCAAAAATGCCGCAGCAGCCGTGATTTTTTTTGGGCGATTATCGATTTTTTGATATTTTTTTAATACATAATACCTTGAGCTGATAATAACGAACACAAAAAAAAATCCAATTTGAACGGTACATTTCGGTGATTAATTTTTATTTATATATACATGTGTGTGTGTATGTGTGTGTGTCTGTGTGTGTGTGTGTGTGTGTGTGTGTGTGTGTGTGTGTGTGTGTGTGTGTGTGTGTGTGTGTGTGTGTGAGACATATTACTTTTTTCCATTTTATAACGTACAACATTACTTTTGTTCCTCTTTATAATATTTTCGTTAGTGAGCTCTTCCGTTACAATATTTATTGTTCATTATTTTACTATATAATATGAAAAATGTCTAAAGAGTTTTTGTGATTAATGATCTGAAATTTATCCAATTTATGAAAATAAATGATGCAAGGCACATCTCACTCAATATTCAGAAATCATTTTCTTCGGCTACAATATTAATAACATGATAAAACAACGGTCGCTTGAATAATGCGACAAAAAAAATTTGTGAACAATCGACAAATTTGCGAACCACCAAATAATATTTAAAACCAAATTTTCAAATCGAATTACAAAATTCAAATTCAAGGTTCTTGTGATCTTTTTCATTATTTCTCGTGCTCAAACAACACATAATTATTATTTTAATTCTGTGCAAAAAATTCGGGCGTTTCTCTTTATCCATTCACGAGGTGAGGATAAGCAGAACGAAACATGACAATAGTTTAAGGAAAAAGCGTTAAGCGTGTAATTTCGTTTAACATGTACCGTATACAGAACCGTTTAACAATTATTAACGCTCAAGCGATCTTTGCTCATATATGAAATACTTGCGGAATTATTTATTTTTTTCCAGGAAAAGGAAATCAGATCTCGTCTTTTTAATATGAATAGAAAATTAAATCACAGCGTACGTATAATATGTTTCACAACGTTGTTAATATTGCTATCTCTCTTCGCCAAAGTTTTGTCATCGTGTTGTAATGCGATACCATAATATACGTTGACATTTTTTTAAAACAACAATTTGTTGTAACTTGTACACCTTTGCTGACGCTAGACCATTTCCTTTGCCCTAAGGTTGTCTGGAAGAGATCCCTATTTATCGATAAGGCCGACCTTTGTACCTAATGATATATTGTTAAAATCTTTCATTCTTTGCAATCGGGAGGCCGGGACATGATCACATAAACCGATGCATATTTGAGAACATGCAAATAATCCTTTGATTAACACCAAAAACTTATTTCGTCTATAACACCAACGCACATTTGTAGCGAAGCAAAATCCCACGATTAAGGGATGATATTTTATGCTAGACCGTGCCGAGTCCGAGCCGTGCTCCGTACGGGGCACGGGCAACGCACGGATTCACAACTTTACATACATTTTATAAATTATGATACTGTTCATGCTATACCGTGCGGCGTCCGCGTCACGGACGAGGCTCGGACGTGCGCCGACGACGCACGGTTCCGCCCCATTCATATAAAATGTACGAGTTGTCTATGTACCCGGCCCCTCTCACCGGTGACGCTGTAAAGGCCAGTAGGGCCAACAGCAACTATCATTTCGAAAAAAAAAAAAAAGGTTTTGACTCCGTGCGTCGTGTGAGCCTCGTACGGAGCACGGCTCGGACTCGGCACGGTCTAGCATAAATCATCACGGCTCGTACTCGGTACGGTCGCATAAATCATGCCTTAATTGTTTGTTTGCTCATGTTTAAGCCTGTGTATCTTTTTTTTAATACATAATTTAAATTCAATAAAAGTTATTTTCAGCGTGATTTTATTAATTTTTATGTCTGTATCATGTTTTTTGGTGTCTCACCCAAAACACACCTATCGTGAAAAAAAATTCAAATTAAGAAATTAAGCAACACTTCTTTAACATAAGCACTTTGAGACAAACAAAATGTTTTTTTTTAACTTTATTACATTAATTACAATTTCAAATGGGCTTTAGTAGGTCATCCCTTAAATAAACATAAATTAAAATTAAAATGAGAAGATGAGATCGTAACTTACAGCAATTCATTCCTTATGTGGGTAAAAAATTCTAAGCTAAATTTGTTATGTTAATATTAGTTAACGTTTTCACACACCACACACAAACGGTCACACCAGGAAATATCTTTTCTAATATTTACGCGAATTTAATATAATGAAACAACTTTTTCGGATTTTACCGCAATAAAATCCGAAAAAGTTGTTTCATAATAATGAGGAAAAATATCTTGCTCAAATTTCACACAGCCCGACTGGGGGAAGTACCTCGACAACACAACATGCTGTCAAGTGTGTATATTATATTATTGTGTATCTGCGGTAAGTATAGTAAGCAGAACTCCTAGGCGGGTATAGGGTCAGCAAGACGTTGACATTGCTCGCGTCAATAAACGGTATCCGCTTACCATCATGTGGACCGTACGCTTGTTTGACCTTTGTCATAAAAAAAAACTAATGACTAAGAGGGTAGAAACAAATATAAAAGCAGACTTTATTTTGTACTATTACAATTATATCACAATAATAAAAAAGTTGTCAATCAATAGCTAATTGACGGTTGTGTTTTTCATTGGTTTCTTATAATACTGTCTTAATTGTTAAATTGACATCGTAATGATCATGACACCAATTTGGTGATTTTCCGAAAATGTACCTAAATGAAAATCATCAAAACTTCGCTTAATAAATGTCACTGAAATACCATTAGAACACCATTAAAATAACAAAATAACGATCTTGAATATTCAAGAAATACATTTTTTAATACACATACGGTCGTCTGTTCCCACAGTAAGCAATTTAATGCTTGTGATTATAGGTAACAGCCGACTGTTATAGCTAAATATTTTTATTGGGTAAAATATACATAGAAATAATACATATATAAATAATTACAAATATTACATTCAGACTTAGACGGGAATCGAACCCGCAACACGCGGAGCAGAAAGCAGGGCCTCTACAAACTGCGCCAACGGGCTAGTCGACTTCAATTACATTGAGACTGGTTTTATTTTTTAACTGATATTTTACCTTTGTGCCGTGGTCGGGCTCATGTGATTCGTATGAATACACATTCACATTGGTTCTGAATACACTACACATTTGTACTGGATGTGGAAATACGCTTTTTTCAAGTAGACCCGTATATACCTTTGTTTTACACATAACGTAACGAAATGTAACAAGTCTGCTCCGTTATTGCAGTTTATGCATTTCTTTCATTCATTTTGATAAATAGGTTTCAATATTGACGTAGTCGAGATTACAATTTCAATAGCATTTTGAGGACCGTGGAGTATAAAATAGAAAAATAAAAATAATCTATACTTATTATAAAAAGAAGTCCCCCGGCCGCGTCTTTCTGTCCTCCTATCTGTCTGAACGCGATAAACTCGAAAACTACCAAACGGATTTTTATTTATACGGTTTTCAACAATAGAAAGAGTGATTCTTGAGAAAGGTTAAGGTATATAATTTATTATGCTTTTATGTAAATTAGCTGAAATACGGCGATAAACGTTGAAAAGGTCGCAAAAAATCTCGCCAACTGGGAGCTTTCCACGCGAACGCCACGTAAACTAGCAAAGATATAGTTGTATAATGTACTAGCGAATTCAAAATTTATAAAAATGCTACAACAACAAATAATGCGCAACGAAGTGGGCACGGGTCGGCTAGTAACGAATAATTTTAAGTACAAAAGTTAAGACAGTTATTTAGTCGTTATTATTTTATTAAATTATGATTTCTATTGTATTATGTATATTATATACCTACGTATGTTAATTCAGTATATAACGAATTTATCTTAAAACAATTAACTTTTATTAAAAATAACAGACGTAAAAAATAATAACAAATTTCAATATGAGAAAAATACAATATTCTTTATTGCTCGTCATAAAGGAAAAATATTATTCTTTATATACATCAAAATACATAATTCCGTCACTGTTCATTGGATATTATATTGTATCATTGAATATTACATTTGTATTGACCATACAGATGTTTGCAGTGGTCCGGGTGTTTGTGCAGTCCTTGTGGGTCTCCCCACCGTGCCTCGGAGAGCACGTTAAGCCGTAGGTCCCGGTTGTTTTCATGTACACCTGATAGCGATCGTTACCTAAAGAGACAAAAGAGGCCTATACCCAACAGTGGGATATTACAGGCTGAAGCGTAGCGATTATTATATTGGAATGTCGCTTTTTTCTGCTACTTCTTTTGCCTAGAATAAGTATGTTTAGAAGCCTCTTTGTTTCTTGAAGCACTAATCAATCTCCTTGCTATCGATATAATTAACATAAATGATCAATAATTTTAATCTCCTAAGGTTATATCAGAGCAACAAAGCGTGAATAGAGCAATGATTAATATGTGATATAAGTATTATAAGTATATTGTTGTAATTAATTTAAAATTGGATACGTTCTTGATTTTTCATATAGAGGATATGAACATTTTGTTAAACGGAGACTCATACTAGATCATTCAATAAGTCCCGAGACTAACCTGGAAATGGCGCATATATTAAAAACTCTTTTGATTTTTAAAAAGTACTGGCTATAAATACAAGAATGTGTCAAATTTTTAAAAATGGAACAATAAAATTATTGATTTTGAAACATTTAAGTGACGCTACGGTTGTAATTTCGATACAATGGAAAAAAACGAGTTTCGCGTGTTGATAAAACATTGTTTTTTAATGAAAAAAAAAAAATAACGTTGAAGCACAGCAATGGCTTATAAAATGTTATGCAGGATCAGCTCCCTCTAAAGCAACCATTTGTCGGTGGTATGCCGACTTCAAACACGGTCGCATGGACACCAATGATGGTGAACGCTCAGGTCGTCCAAATGAAGCAGTGACTCAACAAAATATTAACCAAGTCCTCAAAATCGTATTGGAAGATCGGAAGGTAAAAGTGCGAGAGATAGCCGAGATAGTGAAGATTTCAGCTGGTAGTGTTTTCACTATTTTACATAAAAATTTGGCCATGAAAAAGCTTTTTTCTAAGTGGGTGCCGCGTTTGCTTACAACTGATCAAAAGGAACAACGTATCAATGATTCAGAGCGATGTTTGGCGCTGATGAATCATAATAAAAAGGATTTTTTACGTCGGTATGTAACAATGGATGAAACCTGAATATACCATTTCACTCCGGAATCCAATCGGCAGGCAGCGGAGTGGAGAGCGGCTGGTGAAAGCCGCCCGAAGCGTCCAAAGACTCAAAAATCGGCCGGTAAGGTTATGGCGTCTATATTTTGGGATGCGCATGGAATACTTTTCATCGACTACCTTGAAAAGGGGCAAAATATAAATAGTGACTATTACATGTGCTTATTGGAGCAATTGAAGTACGAAATTGCGGATAAACGGCCTCACATGAACAAAAAGAAAGTGGTGTTTCACCAGGACAACGTGCCTTGTCACAAGTCCGTGAGAACGATGGCCAAAATTAACGAATTGGGCTTCGAATTGCTTCCTCATCCCCCTTATTCGCCAGACTTGGCCCCCAGCGATTACTGGCTGTTTGCAGACCTCAAAAAAAATGCTTCAGGGTAAGAAATTTGACTCAAATAGTGAAGTTATCGCAGCAACGGAGGCTTATTTTGAAGCCAAAGACAAATCGTTCTACACACATGGGATAGAAAAGTTAGAAAAGCGTTGGAGGGACTGTATCGCTCTTGGAGGAGACTATGTTGATGAATAAAAATTAATTTTATAAAAAAGATCTTTTTTTAGTACTTAGTCTCGGGACTTATTGAACCACGTGTTAAATACGTCACTTTATAATATACGAGTACGGTTTTTCTTTATATCTCTCGTGCTCAAACTTAGCTCAGTTAAGATTTTATTGTATTCCAAATTTCATTTATAATTTAAACACTTTTAATATTAAAAAAAAAACATGAAGAACCTTTTAGAATTGTAAAATTTCTCTCGAGTCTGTAGTTTGCACCAAGGGATAAATGAGCCTACATGACATCACAATGATGAACGTTGTGAGTTTCCCTTATAAAAGGTGATTGATACCTGAATTGGATATACAAATATCGCTTGTATTCCTTTCATAGAAGTTATTACAAGACCATAAGTTTTTGGTTGCTCGTATTTTTACGTAACAACCACCAGCAGCTAACAGCTTCATAAATCAGAATTTTTCTCGCTCGTATAGACTACGTAAAAAATTAACAAACTGTCTCTTGTTTGGTAAAAGCTAGATGTTTTTTTATTTGTATTAATCTGTTGAAATCACTCGTGTAGGTAACATTTTCGTAATGATAATTTACCTATATTATAAAGAGCCTATTATACATATATTACCTATATTATAAGTAGCTTGTTATTCGTGAAACTTAAAATGGAAACTTTTAGCATAGAATTATGAATCGTGTTGAAGATATTCTTTTTTGATTTGATCCTTTTCCCACATGGGGAAAGAGGCCTATGCCCAGCAGCGGGATATTACAGGCTGAAGCGTTGAAGATATTTTCTGTTATATTATATCGATGATAGTCCATTAATTTTAACAATTATTTTTGAGTTAACTGTATATTTTCATAGAAACACGCTTTAAAGTTAATACTAGAAGAATTATTTAGTCAGTTTTTATTGTACTTTTGTATCTATTTTTATTTATTTTATAACTCTACTTGTAGCCAACATAGTATGCAGTACTTTTTTATCTTTTTGATAAAATAACGTAAGTATAGAATATCTTTAAACTACGTAGTTTACGCACCATACTTAAAGCAAACTTCAGGTGCAATATCGACAGTTGTTAATGTAACTTATACTAAATATCTATCCTATGACGAATAAAAAATTAATAAATCTGAAACAAAGAATGTATAAAAACAAAAAATAACCGAAAAATAAAAAGAACTAGTCAATATATAGAAGTATTAAAATGTTACTACCTACCATAAAAGAAGAAACTGTTGTATCTAAAACACTATTTTTGTGGTATTCGTACATACCAGTGAACTTTTCTATTACGCAATGACCGTATTATAATTAATTTATGTCAACCACAATTTCATCCACTACCACCCCCACTACAGCCTATCACAGTCCACTGTTTTGGACATAGGCCTCCACAAGTTCGCGCCCGACATTATGACGCGAACTCATGTGTTTTGCCCATAGTCACCACGCTGGGCAGGCGGGTTGGTGACCGCAGGGCTGGCTTTGTCGCACCGAAGACACAATTTCATAATAATATTAAAATCTCCACCATTATAAAATATCCTGCTGTAAGCTTATTATTATTCAGGAAATGTTTAAAAGGAAATAATCGCTTTTTTATATTAATGCATATATATATATATATATATATAATATATATTATTTTAATGCCTCACTTAATTTAAAATTAGTTTTTACACCTACAACCATATATTTAGTACAAAGGCAAATAGCAATTACTTTTTACCCTATCATGATAAAAGCTTGTTAGTACATCACTTTGCTAACAAGGGCCGCCCACACAAGATGTTCGAATGTATAAATATATCCGTAAACACATATTGTACACGCTTCGATTTTGATGTCAAAGTTGTTATATAACCCTATACGAAGCTTACAAATATATTTTAGGGTTAAAACGCATGTAAAAGGTTAGGTAGACATCTTTTCCCTGTTCTGCTGGAAAATATGTTCTCTTCAATGGAAGATGAGAGGCAAATTTGCCACGCTGCTCTACCGCGGGAAAGACAATACCTACGTTCTTTATTTCATCTGGTTTTATTGAGTTGCAGTATAGAATGTAATATCTTGCTGAAAATTTAATACAGCCCAACTAGAGAAGTTGCTCAACCTTACAGGAAATTTAAGATAAATAATACTACTTTCAAGTTGTGAGTTGTGTTAACGTAGTTAGTAAGTAGCTCATAGTCCTAGCTAAGAACTACGAGCTAGGAATGACGAGGAAGGTTTTAGTGTTGTTTGGGTCCATATGCTACGGTATCCGGTTATCATCAGGTGGACGTTGCGCATGATGGCAACTTGTGGTAGAAAAAGAATAAAATTAGCGTAAATATTACTATCATTACTTTATGACACAAGTCGTGATCATTTACAAGATTTTCCAGGTACAGTTCACGGAACCACAAGGAAGAAAAACACAGAACTAAAACCAAAATTTTTTAAATTCCGCTTCGAGCAGTAATGAAGCCTGTCTTAGTTAATAGGACTTTCACCACCACTACAACAGAATGGTTTCCATCGTCATCATCGTATAAAGTTCCAGTAAGACTAATGAGAGCTTAGTAATGTTACCTTCAAACAGTAATTAAGGTGAAATTTCTTGTGTAACCTTTAGTTTGGAGCTTAGAAGCTAGTCACGTAGCCAATTGGATTAACTATAGATATTCTGTATTTTGAGAATTTAGATTTAAGAGTCTTGTGTCATATAAACGTTGCAAATTCTCTAAAATTTGGAAAAAGTATTTTTCTAACTTTGAATAAAGGTAAAAGTTTATAATAATTTTAGAATATTTGCAGGGTTATAATTTGAATGTAAACATTGTTATTATTATATGTATAATAACTTTGTTTACAACAACAAGTAAAGAACGATCATTTGTGTAATAATTTTCTTGGAGACAAATTTAGTTTTAAATTTTTCTGATCTATTATCATAAAACTAACTTAAATAGCACCCGACATTTTTTATCAATAAACTATGCAGTTAGTGCCGATGCAGTGCGATACGACGCGATTCGAACTCAAATTATTCATCTAATTTCATAATTGTTTAAATTTTGAACGTCTGTTTTATCTTTATTACGTATAACAATAAAAAGTTTTCTTAACAGTAAGCGACTTAACAAGACTCAACATTCCAAAGTTTCTGAACGTTTTACACAGCTGTTCAACTAAGTTAACGGTTTTGTTCAAGTGCATAAACGTTACCTGCGCCAGTATAATCTTGTGGGAATATTAAAGTATAATGGAAACAGGTAAACTCATTTTGCTCTTTATTCAATAAAATTAAAACATGAAAATAAATCAACTGTCTTGTCAGTCGTGGAAATATTTATAATATTGACATTATGATTCCTAATATTATACGAGTGATATCTTCCATACTCAAATATTAACTCCTGGCTGGCTAGTTTCTGGCAAATCACAATGAAGTTTCTTGGTGAATTAAGTCTTAACTCTTAATATAATTGTGTTTGCTCGCAAACGAAAAAAAAACGACTTCAATTACATCGACAAGTAATACAATGTAATAAGACCAAAAAACAGTCAAGTAAATTCGCGTTATCAAAGATTACTCAAAAAGTTGTAACCAGGTCTCGATCTAATTTAAACAAGACTACATGACAAGTATTAGCTTTTGATCAAAGTAAAAATCATCAAAATCGGTATACCGAGTAAAAAGTTATGCAGTATAATACAACGTTGGTCGACGAAAAAGTAGTCAAGTAAATACGCATTATTAGATATAACTCTAAAAGTACTTGTCAGATCTCAATTAAATTAAAATGAGACCACATGACACGCAACACCTTTCAATTAAAATAAAATTGATCGCAATCGGTCAACCCAGACAAAAGTTCTGAGCTAACATACATTAAAAAAAACACAACAGTCGAATTGAGAACCTCCTCCTTTTTTGGAAGTCGGTTAAAAAGTAACAAAGGACTGATCGTACATTCTTAACGGTTAAAGCTGGATACTGAACGTGACCAAATGTCCTCGAAGCACCTACCAGCTATAAAATCAATTCATTAGGTTTATTTTCGTAATTTAAAGACTTACAACCAGTTCTTTAGATCTGAAATTGTTTAAATTGAACATGTTATAGATGAGAAGGCTTAGTTTGTTTGTTAATTTATTCACTTGCTATGTGTTTAACATATATTTTGATAAGTTAATATATGGTAAAAAGATTTTAAGTACATATATTTTATTAGGAATGATGTATTACGTAACAAATATAGTCATAATTTTTCTTTAAGACTTAGAGGAAGATCGATAACCATAAACGTAAAAGAAATAATTGAACTAGCGAGATTCTACATGGATAACCACAAGAGACCTCATGTATGCAAAAGTTAGGGAGTAATGAATATTAGACACTAAAAGCCTTATTTCTCTTTCGTTACCTTTCAAAGAAACGCTAATGGTATTACCAAGACTAGCTAACAAAATTAAAACTTTCTGAGAATTTTCGAGAAATATTAATGTAGCATATTATGTTTAACAAATTATATGTTTAAATACACAAGCTTTATAATTTATCTAAGAAACTGACTAGCCCATTTGTAGTAGCTCTGCTTCGTATTCCAGGTGTAATGGTTTCGATTACCCCGTGTCTGGGCGTATGTTAGTCGACTGTTACCTATGACACAGATGCCTTTCTTAAAGCAAATGACCGCATGTGTTAAGATATTATGTATTCATACACACAAAAAATCAATCTAGACTACTCACAATTACGTGTTATAAAGTGAAACACTGCAAGTTTGAAAGCACTGATTACGGGAAATACATGAATAACAATGGAGAACTTGTAAGGCTAAGATCGTACAGAATGTAAATTTTAGAGTAGTTATGAATCCTGTGTAGATTCTACTGAGGATAACTTTCAATTTCCAGTTAAAAACTTTGAAATTCTTTCGTTTATCTACTGTGAAACTTACATACCTAGGAAAGGTATTATATAGTACCTACTTTCAAGTCCTGCTATGATAATAGCTTATTCTAGATATGCTATTTTATGTTATGTTATGATATAGGTATTAATTTACTAAGTGTCCTGCGAAACGGTGTGGACTATTAGCTCGGCTAAAACTCGTTACAATGCTTAACGAGTCACTTCACATCATACCAAAGACATACAAAGTCTAAATAAACTAGGAATATTTTATTTTCAAATGTATGTAATAATTTTTGATTAAATATTACTTGAATATTTTTTCGTGATTACTTTTTATATTTTATTGTATACAAATATTGTTCCAATAAAAGCTAATAAAGTAAAGAATTATCCAATCCAATCCAGTTCGATCTCGGTTCTGTTTTAAACATTGCTTACGAAATCCTGTTACTAAGCCTCCAGTCAACCATGTCGCATTTCGTCCTGGATCTGTATCTTTGCAAGTGTAATAGATAAACGAATTACTTTTAAATAAAATACTTTAAATAACATGACGGAAACAAAACAAAATTTACAAATTTTACAACGTAAAAAGTTGATTTTTATAGTACAAACATTTTCAAACAGTTTTTTGATATGAAATCATTCATATGAAAGTTTGATTCCGATTTCAGTGACTCTAAAAATTCCTAATACTTTAGTATAGGTTAAAACGAGGACCATTCTATTGATTATGCTACCTAAATTATTATTGTATATTTGCACTATGTGTAACTTTGATTGATTTCAATTCCATATTGCAAAACTATTAATTATTTATTACATGGTTCACTAAAACATTGTTCATTAAATAGCCACAACACCAACAAATTTACAAAGAAGAACTTACAACACTATTTCAGCTGTATTTAAAATAAAAAGAAAAATTCTCCACCTGAAACGAATTCAGTTAAAAATTTAATTAGTACAAAAGGAAGAATCGTTTTAGTACGTTAGATTGTGAACATACTTTCTTACAATTAAAACTGATATATAAATACTACACAGTTAGTAAACTGTTTTGTACAAAAGCAGAAGACTTAATATTCTTTAAGACGTCAATAGCAAAGCCTAATAGCAAGTCCGTAAAGGAGAAATATAGAAACGCTAGTGAAGCTTTGTCAAAATTTAAGGCATAAAGTGAAGAAGTATGATAAACAAGTTCTAACAAAAAGCTTACATACACTTTGTACAACATTAGAAGGTCCTTGGCTCCTCGAATAAATGACATGAAATTTTAATGAAACGCATCCAGCGCTACTTAAGTCCCGACCATTACTAAAACCTTCACATCGGAAACAGCTGGTTGCTATGTACTCCACTGTCGCTTTGTTTGATAGTTGTTTTAAGTGAAATATACGTTAACGAAGCTTCTAAAAATTATATATATTTTACTTAGGGCGTGTATGAAAGAATGTCTATAGGGGTAAGATAAAACAAATAAATCTATATACATATAAATCAATTGCTGTGCGTTAGTCTCGCTAAAACTTGAGAATGGCTTTGCCAATTTGGCTAATTTTTATCTTGAAATGTTTGTGGAAGTTCAGGAAAGGTTTAAACAGGGAGAAACATAAATAATATGTAACGGAAAATACTAAAAACGATTATTTAATTTTCCAATACAAAATGTTCCTAGCGGGGAAAGTTAATGCCCATCTGCAAGAACCCAATCAATTAATCGGACTTAATTTATCGTTTTTTATTAGTTATTAAATAAGCTACTAGAGCGCTGCTAGGTATAAGTTGCAAACAATAGTTTTAAAGGAGTGCTTGCCGTTTAGGGTTTTCCAAAATTGTTTTTGTATTCATCATATTACAGGTCAGACTGAGTTATTCTATATACAGGCATTTTGACCTTTAACTTACAGCGAAACAAACGTCTTATATAGTGACTAAAAATAGACTTGTAGATTATAACTTTTTGCCATATATTCGAAATTTTTAAAAGTTCCCAGTATTCAAGTATTTTGGTGAAATTTTATATCCCAGTATTTTGGCGAAATGTTCTCATTCATACAAATAAAAACGCAGGTGCAACCGTACGTACCATACCTTTTCATTTTAACTATATTTAAGGCAAGTAATTTTTTCGAGTAGCCCGCTTACAATTCTTTATAAAATATGCCAATTGCAGAGTAATAAATCTTCGCTAGTATTAACTCGGATTGTACATTTGGCAAAAAACAGCTATTACTGTGCAGTTTCTGCGTCATCCCGTAACGGAGACAGTTATACGTGCTGTTGGAAAATATTTATACTTTGTGAAATGGAACTTTTAGAATTGTAGGCACGAAGTGTACGAAATTTATTAGAAATAGAACAGTCGATACCGTGTATTTTTATAACGACAGTTGAAATATATTTTTTATTCGGATTTTACACTTTATTTTATGACTTAAATAAATACCTATAGTACGCGCGCGAATTCATGTCCATCCTGAGGAATGCGGTAGTTCTTGTGACCTATGGTATTGTCGATATCGATAATCTCATTTGGTCAACCTTAATATCTATCCCATCTTTAAGTAAGTAAATAATTATAATTTAAATAGACTAGCCCGTTAGCGCAGTTTATAGTGGCCCTGCTATCTGCTCCGCGGGCTGCGGGTTCAATTCTCGCTTGAGTCGGGGTGTAATATTTGTATTTATATATTGATATATCATATATGTATGTAAATATATAAAAAATATTTGGCTATATCAGACGGAAGCGGAACAGACGATTGTGTGTAAATGTTGTAAGATATTTATTTAAAAAAATAAATAAAAAAATAATGCAACATGAAATAAATGCACCCAATACTTGTTAATTATTTATTACAAAAATAGGAAAACAATTTATAAAATGCAAAACCCTAAACACGAATTAGTCACTATCAGATGCTAAGATAACTGACAGAGCTGAATCGGAGTCACTATTTTCGCCGTCGCCGAGTTCAATTATAAATTTGTCGATCGCATTTTCAATTAATCCATCTTTTTGCCAGTAGTGCAATATAATAGCGGTCAATAGTTCTTAGTATCTACCATGTATCGACAATATCGACAAGCGTGCGTCAAGGACAACATTCGAGTGCGGACGAATGCGGCGAGGTGGGTGAAGGCGGGGCGCGCTGCCCCCGCCCGCCTCCTCAGGCCCCGATGGACATGAACTCGCGCGCGTACTATATATCGCTGTTTAGGATTAAAATTAAATAAATAGTCTAAGCATTTGATATTACCTACCGCAGTTCTTACGAGACCAACTTTTAGAACTACCATATCTTAGAAATAGATACAAACATGTTATATTCGTAAAATAAGTGAGAAAGTCGGTAGTCATTATCCTTCCATTCTCTAACCGTAACCGGCTTCTTCATCTTTTAGGCAAAAGAAGTGGGAAACGGAAAGTTGTCACTCCCGTGAGGTTGCCAATCACTTTACCTTTATTTACAGTTTCCTTAAATAAAAACAAGCAAACAAGTAAGGTAACATCTGCCAATAAACCAAGGTTCCTCATTAAACTACAGTTTACAAAATGTACCTACATATCACTTAATTTGAGTGCTAGAGATATAAATGTAGTATAGTATTACACATTATAAGTTTTATTATTATCTCAAGACAGCAAGTCGAGTATTGAATTACGAAAACAAACACAAGATCTATTACACTTATTAAGTTCTTACATAAACAGGTCTGTTATCTGATACTGATCTAATTGATTACCCTGAAAGGAGACAGGTCCATCAATATCGGTAAATAGACATCGTATCGCCTTAAGTTCTATTTATTTCTTATTTTTGGCCTATAATAAATATTTCGTCTAAGTTGCGAGAAATAATTAAACACCTACAAAGTATTGTAGCAATCAGTAGCTGGTTAGGAAATGGTCGTTCTACTATTCAGATGGATTGGATTAACATCTGTTACAACGCTGCTTGTTGAAGTTGAAGGATAAGTCGATTTATTTAAAAAAATTCGTTGTCTGTAAAGTTGGTTTACTGACGATAGTTTAACGTGACAACGTCATAACAAAACATCTCCTCGGACGTATAGGCCAATCGAGTGGAAGAGAGATAGATGCGGCGCAAGCGTACAATGAGCGCAACAGGACAATGAGTCATCTTTTTTCGTGCATGCATCGTCGGCGTCTATCGGTTTATTAGACGTTGTGACGTCAAAAACAAAATTATAATAGCGCATCTGTTCCAAATTTAAATTTTATCAATAATTATAACGTTAATTAAAACAATTGGCTTCTTCTTTCTGTCACAAAAGGTTGTCCGGTTGAGATTTCTGCAATAAAACCACCTTAGCTTGAATGAATGTTTTGAATAATCTTTTTCATTATTTACTGTAAATGTAGTGACTGAAAAAAAGTTTTGTCTATCTATTTTCTCTGATTTAGAATTTAAAAAAGTATCGTATATTTAATTGGAAACTTCCATTACTCTGTTAATATTCAAAGACGATTAGACAAGTGTAGGAGTAATGGGACTAATTATTCTCTTACCCCTGGGGCGTTATCGAGTGGATCAGTGACGCTTATTACAAAGTTCAGTTTTAGTTATATACATATTTAATACTAGCTGCCCGGACAAACTTCGTTCTGTGTGTTAGATTCTTTTTTGTTTTTGTTTTTAAGTATAAAATACTTCGTGGCATTTAAAAAACATACAAAAAAAAATCAGCGGAATTGGTCGAGCCATTCTCCAGTTATGCGCTTAGCAACGTTCATTTTTATTATATAGATTGCTGATAAATTAGGCAAATCATTATGACAATACTAAATTTGACTACTGTGTGATTTAGTACTACAAAATAAACCTTTTAACAATAACATATACATATTATGGATTGACTGATCAACCGTTGATATGTAATTGAGATACGATTAAAAATCAGAATTTGACCCTTTAAGAGTGTCGAGTAAGCTTAATTGAATAAGAGTTAGTTCACATATCTTATATAATAATAATGTAAACTGTAGAATATCCGCCAACCCGCAGTGGAGCAGTACTCCAATCCTTCTACACGGAGAATGAGGCCTATGCCCAACAGTGGTACATATGCTGCAGGCTAAATCGTAAATAATGTGAACAGAAAACATTTCATGACATAATAGAAAGGTGATGTTTACCGAGACACTAGGTATTAGAGCAAAACAAAAATATTATAATTTATTGCATAACACTGAGTACATTGCCTCGTTAGTAATGTAATTAATGTTAAATTGTAGCAATTAGGCAAGTAAAAATAGAAATTAACTTCGCACTAAATTTCCAATCCGATTTTTTTTATAAGGCTACGTATCACTTACTGAGTATACAATCACAAAATTCTCACAGATTCGGGTGATGGTGGTTCTTTTAAAAAACAGTTGAATCGGCAATTTAGTACGAGTTTGACCAAAAAACGCGGCTATTTTTACTGGCCTAAATTTGAATAAAAATGAAATGAAATTGTTAGTAGACCGGGAGATAGTGACACAAAATATTTGGTCATTTGTACCAGTATGGCGGTTCGTCAGGGGTCTAATTACGTTAAGGCAAAAAGGAAAATGATGGTCATAGCGCTCGCACCGGCGGCCCAATCGCGTGGGCGTTAATCGAACGCATCGGATAAATAACGAGTGTCGAACGATTTGTTCCACAAAAATGTTTTTATTTTCAGATAGTCGAAAAAAAAAGAAGTAGGCGGTAGCGTAATGCCATACTTCTCGGATGTGACTTACAGCCCGCCATACCGACGCGAATACATTAATTTAAATAAAACAATTCAACCATTTGTACCAGGCTAATTTTTTCAAAGCTAATCATCGTCGAGTAGCCATTCACGAAAATCACCTTGCCATACTTTTCCGACAGTTCCCAATGGCCGCCATACCACTGCAAAAGAGTAATTTCTTTTTTTTCGCCAAACGATTTGTACCACCCTGAAACTTTTTTTAACAGTTCCCTGTATGATCATAAATAGAAGTCTGATAATGCCATACCTGTGGAAGGTGGCGAATGTGAACAATATTTTTTCAAAATGCTAAGATTTTATTCGTAATTCGAGTTTTTTTTCAGGTATGGCGCCACTTTTTCCCTCTACTACAAGTATGGCAAATATAATAATGGTCCCATTGTATCGTATAATTTCCAAAAATCGAAATGCCATACTGGTACAAATCGTCAAATTTTTTTTTTTTTTCACCTTTTAGCTCAAGTCATCCGCCCGATGGTTACAATCTGTAATAAATTTTTTTAGGTACAATTGCATCCAAATGTAGAGAATACAATGATGCCATGATGTAAAAAATGATTTTACGTATTTTACAGTCGTATTTTAAAAACGTGTCCAATAAATAAGTATTTCAAGTATGGCAGCACTTTTCCCCCTACTAGAAGTATGGGATAAATAATAACGGTCACATTTTGTCAAATACTTTCCAAAAATTCAAATGCAATACTGGTACAAATCGTTTGGCGAAAAAAAAAAAAGAAATTACTCCTTTGCAGTGGTATGGCGGCCATTGGGAACTGTCGGAAAAGTATGGCAAGGTGATTTTCGTGAATGATTACTCGACGATGATTAGCTATGCAAAAATTAGCCTGGTACAAATGGTTGAATTGTTTTATTTAAATTAATGTATTCGCGTCGGTATGGCGGGCTGTAAGTCACACCCGAGAAGTATGGCATTCCGCTACCGCCTACTTTTTTTTTTTCGACTATCTGAAAATACAAGCATTTTTGTGGAACAAATCGTTCGACACTCGTTATTTATCCGACGCGTTCGATAAACGCCCACGCGATTGGGCCGCCGGTGCGAGCGCTATGACCATCATTTTCCTTTTTGCCTTTACATAATTAGACCCCTGACGAACCGCCATACTGGTACAAATGACCAAATATTTTGTGTCACTATCTCCCGGTCTATAGTTGATTTGCCACCATGACTTTTTAATTTTATTTCTGTGAGCGTTAAGTTATATTAATTAAGATTGTTTGTGTATAGATAATAAATTCATCATAAAATTATTTATGAAATAGTATAAAATAGTAAATATAAAATAGTAAAACACCATTCTGTTAACATCTTCATAGATTTAAATAAATAATAAAATTTTACAGCTTGGCGCGTTTAAAAACGCAGAATCTCTCTAAAGAATACACCTGCAATTAAGTAATTCACAAATAAAGATTTTTAATAACGACAATTATAACTCGTTTTTCAAACGAAATTAAATTATGATCGAAAATATTCTATAATAAGTACAATATGGGTTCATTGATCATTTCAGCCTATCGCAGTCCACTGCTGGACATAGGCCTCCACAAGTTCGCGCCAAAATGGCGTGAACTCATGTGTTTTGCCCATAGTCACCACGCTGGGCAGGCAGGTTGGTGATGATGGGTTACCTATTTGAGCAATTGCTAGTGTCAAGATTTTATACAATTTTTCTTTAAACGTGATTACTTTATATTTTAAGTCCCTTGTCACTAATGAGAATGTTAAGAATCGTGTGCTCGTCCATACAATAATGATGCGAGAATGAAAGGAACATTAAAAACTGTCATTCTGTTGGAGAGTAAAGATCATAGCTCATTAGACCCACCCGGCACCCGACCAGCACCGCCTCGACTCGAGCGGTTAGTATTCTTTCTTCTTGCTACTTGATCTACGACTTGTATGGATATGCGCTCACTACATCAACTCCGTATCGACACAGGATCGCCTCGCACGTAAGCTGACGATTGGACGCCGAGTGACGAGGCGTTCCGGTGAGGGTGTAGTGAGCTATGACCTTAATGCGTAAGGACTACAGCGCGTATAAGGTGAACTCGACCCCACTCCCATAGCGTTTCTTATGATTAGTGAAAAAGCCAGACACAAACACCTGTCCTCTCTTGAACCACCCTCTATGCTTAGAAACTTATCATTATAAGTATTTACACACACTTGTTTTTGCTACCTATTTGTAACTTTGGAGCTAATGTACTTACGAGTAATGTCGATCATTTAACATAAGGTAACCAGCTTGCTCGGTCATTGGAATTTTCCTACATTTAAACCTCATTTTATCTTGAAATGAATTACATTAATTTAAAAAAATCAACGCTTGGTGGTTAAAGTAACAAAATAACTGTTTACGTAATGAAATAATCGATAGGAGAGACTGATATGTACTCGTATTATTCTTTTTATATTTCTAAAGCTTTTGTTAAGCTTAAATCACGCAGATACGTTACTTTATGACTTGTTACAACAAAAAATATAATTGGCACTTTCAGATTGACTGTACGAATCAATTGTGTGAATGAACACTTAATTCTTTTTACAATTTCACTTCGTTATTTTTATATAATTAGGTGTAACGGGTCTTGTTAAATTGTGTTAGTTTTCATTTTGAAAAAACAAACAAAAATAATTTACTTCCTTTATTTAAATAATTTTTACCAAATTAACGAAAGATTACATATTTAAGCGGTAAAAAGCGTGAAATAAATAATTAACACGTGTTTATTTTCTAATCGGACTGTGATAATTTTAACTTTATTTTAAACTAGCTTCTGCGCGCGACTTCGTCGGCGTGGACTCCGCTCCTATTGGTCTTAGCGTGATGACACATAGCCTATAGCCTTCCTCGATAAATGGGCTATCTAACAGTGAAAGAATTTTTCAAATCGGCCCAGTAGTTCCAGAGATTACCGCGTTCAAACAAACAAACAAACAAACAAACAAACAAACAAACAAACAAACAAACAAACATACAAACAAACAAACAAACAAACCCTTCAGCTTTATATATTAGTATAGATACATACACTCGGCCGAAGGCTCCAATACAATCTGTTCAATTAAAATTTCAAGTACTGAATTCATACTTAAATTATAGGAAATTCTGAGATCCACAGACTAATTAGCTAAATATCGTGACATACCTATATCTTTCCTATCCAATCATGTAAGAATTACTATCATGTTGTTGTCCCATAGCTTGTCATCTAGCTAGCATAAACATATAGTATGTTTAAAGTAATGTATTTATATTTGGATGCTATTAAGCGCAACAAAAAATACCTCACACTTTTGTACTCTGTAAGATATCGAGAATACGAAAAGAAACAAAACACACAATCATACAAACGCTCAGGTCTCTAGACACAAAATATCTACATGACCTGTAGCTCATATCAGCTATTTCCTGTAAGCAAGTAGCATTCGCACTTTTCGAAAACTTCCCAGAAACCATTTAAGATACACAAAATCGTTTTTCATTTAATTGAAAGGAAACGTCAGTGTGCCTCGGTAAGATGGATCGTTGTAGTGATGTTCTTTAGATCTAATAACATATCGATGGCACATCGCACGTGTCATGAAGTATTCGACAGTAGACGAGGCAAGATGTCCTTTTATATCGATATAAGTATTGGCCCGAGAGGAAAAATAGTGGAGTAAATAAGACGTTTAAGTATTTTAATCGACAGGATATAGTTTCTGGTTTTACGATCCTCACTGTATATAAATGATTTATAACCAAAAATAAACAATGAACTAAAACATTACCAAGCATTGTTATTTTAACTTAGCTAAGCTTTTTTCCATTTTCAGCAAATATCTGCATATTATTCTAGTATGAAAGTGACAGACCATATATTTTACACAAAGCGATTGCTAGCTGACATGCAATTATTCTTTTAATATTAGGTATTAAAATTTATATGGTTTTATTTACTTTAAGAATTAAACGTCTTTTTTACGTGTCTTATTTTATTCAATATGTCATATTGACTTGTTTACTTGGCTATTTATATTGTTTGAAAGGCATGAAGAAAATTTTTATCTGACGGTAAAACTACAAGCCAAAGATGATGATGATGGTGATGGTAATTTTTATCCATTCAATCGCTATAAGATTTGTAACGAATTTTGTTAAATTTATTCCTAAATAATATTATCAAGTAATAACTATTTTTGAACGACGTCAATGTGAATGTACACATACTTAAAACCTTATTTTTTATATATATAACTAGGTCGGCAAACATGCGTTAGCTTATAGACGCCTGCTTCACCAGAATCATTACAAACGCATTGCCGACCTTACTAACCTCTTCAGGAGCTCTGGCTACCTTACTCACCATAGGGACACAATACTGTTTGAGAGCAGTGTAATTTAGCTGTGATCTTCTGTAAGGTTGAGGTACTTCCACAGTCGGGCTGGTCATGTATTAGAGCAGAATATTTTATACCCTACCTCAAATAAACTTTGTTTCTTACTCCTAGCGAGTTTTTTTAAATATCGAACTTTATTTTTAACTCATTAGCATCATAGATAATATAAGAACTATTCGAGGAAAAATTAGATTAGGGAAAATGCAAAAGAAACGCGAAGGATTATAATTTTCTAATATAGAAAGTAGTAAGATGATGTTGATGTACCTATTGAGGTAAGACACAGATAAAAATATCTTGCTCAGAATCTTGAGCAGAAAAACAACAGCACAGAAGTGCCCGAATCTTACAGAAGATCGCAGCCGAATAATTCTGCTCTTAATTAGTGCTGTCTTCCTGTGGAGAGTGAGGTAACCAAGCTCCAGAGGTGCACTGTTTTGACAGCTGGGTAGGTTCGACAACGCGTTTGGATGCCATGGATGATCACATGTTACCACCCGTTTATCGCTTCAGGTGAAACTCACACTTGACAACCATGGTAATAACCACATGGCTTGAAATTATATCGTTAAAAATACTTTATTATAAAGTGGTACCAATTTTTTTATGAAAAATATATAACAAAACACATATTTTTAACAGGGTTTTGAATTGTCGTCGTCCATATCACAGGAATTTAAGCTATTTTAGTCCGTTCAATGTTCTTTGATGACACAGCAATTTGCCGGCCACTGCCACATGAAACCCATATTCAATGAGGCCGATGTTCTATGGAGTGAAAGTAATTGCTTGCCTGGTTTTAGAACTTTTAGTGGAAGCCTATTTCATACTAATGTCTCATATTTAGTTCTATATTGACGTACTTTATGCACATATTAATGTATGCATATAACTGTAATATATTAGGTATTAGAATTATAAAAAGAAAAGTAGAAAAAGTCAAATATGATTATTATTTTTATTTTATTATAGCGAACATTATGCACAACGTTACAATCATAAATTAATACAAATTATTAACTATTATAAGATAACTTAGTTAATCTTAAAAATAATTGCTACAATTTAGAAAGGTATTTATATAAATACCACATTATACATTGGAATTCGATGGTGAAAAGAAAAATACTTCATAAACTTTTATCTGTTTGATACCGTCATACGTCAGATGACAGTAATTGCTGTGTGGTTACGGCACTAAAGAATATAGCCTTCCCCTCTCTTCCCGTGGGTGTCGTAAGAGGCGACTAAGGGATAACACAGTTCCACTACCACCTTGGAACTTAAAAAGCTGACGGATGGCGGGATAACCATCCAGGCTGGCTTTGAAATACACAGGCCGTAGACGGGCAGCAGCGTCTTCGGTGCGACAAAGCCAGCTCTGCGGTCACCAACCCGCCTGCCCAGCGTAGTGACTATGGGCAAAACACATGAGTTCGCGTCATAATATCGGGCGCGAACTTGTGGAGGCCTATGTCCAACAGTGGGCTGTGATAGGCTGAAGTGGTGGTGGACGTCAGATAGCGTTAACAGTAACCGGTGAAACTGGCCCTGGTTCTGTGCGCATAACTTCTAACTACCAAGTTTCAGTTCATAATTCCAACTATAAGTACTAGTTCAGCTATCATAAAATCTTATTATAGTTAAATAAATTAAACTTATAACATATATACAAAAATATGATATGATGACGCATTGGCTCAACGGTCACAGCACTGGTTTGTCGCTGTTGCGCTGGCGGTTGCGGGTTCGATGCCCGCACATGACAAACATTTGTATAAGCCATACAGATGTTTGCCGTGGTCTGGGTGTTTGTGCAGTCCTTGTGGGTCTCCCCACTGTGCCTCGGAGAGCACGTTAAGCCATCGGTCCCGGTTGTTATCATGTACACCTGATAGCGATCGTTACTCATAGTAGGGAATATATCTGCCAACCCGCATTGGAGCAGCGTAGTGGATTAAGCTCTGATCCTACTTCTACATGGGGAAAAAAGCCTATGCCCAGCAGTGGGATATTACAGGCTGAAGCGATGACATAATATAGATAAAAAAAGATAATCAAAACTAGAAACTACTTTATGAAATCTACTAATATATGCATTAAATCAGTCTTGACTGACACATTTCACGTAGATTTAATAAAAAAATTAAAATTTATAACATTTAATTAAGCCAGTCAAAAGTTTTTCACGCTAAATATTAAGCCTTGAAAAGTACGTCACAAAATACACTAGAGAAATCTGACCTGCTTTAGTTAACACTGTGTTAAATTTTGTAAATGTGTGCTAATATTATATTTTAGACATTTCTATTGGTTTAAAGTGATACAATTGATATAAATAGAAAAAAACGAGTGTGTTTTAGACCACACGAATGAAGTAGAACTTCCAACTCCACCACTTCAGTCTATCGCAGTCCACTGCTAAAAATAGGCTTACACAAGTTCACGCAAACAACGGCGTGAACTCATGTGTTTTGCCCGTAGTCACAACGCTGGCAGGCGGGTTGGTGATCGCAGAGCTGGCTTTATCGCAGCGAAGACGCTACTGCCCGTATTCGGCCTGTCAGCGTTCAAAGTCAGCAGTTGGATGGCTAACCCGCCATCGGTCGGCTTTTTAAGTTCTAAAGTGGTAGTGGAGATGTGTTATCCCTTAGTCGCCTCTTACAATACCCACGAGAAGAGAGGGGGTAGCTATGTCCTTTACTGTTGTAACCACACAGCTTACTGCTTTAATTTATTAAAGTAAAACTTACAAAACGTAATTCTCTCTCTTTCTATCTTCACTAACTAATATCTCCCTCTCAACTTCCGTTCGCCTCGCCCGATCACACTTTTCATGACGCTCTCGTCACGCATTCACCACCTTACTCCCTAAGTCATTTATAAAAGTATATAAATATTTATTGTTTGACTTTATAATGACTCTTTTAGTTTATAGTTTAGCTAATTTAGACCTTCTATGATGTATATGTATACACTGCAAAAAAGATTTAAAAAAAGTATAATTATTTATGGTGATAAACAAAAATATAATTATTCAAATAATTTTGTACTTTTGTGTAAAATAAGTGTGTGTCTCTCCATATTAAAAAATATTGTATCTTGACATATCTTTTGGAATCGTAATATTTAGTACTAGTAGTTGACTATTTATACTTAGTCCTGGAACACTATAATTAACTGAGGTAGGGCACAGCAGGAAATTTCCTGCTCAAAATATGGAGCAGCCCGACTGGGGTAGTACCTCGACCTTACAGAAGACCACAGCTAAATAATACTGTTTTCAAGCAGTATTATGTTCCTGTTGGTGAGTAAGGTGACCAGAGCTCCTGGGGGGAATTGGGGATAGGGTCGGCAACGCGCTTGCGATGCTTCTGGTGTTGCAGGCGTCTATAGGCTACGGTCTTACCATCAGGTGAGCCGTACGCTTGTTTGCCGATAGTGATATAAAAAAAAATTTGCGCCCTTATATATATACATATAATTATATATGATTAAACTAATGATTATTTATTCAAAAATTAAATTGGAAAATAGAAACACAAAAGCGCCTTTGTACTTCATCGTGAATTTACCGCAAAATCAAATGACTTTTTTTACTGCAACATGAGTTCCAATTTACTCTCAAAAGGCTCATCAAAACTTCAGTGCCTATAATTATTTTTGGGAAATATTCATGGATATTCACTTGAAAAAAAAATTGTGAATTTTTTTTTTCAAAATTTTGAATAATACGAAAAAAACTTAGGTATTCAATAATATAATAATAATAAACATCTCACATTCTTCGACATCCAGTAGGATTTTCTCCTGTCTCGAAGCACACACAAAACACAAGCACAAACACACAGTCCGGGACATACATCTTTATGGCCTATGCAAGTTTTTGTTATGAGCGGGGATCGAACCCGCGACCGCAAGCGCAATAGCTAGTGCATTGACAATTGCGCCAATGTGTCCTCAAAATTGGTTCATGCATTGGACGTCATAAAATTTTGAATTCATGAAACTTTCAAACTATTCAATGAATCTATGTCAAATACGAAAAAGAAATAAATCGCTAGATACACCTACGAACAAAGGCCATCAATCCGATTTCCAATACGGCAATGCAATTCTCATTTCAGTTGAAAAAGTTATTATACTTCGGGCAGATTAATCGAACAATTTTTTAACAACAATAGTATCACAATAGTACATACGTATACAATAAAGTAAAAAGAAAGAACCTTATTTAGCTTTTAAATTAAAACAGATATAGACATATAAATATAGTAGCTTTTAACTGTAGCAAGGCATCGGTATACCAGCATACTGTATCGATACGATTAGCAAGAGTTAGCCTATGTTTTATTTCAGTTATTTTTTTCTTTTAATTTATTATAATATTTTAATAAAATATTTTAATTTTAAGGTATAAACTCAAGTCGCGCGCGGATCGGAGCTGATAAATAAAACTACTTTTTATATTTAAATCTTAATACGAAGTCTTAATAAATCCGCTATAAAACCCCAAGCAATGTGTCATAGTCATTTGCAATGTAGCCTCTGCGGTTTCCACAGTGAATGTGCAAAGACTAAAACTATTTACTAGCCCTGTTTAAAGTGCTAATTAATGTACAGCTACTGGCACCGAACAAAAGCCACCCATATACGATCTAAATACGTATTGTGAAACTGTAAGAATGCTGTACAGTGTACATTGGCTTTTTAAATTGTGTTTGCACTACAATTGTTATTAAATAATTTTTCTTTTAATCAAGCACATGAAAACCTATTTAAAACCCTATTTGATTTTAAAAAGATAATACTTTGCAGGTCTACGTAAATTATGATAAATAAATAAATATGTTTATCATACAAAGAGTCTGTTCCTAAGGTAGGTAACTAAATGCCTATGTTATATGTAACAGCCGATATTGAAACAGACTACTCGCTTGAACTCATATCAGTAGACTTACATATACACATATATAATAATTTTGTTTGCTCACAAACGAAAAAAAAACGACTTCAATTACATAAAAAAGTAATACAACGTAGGTACACGAAAAAGTACTTAAGTAAATACGCGTTATCAAAGATTACTCAAAAAGTAATCATCAGAAGTCGATCAAATTTAAATAAGAATCATCAAAATCGGTCCACCTAGTGAAAAGTTAGACAAAATAGTCAAGTAAAACGCATTATTATATATAACTCTAAAAGTACTTGTCAGATCTCAATTAAATTTAAATGGGACCACATGACACGTAACACCTTTCAATTAAAACAAAATTCATCGAAATCGGTCCACCCACTAAAAAGTTCTGGTCTAACACATAAAAAAGTACAATCGAATTGATAACCTCTTCCTTTTTTGGAAGTCGGTTAAAAAGAACCATAACTTTAACAACATGACATATTTATGTTAGACAATATACAGAAATACCAAAAAGTACTTTTAATCTTGATAAAACATTGTGAGCTCTACATTTTACGCTTAATTTATTAGCAAAACAACGTTTGCGATTATACGTACTTGAAGGTAATTATTGTTCGCAACGTTGTTATTATATGTTTACATGTAAATAAAGATTTAATTAGAACAAACATATCACAACGTGTAAGTATCTCAAGACTGCTTTCCGTCACATTATTGTATCGCAAATAATGTGTAGACCGTTTTAAGACACGAGCGCCAACCAAGGTTTCTAATTATACACCACGCCTTAATTAAATCGCTGTAGATAAATTTACATCCAACACGCTGTAACATTTAATGGCGGTGAACTGCAAGCACTTGAGAACCTTCAGGTGTATGTAGAATTTATACAAGCTCGACTGCTTTGAGTATTTTCATTATTATAAGTGGTACTAACTTACTTTAATCGTAGATCCAGATCCATGCAGCTAAAGTTAGATGAAAATCTAGTTAAACTATTTGTGTAAGCCACGAAATGATTTGATAAAAGTTTTTAATACATTTAAGTTTACGTATTCTTACAAAAATACAATTTATTTATTCAGGCTGTTACATTCCACTGCTAGGCAAAGGCCTCTTTCTCCATGTTGGAGAAAGGTTGAAGTTCAATACACCACGCTGCTCCATTGCGTATTGACGGATACATTCTTTACAATGAGTAACGATTGAAATCAGGTGTCTAACGTGGCAGGGCAGCTTAACGTGGTCTCCGAGGCTCGGAGGGGAGACCCACCAGAAGAAACGCCCAGACCAAAAAGGTAAATATGATTATATACAAAATCAAACATCAAACCCGCGTCTGCCAGTGTATATGCGCCTTTACACAACAAATCAGTGTCAACGGTATAAAAAGACAAATCGACAAAAAAAAACACATTTTTACCTGTCTTCCACCTTACATTTCGTACTATTTATAATGCCCAGGCTCTCTACAACTATTCTATTCTACAGTTATGACGTAAAGAAATAATATTTTGTACATTGCCTAGAAGATGACAGCGTGTATACATCCCATATAAATACATGCAATTCCTAGCTATTTCATATAATGTCTAAATTATACACATTTCCGGTAACATACAACGAATACATTTTCCAAAAAGGAAACATTTACTTTGCGGAGTCGAAAACTTGGAGTTGCAAAATCATAACTTCTTGTGTATGCTAACAACTATGTTTGAACTACTTTAAATATAAAACAATTAGCATAATACAATATTTAAAAAAAACTTTCCATTTTCACTTCGAAAACGTTACATTAAATCTGAAAGTGAAAATAAAGTCAAGACGGGATCAAATTAAGGTCGCCCGCGGCGTTCCCGTATAAAGATTGCTTGACACTCATTTTGTTTTTGCATAATTCATTCAGACCTGCGAGCGCCTATTCGATCTTAACCTTCGTCTCGAGAGTACGCTACAATTACCCTAACCGTGAGCCGTTACGAACTGAGATGATATCCAATTTTGAGAATGATCATATATTGACTTTTATGTCAGAATTAAAATAAATGAGTATTGGTAATATTTAAGATTGAAACTCTTTAAATACTCGTGGCAATATAATAATAATAATAATAAAGCTTTATTTAATTCCATACAAAATTTATCAATCATTATCTTAATTTGCTCAAATCAAAAATAAACAAATTAAACAAAATAATTTGTTTAATTTGTTTATTTTAATTTTTGTTTAATTTGTCATGGTAATATAGTTTACACTTAATATTATCAAAATACTGAATCAGTCTGTTTGCAAATCTGTTTTGGACGAGTAATAATTGCTACCAGTTGTTTATTATATCAAAGTGATCGACGGCTTTATTAGCTCTCTGACGTGTAGTTAAAGACCAGACACCAGAAACAAATATATAAAACTTGTGAACTATAATCCTAAAATTACTTACATCCAGCATTAATTACTAAGTTTACTGTAAGATCAAAACAAAAGTCTCAGCAGTAATAACTTATCTTAAAAAAAGAAATTTACCAACAATCGCATTTTTTCGCTTGTAACACTGGTATGTAAACGGAATGTGAATCTTTAAAGTGAAATAAAGTATAGAATTTAATGACATCACATTGACAACATGCCCCGCATTGCCGCACACAGAAGTATATGAATGCATTCCACATTTGCAATATACATTTCCTTTTCACAATGCATTTGAACGTGTCATGTCTATTACGCTTTCTACTTATTTCAATAGAATTTTTAAGTGGATAAATTCTCAGATATTTAATCAATAAATAAAACTTTGAAAGTGTTTTATTTAATATTTATTTGTGACATTAGTTTAGGTTAGGATTAATCTTTCAAAAGACTAAATATATATCCATCGATTTTTCAGATAAAAAGATTTAGAAAAAAAAAACTTGAAAGTTTTCATCTAAAATATATAAACTTCCATTTAAACTATACGTGCTTACTTATTATTTCAGAGTTTCTATAACAAACATGTACAGTTGTACACATACGTTTCTTTCCATATTTAAGTCTCCACACAAATGTGTGGAGACTTAAATTGTTAAATAACAGACAAGCAATTCTCTATACAAAAGTTGCATATAAGAGATCGCTGTTAACGATACCACCGCCTGTAAATGTAATTAATTTAACTACTATCCAAGTATCACTTAACGATATTACATTTTATATTAGTCTACGAAATAGAATAAACAAATAAGAGATGAATAGCGTTAATTTTCTTTAGCAATTGTTTCGTATTGTTATCAAAACGAAACAAAAGAGAGATATTGATTAAATTGCGGACATATCCAAGTCATAAATAACGCTAGTTAGTGGCGACCTATTATACTTATATTTAAATCGTTAAAGTTGCAGCCTCGATCACTGAAGGCTAAAACATTTGAAACTGTTCCAAGTTTGAACTATACAGTGAATTTTTTTTTGATTGAGCTAAACTTTGGTATAATTTGTTTAGGTGTTATGTTATCATTAAAATCTTAAAAGTCTGTTAAATAAAAATCTCAAAAGATTTATGATTTTGATATAAATACTGTTTGCAAATTCAACTTTTGCTCGTCGGTAAAGACAAAAGTTATTGGAGAAATAATTGGAGGAAATTTTTAAAAAGTTCATTTCCAATTTCTCCTAAAAAAAAATTTTCTTATTAAAAGAGAAGACGAGAAAAGAGAAAGAGTGAAGAAAGGAAGAAATATATAATAATGACGACTGAAATATGATATTTTAACTTATAAACAAAGGGAACTTTAAAAGAGCTATTGCTGGTGTCTGTTGAATATTCTTTACCAAGATGATATTAATTGCTTGTAATTTACTTTGATCTGTTCAAGTAACTTCTTTGCTTCCGTTCTTAATGGTCTTTGCCATATCTTAATCAAAGTTAAATCGGGCTATCGTTATCTATAATTACTATAAGTTATTCAAAATTATTGTAAATTTAGTCTTGGCTTATTGAATGTGTTTTATTGGATCTCTAATATAGTAATAGTGAATATGTATATAAATGTCTTCCAGCCTGACATGTATTGAAGCACCATCCAGACTTCTATTTTATGTGAAACAACCAATACTTTTACAACATATTTAAAACTAGTACATAACATATAGTCAAAACGTACTAACAATAACTTGAAACATTTGTAACTTTTTTCAGAAATTTATTTCATAACTAGCCGACCCGTGCCCACTTCGTTGCGCATTAATTATTTTTAATAATTACTTCTAACGACGATATCTCTAACTATTTTTTAATCTACATTAAATTCTTAAGCTAACTAACATATTTATTTCGATAAGGATTAGTACCGAACTAAAGAAAATAGCTTTGAAAATAACGTAATGTTTTTATTTACAAATTTGAACATAAAAGTGGTTATTGTAAGTCAACCGTAAGAGATAGAGATATGCTGTCGCGGACTTTTTTGTAGCATTTTTATAGATTTTGAATTCGCTAGTACATTACTTAATTATATCTTTGCTAGTTTACGCGGCGTTCGCGAGGAAAGGTCAACGTTGGCGAGATTTTTTGCGACCTCTTCAACATTTATCGCCGTATTTCTGCTAATTTACATAAAAGCATAATAAATTATATATCTAAACTTTCCTCAAGAATCACTCTTTCTATTGTTGAAAACCGTGTAAAAATCCGTTTAGTAGTTTTCGAGTTTATCGCGTTCAGACAGACAGACAGGAGGACAGAAAGACGCGGCCGGGAGACTTCTTTTTATAATAAGTATAGATAGATATAGATTTTGACGACGCGTTGGCACAACGGTCACAGCACTGGTTTGTGGCTGTTGCGCTGACGGTTGCGGGTTCGATCCCTGTACATAGCAAACATTTGTTTTGGCCATATAGATATTTGGCGTGGTCATTGAGTTTATGTATTGTATGTGTTTCCGAATCTCCGACACAGAAGAAAATCCTACTGGGGGCCGTTAAGTGTGAAGCGTTTGTTTGTTTATTTATAGCACCTTTTGTTAAGTACCTTCTACAAAGTACAAGAAAATTAAAAAAAAATAGGTCTTGATTCTTGAGTTTAGCTCGTAGCAACACGTTCAGGGATTCGTTTTTATTTATACAAAATAATAAACTAAATAGATTTTACTTCTATAAATAACTCAGTTACTTTATCATATGCTAAAAATAGCCCGGCTTTAAAATGGTTGGTATCAAAAATCTTAGATGGGTAAGGTGCTTAAAGCGATCATCATTGGCGTGAGTTACCTAGCTACTTGAATTAATATACTATTTTGACGCACATCATTTTTCATATTGCGATAACTTCTAATGACAAGACAATAACTATAACTGTAATATAATACTAGAGAACATAATATCCATATTAGATTACATGATATTATCAATATGGTCTAAAATTTTTTTTTAATGTGAATTATTTGCTTAAGGTCAACTTATTTAAGACTAATAATAGACTTTCTAATTTCTGCATCGTTAAAAGATTTGAATTAGTATAGTAAGCTATGCTTGAAAAGGAATAATATCGTCGAAACACTGTTTTCTTATACCTCAAAAGCAGTATTATGAAAGGTCCCATACAATTATTAACAATAAATATTCCCGTTTAAGTAACAATTATTGTTATATTTTAAGTAAAACAAGATAAATAAAAAGTCTTGTATCTGCATCTGCTAGCAGTAGGCAGTATTTAGCTGATTAGGCAGGCGAAGAGCAAACGGCTTTATCATCGAAGAACGGATTCTAGATCTGTATAATGGAAATCCAAGAGATGAGAGAACAAAGCACGTGGGAAACCAACTTAGCATAAACCACCTGGTTTGCGCTAAGTTGGTTTTCCACGTGGCCAGGTGGCGTGTTTGGAAAACACTCAGGAATAATCGCCAATATCAATTCCAATTTCATCACACTTAGTCGCTATTTCCTACTGACTATGCGCTTGGAATTAAATACAGCAGATTACTGGTTAAGATGAAAGAAGATAGTTATATATTGATCTGCCTTAAATTTGTAAATATTCGGTAGATAAAACAATAACCATCTGAGTGGTAACACGTGAAAAGTAAATTGACTAAAATTTAACTTATTGTTAGTAATTTGCCGTTAGCCGACTTGTCTAATTGCAGTGGTTGTGAACATTTTTTAACTTTATGAATACTAATTATTATTAACTATTTAAAATGAGGTTCACAAGTGAGTTGCTTATTTACATTTCAATATTGATTTTTATATTATATATTCTTAATAGCGAATATTCAATCGAAGATCCGGTGTATTGAAAATAAATTCAAATAGTGGTTATATTAACTAAGCTAAATACAATTCAGTATGAACTATGAAAAGTTCGCTATCATATATTTTATTCAGTATAAAATCTGTTCTTCTCCATATTAAGTTTAAACAAATTGAAATATTTAGTGTTATTAAAATGAAATTGAATTAAATTATTTTAAAAACAACACACTTCCTGATAAGAAAACAGGTACAAATAAATGGGAGAGTAATCTCTCTGTAAAACGTTTTCAGTGAGTAAATTTGTATTTTAATTTAGGGTGGAGTAAGTGGAAAAGACCTTAAGCCACACATACGTGCTGAAGAGAGCGGATTAAAATATATCCACCTCAGTTATAAGTACGCATCTGATGGTGTGCGAAAGAGATAAAATATATTTAGACATGTATGGCAATGTGAAAGCTATGTTAAAATAATTATTATAAACTTAGCTGAGGTAGGGCATATTATAGCTCAAAGCACTTCAGTAAAAAGCTTTCGAAAAAAAAATTGCATGCGTATAAAGTACACATGTCAGAAGTTTAAGTTCTTTGGCAAAATAGTTAAAAAAAACGAATTCAAAAAAACTAATTAAAAAAGACTAATTTAAAATACAAAAAAACTAATTGAAAAAAAAAACAACGTCACGCGGTGTTCCCAGGCGGTCACCCATCCAAGTACTGGCCGTCTGAGGATTTTCGTTGTAATGATAGTGTAGGTAGGATCAGCAACGCACTTGTGATTCTCCCGTTGAAGGCATCCATGCGCTACGGTAACCGCGTATTATCGGGCGGACCATTTGTATACCACCTCATTTGTATGAAAAAAAATTAATATCCAAATTATCCAAATTAATATCCATTTAATAAAAATCATCATAGGCCTTTACGTCTATGACAGACGTTTAAAACAGTGCCTGACGATCGTTTTTTCTGATGGCCGTACAAGCCGATACGGGAGCGGCAGATAAAAATTAAAATAGGGTCGATATAATCGTAGCACATATTACTACGCTCACTTGGCACACGGTAAAATCCTTCTGAATATTTTAATTCAGCTTTTGTATTAGCAGTATTTCATCTCGACGATGGCGTTATTATCATAAAGTGTGCTCTACATTAACATGCTACTGGCACACGATGAAATATGGTTATCTGTGTTTATTTGTCGAAATTTCAATTAGGAGCTTATACGTAAGGTTTCTCATTAGAAAATACGTGATCAGGTTTATTGACTCGCTGATATGAATATGTTATATCAGAACAGATTATACACGTAACGCGTTAATTACACATTGCTTCAAGTTAATTAAATGTGGCAGGTGTGTTGTTTATTATAATTTTTGTTTAAACGTGAAAACCTCGAATAAATTTATCATAAATATTTTACCATTAGTTTTATTTAATATTTGTATATCATTGGTAGAACTTTCCGCTTCATTCTCTTTGTGTCCTTTGCCCAAAGGTTGTCTGGAAGAGATCGCTCCTTTAGCAATAAGGCCACCTCTTGTACATTTGTTTATTTTGTCATTATATTATTCTTTCTGTGACTATTTATCAGGTACAATAAAGGATATTTTTATTGTATTGTATTATATTTATTGATAAATTATTTCGTTGTATTCTTAGTATATTACTAAATACTGAGCTTAATTTCATGACTTCTCGAACTGCCAATCAATAATAGGCGTATATTATTAGTATCATTTCTATGTAGTCCTTTGAAAGTATTTATATTAATTAATTTAGCGCTTGACTCCGTCACATTGTTAATCACATAAATTTGTTTAGAAGGAGGCGAATAATGTTCCTTTTTCTTAGTGGAAAGTAGTCCTTTGTCACACGGTTGAACATATACTCGCGTTTTGTATAATACCATACAATAGACTATGCTATCTAACTTAGATTCTGAAAAAATATAATCATACATAACTTATTTTGTAAGAAGCTCCAATTAATTAGACCTGAGCCCATAGATATTATGATAACTGGATATCAAACAATCAACAACATCTCAAACAAACGAATATATCATATAATTAGTGTAAACAAATAGTTTGTTGTTCCATCGTTAGATCAAAGATTTTATCTGTATTAAGAAGCACGTAATTAATTTCTAAATATAGAAACCAAATATGTACCGCTATTCCAAATTAATATATTCGTAAAACTATTTATGTTATAATATTACAAAGCGTTAAAGTTATTATGTTTGTGTTTAACATATAATTTTTTTTCTGTATTTACCTATTTAATACATTTTTAAATACTTGAATAAAAATAACGTTTTTTTTTGAAAGGGTTTAAAAGGTTTTGTGAGGAGAGAAAATATTGTAGTCAATATAATTAATGTTAATAAAAAAAGGACAAAACTAATAGAAAAAAATGGAATATTTGGAGTCGGTGAAGCAGAAATTAATGAAATTGACAGTAGTTTTACCATCAATAACATCTTATTATGATATGACATTATGAATGATGATATGACATTATGAATGATGACGATGACGATATTATAATGACTCGATTTTTCGATAAAATTAAAAAAAACAAACAATAATAATTAATTTATCAGAGCAAACAACGTCAAAATATAAAAAGTATATTTTGAATATACGAGTACAAAAGCATACAATATAAAAATACACATTAGCATCTGTGTCAAAATGTGATTAGGAATTAGCATCACAATTTTTCAGAAGCATTACATAATTTTACATTCCTAACAAATCTAATTTTCACATGCTACGTAATTCAAATTCCGTCTGCCGTGTTCATAAAACGTGATATTCTGACCGTCATTTGTCGTCCCTATTGCACAATTTGTCGTGACACACGTAAAGTATAATTAAAATTATTAATACAAAGTATCGTACATAACGCGCATGATTGACTTGAAATTGCAATTTTGTGAAAATATTTGACACCATATTTTCGTAAAATAGCAATTTATGTATATTAAATGACATTGTCCCTTTATTTACTTTTTAAGAAATCAATGCCATCTAGTGGCAATTGGTGCATTGTTGAAATAGCCAGTCCATCTTTAAAAAAAATTGAAAAACCAAGGCAGTCATCGAGAAGTTGTCGAGCAAGTAACAATGCTCGCGTAGCTAATTGCCATGCCTTATGCGAGAGTTCAGAAATAGCGTTTTCTTTCTTGTGGGGTATTAATATCGTCACAGCAAAGACTGGATACCGATTTCGACGGGTATTATATAACGGGACGGAATTATGTAAACAAGATGTTAAAACCACGTTGTTTGACGGTGGGTACCGGAAAATATTTACCTAAGCTGGTAAATAAATACTTGGAAGAATATCCAGGTGTTCGATTAAAAGTTCATTAAAAGAGCCTGATACACGATTACAAAGACCGTACTATCCGATAAACGTATAAGTAACTAATTCCTGTCGAATGTTTAAATAAGCATTGAAATAAAATTTTGTTTATTTTGCAATAATTGTTTGCCTAGTTTTAACCAAAAGCTGCTGTAAGCACGTTCTGTCGACGAAACAAAATCGTAAAATCCTTATTAATAGTAATCTCTATATAAACTCTACCTTATCAACTCTACTATTTAACAAACATTTATACGAAACACCAGGCTACACCTGCTGTAATATTTTGTCAAACTTGGGGTTGGAATTTTAAGTGTTTATTTTATATAAAGAGTTTTATATAAGACTAGCCCGTTGGCGCAGTTTGTAGTGACCCTGCTTTCTGCTCCGCGGGTTGTGGCCTTGTGGGTTCGATTCCCACCCCGAGTCTGGGTGTAATATACATATTTATTTATATATGTATTATTTATAAGTATGTTTATCGAAAAAAAAAATGTAGCTAGACCAGTCGGCTGTTACCCTATAACACAAGCATTAAGTTGCTTACTTTAGGAACAGACGACCGTGTGTGTATTGTGTAGATATTTATTTATTATTTATTATTTATTATTTATAAAAGTTTTATGTGTATTCCAAAGCATTATATTATGAAGACTTTTTGTCTGTCGTATAGTATTTGACTTCTTAATTCTCTCTCTCTCAAAAAGTCAATTTCATATTTAATTCATGTTTTTATGTCAAAAAAATAATATTATTATGTACTGACAAATATTTGTTGCATACCCTGACAATATTTTGACGTGATATTCGTGATATTTTCGATACCAATTTATGACTTCGTCCACATCAGCATAATGTGGTTTGTCGATCATTATACCTTGCCACGACTACAATTACTATGACGCAAATACATTCATGCAAATTCTCTGCTCTGAAGCTGTGATGTGATTCAACGGGTGACAATGACTCGCCACGTTTAATTTGATGAATTATTCTCCCATTGAACTTGCTGTATTGTGCTTTGTACGTGCCGTATCACTGCATATTATAAAACAAAGTCCCATACCGATGATCCTGTATGTTTGTGATAAAATCAAAACCATTAGATAGAGTTATTTACGAGACAGACTTAAATATATAATTTATTAAAATTTTGTGTTATTTAGTTGTAATGTGATGATAATTTTAAAAGGGTGCAATAAATAAAGATTCCTGTAAGGTTTCATCGTAAACACTGCCTAATCTCTTGGAAACATAACAAAACAAAGCATGGTGAAATTGTGTAGTTTTTGATTGTATTTACTGGTGTAGAATAATAGTCCATGATGGCATATATCTATCTACAAAGAATACCGTACTATACTTATTCTAAAATCTAAAAATATCGTCAAGGGACAATGGAAACCTTAGACAGATCAGACAGATATTAAGTTTTGAAAGATCCAGTACTAATCCTCATCCATTTTAATACGTTAAGTATTTTAAGCATTTCATGCACATAACACATAATTTAAATAAACATCTAAGAAGTTATCGTCAAATAGCACGAACCCACGCTCACCACCTCCACCCTGCTTGAGCTGCCTTAAGCAGTGTAGGTGGTATGTAGGGTGGTGGTATATTGCGCGACTATATTTTATGTTTTGATTCTCTTCCTTATTATTATAATTTTCAGGCGGTAAAAGCTTCTTTTGATTGAATTTTACTTTGAAGATTCAAATATCGTCAGAATGTTATTTTAAATGAATCCAATAAAGAGACACAAAACTATAAGTCTTTATAATTCTTTTTAATAAAATGCGTACATAATAGATTGACCTTTTTTGATATTAAGTATTATATAAGTATTAATAACAAAATTTGTTATGTCTACTAAAAATAAAAAATTAATTATGGTCCCCTTAATAAAATATTTAGTGTTCAATATTAGAATTACTGACTGTGTGGTTACGGCCGTAAATAATGTAGTCACCGCCTCTCTTCCCGTGTGGGTGTCATAAGAGGCGACTAAGGGATACACTACCACCTTGCTTGCCTACCACCACAGTTCCACTACCACCTTGGAACTTATAAAGCTGACCGATGGCGGGATAACCATCCAAGTGCTGGCTTTGAAATACACATGACGAAGACGGGCAGCACAGTCTTCGGTGCGATAAACCTAGCCCTGCGGTCACCAACCCGCCTGCCCAGCGTGGTGACTATGGGCAGAACACATGAGATCACGCCATTACGTGAACTTAGGGAGTATTTAATCAAAAGGAAAACAAAACTTAATTCAAAATAATTTATATTGCAAGCTTTAAAATTTTGTGGATTTTTTTTTTCGTTATAAATCAATTTTCATAATTTAATAACCTTAGTAATATATCCACAACAGTTAACTTACTAGTTTGAAATAATAACAACTAAGTATAATTTTAGACAAATCTTCTTCTTGTCGATCTTATAATAATAATAGAATAAATACAATTAATATTGTTAAATTTTCTCCTAGAACTAAATAAATCTGTTCGGACTGTTCAAATTCATATAAAAGAGATAAAGACATAACTTGCCCAAAAACTCAGTCAAAGATTATTGTGAAGCCGTACTCAAATCCTGAAAGTCCGACTTTGGAGCTAATTACGAAGAAGTTCAACTTGCCGTGTCGAGTCCAGCTTAATCACTTAATCGTTTGTGCAACAGAGTATTCTCAACATCATGTAATCCATATGACTTGAATTTATGTTACTTATTTGTTACACATTAACAATACTGCCTCTATGTATATTTATACGTTTGATGATATAAAATAGAGATAGTGTGAAATTAAGTATTATTACAGCAGGAAATTTCCTGCTCAAAATATGGGGCATCCCAACTGGGGTTGTACCTCGACCTTACAGAAGATCACAGCTAAATAATACAATTTTTAAGCAGTGTTGTGTTCCTGTTGGTGAGTAAGGTGACCAGATCTCCTGGAGGGAATTAGGGATGGGATCGGCAAGGGCAACGCTCTTGCGATGGTTCTGGTGTTGCAAACGTCTATAAGCTACGGTAATCGCTTAGGTGAGTCGTACGCTTGTTTGCCGACCTAGTTATATGTTCAATCAAGTTAGTTGGTAACACTTACTCTATAAGCCATAAATATAGATTCATATCACTGACGTGAATCATTCTATAATTGTTAATTCGTTCGTATTGTAAATTCTGTTACAATATTTAATGTGATCCTGTAAAAAGCAGACTTTTTTCTCTCTACAACCCATATACATTACATTGGTATTGTAAATAAAAAAAATTATCTATCTATCTATATACCAACAGTATCTATATTAAATTGTTTGTTACATTGTGTGTATTTATTAGAATCAACTGAATAATTGCAACTGGAACAATAATTGTAATATTATTTAAAAGGAAAGCTTAAGTAATTAATCTAAAAATCAACGTTATCATTTTGGATAAAGAGTTATTGTAACAACCAATGATTCCAAAATTTTGTCGCTAACTGTGGGTTCCATGTTCAGCCAAATATTTGTATTGGTATAAATAAGTAATTTATATTGATGAGCAGCGTATTGTACATCATGGAACTCAATCGTAACTATATTTAAGATACCTTTATTTATTACGTAATATTAATCAATCAAACGACCCATTACTTGATTGAATTCAATATATATTTTAACATATATTTTCTTTTTGACACTGTCGAACAAATATGTGATTACTTTTTTTGTGATTGAAGGAAATACTTTTGTATTAAACATAGAAGAAAATACTCCTCCATCTATATTTCCTTAATATATCATAGTTCAGCTAATGCTGATCATGTCTGAGTGACATGTAGCAACTGCTCTTGTGTAGTAGTGCGAGTAGTCGCCTAAAACATCGACGGTTTGCGGTTCGATTCCTGCTCGGGATGGATATTTGTATTTGTACAAATATTTCTTTCCGGTTTGGGTGTCGGTCCTTGTGGGTCTCCCCACCGTGCCTCGGAGACCACGTTAAGCCGTCGGTCCCGGTTGTTATCATAAATACCTGATAGCGATCGTTACTCATAGTAGGGAACATATCCGAAAACCCGCAGTGGAGCAGCATGGTGGATTAAGCTCCAATACTTCTCGTACATGTAGAAAGGGGCCTATGCCCAACTGTGGGATATTACAGGCTGAATACATGCATGAATGCAGCATTAGCTGATATAGCCATTTAAGAAATATTTGTAGCTATTTAAATAATAATAAAATAAATTAATTTTATAAAATGAATTAGTAAAACAGTATTGTCTTAATACCAGGACGACCGCAAGCTTGCTTGTCACCTTAATTGTATTAAAAAATCAACATTTGAAGCTTTTGGATGTAGTAGTATTTTCGGACCTTATTGTACTTCTACAGTAAAGTGTACTCTTCATAAAATAATTTGAATAATTAATAACGATTCAGCTCCAACAGCCTTCACTAAATTTTTACGATAATAAAAGATTATTTCACAGGTCTGGTAGAGACAAGATAACAGAAGAGAATGATTATTTTTAAAACATAAAGTAAATGACAATCAAATGCCAAAAACCCTTTTCGCGGTTTATTCTACTCACTCAACTTTCACTAATATCACTGCCTTAAAACCTACAGTTGTTCAAAAGATTTTAATCATACGAAAAGCTTCATGTTATTGCCGTAGGGCTTTATTTAATATTATACGCCCAACTTGCTCTTAATTTGGCCCATAGGCAGTAGGCGTATCTAAGGCACCAAAAAAATGTTTATTATACTAAACTGTGTAAATAATATTTTTTTAAAGTTAAAGTGATTAATATAAAGTAATTAGTTCAACTTGTCATCGTTGCTAGATCTTTTTATGTTAAACGATCTAGAAAAAATTCTCAAAGTTATTTCATCATTTACGAGATTAAAATGAAAATGTAATTTAGTTTTTCGACGTAAGATTAAATTATGAAATTAAAAAACAAACGAAATACACATTTTTAACACAACACATTCACAATATTTAAATAATTTATAAAATGAAAACTTCTATAATGTTGATTAATAAAGTGAGTACTCCTCACCTATGATATATTAAAACAATAGATACGTTACCCGCTGTCTATTTTGGCAAGAAAAAACTAAGGTAATTGCTATGATATATTAAAACAATAGATACGTTACCCGCTGTCTATTTTGGCAAGAAAAAACTAAGGTAATTGCCTGAGTTTCACTTAGTTACGCACCATTCAGTGTCGTAGCTAGACGTCCTTTTGTTTAACGCATATTATCATAAAAAGTGTTCACAAAATGCCTTCGTGTGTTTTTAGACGTTGCAGGAATTATACTGGAACTGTTAGGGGAAATAAAAACATTTCATTTCATAAGTAAATACTGTAAATTTATTTATTCTAACCGAAAATGTAACTTTTTATATTTTAATCGGCAGTTGTTATTACGAAGTACATGAGTGAGACATGTAGTGGACTCGTGCGTCAGAGTGAAAGAGAGAACAGCTGCTAATTGTCACTGCTAGGGGAAGTTAGGTGAAATGGAACTAGTCTTCATTCACCTTCACAAAATTATATAAAAACCTGAAATTGTTTGTTTTAAAAATCGTGTTACTAAATATTTATAAATTCGATGATTCAAAAGTACTTGTAATAGTTTATTTTAATAAAAATGCTTGAATTTTAATTACTTATCATTTAAAATGTTCATTAATTTAAAAACATGTTTCAATTAAGATTACCTAAAGACGCATCGTACGACACAGTACCTCCGTGGTGATGTGGAAAGCTGTGTTATTTACTATTTTAACTCATGTAAGTCGATAAGACCCTGAGTAGTTAAGTGTGTGTTAATTTCGTAATATCCATCTATACTAATATTATAAAGAGGTAAAGTTTATAACTTTGTTTCTATGTAGGGGGTAATCTTCGCAAATACTGATCCGATTATGAAAATTCTTCCACTAATAGAAAGCTACACTATTCAAGAGTGACTATGCTATATTTTATTGTAATTGAACAAAAAATTCAATAAATAAGAAAAAGACAAATTAAAATAAAAATTGGTAATGGCACTTTTTTTTCGTGAGTGTACATGCGCAAAAGTTCGCAGAGCCTATGTTCAGTCTCGCCAAGATTCGTCGCGCGTACTATAACACTAATAAATTTGAAAAAGAAAAAAATTGTTTTTTTTTTTTTACCTAATCTATAAATAAATTAATAAATTTATTAGTCTATTTTGAATTAAACTCGATTGTTCACTTTTGCCCAACCTCCTCTCGTTACGTGATTGGCTGCTGATGATACTCGACCGGTGTAACTAAGATCCTATATTCATCTCTTTCTAATAACAGATAAGGCGTATGTTGACGCCTATGTTCTTTTTCATTCTCCGCTTACGAAGTAAAAAGTATTCTCTGTACTTTTAAAATATTATTAGGTAATTTTTAATGCAATGATGTTGGCGTATGCCGCGTCTATTAGTATAATAGGTCGTTGCTCCTCACTAAGCGTCTTATTACTTGTCAAGGCTAAAATAATATTATGAATGAATATCGAAGTTGTGATTGATAATTTATCTTTAGTTATATTTGAATACGTTAACATATTTAAGCTAGTTATCATTTTACAGCAAACATTATCGCTTAGCTTGTATAAAAGGTTCAATATACTCGTAAAATACTCCTATATTTTATTCAATTAACCTTAATTGCGTTGTTGTATATAAATAATCTTGATTAAAAATCACTGGATAATCTATACTAATATATAAAGCTGAAGAGTTTGTTTGTTTGGTTGTTTGTTTGTTTGTTTGTTTGTTTGTTTGTTTGTTTGTTTGTTTGTTTGTTTGTTTGAACGCGGTAATCTCTGGAAATACTGGGCCGATTTGAAAAATTCTTTCACAGTTAGATAGCCCATTTATCGAGGAAGGCTATAGACTATGTATCATCACGCTAAGACCAATAGGAGCGGCGTCCACGCCGACGAAGTCGCGCGCAGAAGCTAGTATTTTCATAAATACAAAAGATTATAATTATTGTTAATACCAACGAATGAAACCAAGGCTCCAACGAATACGCAATAGCTTATTATACATATAATTCGTTATATATAATTAAGTCCCTTTGATCACTCAGTCATTACTGTAATTAAACTCAATTCACAATTTACATCCAAACAGAAATCATTCTTGCGGCATTACGAATTATATCAATCCAGTCCTTTTCCGACCTTTTCACAGCCGCATTCACAAATCCTCTCTTACAATCATCCCTAAGCTTAGATAATAACGACAAGGTATATTTAAATTTGATCTTAACGATGAACCTTAAAGCTAAGCGCGTGCTAAAAAGGTGACATTTACGAAAAAACCGCAGATAAAATTTTTAAGAGTAGATAAATAAGATAAACTGAGTCGCTTTAACATTGATTAAGCAATGAGGATATTTTATACCAACAAAAACATCAATACAGTAAAAATATAATATTTATGATGTTTGGGCGAATATTGAATATACTTTCAGGTTAAAATTTCAAGAAGATATAGGATTATATTAATTATGTATATATAGACAATATTTGAAGACAGATATTGACTCATTAGCTAATTTTCGTCTTAAAATTTCTACAACATTGGGGACGATGGGGACTTACCCAGGTGAAGCTTCACCTGAGTAAGCTCAAAGGTAAACCTCATTGATGACAGTTTCAACAGATTCTATACATTACTGCCACCAGAAGGTTGAAAATCTTGTGTCAAGGGTTCAAAAACTTGCAGTCACAAACGTTCATACCACGACAAACATCTTTATGGCCTATAAAATATTTGTTATGTACTGGGACAAAACCCTTGACGGCTATCTCATCACCCAGTTGTTATAACCAGTTCAAGATCAATTCGCTATTTGATGATACTATGATGTACCACAGTGTACACTGAGCTCACGTTCAAAAAAACCTTTAATTCTTATCATCCGATTACAAGACAGTTACTCTCTGAAAAGAACTCTCTTATCGACGAATCTCCGTTTATGTACGCTTGGAAGCCCTTTGATAAAGATAAACCATATTATTTCCTCAAATTCGTCAGAAAATTCAAAATTGAACCGAATACCGTCCACTCAACTTGAACCGGAAATTAAGAGTCTTTGTCATTGAATTTGTCATGTTATGTTCAAAATAACCAATGTTAATAACAAAATATTAAAGTAACATTCCTTAGCTCTAAACGACACGTTGGTCGTACCCACTTTATGGGGCGCTGAAAGTTGCGCGTTCGATCCCCGCTCATAACAAAATAATGTTTGTATTAGACAAAATTATGTATATATCCGCCAACCCGCATTGGAGCAGCGTGGTGGATTAAGCTCCGATCCTTCTCCTATATGGAGAAGAGGCCTATGCTCAACAGTGGGATATTACAGGCTGTATCGATCGTGATGTATATGTTTTTTTTTTTATGTACCTAGATCGGCAAACAAGCGTACGGCTCACCTGATGGTAAGCGATGACCGTAGCTTATAGACGTTTGCAACACCAGAAGCATCGCAAGCGCGTTGCCGAGCCCATCCCCAGTTCCCTCCAGGAGCTCTGGTCACCTTACTCACCAAAAGGAACACAGCACTGCTTGAAAACAGTGTTGTTTAGCTGTGATTTTCTGTAAGGTCGAGGTACTACCCCAATTGGGCTGCTCCATATTTTGAGCAGGAAATTTCCTACTGTGCCCTACCTCAGTTAAAAAAATTGTTTGTCGTGATCTGCGCTTTTGTGCCTACGTTAAGTGTTTCCAGACCCACAACATAGGATTCAAATCCTACTGATGTAATATATAGGCACTTCAAATCCTACTGATGTAATATTAGTTTTGTTTATTCGACAATGAAACTAAATATTTATCACCTAACTAATAAAATACTCCTGTATTGTTATAATTTCAAGGCCAAATAATTTGATTGTAATCAAATTTAATATGGAAATAGTTTGAATCGTTGGAAAGACATGGGTACAATATAAGGTAATATGGAAGCGAAACAAGATTAACTGGGAAGTGTATTTTCATCCTTAAACCAATTATAGATTATTCCGATACCTCTTATCTTAGCAAAGATCAATTAAACAACGTAAGGCGTAAAACACTACTACAATAATTACAACAATAATATTTTAATATACTTACTAAATAGGAATATAGTCAATAAAATTTTAAAGTACCTAATAATACATTTTAAAATATGACATCAATAAGACTAGCAA